>CM077092.1:16267947-16945713 GCA_039513925.1 Platanthera zijinensis
ATTTGTTGTCGCTTTATTGCCTTGACCAGCTGACCCTAGAACATATGGAGTTTTATACACAACTTCCAAATTTCCATAATACCTTACGAACAACATCCGGATACATGAATAGACAAATTCAAAGCTATGTTAACTAAAGTGTTCACATTTTTTTCTCAAAAAGAAAAAATCGAAGCACTCAACAGGTAATTGGAGAGAAGAGGAAGTCTACTCCCTCATCCAAAGATTCTCCTTTTAACCCAGAATATCACCCCATTCCAAACATATAAAAAGGACCTCCTCCTCCTATTCACCTCAAGAAATCTTGTAATCCAAAGCCATGTCTCCGAGAAGCTCCTCACATGCACCTTCTCACATATCCACATCCAAATTCATGCCAACTAAAGTGTTCTTCAAGACACTAACATAAGATGTTGAACATTTAAACAGAAGTACAACACAAATATACCCAAAAGAAATGGCAAAAAAGACAAATGACAAGAGGCTTGCCTAACATCTCAAAACTAATATACTCATAAAGTCATAATAGATTATGCGCTAGTAGGTTACACAGTCCTTCTAGCAGATTTACCTTCAGAGCCATACCAATGATTGCAAGAGGAAACCCATAAGTGAGCATTAAAGCAGACCACTCTGAGCCTGGCAAAACAGTAAAATATGCCCCAAAACCATACCTGAAATTGATTTATCACTTCAACAAAAATTTCTCAGAACCACCTCACTATATTCAAAAAAAAATTTTGGACACCTACTTACGAGAGAAGTGTCCCACCAAATGCTAATCCAACGGCACCAAATGAGAGCTGCAAAAAAGACATCATTCTTAAGAGTTGGCTCCTTGTAAACATGCACACAACAACATGCCTAAAACCTGTTCTAATGGGTGTTTATTTCGACCTGGCTCATCGAGCTCACAAGACGGCTCAACTCAACTTGCACCCCTGCAGCATAACAGATATACTACTTTCGGGGTTTTGGCATTTTGCACCTTCAATATATGGGATTTTGGAACTTCTCACTTGAATCTTAAAAATTGGCACTTTGCATCTCCCAATTGCTGATTTCTGACACTTTGCACCCCCTCATATCGAAATTTCAAGGGTATTTAGGTTCGAGCTGCACAAAAAATATTCATTTTGACACTTGTCACCCGAGATTATTAGTGCTGCCCGGACCTAAATACTCTTGAATGAGCATTGTTGGTGCTACCCAGACCTAAATACCCTTGAAATTTCAGCTTGAGAGTGCAAAGTGCCAGAAATTGATAACTGAGGGATGCAAAGTGCCAATTTTAAAGATTCAGGGTGAGAAAATTTGTTGTCAAACGCCAATAAAAGCGATGGTGAGGATAAACAACACCTTGTACAGTGAGAAACCCTCATCTGAGACGACGGTTTTACTCGAAGAGGCGGCGGCGGACGCCGGCGGCGTAGAATCCGCGGCACTGGCAACGGTCAAGTGGCGGTGTGGAAAGTTTAAAGGGGACGGACGGAATCGAGCAAGAGAGCATTCCGTGGTCTGCAGCGGGTGGAAGGGCTCTAGGCGCAGTCCACGTTGTCGGCATAAAACCGATTCCGCCGGTTGTACGGACAGGCGAAGAGGGCAGCTCGCCGACGCCACCATCGCCGTCGTGGCCGAGAGCTGTGCCGCCGCTTCGATAAGCATTGCTCCTCCTCTAGGCTCGTACTCACCGTTCGCGCGGATCGCGGGAACAATATCTTCTGATGACAACAGGCGGAGGGAAGGGCTCGTGGGAATCAGAGAGCCGCAAAAATGATGTTCTTAAAAAAAAAAAGTGATTGTTGTTAGCACTGTAGTTTAGGCTAGCTACATTATGTTTTCTCCTAATTTCTCGTGTATTTTGAAAATATGTCCTGTACATATATTTTTAGGAAAAGTGTTCAACACGAAAGTTACAGATCTCGACGAGATCTACAACTTTCGTGTTGAATACTTTTCCTAAAAATGCATGTACAAGACGTACTTTGGAAATATACTCAGATTTTGCGCATTTTAGAAATACACATTGTACATGTATTTTTAGGAAAAGTGTTCACCACGAAAGTTGTTGATATCGTCGAGATCTACAACTTTAGTGCTGAACACTTTTCTTAAAAATGCATGTACAAGACGTATTTCAAAAAGGCGTGAAAAATTAGGAAAAAACATGTGCGACTAGCCAAAACTGTAGTGCTAATAACAATCGCCTAAAAAAATGGGCGCTGCTATCCGCACCGCAATTTTGGCTATTCGCACCGCATTTTCTCCTATTTTTTCGTATCTTTTGAAAATACGTCTTGTACATGCATTTTAAGGAAAAGTGTTCAACACGAAAGTTGTAGATCTCGACGAGATCTACAACTTTCGTGTTGAACACTTTTCCTAAAATTGCATGTACAAGGCTTATTTCCAAAATGTGCAAAATCTGAACGTATTTCCAAAGTACGCCTTGTACATGCATTTTTAGAAAAATTGTTCAATACGAAAATCGTAGATCTCGTCGATATCCACAACTTTCGTGTTGAACACTTTTCTTAAAAATGCATGTACAAAGCGTATTTCCAAAAAGCATGAAAAATTAGCAGAAAATGCGGTGCGAATAGCCAAAACTACGATGCGGATAGCAGCACCCTAAAAAATCTAAATGCAGAGAGCCAAATAAATGTTATATTTTTTTTTTAAGGATGCTGATATTTATAAATTAGCTTTCGCTATTTGCACAATCTAATTCATATTAAACTATTTTATTTTTAAAGTAATGTCACGTGCACATCTAAAATTACTATATGCACACAAATGTTATGTACACACCAAATAATGCTATTTGCAAGCAAAAGTTTCACGCGCACACCAATATGCAATGTTTAAAATTTAAAGTGAAATTTTTATGTGCATATCAATATGCAACTTAAATTAAGAATGACCAATATAAAAGCTTAATATGCCATGAAATCACTTCACAAGTTATAAAACCGGGGGCACAAGATTGCAAAGTTCGAAAATCTTTTTCGAAAATAAAGAGTGGAATTTACCCGTGGGCCCAATGACAATATCAGTTGTAGAGACAACCGTACACAATCAATGATTCCTCCTAGTCTTCTTTCACCGGCAATCACTCCTTGTAGTCTTCTGACGTCTTCTGGCGAGATCTCGACGGCGAAATCCCGAAATGTTGCGGTTTCTAGCGTCTTCCAGCAAGAAATGAAAACCTAGATGTCGGAGGAAGACCGAGCATCTTCCGACGTTTTCCGGCGCGATCTCGACGACAAAATCTAAATGTTGCGGCTTCTGGCATCTTCCGGCAAGAAATGAAAAAAAAGTTGTCGCGGATTGGAGGAAAATAAAATCGTGTGCACATAGAAAATCTGCAATATCAAAATAATGATCTAATGGAATATGGTGTGTGCACATAGCCATTTTGGTCTGCCTTTAACATTGCTCTATTTTTAACACCCAAAAATCTAATATTTGTACCTCCTTTCAACAATTCTGCCTCTTCCCCTTTCTCGCAAGTCGCTCACGTCATCTCATCCGCCCAACATTCCCTTCGTTCGCCACCCGCCGCAGTCCGCCGCCCGGAATCTCTCCTCCGGTCTATTCTATTCTCGGATCTACCCTTTTGCGGGTTTTCTGGAGCCCGACCTCATCTTGGCCGCCCCCTACTTCGCCAAATTTCATTATAATACTTGCATACATGAAGAAGAAACATTATCTTATTTATCGAGAACACAAGAAGAAGTTGCTCTATAGATATGTATTCAACTTATGAGAGTAGTTAGGGCGGTTTCTCCGAATTTTGTAAAAATATACAGAAATTCTTGCAGTTGACCGTTGGTCTTCATTTTAGGGAAGAAATGAAAACAAGGTTTCATAAATGATATTATTGTGTTAAAATATCTAAAAGATCCAAGAAAATCATTGTGGCCCAATGTGTAATTTAACATAAAATCCGAATCATTTTATGTTTGTATTAAAATTTCAAATGTTGAGGTATAAATAGTCTGACGTGGTACAAATATAATTTTGGGATGTACGAATATCCATGAGTTATAAATTATTATATATGATGTACAAATAAAACCACCAATTTTAAAGTAGTCTTTTATGGTATTATTAACCGCAACCTAAAATCTTATTCACAATCAGAATTTTGGTTTGCCGCAACCCAAATTTTGACTTGTCTGCCTCTTTCCTTGCCAGTGTCATCCTACATCTCGTCAATCTCCTACAAACCTGCAAACCTCGGGCAAAAAAGGACGCATCCACTGCCCTTTACTCCCTATACACCACCAGGGAGAACAAGATCCGAACATAGTGGAAAAGGATTGCATACCCGTTGAGATAAGGTCCTTGCCGGTGTCACGAATGGCTTGAAATAGGATAGAGGAAGCGGAGTGAAGATGATCATTGTTGGGGAGGCGAGGAAAGACATCAGCTAATATTGCGTCTCTCCCCTTGCGGCAGGAAGGAGGCAGACAGCTTGAGCGGAAGGAAGAAGGCAAACAGCGTCAACAGGAGGAGGAAGCGCTGGGTTGCGGTTAATCACAAAAAAAAATATGTGTTTTTTTTAAAATTCTAAGAAGGGGGAAATAAAGCATGATCTATGTATAACCATTTTCCTTCTTTTAATGGCCTCATTATTCAATATTATAAACTTTGTTAACACAGTACTTTTGAAAAATAAAAATAAAAACTATTTAAAAAAAAAACAATCCCTTTCTTAATTCTACACCACCTTATTCAATCACTGAACTACTAAGTTGGCTCAGAGAGCAACAAAATCCGATCTTGGTAATGAAAATTTGATTTGATTTAGGTTCCATTCTACACGGTGGCTACCGTTATGAATGTGGTGATTATGAACTACCGTTCGTGAACATCCAACCTCTCCAAAGAAACTTCTTCCACTTTTTTTTATTGAAAACTAGTTTCCATTTTTGGGGGTGGTTTTGCCAAACAAGCATTCTATGACGGCGGCTTTTGACCAGACTCAACGAAGGCGCGGCGGCAACAGCCGTGAGCATGGTGGTTATGAACCATCATTTGCGAACGCCCAACTTCTCCTTGAGAACCAACTGGTGTCATTTACCAATATAGATTGCACCAAACATGCATTCATGCGCGCATTTTTCCACACTCTAGCTCACTAGATAAGTCAAGTGCTCCCACGAGATCTTGGTGACTCATGATGAAGATTTTAACAGTAGTCTTTAAAAAAACACATTACCGCTAAAAAACACATAACCGCGGAATCTTTTGATAACCAAATTTAAGCAAAAGAAGACCCAAAACATAAGATTTTAGAACTAGCTAACAAAGAGCAAGCTCCAATTTTCAATCAATAATAGTAAAACATCAGGATTGAGAATATCCTTCAGTAATCAGAGAGCAGAGTTCAGCTATAGAAAAATACAGTTCCCTTCTACACTGAGGAGAAGTTCACAGTTGTAAGTTCCAGCAGAGAAGATTGGAGCTGCGATTTAAAAACTTGGTGCAACATCCATCTTCACTTCCAAGCCTCAACTCTGAATAATTTATCGTTTTCTGTCTTCGATACACCCGAGCTTCCGCATTTCCGCAGAAGATCTCGCTAAAAAATTTGGTTCTCCGAAGAAGTTCCCTGTCTGAGGTGTCAAGCCCAGATTCATTGCTGTTCCAAAGAAATTATGTTTCCCCATGATTCTACAATTTGTAAAGAAAGGCGGATTTTTTTAGAGAAATGCGGAAGAAAAAACAGGCCGTGGCAAAACCTGCAGAGCACAAAATTAGCACGCTAGACAGCATCACCTTAAATCGGGCTATCTTCAATGGCACGATTGATTAGTCGATGCTAATGGTGTCGCCTTTTGTATAGTGAATAACCGACAAGAGCGGATAAAAGGACGGTCCACAAAATCTGGAAGAACGGATAGGTCAGCCTCTTGTTAAAGCCCAAGTTGATGCATAGATATTGAGGTGGAAAACTAGCTGTGGAGATTACCATATCAATTGTATACCATCTCTCGAGTTTTTTTATCCTCGATTGCAATTCTTCGATCAAACTGTTGAGAGGTAAAATTTCTCTACTCGGGGAAGAGCCTGTGCTAGAGCATCCTCCCTGATATCATTTTCCATAGATGATTGCTAAGAGCAAATAAACATTACATAAAAGAAGGCATTGACAATCTTCAAAGTTTCCATGTCATATTTAATGTTGTCAATAGAGACTGATCATGATCTACATTCTGGTGTGCATCAAAGAGAAAAAAAAGTTAAGAAGAAACTATCTAGAAATAGCTTTCTGAAATGATAAACTAGGTGCAATGCTGAGCACATTGACATCGGAAAAAAATCCTTGCTCGAACTTCTGAGCGAGTAATAAACAATAAGAAACAATGCTAATAGTATTGGATCCACGTTCATCCGCACTAAGGCTCTGTTTGGCAAGGTGGTTGCAGTCATGAGCGCGGTGGTTATGAACCGTCGTGCGTTAATGACTGACCTCACCTTAGGAACTTCAACGACTATGTTCAAAACTAGTTTTCTTTTCTTTGTAGCGGTCATAACCATTGTCTCGCCAAACATGCATTCAATGACTGTGGTGTTTTTGTCCAAACTCACCGGAGCTATAACGCCGCACGACAATCATGCATGTGGTGGTTATGAACCGTCGTCCGTGAATGCCTGATCTCACCCAAGGAACTTCATCCACTTCTATGTCAAAACTAGTTTTTTTTTCTTGGTGGCGGTCATAACTGTTGTCATTTCAAACATACATTATAAGACGGTGGCATTTTTGTCCAAATTCACCGTAGCAAAAACAATGCGCCAAACGAAGCCTAAATCAGTGAGCTTGTTTTGAAGCCTTCTATTGGTAGAAAATCAAAGGTTTTTATGACTTCATGATTTAATTGAAAAAAACTGGAAGTTTAATTTAAAAATTTTAACTTTAATTTAAAATAAAACAAACAAGAAACATTTGGAATATTAGAGTGATGTGCAATATCTTGTAGTAATCTCCCAAGCCTCAAAGCACGTACCACAAAAAAAGAAGATTGAGCAGAAAGGAGATCCTAAGAGGGTAAGTGGGAGATGATCATCTCACAACCCTAGATCTCTAGATGGATTCAAAATCTTCTTTTTTTCCTTGAATTTCGCAGTGGAGAATCTCTGCCCTAGTGTACTTAGTCCGCCTTTATAGCTTTATGGCTACCCAGAGATGAGTTGTAGGGAATAAGCCCGTGAAAGCGACTGATAATCAAGTCCTCATGTTAGGGTGATGCTGAAAAATAGTTTGTTTTCCTTTCAAGTGTGACGCAAAAATAGTTGAATGTTATGGGTTATTCCTCCAATGAGCTCTCCGAGTATTCCGAGTTTTCATACAGCCACCACACATGTAATACCAAACGTTCAAAACTCTATTAACAACCCATGGTTTGCGACCACTCCTTTCACAAACCATAGTTCATGATCACAATGTTCATGACCGCCACCGTCGCACCAAACAGGGCCTAAGCAATTAAAGCCTCTGTCAAAAAAGCGGAGGGTGGAGGCTTTTGTCAATGGGAGGATAATCACTTCTTGCGTAGCCGCCACTTCTCCTTCACATAAATGATTGGATGACCTTCATGTGGCGGATACCAAGTCACTCACCGTCTATAGCATGCTCCCTTCCCAAGTGGTCCGTCCCATACTATCATCTGGGAGGTCATCGTGCCATGTGGGAAAATGGTTGGTGCACTGCTGAATTTTGAATATGAGTTCTCTAGGAACCTCAACTATTGTTTTTGGCCTCATCTCTCTCCAAGGAGATCATGAATATTGTTGTTTCTTCATTGATGAGGCAAGCGACAAATAACATGGTAGTGGATCTTGAACTACTCGTCATCTACGCATCACTAACCCTATCTGTCAAGCCTAGTCTCCCCAAATGGAGACGATCATCGTCCAATTAGAGAAGTGGCTGACATGTTAGCCTTAAAATTGGGTCTCTAACAGATCCCTTCATTTATTGTTATTGGTCCATTATCGTCCTCGAGGAGCTAGTGGGTATGAGTAAGTTAGATGTGAGCGGATCTCTGAGAAGAGTGATGAGCTCCTCGCAGCCAAGGCATCAAGAGGAAAAGGTGGCTCTGAGAAGGGATGACCCTGCACTTAACACCAATGGAAGTGGTAGTCCTGTGTTAGGTGGTGACGGTGTTGACTTTCCTCTCTTCTTATTGATGCCTTCAGACTTTTTATGACTACTCTCTATTAATTGCAAGAACAATCATACTAATGGAGAATGATTCATTCTTCGAATCTCACATTAGAGTGAGATTGGTGATCAACCTGTGACTATAAATGTGGCTAGAGGCACTGCCTGTGTTGGTCCTACAGCAAAGTTTTCGTTAGTCATTAATCATGAAAGTGCTGATAAGAGCAGTGGATCATCCTTGTCACATCTGTGAATATTAGCAAAAGGTTAAAGATGTTTTTTATCAATGATTTATAAAGTTAGAATTCCGGACTTCATTCTTGTTTAAGCACTGCATGGAGCGCGATTCCAATTTGTTGAGTTGGACTGAGCTGGAAATGTGGCTGTCGACAGTCATGGAGAGAAGTTGGTAGATATTGCACATATGCAAGGGCATGTTGGCATTCTCTTCAAAAAAGTTTCCAAGGCAAGCTTATAGATTTCGTCTACCGTGCCCGACATATAGGACCGCATGACCTGGGTTATCACTCTCATGGACATAATGGGAGCGTTCGATGATCCAAATGACATCACTAGCCACTCATGCATACCATCCTTCGTCTTGAAGGCCGTCTTCCACTCGTCACCCTCTAAAATCCTAATTTGGTGGTACCAACTGATCTTCAAAAATATCTGGGTACCAACCATTTCATCCAACAACTCATCAAAACGGGGGATGGGGAAACAATATTTCACGAAAATCATATTGATAGCATGTCTATAAATATAAAATCGCCAACTCTCGCCTTCTTAGAGGTAAGAAAGGCTGGAAGAACCAAAGGACAAACTTTTTTGGATAAACTTCTTTTAGAGAAGATCAACGCCTCTTGCGAATGTAGACTCATGCAGGTCCAGAGTGATAGCCTGTTCTCGAACTGTGATCTTCATCAGAAGTCATCATGCACACTCTTGTTGGTAAACTAGTTATCTATAATTTTAGAGACAAGCAGTTCCATTTTTCTAAGGCTCTGTTTGGCTCAGCTGTAGCGACTGCAGAAGCAGTGGTGGGAAGCAGTGGTGGAATAATCAGCTGTTTTGCAGAGTGGTGCCAGAATCTGTGAATCTGTTTGGAAGAGCAGCGTTTGCAGTGCTGTTTATATACATTATATAACTTAATATATTTAATATAATAATATGTAATATTAATATTAATAATATATATAACTTAATATATATAATAATAATAATTTAATATTAAAAATTAAAAAAAAGGCAGCAGCGCTGCAGCCAAAAGGCTGCAGCGCTGCTGCGTTTTCTGAGTCGCGGAAGGGATTCTGCGACTCAGAAAACACCGGCCACCGCTCAAAAGAGCGGTGGCTAATGCCACCGGACCCCTCCCCCTAAATTTGTTTGGCGCGGCGGTGGCAGAATCAGCGGTGTGCTGCTTCAAAAACGCCGCGCCAAACAGAGCCTAAGTAATTCATCATTTGTCCAAACCCTTATTCTCATTGGGAAGCTTGATTGATCACCATTTATGTGCAAATTAAAATGAATCTTGTAATTCACTTGAGTGATAATATTTGAAACTAGCAGAGATAGCTTGGAGAAATCCTTTAATTCCAACATATTTGGAGTGTAGGTAACTAATCCGAGCACGAGCGATCACATCCCTAGTCAGTGATATCCACAGGTTTACACATGTCATGCATGAGCTTCAGTCGTGCCGGCTGAATGACTTTGAGTCAAGTTATACTTTCATGCGTGTTTATGTATTTTTTGTAGCAGGAGGCCCCATGTTTCCACGTGTTCCTAGGCGGTGGCCGCCGCACCGGTACGACGGGCCACTATGTGGGCTTTTCCCTAACCATTGACTAGTATTTTGGCATGGAGGATTTTTATGTCTTCGTTCTGGGTGGGCTTGGCGCTATTCAACGTGGATTGGCAACATACTATGGGTGAAGTTAAGCATAACTGGGATCGCTTCACCATGGATTTCGAGACATCGGGGGCTTCCCACATTCTGCAAAGGGACCCCTCATCCCGCTCACCTGTCGGTCTGTGCTCCATCCTCAGGACCGATCAACCATGAGCTTCGCGTTCTTTTATGACATACAAGGACAAACACATCTGTTCGCCCGTGACGTTATGGCCATGCTAAGAAAACTGCCATGAAGATGGTGATGGCGTAGATGCTACGTGCAGGTCTCATTCATCCAAGTGTCAGCCCATTCTCGAGTCCCGTCCTTCTAGTGCGCAAAAAAGACAGTAGCTAGAGATTTTGTGTGAACTATCGGGAGTTGAACAAGTTCACAATACCCGACAAACATCGATTCCTCCCATCTAGGAGCTGTTGGATGAACTGCAGGGCGCGACCTACTTCTCCAAATTGGACCTTCGATTGGGCTACCATCAGATTCGAGTCTGGGATGAGGAAGTTCCCAAGACAGTTTTCCGCACCCATGATGACCACTATGAGTTCTTAGTCATGCTTTTTGGCCTGACTAACGCCCCTGCAACGTTCCAGTATATCATGAATGTTGTGTTCCGTCCACACTTATGTAAGTTCGTCCTAGTTTTCTTTGATGAAATATTGCTTTACAGCTCTTCTTGGTAGCTTCGCATCGACCACTTGACGATTGTATTGCAGTTCCTTGTGAATCATCAGTTCGTGGCCCATCAGAAAAAGTGCATTTTTGGTCAGACACTGATCGAAAACTTAGGCCAAATCATTTCTGTTGTCGGGTTAGCCATATACCCGACCAAGGTCGAAACCATCCTCCAACGAGTGACACCATCCCGCACACGATCAATCTGAGGTTTCTTAGGCCTCACCGGGTAATATAGTTGCTTTATTCGCAGCTATGGCGCGATTGCGCGCCTCTTACCAACCTCCTCAAGAAGGGGGTGTCGTTCAAGTGGAGCCCGACGACCAAGGAAGCTTTCCACAACTTACAGCGGGTCTTGGTCTCCATGCCCTGTTAACAAAATGACTAACTTCACCAAGCTCATTGTCATCGAGTGTGATGCCTACGAAAAGGGAGTGGGCATCCTCCTCATGCAAAAGGGCAACCTCCTCGCCAAGGTTGTAGATGTCGGATGTCGGGTTCATGTCGGTTTTGGTTTGAAATGTCGTATGTCACATTGCGAGGGATATATCAGGGATACTTTACAATATCGGATTTTAATAATTAAATAAAGATAATAATATGATTATAAACATATTTTATAATATCAGATATTTTACAATATGTTTATAATAATATTTATAAACACATTTTCTGCAAATAAATAAAATTGTACAACCAATAAATGTTTATAAAATGTGCATTAAACATGTAGGTTTGGGAGCAAAAACGCAACGACACCATTGTAGATTTTGAATGTGGCGTTTTGAAAAAAACGGGGCGACAACCGACATGTCGGCCCCAAAAAACGGCCAACACGGCCGTTTTTTAATTAATTTAAATATTTAATTATTTATTATTTTATATTTCTAACATCTTCCGCTATTTTAAATTCCCGACTTCGCTCATTTCATTTCCTTTCATCGCTCTGCCCTAGCTCTCCCCGTCGCTCCTGGTTCTCTGGTTCTTCGGTAATCTCTAGCTCGCTGGTGCTCTCCCTCTCTCGCGCGCTGTCGGCACTTTATTTCTCTGGTGCTCTCCCTCTCTCAAGCGTTGTCGACACTTTATTTCTCTGGTGCTCTCCCTCTCTGGTTCTCTGGTTCTCTTCCTCTCTCACGCGATGTCGGCGCTCTATCTGGTTCTCTAGTCTCTCCCTCTCTGGTTCTTTTGTGCTCTCCCTCTCTCTGGTTCTCTGGTGCTCCCCTCTCTCTGGCTCTCTGGTGCTCTCCCTCTCTCCGATTCTCTGTGGCTCGCTGGTGCTCTCTAGCTATCTGGTTATGTGGTTCTCTAGTGCTCTCTAGCTCGTTGGTGATCTCCTCTCTCTTGTGTGCTGGTGCTTTCTTCTCCCTACCTCTCCCTCAATTAATATTTGTTGCAATGCTGCCTTGTAGGTTGTTGTCTTATAAATTGTTGCATGTTGCCTTATTAGTTGTTGCCTTATTGATCGGCTGCCTTGTGGGTTGTTGCCTTATTAGTTGATGCATGTTGCCTTATTAGTTGATGCCTTATAGGCCGTCTGCCTTGTGGGTTGTTGCCTTATTAGTTGTTGCATGTTGCCTTATTAGTTGTTGCCTTATAGGCTGGCATCCTTGTGGGTTGTTGCCTTATTAGTTGCTGCCTTATTTTTATTTGGCTCGTTTATTAGTCAACAAATGATTTAAAATGTCCCTATTATTAGTTATTTATTCAATTTCATTTTGCAATCAATGATGAATGTATACAGGTTGTTGCCTTATTAATTGCTGTTTTGTGCCTTTTGATAAATAAAATGTGGCATGCTTTTAAAGTTTGAATGATACGAGACTGAAGATCCTTTTGTTGGATACTTTGAAAGTTTGAATGATAGTTATAAATTTGTACACTAGTTTTACAAATTTTTATCTTTAAAGTGTTGTATGTTAAATGTTACATATAGCTTTTAATATGTAAAAGTTCAATAGGTTGTAAAATAGGTAGTACTGTGACATGTATAAAAAAATAATATTTAATTACATCTATAATTAATTAAATATTAAAATCCGATATATGAAATATCCTCGATATATTCCCCAATATATGAAAAACTGACATGAAAACCCAAACCGACGTGCCCCCGACATCCGACATCTGCAACATTGAATGAAGTAATAAAATATTAAACACAAATAAAGGTTTAAACATACATCTCTTTGGGTGAAGCCCTTGCCAACAACTACGCAGATCCTACCAGAACATACATTTCTTAATAGTAAAAAGAAGAAAGAATATTTCAACAGAAAGAAAGAAGAAAAAAGATCCTAATATCAGGACAGATCCTAATATTAAAAGAACTCACATGTACCTAACATTAAAAGAAAGATCCTAATATCAGCTATTAAGAAAAATGTATTACAGATCCAACTACGAGCTTCTTTTTACTCTTAAGAAAAATGTATTACAAATCCTAATATTAAAAGAAAGATCCCAAAATACACAGATCCCACCAGGGCAGATCCTAATATCAGCTCCACATGTGCCAAAATAGATATTCAACTGTCGCAGAAAGAAGAAGGGGGCTTACAGTGGAGTGAAGTAGTAGAAACCCTAAATCCTGACG
Organism: Platanthera zijinensis; assembly: GCA_039513925.1. NCBI lineage: Eukaryota > Viridiplantae > Streptophyta > Magnoliopsida > Asparagales > Orchidaceae > Platanthera > Platanthera zijinensis. Next base: position 16,281,302 of record CM077092.1, read on the forward strand.
TCGACTCCTCGCGTCCTCTCCTGAGATGTCGATTCGTAGAAAGCCCGACGTCGTCGTCGACTCCTCGCCTGCCATGCCGATTTGTTGCCCCGTCTCCGGAGGAGCTGTTGAGTGTCGACCACTCAGCCAGAGCGAGACTCTCCCGTAAAATTTAGGGAAGAGCGAGACTATCCCATGAAATGCGTGAAATGGACTCGCGTGAAGCAGAAAAATGCTCTCTCATTAACTTTTTTTTAATATATATTAAATATAATATATTTCCTTTATATTATATTTTTTTCGTTATATTATATTTCCTTTTATCGCATATTTCTTTTTATCAAAAGATAGGGCACAATGGCGGCAAAGGATCCATATAGCTGACCCCACTATAGTGGGATAAAGGCTTGAGTGTTGTTTATATATTAAATATAATAACTGAAATATCGGGTTAGCGATATATCGATATATCGGGATATATCACTTTTTTTTACAAAACGTTATTTTTGTCAAACAATCGATTTTGTTGCGGTTTGCACCCAAAATCATTATGTCGGCCGACATCTACAACACTGCTTCTCACTTACTTCAACAAGGCCTTTACATATCGTCATGTTGCGACAACAACATACAACAACAAGCTTTAGGCACTAGTTTAGGTCGTTCAGCATTGGTGCCCCTATCAACTTGGCCACCCATTTATGATTTTTGTTGATCACCATAGTCTCTGTCACCTCCATAGTCAAAAGTTCACGACTCTTGCACAACAACTATGATTCGCCAAGCTCTTCGGATATCACTTCTCCATTGAGTACAAGGAGGGAACCGCGAACACTGGTAGACGCCCTATCGCGCAAGGTTGACACTCGCTGTAGCGAGATGTGACGCCATCCCTGTCGAGGTGTGGAGGGACCCCCACTATGCCATCATGGTCCAAAATCTGCAACGAGGCTTGGGATCACCCCCTCCCCCCCCCCCCCCTTCCACCTTGTTGGCGACCAATTCCATTACCGTGATCATCTGGTGGTCCCAGATTCATCATCGTGGATTCCTCATCTCCTTCATGAGTTTCATGTCACCTCTACAGTAGGATACTCAGTGGCATACTATCGGAAATTATCTGCCACCCTATATTGGCGTGTTATGATGTGGCGCAACAATTCATCGCCAATTGCCTAACATGTCACAAGGTCAAGAGCGCCAGAGTCTCGCTCCGGTCGGGCTGCTCCAACCCCTTCCAGTTCCCAGCATAATGTGGGAGGACATCGCAATGAACTTTATCACTCCACTTCCCCGCTCTCAAAGCTACGATTGCCTCCTCCTCGTGGTGGACCGTCTCTCTAAGTATGGGCACTTCATACCAAACAAGCACCCCTATACGACCAACTCTATCGCCCGGGTCTGTATAGGGGGAGTGGTTCGTTTGCACCAGATTCCCCGTTCCATTGTCAATGATCGTGATCCCATGTTTGAGTTCTTTCTAGCATGATATGTTTCGTCTACAGGGCGCTAAGTCGCGCTTCAGCAAGGCCTACCATCTACAGACCAGCGGGTAAACAAAGGTGATCAATCGCTGTGTCGGCACATACTTGGGTTGTTTCACTACCAAGCATCCACAGTCCACACCAGTGAACACAGTAGATCGTGTGGGTGTAACTATGGTACATCACGTCCGACCAATTTGTTGTTGGCAAGACCCCCTTTAAGGTGGTCTATGGGTGACCGCCCCCTGAAGCTTCTATTCATCCTGACTGAGGAATGCCAAGTGTAAGCTTTGGCCACAAATCTCCAAGATCGCGCCCTTCGTCATTCGTAGCAACATCTTCTTCCCGCTCAGCAGAAATGGTTTAGCAAGCCAACCAACACCGCCACAATCTTGTTTTCTCGACAGGAGAGAAGGTGTTTATAAAATTATGGCCCCACCGTTAGAGTTACTTAATCATCCCCCTACATCCAAAGATATATGTCTGTTACTTTGGCTCCTTCCTGATGCTAGAGAAGGTAGGAGAGGTTTTGATGGGGGATCGTGACCAAGCTTGTAGATGTCGGCCGACATGTCATTTTTTGGGGGAAACCGCAACGTTACCGCTGCAAATGGAATTTTTTGCGTTTTCCAGAATGGCGGCCGACATGTCGGACATGTCGGCCCGCTATGGCTTGCCCTAGTCTCCCTCTCTCGCGATTTCTTACTCTCGCGACTTCTTTCTCTCTCGCGATTTCTGACTCCTTCGGCTAGCGGCTCTCTGGTTCTTTGATTCGTCGGTGATTCTCGACACTGGTTCTCGACAGCTTTCGTCGGCTGTCTTTCGTCGGCCGTCATTTTATCGACACTGGTTCTCGACAGTTTTCCTCTCCTCTCCTCTTCTGTGGCTCGCCCCCTCAGAACTGTGAGTTTTATCTTCATTTTTAAGTTATAATTAGGGCTTAGTTTTCTCTTCATCCTTCTCGAATGGCTATTTGGTGCATCAGAGCATCTGCAATGTTGCATCTGCTTTTTCTAAGTCTATATGATAGTGCTGCATCTGCTTTTTCTAAGTCTTCATCCTTCTCAACTAGCCAGTGGTGCATCAGAGCATCTGCAGTGCTGCATCAGAGCATCTGCAGTGCTGCATCCTTCTCGACTGGCTATTTGGTGCATCAGAGCATCTGCAATGCTGCATCTGCAGTTTTCTCTTCATTTTTAAGTCTATATGGTAGTTCCTCCGGATGTAAAAGGAGTTGGAGCACTTTTGAGATGGTAATTTACTTACAAGTATAAGTTTTAAGATGATATTTCAAAAATATCTTAAAATGATAACAATTTTTAATGTTTATGTTTATTATATTTAGATTCATTCCAAGAAAAGGAATAGACTAGAAAGCCAAAGATTGAATGATCTTGTATTTGTGAAATTCAATTCAAAGCTAAAGTCTAAATATTCTGATCCATCTCGAGACTCATTGTCTGCAAAGAGTATTGATGAAGGAAAGGTTGTTGAGTGGTTAATGGGTCCTGCCGATGATGTTGTAGATGATGATGATGATAACGAAGTGTTTCCTGGAGAAGGCTTGACTTAGTCTCAGATTGGGGACATTGTAGATGTTGATGTGGGTTCTGCTTCTAGGAGAAGTGCAAGGCCGGCTTTAAAGCAGGTATATATGGCAAAATCAAAAGGAAAACGGCTAATGCCAGAGAGGGATGAGGATGAGAGTTCTGAGGAGGACATTGATGATGCATTGATGATTTACACTTCCGAGGATTATCCAACAGATCAAGAAACTTGATATTACTTAGGTGAGTTTTATTAAGTTAATTTTTTTTGTCATGTTTTAATCTTTAATATCGTTTAGTCTTACTCATATGTTCATTGATTGCAGGAAAATAATATATAGATTTATATTAGAGTAACAGATTTTGTGGAGCAGTGCACTCACATTTTGGGAATAAGGTATAATTATATTTTTAGTTTAATATGATTTTGTGATGTTGTATTACATGATAGAAAGTATGCAATATTATTTTTTTTTATTATAAATTGATTAGATGATTGTTAATAGTTTAACTTTCTTATATGAATTTTAGTTTACACTTGATTAGATAAAATAATTACAATTTAATTAATAAATGAAAAAATTATGGAATATACGTATATATATAATTATAATATTATAATCCGACATAATGAAATGCCCCCGATATATCCTCCGCAATCCAATCCTTTGGTCATTTCGGTGTTGAAGCCGAGTCGGGGCTTGAAGCCTTGGTCCCCCTTCTATCCCTCCTTGGCGTGAAGCCTTGGTTTCCCTCCCATCCCTCATTGTCGACCCCCCTCCACCTCCATTTTAGTACTCTCCCAAAATAAATGTCCACCACCCCTTTCTCCCCTTCCCACAGCCGACCATCGACCCTCTCCTCCTTGTCATGGAACGACTTCTCTATAGCCCGTTCCAAAAAACAGCCCCAAAATCCTCTCACATCAACCTCTGACAACTGCCAGAAAATACCCTGTGGCCGCCTCCGGCGATCCCTCTCCAATCCCCTTACCATTTCCTCCAATTTTAAGTTTTCCGGCGATCGCCGGAAAACAACTCCGATGACCACCACCACCTCCCGACACCACCAACCACCCCCCATCCGGCCACCTTCCTCACCACTAAATAACTACCCTAGACATCCGACATCCGACATAAAAAACTCAAACCGACATGAGTCTGACATCCGACATCTGCAACCTTAATCGTGACACACGTCGACTTACACAATGATTGGAGCCGTCCATTTCATGTGGATCGACGATCCAAAAATATTAGTTTTTTTTGTATTTTTGTGATTTTTATTTGTATTTTAAGGATCGTCATGATCGGAGAATCATGACCGCTCATAATGACCCCTAGTGTCTATATATTGAGGGTGAGGGATCCCATTTAAAGGGATTGAAGGATTGAGTGTTGAAGTCAATCCTTTGGTCATTTCGGTGTTGAAGTCGAGTCGGGGCTTGAAGCCTTGGTCCCCCTTCCATCCCTCCTTGGCGTGAAGCCCTGGTTTCCCTCCCATCCCTCATTGTTGACCCCCCTCCACCTCCATTTTAGTACTCTCCCAAAATAAATGGCCACCACCCCTTTCTCCCCTTCCCACAGCCGACCATCGACCCTCTCCTCCTTGTCATGGAACGACTTCTCTATAGCCCGTTCCAAAAAACAGCCCCAAAATCCTCTCACATCAACCTCTGGCAATCGCCAGAAAATACCCTATGGACACCTCCGGCGATCCCTCTCCAATCCCCTTACCATTTCCTCCAATTTTAAGTTTTCAGGCGATCGCCGGAAAACAACTCCGATGACCACCACCACCTCCCGACACCACCAACCACCCCCCATCCGGCCACCTTCCTCACCACTAAATAACTACCCTAGACATCCGACATCCGACATAAAAAACTCAAACCGACATGAGTCCGACATCTGCAACCTTGATCGTGACACACGTCGACTTACACAATGATTGGAGCCGTCCATTTCATGTGGATCGACGATCCAAAAATATTAGTTTTTTTTGTATTTTTGTGATTTTTATTTGTATTTTAAGGATCGTCATGATCGGAGAATCATGACCGCCCATAATGACCCCTAGTGTCTATATATTGAGGGCGAGGGATCCCATTTAGAGGGATTGAAGGATTGAGTGTTGAAGTCAATCCTTTGGTCATTTCGATGTTGAAGCCGAGTCGGGGCTTGAAGCCTTGGTCCCCCTTCCATCCCTCCTTGGGGTGAAGCTTTGGTTTCCCTCCCATCCCTCATTGTCGACCCCCCTCCACCTCCATTTTAGTACTCTCCCAAAATAAATGGCCACCACCCCTTTCTCCCCTTCCCACAGCCGACCATCGACCCTCTCCTCCTTGTCATGGAATGACTTCTCTATAGCCCGTTCCAAAAAACAGCCCCAAAATCCTCTCACATCAACCTCTGGCAATCGCCAGAAAATACCCTATGGCCACCTCCGGCGATCCCTCTCCAATCCCCTTACCATTTCCTCCAATTTTAAGTTTTCCGGCGATCGCCGGAAAACAACTCCGATGACCACCACCACCTCCCGACACCACCAACCACCCCCCATCCGGCCACCTTCCTCACCACTAAATAACTACCCTAAACATCCTCCACTACCCCACCTCCCTAAATTTTAGGATTTATTCCTAAAATATAGCCCTCAACTTCTCCCCACTTCATAACAGCCAGCCCCCATTATCTCCACCCCCCCCCCCCCCACCCACCCACCCGCACTACTTCCACTTCCCAATTCAAGGACACAACTCCCAAATTTCCTCCTCTCCTCCCATTCTTCCCACTTTACTCATAACTCATCTTCTCCCTAACGTGGATCCACCTTCCCCTCTCCCAAAGGAACCCCACACAAACTCTCCCAACTGGCAATCTCCCCTCCAGTCCCTCCCAGCCCAAATTCTCTCTCAGCAAACCGTCCAGTACACTCATATGCCCAGAATTCCAGTCACTGAAATTAACCTGCAGCCCGGTTCTCTACCCCCTTAGCCCCCAAGTCTCCGGTATGCCCAACCATTCACTGGAAAGAACTTCCCTACTGCCCATAACCCCTTTGCCAACCTCCCAGTCCCTGTTGGAGCTAAGAACAGCCTGTCGGCACCTATTATTCCCCATTTTCCCCTGTTGCCAGTGACTGTCCAGCACTCAATTGGGTCCTCAACACAGCCGGCAGTCCCCCAACAGCCGGAAACTCCAAAAACAGGCCCACTGTCCGCTGTCCAGCAGTTCAAAGGTTCACCGGAGGCCCAAAATTCAAGGCCTACTTAGATTTCAACCCCGGAAAAACCCTCCAAGACCTCTATCACCTATTTGTATAAGTTTTCAAGTTGGTTATCATTTATTTTTTGTTGAGTTTGTAAATTTCCTACTCAAAGAATAGTGGTTTGTAATTGTTGTCTCCAAAGCTTTTTGAAGCGTTGTACGCTCTTATTTACTTGGTTACTTGATTTTGAGTTCTCTTGTAATTATACTCTTTCTTGTTTCCTTCCTTATATGTTTTAACAACTGTGGCTCATTATTTGAAATTGAGTTATAAAAAAAATTTATTGCAAGTATTAAAGTTGGATATGTATGGTTGCATGTAAGAGTTTACCCATTATTTTCCAGTCATATAGGACCGTCCTGCGTCAAGTGTCCCACCGCCTACAACTGTCTCCCTACAACCGCATTCATCCGGTCTTTCATGTTTCCCAGCTCAAGTGGGGCATCACCCCCTCCAATCCACACTACCCGAGGGGCTGATGGTCGAATCCATTCCTAATTACTAGCCTGTTGCTATGTTGGGATCCCGCATCGAGGATGTTCAGGGTCGGCGGGGATGACATGTCCTCATTCAGTGAAGGGGACTGCCTGTAGAGGAAGCCACATGGATCTTAGCGGAGGAGATCAAGTCATAGTTCCCATACTTCAACCTTGTGGACAAGGTCATTGTGGAACCTAGGGGTGATGAGGACACACATCATGCACGCTCTTCAGTCACGGTGGCTGAATAAATTTGGGTCATGTTATCCTTTATGCTTGTTTATGTATTTTCTTTAGTAGTAGACCCTCCTATATAAAGGATGAGTCTAGACTTTGAGGTTATGCAATTATTATGAGGTTTTTCGAATGAAATCGGAAGGGAAAATGTTACGCACGTGCGTGTATCTTATTTTATCTTGTTTTAGACTTATGTTTAATAATATGTGAGCCCCCCCCCCCCACCCCACTCCTCGCGATATAAGGAGGTGGTATGGGAGAGTTGTCTTTATCTTTTGATCATTAGGGTTCTGGATCTCCATTCTTGGAGAGGGGCATCTTGGAGGAACCAGCCTCCAGAAGTTGGGCACGAGTATACCCCGTGTTTCTGTCCGAATTTTCAATTAATGCAAGCGTTCTTTTCCTTCTCGCAACATTTGGTCCCTTCCTGTCTCACCGTCCGCAACTTTCGCCGTCGGTGCTTCGTCCATCGTTCCGTGTCTCACGCGCACGGTTCGTCTGCACCTGGCCTTCCGCACGCGTTTGGAAGCAACTTCCCGTGTCTCGATTCCGTTTGGAAGCCTCCCGCAACGCTGCAGTTCGCTCGATTCCGTTCGGGAGAGTTCCACTAGCTCCCGTTCGGCCTTCCGACGCCGCATCCGACTCTTCTGATCCCGATCGACCCACTCCACCTCTTCCGTGCCTAATCTGCCTCCGGCGACCTTCCAGGCCCCGATCTGCCTGCTACGCCTGCTCCAAGCCCCAGTCCGCCTGCTCCGCCGTTCCTCAGCTTGCTCCAAGCCCCGATCCGCCCCGATCCGCCCCGATCCGCCGTTCCTCAGTCGGCTCCACCTGCTTCGGGCCGGATCCTTTCGATCCTGCAGCCAGCTTCGCTCCAGTACAGTACTCGACCTGCTCCATTCTCAATAACGCCATCCAACAGCCCTCTGCTCCGTCCAGCCGCCACAGTCCGCTTCTTTCAACGAGGCACTGATTGATTCATATGCCACGAGGCCGAATGGAATCCCGCGTGGAAGCCCTCAAACACACCATCACCACACTCACCTCTCGTCTCGAGGCCCAAGTCAAGCAATTCACATTGGTTATGACCATGCTCCACAACCTGCATCCAGCCATACATCCAGGCCTCTCCTGTTACCTCGGCCTTGGGATCCCCCAGCACATTGGCTCCCTATGTTTCCACATTGACAAGCTTGCCTCCCCATCCCCCATGCCTGGACATCCCCACTTTCAACGGAACTAACCCCCTTGGGTGGATTGTCCGCGCCGAACAGTTTTTTGGCATTAGCCAGACTCCTCTAACACAGCAGGTCTCCACAGCAGTTATCAACATGGAAGAGTCTGCCCTCCATTGGGGTCGTTTGCTCCGCCAGTCCTCCCTTGGCCTCACTGGATAGCTCTCACGGAGGCCCTCATTCAGCGGTATGATCACCGCTACACCGACTCCATGATCGAGCGCCTTTGCGGAGTCCGTCAGATCGGCTTCATTGATTCGTACGTGGATTAATTCATCGAGCTAGTCACCCATGTTTCGAGTCTTCCACTCAACCATTACTTGGCTTACTTCATGCACGGCCTATACTCCCATATCTGAGCCCGCATCCGCACCCTCCAACCGTTAATTGTTAACCAAGCCATAAACCTCTCCCCTCTCGTGGAGGCCAAATTCCTCACGTTGTTCGGGGACCCTCCTCTCTCATTGCCTCCCGCCAAACCTCCCTACCAACCATATTTTCCCCCCCAACCTAAACAACCACCACTACCACCTCCTCTACCTCGCCCACCCATGATGGGCCAACGCAACAACCGTCATGTCCCTATTCACCGCCTGTCCAACCAAGAGTACAACGACTTACGGAGCAGGTGTCTGTGCTTCTGTTGCAAACAACCCTACTCGCCTACTCATGATTGTCCGGTGAAGGAGTTCTGCCTTCTAATTGGAGAGGACGTGAACGAAATCAGCACGACTGACTTTAATGCTCTCATGATCGCAGATGTATCACCGAATAGCGCTCCAGGCACCTCTACGGCTTCCCCTCGGGCATTTCACTACTAGCTGGCGGGTGGCACTTTGACTTTGAGGGTGTTGAACCCGGAAACCACGGCTCAACGAAGAGTTCAGACCGATGGGGCAACTTGCACGCATTTCTCCCAAGTTAAGAACACTCCTCCAGTCGCTTGGAACTAAGAAACAGACCCATGAGCTGCAGCGAAGATGTCCCGCCACACACCCGGAAGATCAAAGAGAGTTTCTCCTTCCTAGCCAATGTTCAGTTGAGGCACCTTGGAGGGCACTGAGGAACACCAGACTGTCTACCCAAAAACCACAACTAACAATATGGCAGCTCCACGCCAACCAGGATCAACCAGAGTACAGAGAAGCCAAAAAAAGTCCTCTCCAAATGTTCAATTGGGGATCTATTTATAGTTTTCCAAAACCGGTCTGCAAATAGCGGAATCCCGCCTTTTGGATTTACTAATTGCAGTCCAAAATGGTCTGCCAACAACGAAACTCCGTTGTTTGGAGGGGCTATTAACAGGCCCAGAGGAGTTTCTCAGTAGATAAGTTTGGCGAGCCGACTTCCCACTCGCCTTAAGGTGGCGAGTTCCTGGTTGGTCTAGCACTCGTCGCATTGAACCTGGGGCGAGTGCTGGGCTGGATGCCCCGCTCGCCCTCACTAGCTCTTGGGGCTCTCCTTGTGAAACTCGGGAGGGCTTGTCCTCCACTCGCCTCGACAGCTTGACCAGGCCTCGTTTGTTTTCCCGCCTTGGCCTCTCCTGAGGGGGGGCACTCGGCAAATACGAGGTTGTACAAAAAAATGTTGAACCCGTAAACCACTGCTCAACGAGGAGTTCAGACCGATGGGGGCAACTTGCACATATTTCTCCCAAGTTAAGAACACTCGGTTGGTCGCTTGGAACTAAGAAACAGACCCCTGAGCTGCAGCGAAGAGATCCCGCCACACACCCGGAAGATCAAAGAAAGTTTCCCCTCCCTAACCAATGTTGAGCTGGGTAACCTTGAAAGGCACCGAGGAACACCAGATTGTCTACCCGGAAACCACAGCTAACAGTATAGCAACTCCGCACCAACCAGGATGAACCAAATGAGAGAGAAGCCAAAAAAGTCCTCTCAAAAGGTGCACTTGGGGGTCTATTTATAGTTTTCTGAAACCGGTCTGCAAATAGCGGAATCCTGCCTTTTGGATTTACTAATCGCAGTTCAAAATGATCTGCCAACAACGAAACTCCGCTGTTTGGAGGGGCTATTAGCAAGCTCAGAGGAGTTTCTCAGTAGATCAGTTTGGCGAGCCGACTTAACACTCGCCTTAAGGTGGTGAGTGCATGGTGGGTCTGGCACTCGCCGCTCGCATTGAACCTGGGGCGGGTGCTAGGTTGGATGCCCCGCTCACCCTCACTAACTACCAGGGATTTTCTTGGGTGAGTCGAGGTGGCCTGTCCTCCACTCGCTTTGCTAGTTCGCTCGGGACTCGTTTGTCTTCCCGCCTTGGTCTCTCCTGGGTTCCCCATTTGGCAAATACGGGATTGTACACAAAATTTTTAACCCGGAAACTACGGCTCAACGAGGAGTCAGCATGCGAAGAGGAGAAGCGAGTTGAGAAGGCCCCTCAAGAGGGTAATTAGCCCGCGAGAGACGTCCCGGGGTCTTCTACCGGAGTGGGAGAGGGGGCCCGCGAAGAGGGGCAGCCCGATGCGCACCACAACTTTAGCTTAGTTCAGAATCCAGTAGACAGTTCTGGCAAGCCAATGCTTCTTTGGGATGAGAAGGCGAACCGGGTTTCGATCTCTTTGTTATTTCCATTGTGGTCAGAGCGACGACCTCCCAATGGGCACGCCTCCGTCCTAAGCTTGGGGCTCTACAGGAGGGAGGATGCGGCGACATATGACGCTGCGACCACACAGAGGTTAGTCTATGAGAGTGCGTGAGCCCAGCTGCGCGCCTTCGAACTCTCTCACATGTGCTCGTGCCGCAGCCTGAGCCTATCTAGAAAGTGGGTCAAAGTTGAGACTGTGCGGGAGCTCGCGGTGGAAGTAAAGGATCTGAAGCAAAGATTGGAAGTTGCCGAGAAGCTACTCGCAAAGAGCTCTGGTGGAGTGGTAAGTGTTGTCCCTTTTAAGAAATCGTCATTGCTTAACCTTTTTCGCTAAACTAGTTTTTGTCCAATTCTCACAGGATGTCGAAACGACAGATAGGATGCGTTCACGTGTCGCAGACTTGGAGGGAGAAAATAAAGAGCTTAAAGCCCAACTTGCCAGAGTTCTCTCCAGCGCTCTGTCGTCGAGTCGCAGTGAGTCTTCCAGCAAGGTGCATCAGTACAGCCTGCGAGAGCTAGATGAGATGAGGACCGCTGCCAATAAAGCTACGAAGCACGCGCTCCTCATGTTGTCGAGCCTTGAGGTGCTGAAAGAGGACTGCGAGGACATCACCGCGAAAGACTTGGTACCAGAGCTATTCACCCACCAAGGAGACTCGTCTGAGGAAGAGTTTGACTCGCTTTTTGGTGACGAAGGTGGCGACTCGGATGACCAGGCCTAAGGAATAGCCTGGGAGATTTTGTTTCCCGCCTTTATTATAACTGTAATTTTTTGTACAGTCGTGGACATGGCCACTTTTGTAAAACGTTACTATCTATAAACGAAGTTTGTGCTTTGGTTTCAATTCATTCTTTCTTTATGAATTTTTTGTAAACTTTTCATCACTCGCCACTCGTACCCAAACCCTGGGCTCGCTTGTCACGGGATTTTTGACGCTCAGATTGTGATTGCGGCATAATTAATCAAATAACAGCATCTCGCGGTACTCAAGCAGAACCTTAGGCACTTACGGCTTTAGAGTTCCCTGCGTGATTCGTTCTTCTTTTTTGGAGTGAGCGAGTGCTCAGTATACGCGATTAGAGCGAACGCGAGCCGATTTGCCTTTTACCTTTCTTCCCCCCTTAGGTACCAGCCAGATCATGGGGTGGGCGAGAGCTCATCAGGCGAGAGCAGGTCGAGCATGGTCCCACTCGCCTACTTCCCCCTGTCTCGTTTTTCACTTATCTTCCAACGCGATCACCATTTTCCATGTTATCCTGCCGCCCAAGTGTTCCTCCAGCCAACATCATTATAACGACATGCCGCTCGAGTGCTCCTCCAACCCTGTCGGCTAGTGGGAGCCCAGTCAGCGGGATCTACTAGGGGCTCTCAATCAACCAATACCATAACATCCTGCCACTCGAATGTTCTTCCAGCTCTGCCGGTTAGTGGGAGCCCGGTTAGCGGGATCTACTCGGGGCTTTCAACCAATAAATACCATAACATCATGCCACTCGAGTGCTCTTCCAACCCTGTCGGCTAGTGGGAGCCCGGTCAGCGGGATCTACTCGGGGCTTTCAACCAACCAATACCATAACATACTCCCACTCGAGTGCTCTTCAGCCCTGTCGGTTAGTGGGAGCCCGGTCAGTGGGATCTACTCGGGGATTTCAACCAACCAATACCATAACATCCTGTCACTCGAGTGCTCTTCCAGCCCTGTCGGCTAGTGGGAGCCCGGTCAACGGGATCTACTCTGGGCTTTCAACAAACTAATACCATAACATCTGTCAGTCGAGTGCTCTTCCAGCCCTGCTAGCTAGTAGGAGCCCGGTCAGCGGGATCTACTCGGGGCTTTCAACCAACCAATACCATAACATCATGTCACTCGAGTGCTCTTCTAGCCCTCTCGTCTAGTGAGAGCCCGGTCAACGAGATCTACTCAGGGCTTTCAACCAACCAATATCATAACATCCTGCCACTCGAGTGCTCTTCCAGCCCTGCCGGCTAGTGGGAGCCCGGTCAGCAGGATCTACTCGGTGCTTTCAACCAACCAATATCATAATATCCAACCACTCGAGTGCTCTTCCAGCCCTGCCAGCTAGTGGGAGTCCGGTTAGCGGAATCTACTCGGGGCTTTCAACCAACCAATACCATAACATCCTGCCACTCGAGTGCTCCTCCACTCTCCATTTTTCGTCTCCTTCTCCCGTGGTAATCACCCGTGGGGACTTTACCTCGAACTCCACCGGCAGCACGACTTCGGAGACGAGAGAAAGTTTAAAGGGGGTCTCACCCGTGTTCGTGCTGGGTGTGGTTCTCAGAGCCCAAAGAACCGAGGGAAGTTGCTCCACTCAGTTACCCTTTAGTTTCTCTACCTTCTTCTTTAGCAGACTCCACCTCCTGTTGCTCCTGGGACGGTGGATCGATGCAAAACGAAGATTTATGCCTAGCTGGGCGCAGAAATTGACGAACTCTTCACAGGCAAATTGTGGTCCATTGTCCATGACTATTGCGAGAGGCAGCCCATGTCGACAGATGATCTCCCCCCCCCCACACGAAGTTCTTGATTACCTGGGACGTCACCTTGGCTAGTGCTTTCACCTCCAACCATTTTGAGTAGTCGATCATGACCAGGAGGATTCCTTTGCTCGCTGGTCTGGGGAAAGGGTCCTACCAAATCCATCCTCCAAATAGCAAAAGGCCACGACGTCGTGATGCTCATGAGTCTCTGAGGTGACAAGAGCTGCAGTTGTGCAAACAGTTGGCACTTCTGGCACTTTTCGCGAATTCTGCCACATCTTTACTTATGGTCGGCAAAAAGTATACTTGTCGCAACACCCTCCTCCCTTCCAAAGTCCTACTCCTGGAGTGACTGTTATACTCCCCTGAGTGGACCTCCTCCAGGACTTGTGCCTAAACCGTTTTTTATCTGGGACCCCTTCTGTAAACTCTCATGTAGTCAATAAGGTCACGAATGAATCCATCCACGAAGGGCGCCGGTCAATCTCCATCAGTTCTTCTTCAATGGACGAACAAAAAAATTCTGTCATAGTCCCACCCACTCGGGGCCCGAACTTGGCTAACTGGTCCGCTGGGGTGCTCACCTCCCGTGGCACGTGCTGAATAGAGAATGTTCGGAACATCTCAATGAGACCTTTTACCTTTGTCAGGTATCGCTGGAGCGTGGGTTCTCTCGTCTCAAACTCTCCTTGACCTGGGAGACCACTACCATCGAGTCTGTCAGTACATTTTCATGATGCACCCCCAATTCTCTGTCCAAACGGAGCCCTGCTATCATGGCCTCGTATTCCACCTGATTGTTGGTGATGGGGAAGTGTATCTTAACGGCTTGCTATATTTTTGTCCCTTGGGGGCTTACCAAGACTACCCCCCCCCCCTGATGCTCCATCCACAAGTACCTCTCAAGCGACCTACTAGGGAGACCCGACTTCCTCCACCTCGACCACATAGTCGGCTAGAAAGTCTGCCACTGTCCGGGCCTTCATCGACAGTCAGGGGACAAAGGAGACGTCGAACTCGCTCAATTCCACAAACCACTTTGCAAGTCTTCCTGAGTGCTTTACCCCCTCAAAGATGTTGCGGAGAGGGTAGTCGGTCACCACACGGATCGAGTGTGCCTGGAAGTATGGTCAGAGCTTCCTAGTTTAGACAATTAGGGTGAATGCCAGCTTCTCCAAAATTGGGTACCTTAGCTCCGTTTTCTTCAAGACCCTACTTACATAGTAGATCGACAGTTGCTTCCTTCCCTCTTCACGAACCAAGACCGAGCTTACCGCATCTAACCCTACCCCGTGGTATAGCGTCAGGTCTTTTCCTTCTCTGGGTCCTTGAAGCAATGGAGCCTGGGTGAGTTGCGTCATCAATGCCTGGAAGGCCTCCTCACACTCAAGTGTCCACTTGAACCTCTGATTCTCTCGCAGCGCTTTAAAGAAAGGTGAGCACTTCTCACCTGCCCGGGAAAGAAACCTGCCCAGTCCTGTCAGCTTCACCGTGAGGCGTTGTACCTCCTTTGCATTTCTGGGTGATGCCAGCTCCAAGATTGCCTTCACCTTGTCCAAATTGGGCTCTACCCCTGCTGGTGTAAGGAGGTGGCCCAAGAACTTTCCCTTGCTGACTCCGAAGACACACTTCGAGGGTTTGATACGCATCTTGAACCTCCTCAATGCGGCGAAGGTCTCTGACAGATCTTACAGGTGAGAACCGATGTCCTTGCTCTTCAACATCAAGTCGTCCACATAGACTTCCAGGTTCCTCCCCTTCAGCTATCGAAATACCTTGTCCATCATCCTCTTGTAGGTCGCTCCCTCTTTCCTCAATCCAAAAGGCATCATCTTATAGCATTAACACTCATCTCTCGTGATGAAAGAGACATCTTTGACATCGGGTGGGTGCATGCAGATCTGGTGGTAACCTGAAAAGCATCTAAAAAAACTCATTACAGGAAAACTAACAGCTGAATCTACCAGTACGTCGATCCGAGACAGTGAATAACAATCCTTAGGGCAGACTTTATTTAACAAAGTAAAATTCACACACGTCATCCACCTCCCATCACTCTTTTTAACTATTACCACATTGGACAGCCTGGATATTGAATCTCCGATACAAATCCGACATTCAGAAGCTTTTTCACCTCCTCTCGAATGGGCTTCTCTAGCTTGTCGGCGACAGATCTCCTCTTCTGGCGAATGGGGCGGACTCCTAGGTCGAGATTAAGGCGATGACACGTCACATCCGCGTCGATTCTCGGCATGTCCGCAGCACTCCAGGAGAAGACGTCCACGTTCTGCAGGACGCAAGCCAAGATCTTCTCCGGATCCTCTGGGTTCAGTCCTCTGCTGACCTGCACTTTCTCCATTCCCTCGCCCTGGGTGAGGACCTCCTTCTCCACCACTTCCTATGTTGTCTCCAGCCTTTCCTGCTCCTCCATCATCTTCTCCATCTCTTCGGCTTCCTCCTTCCAGGAGATGCTGTTGACGTCCGTGTCATATCAATGTCTCTCCACCTTCAAATCTCCTCTAACTCTGACCTGCCCCCCCCCCAACACTGAATTTCAGACATTGATGAAAAGAGTAGGGGACGCACCGAAATGCACTAATGAGGGCGCCCCCAAATATGGCGTTATAGCTGCTCGGAGCGCCAACAATGACAAACTGACAGTTTCTGGACTATCCCCCCAAAGTTACATAGAGTCTGACTCCTCCCTCCACTTACTTCCTTTCCCCTGAGAACCCAAACAGCGGTCTTTATACAGCTAGCACCCTCCTAACCTCCACCTTCATCTCATCGAATGCTTTCTTGAAGATCAAGTTCACCAAGCTTTCATTGTTAACAAGGATTCTCAAGACCGTAAAGTTTTACATAGACGCCTGGATCACTAGCGCGTCGCAGAATGGATCCTCATGATCTGACATGTCCCTTGATGAGAACGTAATCTTCTCCTCCGGAGGTGGGGCTTGTGAAGTCGAAGCGATGTTTCGAAGAAACATTGTGTGGAGGCTCCCCTAACAGGTGGCCTCGATCCCCCCCCCCCATAGATCACTCTGATCCCTCCCCGGGTGCCTACGTCGGCCTGATCCTCACACTTATCTTCCTCCTCGGCTCCCCTCACTGTCACTTCCTCAATCCACACATATGGGTGAAGCTCTTTCGGGCCCCTTGCCTCTCTCAACTCCAAGAACTTTGGGCAGGTGGTTGTTGCATGGCTCTCCTCCTGAAGGAAATCGAAATAGAGCACCGCCACCCTGGCCCTTCCTCTCCCTTCTGTTTCTTCTCTTCTGTCCATTTTCCCTCTCTTGTCGATCGCCATTGCCTGCTGGGGTGGGGGCAGGAGCAGCCTTGGCGCCGGTCTCCATCCTGGAGAGTTGAGCCGACCTTGCCCTCTATGTAGGTTCCCCCCACCCTGAACGATTCCTCTTCCCTGACCTTGAACTGGCCCTCCTAGCGGCCACCATGTTGGCTGATTGATCGGCTCTTGAAATCCCTATCCTGGCTCCTGCCCTCTGTGATATCCCTGAAACCCCTGTCCCCATGGCTTCTCTCTTCTCCTCCCTTCCTGTTTCCTGGATCCTCCTTGCTCTCTCAGCTCACTTTCTCCCAACTTGGCTACCTTCTTCACGAATGCGGGGTTCACGGTTTCTCCTTCAATCTCTTGTGTCATCATTTCCATTAACTCCTCGAAGGACAAGGGGGCTTCTGGATCAAACTCATCTTGAAAAAACTCTGGCGCAGTCCAAGGGTAAATGCAAGTTGTAAGGTATACCGGGGCACTTCTTGAATAAGCAGAACCTCTTCCTGGAATCGATCCACGTACCTTCCCAACAACTCCTCTGGTCCTTGCTTGAAAAGAGGTGCTCCGCCCCCTTCTTCCTCCTTTTGGATGTCGAGAAACGCAACTGGAAGCTTCGACGCAAGTTCTTGAAGCTATAAATGGGCTTGGGGGGAGCTGGTGGAACCAGTCCCTCGCCTTCCCCTTGAACGTGATGGCGAAAAGGCGGCACTTGAAGGCATCCGACATCTTCTTGATAGAAACTACATCCTCGAACCATTGGAGGTGTTGAACGGGATCATCCTTTCCTATATAATATGACATCTCCGACTCCCTGAATCTCCTCGGAACCGGGGATGAAACGATCAACTCGCTGAACAGACTGCCTCCACTTGCAGGGCGAGCCGACTCGACTCGTGCCATCAACTCGCCCGGATGGCCAGCACACGCCGAGCTGGGGAACAACTCGCGCCCGACGAGATCCCTCTCATCCCCTTCAGTCACCATCTCTTTCTCTGGCCGCCTACCCGGGGAATCCTCGCCCAAAGACTGAGGTGCGAGCAGTGAGGCAATCGGCGTCGAGCACTCGCCTCGCGGGGCAAGTCCATGCAGCAATTCCATAAATCTCTGTAAACTCCAAGAAATCACCCCTCCGCACAAAGTCATTCCCTTTGAGCGACTCGTCGGGATTGTCTCCTTGTTCCTCGTCTCCAACCATGGGACTTACTCAGGATTTTTTGCGTAAGCTACGGCCTACGGTTCACGCTCACCGAACCAAAAATGTTGAACCCGGAAACCACAGCTCGACGAGTTGTTCAGACCGATGGGACAACTTGCAAGTATTTCTCCAAAGTTAAGAACGCTCGGTCGATCGATTGGAACTAAGAAACAGACCCCTGAGCTGCTGCGAAGAGATCCCGCCACACACCCGGATGATCAAAGAGAGCTTCCCTTCCCTAGCCAATGCTGAGTTGGAGCACCTTGAAGGGCACTGAGGAACACCAGACTGTCCACCCGGAAACCACGACTAACAATATGACAGCTCCACGCCAACCAAGATCAACCAGAGGAGAAAAACCAAAAAAGTCATCTACAAAGGTGTCCTTGGGGGTCTATTTATAGTTTTCGGAAACCGGTCTACAAATAACGGAATCCCTCCTTTTGGATTTACTAATCGCAGTCCTTGGTGGGTCTGGCACTCGCCACTCACATTGAACCAAGGGTGAGTGCTGGGCTAGATGCCCCGCTAGCCCTCACTAGCTAGGGGCTTTCCTTGGGGGAGTCGGGAGGGCTTGTCCTCCACTCGCCTTGCCAGCTCTCTCAGGCCTTGTTTGTCTTCCCGCGTTGGCCTCTCTTGGGGGGGGGGGGGGCACTCGGCAAATACGGAGTTGTACAGAGGACAAGGTCGATTTTCTGGCGGGGTGTATTGTTATGCATGTGTGTGTATCTTATTTTATCTTGTATAGTTTTTGCTTTATGTTTAATGATATGTGAGCCCCGTCCCTATATAAGGAGGTGGTATTAGAGAGTTGTCTTCATCTTTTGATTATTAGGGTTTTGGATCTCCATTCTTGGAGAAGGGCTTCTTGGAGGAATCGGCCTCCAGAAGTTGGGCACGAGTATACCTCGTGTTTGTATCCGGATTTTCAATTAATGCAAGTGTTCTTTTCCTTCTCGTAATAGAGAACGACCCCGCATTCCTTTTTCCCTAAGTCTCCGCCTGTTTGCAATAGTAACTCCACCAAACCAAATCAAGCCAAAGGCCATTACCACCAGGATAAAAGTTGTTGAATGATAATGGAAGTTTTATGGTTTCATTAACCGAAGTTAAAACAGCAGTAAATGCAGGTAATAAAAACATTGCCAAACCATCAGCAATTAACTAAATTTACTGCTATCAACAATTATCTTAGAAATTATTTTATCAGATATCTCCAAATTTGATTGGCAATCAAGATCCATAATGATATATCATATATAAAATAACTCAACAAAATCACCTACTTGGGATTGGATGAATTCCACGAGTTCTCGAAGTCGGGCAGCTTGTTGATAATGAATTCCATTGGGGTTTCTTTCAGTAGATGGCAGACTTTCAAGGATAATTTGAAGATACGTCTAATAAGGGAAATTAGAAATTCGGTTAGCCTTCCAGGCCAAGAGCAACACAGCAAAATCATACCAAAGAAATTAACATATAATTAGCATGATTGGTAAGAATACCTTTGTTGTGTATGAACCATCCAAACCAAGTATGGTAGCAGCAGCTATCACAACTTCTTTATTTGCTCCCTTAATCTGGAGATAGGGGCTGTGGGTAGCTTGCAAATGATCAACCTCAACAAGGATCTGAATGTAACAAAAGTGGTAGGAGTCATATTTTAGTTATTCATAGCTGGAATCAAGTAATAAGGGACAATACTTACTGCTATTAGGATCATGTTCTCTATAGTTAACAGATAAATTATGAGATTTTTTTTTAAGCAACTAGCAATCCTGCCCGGGTTCCCCTCGTGTGTACTGTATGATGACGACAATACCTGACAATCACTCAAGCAACGGCTAAGTACTATTATCACCGCATATTGTGCCCGGGGATCCAATGCGCGGCCGCTAGTATCTATAAACGACATATGCATTTTTTTACGATATCCATTTGAAAAATCACATATTTCTTAGAGAGACAAATTTGGAGAGAAATAAAATAATAATAATTTTATTCTCACAAATATCTATACTAATATAAACGCAAACTCTCGAGTTCTACAGTGCAAAAGCGTCGGTTACATTTGAACGAACGAAATTACCCCTCCCCCCCAGTTCGCCGGCTGCTGTTATTATAAATAAAACAAATTAATACGTCACTGCCGCCAGCGGAGCCGACGGCTTGACTGGACCCCACCGACGGGGTCGCCGGACGTCGGCGACCCTGGCGGGGGTAGGTCGGAGGCGGTCCGGCAGGGCCACTGCCGGCGCTGGCCTTGAAGGACCGCCGACTTCAAGCACGGGCGAAATTACCCCTCCCCTCCCGCTCGCCGTCCGTCGTTGCTGCCTATAAAAAAAAAATTTGTTGCCGCCTTCTCGACGCCGCCGTCGCCGGTGATGGGGAGAGACAGAGGGAGGGGAGAGAGAAAGAGAGGGGAGGAGATCGAGAGAGGGGAGGAGATCGAGAGCCAGGCCATGGCTGCTTGGAGGAGGGAGGAGCTCGGGAACTTGGAGGTGGTCGGCCATGGCTGCTGGAGAGAGAGAGACTGATGGAGATGGCGGAAAGGTGGCCGCCGGCCTTCAGTTAATTTATATATCTAGGACTTATGGCATGTTAATTAATTTTTAATTAACTAATATTTATTATAAGTTAATACTTAAATTATAACTTATATTTATTAAATAATAAATAATTACAATAAAAAAATTAAAATTTTAAAATTCTCCAAGATACGAGCTTCTTCGCACGGGCTACGCCCGTGCTCGAAGCTCTCGGGCGGTCTTCGGCCGCATCCAGGTGGGTTTCGGCCGCTTCCGCACGGGCTATGCCAAGATAACTCGACGCAAAACAGATCTTGGCTGGCTGTCTGACATCATGTATCCTTGCTTGGCGTCGAGTGCTCTCGACGCCAACATCTGTTTTGCGTCGACTGATCTTGGCGTTGAGAGCACTCGACGCAAAGACTTTGGAGTCGAGAGCACTCGACGCCAAGATCAATCGACGCAAAACAGATCTTGGCGTCGATAGCACTCGACGCTAAGCAAGGATACATGACGTCAGACAGCCAGCAGCACTCCAAAGTCTTGGCGTCGAGTGCTCTCAACGCCAAGATCATGTATCCTTGCTTAGCGTCGAGAGCACTCGACGCCAAGACTTTGGAGTGTTGTTGGCTGTCTGGCGTCATGTATCCTTGCTTAGCGTCGAGTGTTCTTGACGCCAAGATCTGTTTTGCGTCGAGTGATCTTGGCGTCGAGTGCTCTCGACTCCAAAGTCTTGGCGTCGAGTGCTCTCAACGCCAAGATCAGTCGACACAAAACAGATGTTGGCGTCGAGACCACTCGACGCCAAGCAATGATACATGGCGTTGAGTGCTCTCAAAGTCAAGATCTGTTTTGCGTCGAGTGATCTTGTCATAGCCCGTGCAGAGGCGGGCGAAGCCCGCCTGGATGCGGCCGAAGGCCGCCCGAGAGCTTCGAGCACAGGCGTAGCCCGTGCGAAGAAGCTCGTATTACATTAAGGCAACTAAAATAGATGAGATAGTGGAGCCAAAATTGTCATCCAAGATGTGGGACTAATGTCTACGTAGTAATGGGCTCAGTCATGGGCCATTGTATGGGGCTTTTGTATAAATTATTTTAAACTCCCCCGCAAGCTGGAGCATACAAATCATATGAACCAAGCTTGGACAAGAACTTGTGATAAAATAGGCATGGTAAAGCTTTGGTAAGAATATCATCAATCGTTCGGCGGCAGGGACATGTCTTAAGTCTAGTTTCTTCAACTGCACTTTCTCCTGAATAAAATGACAGTCGACCGCGATGTGTTTGGTGCATTCGTGAAACACGAGATTATTTGCAATGTGTATAGTTGTTTGGCTATCACAAAAGAGTGGTTGAAGAGTAGAGTTTCACACCCAAATAGCTGAGAAGACTTAATAACCACGTAAGTTTAGAAATGGCTGAGATCATTGAGCGATATTCTACTTATGCAGATGATCGTGCAACCACAAATTACTTCTTGTTTCTCCAAGTGACAAGTTGTCCACCAAAGTAAATGCAGTAACCACCGGTGGATCGACGGTCGTCCAGAGAGCCAGCATAGTCAACGTCTGAGTAGGCAATAAGAGATAAGGACGAAGAGGGCTTATACACAAGCCCTTGATCAGGAGCACTCTTTAGATACCGGAGGATATACTCATTGTCTGTAGATGTAAAGTTTGTGGAGCATGCATGAAACGACAGACAATCCCAACAACAAATGATATATTAGGTTGTGTAACAGCGAGATAAATTAGCTTGCCCACAAGACGACAGTAGTACTCTGAATTTGGAAGTAGTAGGTCAGAGTCGGAGTTGTGTGCATAGTGCTGCTTATGGTTGACATCAATAAGTATTTTTACAGGCTTACATCCTGAGTAGCCGACATCATGAAGATCAAGAAAATACTTTTGTTGGGATAGAACAAGACCATCAGGGCGACGAGCTATCTCGATACCAAGAAAATATTTGAGTTTGTCCAAATCTTTGGCCTGAAAAATAGATGTCAAGTGTTTCTTGATCATGTGTATGTCATTGAGATCATTGTCGTTGATCAAAATATCATCAACATACACCAAAAATATCATTGTGTTTGTCATGCGGTGATGAGTAAAAAGATAGTAGTCACCCGAGCTTTAAGTAAATCCAATATCACGAACGACATTACTGAATTTGTTAAACCATGCACGAGGAGATTATTTGAGACCGATGAAAGACTTCTTGAGGTGACAAACCAGATTCTCCCCCGTGGTCTCAAACCCGGGAGGTTGCTTCATGTAAACAGTGTCAATAAGTTCCCCATTTAAGAAAGCATTTTTTTATGTCCAACATATGCAACGGCCAGTGACGATGAACATCCAAAGATAAAAAAAATAGACAATTGATGGGCAATGACGATGCAACGGGCGAGAATGTCTCCTCATAGTCTAGGTCGTGTTATTGTGTGAAGCCATGAGCCACAAGGCGAGCTTTCTGACGTTCCATAACCCTATTTGATCTATGCTTGACGGTGAAAACCCACTTACAACCAACACAAGTTTGACCAAGTGGAATTGGAACAAGGTTCAAGGTTTGATTAGCCCAGAGAGGTGTCATTTCTTCATCCATAGCAGCCCGACACCCGAAATGTCGAAGAGCTTCTTACAAAGAAGTAGGGGTGGAAATAGTCAATAAAGATGTCGCAAATTGGTGAAGCGCCGAAGAAAAGCAATGTAATGAGACAGAATTAGATTGAGGATGAACAATGGAGGCTGGTACCAAATCAACGGGCAGCGGAGCATCATCTATAGATGGTAACTGTAGTCAGGTATCCGAACAAAAGGAACGTCGTTTGTACGCATGAATAATAGGCGTTTTTAGAGAGATTTTTTGTGTGTAAATAGATGGAGAGATGAGATAGAATGGACAGGAACAACAGGGTATGGTAGTGTAGAAGTTACTGGAGGTACCACAGGTGTGGAGTGAAACAGTTGGTTTTTTAGGATTGTTACATCTGCAGATGTACAATCTTGCGATCGGCAGGAGAATAGCATACATAATCCTTCTGAGTGATGGAATATCTAACAAACAT
The DNA here is from genome assembly GCA_039513925.1 of Platanthera zijinensis. Lineage (NCBI taxonomy): Eukaryota > Viridiplantae > Streptophyta > Magnoliopsida > Asparagales > Orchidaceae > Platanthera > Platanthera zijinensis. The sequence continues at coordinate 16,304,719 of CM077092.1, forward strand.
ATATTTGGTAGTTTGGGGAGTAAATTTGTCGGTAGGAGGACCAAGACGGTGAACATAGCAGGCATAGCCAAACACGCGAGGAATTAAGGGAAGGGGAGGTGTGAAAGAGAATAGAAAGCTGAAAGGTGTCGCAAAATGTCATAGAGATAGCAAAATGTCAGTATACCGTTGGCACCGCCGTCTGAAACATAAGAGAGAGTGCGATCTCAAGGATATGACGGCCCTTTCGCTCGACAACTCCATTGTGTTAGGGTGTGTAGATACAAGAAGTTTGGTGGAGATCACCATGCCCATCACAAATATTTTGAAACGCACGACTAGCATAATCGATTATAAGTTCGAAGAATGTTGATAGAACTAAGAAACTGAATACGCGTTTAGGCGATAAAAGCACGAAAGACGTCAAATAGTTCCGAACGATGGTGAAGTAAATACAATCAGGTCATGCGAAAATAATCATCAATAATTATGAGAATAGAGATAACCAGGAACACTAATTGTTTTATATGGTCCCCAAATATCAGAGTACACAAAATTAAAAGGAGCAGAGCTCCGAGTATAATGAGGTGTAAAAGTATAACGATGTTGTTTGTCATAGATGGAGGACTCGCAGGTGAAGTAGGAGAGGGAGAGATTGGGAAGAGCTTTTTGAATAATCGGGAGAGGCACATGCACAAGGCGTTGATGTCAATCAACAGAGGTCACAGAGGTTAGAGCAGTGGGAGGAGAAAATAATATCTTATCACAAAATAAGGTCCCTTACTCATACATATACTTGAGTACGGGAAAAACTAAAACAAGGGAAAAAACTCAACTACCCCAACCTAGGGTGAAAACAGAAAAACGACAAGGACGACTTGAAAATAACATTTTACAACTCTCCCCCTCAAGTCAGACGGAAGATATCAGTCATCCCAAGCTTTTGAATATCATCGGTAAACACATCACACACCAAGCTATTGGTGAACACATCGGTCAGCTGATCCCGGGAATGAACAAATGGAGTAACAACTGTTTTCTTATCCAAGTGATCTTTAATAAAGTGTTGATTCACTTCAACATGTTTTGTCCTGTCATGTTGGACCGGGTTATGAGCAATATTAATGACTGCCTTATTGTCACAGAATAAGGAGAAAGGGGTTGTCACAGAGAAACCCAGATCCTGTAACACAGTACGCAGTCATAATCCCTCACATAAGCCTTGGGACATGCAATGATATTCTGCCTCTGCACTTGACCTTGACACCACATTCTGCTTCTTGTTCCGCCACGTTACGAGGTTACCACCAATAAAGGAGCAGTATCCTGTTGTGGACTTTTTGTCATCCTGACAACCAGCCCATTCAGCGTCAGTAAAAACCTCAATCTCCAAGTTGTTGTTCCTAGTGAATAAGAGGCCGCGATCAGGAGCTTTCTTTAAATACCGTAGTAGACGATACGTCGCTTCTTGATGTCTGATTCTATAAGAATGCATATATCTGCTAAGAATATCAACTGCATACGTAATGTCAGGGCATGTGTGAGATAGATATATAAGTTTTCCGACCAATCTTTGATACTGTGATACATCTGTGTGATCACCATCACCATCTTCATCAATCTTGTGATTTTCCTCCATAGGGGTCTTCGCAGGAACACAACCAAGCATATCAGTTTCCTTTAGTAGATCCAATATGTACTTCCGTTGGGATATAAAGATACCCCGCTCAGATCTAACCACTTCGATACCCAAAAAATACCGTAATCTCCTCAATTCCTTCACTTCAAATTCAGTAGATAGGAGAGTCTTGAGATTGGCAATCTCCTCTGTATCATTTCCAGTAATCACGATGTCATCCACGTAGACAATGGGAACCACAACACACTGATCATGTCTCCAGATAAACATGGTATGATCAGATTGAGCTTGCTTGTACCCAAATTTGAGCATTGTTGTGAGAAATCTTCCAAACCAGGCCCTAGGAGATTGCTTCAGGCCATATAAGGATTTCCTTAGGCGGCAGACAAGCCCTTCAGCTTTTTCTTCATAAAATCAGGAGGGAATTTCATGTAAACCTCCTCCTCAAGCTCACCATGAAGAAACACATTTTTCACGTCCAGTTGGTGAAGTTCCCAGTCAAGGCAAGCTACACATGATAACAAAACCCGAATAGAGTTCATCTTTGCTACAGGAGCAAAAGTCTCCTGATAATCAACTCCTTGAGTCTAGGTGTATCCTTGAGCAACAAGACGCGCTTTGTACCGTTCAACCTTGGCGTCTTGGTTCTTCTTAACAGAGAAGACCCGCCGGGAACCTATAGCTTTCTTTCCTGAAGGGAGAACGGAGATATCCCACGTATGATTTTTGTCTAAGGCGGACATCTCATCTCGCATATTCTGTGTCCACGCAGGTATCTCCAAAGCTTCCTGTCAAGTCTTAGGAATAACAACTAGAGAAAGGGATGAAACAAAAGTCTGATGAATCGGAGTAAGATGATGATAAGCCACATGATTAGAAATCGGATGTTGCGTACAAGTAGCTTTACCCTTCTTTAGCAAAGCTAAAGGAATATGTAGATCAGCATCATCAGAATCTGAGTCTGAAGTCGGCACTGGTAGAGGTGGAGTTGTGGTGACCTGTGTACCTGAACGACGGTGGTATGCATGGGGAAAAGGAGAAATCATAGTACATGAATCCGGTATCGAGATAGGAGGAGCTATAGGTACCAGAGTGAAATGAGGGGAAGGAGGAGATGGATGGGAGAAGAGGAAGAGGGACAGCAGTAACATCTGTATCACTAGTACTACTCTCCCCCTGACGAAAAACATGAGTCGAAGACAGAAAGTGGGACTCTCACTCACAGATGGTAACATCCATGGTACAGAACATGTGTCGGGAGGGGGGGGGTGATAACAACGATATCATTTGGTCATGGAAGAATGGCCCAAGAAGACACAACGTTGAGCCCGAGGGTCAAGTTTGTCACGTTGAGATTGGTGCACACGCACGTAACAGACACCCAAAGACACGGGATGGCAAATAGGAAGTATGAATCACGCCAGAGGTGGAGAGACGGGCTAGAGGAGTAGTAAAGGAAAGGAAACGGGAAGGAAGACAGTTGATAAGGTGTGCAGCTGTAAGCACTGCATCACCCCAATAGGGTTTAGGGAGGTGCATCGTCAATAGGAGACAGCGAGAAACCTCGAGGAGGTGCCGATTTTTCCATTCAGCCACTCCGTTCTGAGTAGATGTGTAAGCACAAGTTTTCTGGTGGATGATACCATGAGAGGTGAGAAAAGCGTCAAAGGAACCACGATCATCGTACTCCCCTCCATTATCACTTCGAAGAACACGGATATATGCATTAAATTGAGTTTGCACCATTTTATGAAAAACTTGATGACGAACACACGTAGTACGCGAGAAACAATCAATAAAGGTGACGAACTAGCAAAAACCAGTTAACGATAAAACGGGGGACGTCCCCCAAATATCAGAATATATAATATCAAATGGAGTGTTACTAGGAAAAGAAAGATGTGAAGAGCTCTGTTGCACATGTTTAGACCGATCACAAACATCAAAAGAAAAGTTCTGAAGAAAAGATAAAAAACAGGAAATAATTTTTGTAGGTAGGAGGACGGATGTCCTAAACGCAAATGTCAGCGGCGAACATTTTCCGCAATAACAGTAGAACTGGAAAGGGCCTGAGAAAGAGGATGAGTGTCCAGATAGTACAAGCCGCTACTGCCTGTCAATGTTCCGCTTCGTACCCAGTTCCTGAAAAACACAAGAATCGGGAAAGAAAGTTATAGAGCAATTAAGGCATTTTGTAATATTGCTGATGGAAAGTAAATTGCGAGAAAAGGAAGGAACATGAAGAACGGAGGAAAGAGATATGGATGGAGAACAAGAGATGTTGGCTTTGCCCGCAATGGAGGACAACGAGCCGTTAGCAGAAACAACTTTCTCCTTACCAGACAAAGGAGTATAAGAGAGAAAACCTGAGGAAGACCCAGTCATGTGGTGAGTGGCACCGGAGTCGAGCACCCATTCAGAAAGTGAGGTGGCGGCAGCATGAGCACTAGCCATAGCAACAGTGGCAAGAGAAGTAGAGCTTCCAGTGACCGGATTGGGCTGAGAGTGAAGTAGGCGGCAAAAAACATCCAACTCCTGTGTTGTAAGAGAAGAGGAAGCCGAAGACTGGAACTCGTCATAGACATCAATGGTGTAAGCAACGCCATGAGAACGGTAGCCACTATGTTTATGGCCCCCACGGCCAGGTCCACGACGGCCAGAAGGTGTCAGATGCAGATGAAGTTTGAAACATGCCTCCCAAGTGTGTCCCCTTCGACCACACTAAGTGCAGATAGGCACCGAAGATGCAGGAGTAGGAATGAGACGACAACCAACACTCGTCAGGGCAAAACGATCTGGAGGAGCCATAACACTGAGAGACTTGCGGCGGTCTTCGTCACCCAGAACCATGTTGAATGCCTCCCGAAGAGAGGAAAGAGGAGAACGGTGGAGAACATGTGTTTGAACCATATCAAATTCCATATTCAATCCCATCAAGAGACATGAAGACGGAACTCGGAAGCGGTCCTCTCGTTGCATTAACAGAACGACATCTGATGTACACGCTGGAGTGAAATGGGCAAAGTATTCCAGTTCTTGATACAGGCGCTCAAACTCCAAGAAGAATGATGAAACAGTCATCGATCCTTGACGCAGCTCCAAAATGCAGCGAGTGAGCTCATAAACCTGAGTGGAACTGTCAATCTGAGAGTATGTTTCACGAGCACGAGTCCAGATCTCGAAAGCTGAGTCCATCAACATATAGCTCTGATAGACCTTAGACGGCATTGAATGCAGGAGTCAGGACACCACTAGAGAATTGTCAGAATCCCAGCGCTTCCAGGAGGGATAAGACACAGGGGGGCTCCGTAATCGTCCCATCAATATAGCCAAACATCTGTTGGCTAAGGATGACATGTTAAGTAGCACGAGACCATTCAAGGTAATTCGTGTCATCCAGAGGGATCTATAGTGGTCATGGGGCCGTTGAGGCTCAACCATCGGAGGTTGAATCACGCCCGGAGAAGAAACCAATGAATCGTGTTCACCCATATCGACACAAGAGCAAGTAGCAGATCAACTCATCTCAAGAAGCAGGGAGCAGGGCGGCGGCATGGCACAACAGAGCAGCCGCATGGCACAGCAGAAAAAAACAAGCGGAACTAAATATTTATACATGGCAGAGCATCGGCACGGCAAATATAGAAGGACGACTGCGACACGGTGCAGCGGGATGACAGCGGCACGGCAACAAGGCAGCAGCACGGTGCAGCAGGATGGCAGCAAGGCAGCGGCACGGTAGGAACTAGACGGCAGAGTATACCTCAATTTTCATGGATGAGCGGCAGCGGGCTGCTTCATGTAGGAAAGGCGGCGGCGTTCCTCTCAGCAGCCGGCAAGAATGCCGCCCGACATCGTGATGGTCGTGACGGTGATGGAGTAGCGACGGCGGTGTGTTCGATCAGAGGAGTAGCGACGGCGGGGAGAGGCGGCGTGTTCGATCAGAGCAGGAGAAGGCACAAGTGGTCGGGGCGGAAGTAGCAACGGAACGAGAGGCTAGCGCGCGGGATCCCTCTGATACCAAGTGGGAAGAAAATAATATCTTATTACAAAATAAGGTCCCTTACGCATACACATACTTGAGTAAGGGAAAAACTAAAACAGGAAAAAAGACTCAATTACCCCAACCCGGGGTGAAAACAGAAAACCGACAAGGACGGCTTGAAAATAACATTTTACAACTGTCACAAGGGGTGAGACGGAGGTATGCGTGGGACACGCGGAGGAGGTGCGGTGCAAGGAGTGTTGCGACATAGGGACACAAGGAGGAGGTGTGGCGCAAGGAGTGTTGCGACAAAGGGACGTGGGGTATGCGCGGACGAGGTGCGGTGCAAGGAGTGCAGCGACAGAGGGGTGTGGCGCAATGAGCGGTATGTGAGTTACGGGTGGGTCGTGTGGGCCTTGGAAAGGAAAGCGCTACGAGCGGGCCGCGCGGGCCATGGAAAGGCAAGCGCTATGTGCGGGACGCGCGGTCCTGGGAAAGGCAGAGGGGTGCGGCCTAACTTGCGTGAGGTGCGGGAGGTCATGGGAAAATGGCGGGGATCAAAGAGAGACGCGGAGCAATAGTACGAAATTGAGTCTTAAAAGGAATTAAATCCAGAGAATATGCTCAATCATAAAGTAAAATAAAAGGAGATCCGATCCATTGTATTGGTTCTCTAATACCATATAGAGAGACAAATTTGGAGAGAAATTAAAAAATAACTATTCTCACAAATATATTACATCAAGGCAACTAAAATTATATGTATAAATAGATGAGATGAGTGTAGACAAAATCGTCATCCAAGATGTAGGACTAATGCCTACGTAGTAATGGGCTCAGTCGTGGGCCTTTGTATGGGCCTTTTGTATAGATTGCATTAACACATTAGATTAGGAAGAGAAATATCAAAGGGCTCAGATTCATGGTCCTATTTGAGGACTATGATCAGTAATTTTTTCCTTTTTAATGTAGTGCATGTGATACCTAGGAAAATAGCGGACAAGGAAAATTGTAGAAAGATAAAGTATTGTTTCCTTCCCCCCATCTTCGCTTCTAGTTTGAATTTTTAGCTAAGAATTATGGAAGCTGAATTAATTTATTACTTCTGAGATCTGTGTTAAATTGCTCCAGTGGTAAAAGGGCATGGAGGTACTAATACCAAAGCAAACACTTTTAATTTGATAACCATTAGCAGAATGATGCAGGCTCCCCTGTGCATAATATCTGGCTAACCGTGCCGATACACCTACTGTGCACAGTGTCTGACAGTGAATACATTTTTGGTTGAAGTTTCTCTTCCCTTAGGCATTAGTGAGATTATGACAAAAGATAGGGCACAATGGCGACAAAGGATCCATATAGCCGACCCCACTATAGTGGGATAAAGGCTTGAGTGTTGTTGTTGTAAAGTTTCTCTTCCCTTTATATTTTCCTTAATTTATTTCAGGTTTTAATTATACAGTCTACTTATGCCAATAACTTTTTACATAGTTTTAAATCAATCATTAGTCAGTAGCCTTAACCTCATAATTTTTTGGGTAATCCTGATAAAGTGATAATCCTAAGTGGCTATTCAATGTTATTAAGTGCTATTGTTGCGCTAGCTTCATATGTGCTTATCTTTTTGCATAAGTTTTCATTGCCATCACTCTATTCACTTCTTTCTTATTTTCAGCACTTCCATCCACCCTCCTTATTGGAGCCCAATTGAAATCTACTGTACAACTTATTCCACAACAAAAAATAAAAAGTTTATTTACTTCAAGAACGAATAATAAGCTCCCCACTCCCGGTTTGAAATTTTCCAGCCTACTATGAGCATCATGTGTCCCATGTATCATCTTTCTCCCTTATGGGTTCCATTGGTTCCTAAGCCATGGCATTTCCAGTCCTTATTTAGTTTTTTGGCCCAAAGATATTTACTAGTTTATATAACACGAATGCATACACACTAAAACACACTTTTAATGTGAAGTATCAAAAGCATGTGTTACGGGCCTACCCGTAAAGACTTTGGAATCTCATCGGACGTGTCGAAACTTGAGAGAGAAGAACTTAGAGAGAGATAGAGAAACTTTTTTGATGGCTCTCTTAATGTATGTTGTCAGGAAGTTTCTGAAGAAGCGAGCTACTCCCCGAAAATGCCTCGTTGCTCATTTTGCGTTATAAGTAGTGTGGCCAGCCTAGCCTAATTTGGAGAAGATTTCTTGTGTAATATTGCTCGCTCCACTTAGGTTGTGTACAACAACCTGAACCGCACAAGCCTGTCCCGGTAGCCTTCTTTCTTTTCCTCTTTTGTAAGCCGCCAATGGTTGCCTTTTCGAAAGAACTCAACAGGAGAGTAGGACCCAGGTCATTCCATAAAGTAAGGATTCAAGCCCACATCGTGTTGGACACGACGAACCACACGGAAGAAAGGCGGGCGGGAACTTCACCAATAACGTTTCATTGTGAGTCTCCAAACATCCCGACCCATATTGTCGCGTCAATATCTTAGTGTACTTCCTTGGGTTGGGCACTTGGCTGGGCCTCTCCCGCGAGATTCCGAGAACAATGTGAACTTCTCTACATACATCTCAACTAGTGTAGTTCGTGCCTGCGGAGCGAAGAAAAACCTCTTGCTACGCACCTGACTCCGAAGTGAGGATATTTGCTTGCTTTGTACTCGACCCATGTCGGGCTACCTCACTTAACCAAAGATATCCGAGAAGAAGTTCTACCTGATCTACTGCTTCTTCGTGCCCAGTGCCATCTTACTCTGCTGGTCCACCTTCTAAACAGGTCTCCCTGAGACACATCCTTCCCCTCTTGCTTCTTCGCTACGCGCCTATCTTGTGGTGGCTTCTTCGGTGGAGCTCCTACTGTTCCCGCGCCAGCTTCGAGAGAAAACTTCCACTTATCCCATTTAGCTTGAGAAAGATTATCGTAAAGTGATGACAGAACCTGAAGAGGCTCCATATAGGGGAATTGGTGGGATATTTCTGAATTCAACATTGCTCTATATTTATCATACGTCCATGGTTCCCTTCTTACATGAATCCAAGGGTCCCTATATCTAGGGCTTAAATTGGTATGGGAGCAATAAACTTAATATAAAAGAGATGTGTGAGATACTAAAACATTACGACTCTAATTACAAGCAACTACGATTCGACTAGATGCGACTCGACTTATACAGCTCGAAATAGCATACATAAAGCTTCATAATGAAATATGCAACATAACCGACAACGGATAGTGGGGACCCATAACATCTCACTCTGCCTTCAAATCGAGATAGTCCTCAAACTCAAGCAAAGCGCAGACTGGAGGAGTTGGGAGTTGACGGACTGACTAGGTGTTGTAGAGACACTTGCGGAGGGAAAACTATCGGAAGGAAAAGTTTGAAAGGGGCGAGAATGCCCGGTGTTAGCAGAAGGTTGGGGTGATAATGGTGCCTGTGGAGTGGGAATCGTCGTGATCGGGTGTAGTAGTTCTGAAGCAGTCGCCGAAAAATGAATTGAGAGTGGCTGGCGGAGCAGGCGGTGGAGCGGAGGGGCACTGGATGGAGTTAGTCAGGACAGATGGCGATGGTGCCTGCTGCATGAACTCATGAACTGCGATGAGGGAACAACTGGAGGAAATGGTGGAGTGACAAGAACTGCGGAGATTGGTGGAGCTTCTTCGGACACTGGTGGGAGCGATGACGACTCTAGTGGGATGTTGCCCCCGAAGTGTCTGTCGGTGTTGGCGGTCAGTAGCAAATGGGCGACTTCATATGACACAAACAATGTCAATAGCATTGATGAGGGCGTCTTGTTCTGCGGCACTTAGCTTCATGTCGAAATAATTACATAATAAATTACTCAAATTAATCAAGTAATTAATAATGATGAGGAGCGGCTGCCTTTGTAAGTAAACGACATAATGTGTGTTACTCGAGGGAGGCGGGCCGCTAGACTCAACGGATGAAGGCCAGCAATATGAGGCTCGGGGAATGAGGGCTAGCTTGAAAATAGAGACCCACGACAAACAGCTTGTTGTCAACTACTTGAAAGGTAACAAAAATAAAAATTCTTTAGTTGGCAGCGTCGACTAGGACTGGACATGATGAGTTCAAGAGGTGTGTATGGCACAATCTCATGGCAATGATCTTTGGCTTGGGATGTCAATTGGACGGGTTCAGTAGCTCTGTCTTGGAATATCAAGGGCGTGCTCTAGGTTGGCAGACAGGAACACACAAGGAGGCTTCGACCGATCGCAGGTGAGGGTGGCTTGGTCGATCTCATTGGAGGGGGTCAATCATGCGTAGAAGTACATGAGTCGGGATGCTTCAATGAGGTCGGCGTCGTATGCCATCAATAAAGCAGTGGGCAAAGCAGGGTTTCACGCGCAACACTGGGGTAAAAGAATGCGACTGCAAACAACTCGTTCTCATCGACGATTGGATTTATTTTGTAGTTGAATCACTAGGATGGCACATAAACAGCAATGAGAGGAAAGATGGGGTTGTTTGTCGTGGAACCACAGGAAATGGAGGAAGGAATGCCCTGATACCAAGTTGTTATTGTCCTACTTGTAACATCTTTGAGATCTCGTCAGAGGTGGCAGTTGAGGCGGAGATACAAGGGAGTCAAACTCAACCCACGGAGAATGCGAGGAGAGGGAAGAAGGGGGAGATTTGCTCAACCCTAACCCTAAAATGAAATACTAAAACATTACAACTCTAATTGCCTATAACTACGACTCGACTCATACAACTCGAAATAACATACATATAAACTCGTGATGAAATATGCATAATGTACCCGGAGACGAATAGTGGGGACCCATAACATCATGCTAGTAAAATCACAACAACCAGTATAACATCAATGAAAATTGATTATCATAAAAAGGAAATATACTTCTCAATTTATCAGTTCACCATCATCAGAATCAAATAAAAACTGAAGCGGATTGAAAAGATAAGAAGTCGGAGTGGCAGTCTGCTTAATTAGTTGGTGTTGGGTGTATCGAAAAATAAGCGACAAGTAAGCCACGATCTTAGAAGATGTAGGGAAAATAAAATAAGAGCCTGAGTAATGGCGAAGGGTCATTTATTAGGACTGTTAATGTGGTTGTACTTTCCTATTTATATATATATATGGGTGTGACTGAGTCCATTGGACAATAAGTCATTTTTCTCATCCATCGTAACCCTAACATGGTATCAGAGCGAATCCGCCGCCGGCTCTAGTCTTCTGTGCGCTTCGGCTTCCGTTCCGCGTCGCAACTTCCCCGCTCCGCCTGCTCCGCTCCGCAGCGCTCCGCTCCATCTGTCGTCGCAGCTTCCCCGCTCCGCCTTCTCCCGCGTCGCAGCGCTCCGCTCCGCCTTCTTCCGCGTCTTCTATCCCGTCGCACAGCAGCAACAGTCGCAGCCGCCTGGTTTCTTCCGCGACCTGACGAAGGCGTGCTCCATTCCGATGCCGCATGCCGTCTGTCGTGTGCTTCTGATTGCTGCCTCTTCTTGATGTTGCCGCAAGTGTTCTTCTGATTGCTACCTCTCCTCCCGCTGGTTCCTCTCGTCTCCTCCGGATCTCCCTCACATGACCTAGGGTCCATCAACCCCTCGTTCTCCTGGAGATGGGTGACTCGGCTACGAGCACCACTCAGACGACTGTTCCCTCAGGGGATTCTATCAATACTTTTCCTCCTAATGCGAGGCTGGCTACTACTATCCTTAGCTCCTCCAACTTTCAGTTGTGGAAAAAGGGGGTTACTATGTCTCTAGCAGGCATCCGACGTACTCACCACCTTACTCGTCTACCTACGCATGTTGTGGGGAGCGCTGAATACGACGATTGGTACAGTGATGATTGTCGTATCTTTGCCCTTCTTCTGAGTTCCATGGACCCTTCGGTTCAGCAAATGTGCAAGAACTGTGATAGCACCAAGGAGTTATGGGACACTTTACATATGATGTTTTCCCAGGCAAACAACCTTTCTCGCCTTGGTGAACTTTTTCCCAAGATGGCTGAACTACGGCAAGGAGCTCGTCCTGTCACCGAGTACTTCGCCGAATGGAAGGTCCTTGCCGATGAAATCCTGGATCTGTGGGAGATCCCCTCTACCCATGAAGGACATCAGGCTCAACGTGAGCACCTTGTTCTCATCTGGCTTCTGAACGGACTTGATCCGAACATTTCAACAACAAGGACAGAAATGCTTGCGAGTCCTACTTTACAGACTGCTAGTGTGTACCATTGGCTGACTAAAGCAGACTCTGCCTATTCCCCAGCTGCACTACAGGTTTCCTCTAGCGAGTCAATGGCGCTGGCCTCTCGAGGGGGAAGGGGGACTAGCCGAGGTGGTCGATCTGGTTCTGGTCGTGGTCGGGAGACTGATACACGACATTGTACTCATTGCGGACGTCGTGGCCACACGAAGGATACTTGTTGGCTTGTGCATGGAAAGCCAGACTGGGCGTCCAAGACCTCGTCATCTTCACCTCGGTCTGCTCACGTTGCCGACTTGACACCGGGTCCCCGCACTGTTCAAATCTCTGAGGATGAGTATCATCGCCTGCAGGCTCTCCCGATTTCTTCTCCAACTCATAGTGCGGTTGTGGCTCAGACTATTCAGCCTGTTTGTACCTCCCAGCGCCCCGTCCAGTGGTTGGCAGATTCTGGAGCTTCTGACCACCTGACTAGTTCTTCAGGTATCTTACACTCATACCATCCTCATTGTGGGTCCTCTATCACTGTTGCAGATGGTTTCACTGTTCCTATCGTTGGCTTTGGAAGCTGCAATGTGACACCGGAGATGCTCCTATCCTCAGTTGCTCATGTTCCTCAATCTGCTTACAATCTATTGTCTATTAGTAAGCTTACTCGTGATTTAAACTGCACTGCTATTTTCACATCTTCTGGTTGCATTTTTCAGGAACAGTCGACGAGCCGTATTATTGGTAGAGGGAAGCTGCGTGGTGGTGTTTATGTTCTGGATGAAGTTTCCCACCTTGCTTGTTCGGCTGCTTCTGCGAAACTCCTGGACCTCCACTTTCGTCATGGTCACCCGTCTATGCAGGTCATGCGTCATTTGTATCCTGAGTTTGGGAACGTTTCCCATCTCAGCTGTGAGTCATGTTTGTTTGTTAAACTCCATAGAGTTAGCTATGTACCTCGTTTGGATATTCGTGCGTCTGCACCTTTTGATTTACTTCATTCTGATGTTTGGGGACCGTGTCCTGTCCCCACGTTGTTAGGACACAGATATTATGTTACCTTTATTGATGATTTCTCACGCATGACTTGGGTTTACTTAATGAAAAATCGCTCTGAAATGCTGTCAATTTTTCAACATTTGTGGAATGAAATTTTTACTCAGTTCTATATTCGTCTGAAATGTCTCCGTACTGATAATGGGAGGGAATACCTGTCCCAGTTTATGTCTAACTTTCTCTCTGACAAAGGCATCATACACCAAACCAGTTGTCCTGATACCCCCCAACAAAACGGGGTTGCCGAACGAAAGAATCGCCACCTTCTTGAGGTTACCCGTGCTATTCTACACCATAGGCAAGTACCCAAACACTTTTGGGGCGATGTTGTTCTTACTGCTGTCCATTTCATTAATCATCTTCCTACCCATATCCTTCAGGGGGAGACACCCTATCACATCCTTTATCCCGATCACCCGGAGCCTCCTCTACCTTTAAAGGTATTTGGGTGTGTGTGTTATGTTCGGGATGCTCGTCCCTCCGTCTCTAAACTGGATCCTCGCTCTCTGAAGTGTATCTTCCTTGGATACTCTCGGACTACCAAGGGATATCGATGTTATTCTCCGGAACTTCACAAATATATTCTCTCTTCCAATGTCGTCTTCCTCGAATCTGACTCTTATTGTACTACTGGCTCTCTCCTTCCCACCTCACCTTCTGATCCCTCCCTTGATGATATGTTGGTTCCTCGTCATGATCCTGCTCTTATCTCTCCGACCGACATATTGTGTCCCCTTTGGGGACAAGTCTACTCTCGTCGCTCTTCTGATAGAACCGAAATGTCACCACCTCAGCCTACCTCGACCACTGATGGCACAACTGTTCCTCCCATTGCACCTACTAGTGAGCACCTGCGTCGAACTGAAGTGCCTGCTGCTCCACCTCCGGATCGTACCGAGCTTCCTATTGCTCTCCGAAAGGGAAGTCGGACTTGCCAGAATAAACCACTATATGTGAGCTCTTATCAGGGGTTGTCTGCCTCTCATACCGCTCTTCACTTGACTTTGGATCAACACACCATTCCTTCAACGGTTGGGGAGGCCAAAACTCACCCTGGATGGATGGCTGCTATGCACGAGGAATTGACGGCACTTCAACGGAACAATACTTGGGAACTTGTTTCGTTGCCTCCAGGCAAGCGTGTCATTGGTTGCAAATGGATATATTCCGTTAAAGTAAATACTGATGGCTCTCTTGCTCGCTTGAAAGCCCGCCTAGTTGCCAAAGGTTATGCCCAAACTTATGGCGTGGATTATGAGGAAACTTTTGCTCCTGTTGCCAAGATGTCTTCTATTCGTATTGTGATTTCTCTTGCAGCCACTCACCGGTGGCCCCTTTATCAGTTGGATATCAAGAATGCGTTCCTTCATGGGTCCTTGGAAGAAGAAGTGTATATGGAACAACCACCTGGGTTCGTTGCTGAGGGGGAGCGTAACAAGGTGTGTCGCCTCCTTGCTTCTTTATACGGGTTGAAACAATCCCCGCGTCAGTGGTTTGCTCGTTTTCAATCCGTTGTAATCAAATTCGGGCTTAATAAGAGTATCAAAGACTCGTCTCTGTTTTATCGAAACTCCTCAGCTGGTACCGTGCTTCTAATTGTGTACGTTGATGATATTGTCATCACGGGTAGCGATTCTAAAGGGATAACTGATCTCAAGGCGTTCTTACACTCACACTTCCAAACCAAAGATCTGGGGCATTTGCGATACTTTCTCGGAATAGAAGTTGCTGATCATGACGACTCCATCTTTGTTTCTCAACGTAAATATGCTCTCGATCTATTATCTGATCTGGGAATGACTAACTGCTGCCCTATGGATTCTCCACTTGAACCAGGAGAAAAAGGTCTTCATGCCGAGAGCAAATCTTTTGAATCTCCAGAGAAGTATCGAAGAATCGTTGGAAAACTTAACTACCTTACTATGACTCGCCCTGATATTGCATGTGCTGTGAGTAAGGTCAGTCAGTTCATGGCCACCCCAACTATCTCACAATGGGACTCTGTTCTCCGTATTGTCAGATATATAAAGAAGGATCCTGGTCTGGGAATATCATACAAGAATCGTGGGCATTCTAATATAGAGGCTTACTGTGACTCCGACTGGGCAGGCTGTTTAGCCACTCGGAAGTCTAACACAGGATTTACTATATTCATGGGAGGAAATCTTGTCTCATGGAAGAGCAAGAAACAGACCACTGTCGCCAGATCTAGTGTCGAGGCAGAGTATCGGGCAATGTCACACACAGTTGCCGAGATCATGTGGATCAGACAGACCCTTTGTGAAATCGGATATCTTGTCCAAGACCCAACTCCGTTATGGTGCGATAATCAAGCTGCAATACAGATAGCAACTAATCCTGTGTTTCATGAACGCACAAAACACATCGAGGTCGACTGTCACTTCGTGCTTGAGAAGTATGAAGAAGGTCTTATTTCCTTAAGCCATGTGAAGACCGGGGATCAAGTTGCTGATATTCTCACGAAAGGAGTTACTGGTGTCAGAATGAATTTCATATGTAACAAGTTAGGTCTGGGAAGTTCCCACGACCCAACTTGAGGGGGAGTGTTAATGTGGTTGTACTTTCCTATTTATATATATATGGGTGTGACTGAGTCCATTGGACAATAAGTCATTTTTCTCATCCATCGTAACCCTAACAAGGACTAAGCCTCTAACTTTGCATAACTGCAAAGACTTCCCTCTAACTTTTTTTTAATTTTCAAAATCTACCCTCTGAGTTTACATTGTTAACATGCATGCACCAAAAAAATCCTATGGAGGTTTTTTGTGTGCATGTACGTTAATAATGTAAACTAAGAAGGGAGGTCCCTGTAATCAGCAAAAGGTGCAGAGTAGTTTTTAATAATTATTAATGGCGAATAAGGGTCTGAAGCACAAGCCCTACATGCAACTCAAATAAGGATCTAAAATGTAATTTGTATAACATATTTTGGCTTGATAAACAGAAAAACGAGTACCTTTCCATCTTGGTAAATAAATGCAGACGCTTCAATGTAAGCCACAGCTTTATACCTGATTAGGCAAGAATAATTGTGAGAATGTCACATAATATGAAAAAGAAAACCAACAAATAAAATCAAATAAACTGCAAGAAAGAGAACTATAAAGAGTAGGTTTTAAAGTGCTGCATTTCAGCTGCACCACCATGAAATATCTGGCAGAGATTAATTTCCTAACATTTTCTTGGAAATGTTAAAAAAATTATAGATGATTCAAGAAGTTAGGTACCCCTTGAATTCTATCACTACTGTTTTCTAAGGATAAAAGCTTTCACAATTGGTATGTGAGGGGGCCATGGTTGCTCATAGTTTGTTTTTATTGCTGACAGTTATTAGGTTGTTATCAGAACGATCAGAGTTTGCAGATATTCTGAGGGTTTTTTTCTTTTGCTAATATTTATCAAAGTTGTATTTCAATATTTTTGGCTAGTGCAATGATCAAGTTATCTGAGCCCTTCATCCCATTGACCTAATTTTTGATTGTTTTAAATAGCTAGTTATGTGGGATAGTGATGCAGAGCAGAGACGAGGACGAGCTTTGGGATCATTCGGGGCTGATTTGGATACTTACCATATATGGCGTGCCCGGATCGACGATCCGACTCCGTGGATGCGTCCGGATTCGCGTTGCGAATCAATTTCATATATAGCTTTGTAATTTTTGGATTCTATTTCATGTAGTTTTGGCCGCGAGACCAACGACCAATCATAGTCGTTGATTCCGGGTGCCCTAATTTTTATTTCTTATAAATAGATGGTTTAGGGTTGCCGTCATTTCTCATTGCTGAATGTTTGGAGAAGAGAGTGTCTTCCTTCATTCCGGTGATCACATCCGCGGTGCCGACTCCGTGGAGCCCCCTTGGTGACGACTCCTTGGGTAAGTTTTGTTTCCTTTTTAATTCCCCCTCTCCTCCACCCCTTTTCCCTTGCTGTCCAGCCGCCGGCCTCCCTCAAAACCTTCCAAAACTCTCATCCGCAGCCCCTACAATCCCCAACTTCCGACCCACCATTGATGTCCAGGGAACGGAAGCTACTGTTCACGGATACTGTTCACCCGAGTACTGTTCACAGATGTACTGTTCGTCCGACCACTGCTCACCTCTGTACTGTTCATCCGTTATTGTTCACTCCGCGCCCTCCTCCTCCCCTCTACCAGGCCGCCTACCCGCATAACCCCAATCAGCCACCTTGCTGTTTTCAGCCCAAAACAGTCCAAATCTGCCCTTTTTCCAGCCATAACGAGCCGCCAAGTCTTTCCTTATTTGTTGTCATTACTCCTCATCACGTGGATCCACCTCCCAACAACCGGGCATCACCAAATATGTCCAGATCTGGGCATTTCAGCCCAGATACAGCCACTTACCTCTCCGATCTAGCCTTCCAAATCCCCCAACCAAACCTCTCCTTACCCGATCCGGTCCACCAACCACCGAAATCCCTCTTTGATCCCCCAAACGTTCAGATCTACTATTATTACAGCAGCCCTAATATTTGTATTGTGTTTTGTATTGGTTTGTTCGGTTGTAAATATTGTTATGGTTGTGGATTATTACATGTTTTCGGGATTTTCTGTTCATTATAGTATTTTGCTCTCGGATTAATCTCTAATTGCAGGAAGGGTTTATTCGCCGCGCGCTCGTGCTTTGGTCCTCCGCGCGGAGGAAAGCCTAAGCTTGTCTCGCCCTAAATAAATTATCTTTGTCTTGTTGTGCATTAACTACGTGGGATGATTATTATTTATTATCTAATTTGTGATCTAATCGTCGAATCTGCATAGTATGTAGGGTTAGGTCGCAGGTTTCCCACCGCCTATAGATTTGCCCTGCGTCAATTGGTATCAGAGGGAGGTTGCGTGCACTTTTCGATACGCAGTCGTAGATTCTATAGGTTTTTCATTATGTCTAGGTATCACGACTTATGCCCACCTCACTTTGGAGGTCTTGAGTCCACTTGCACCAGCTCTCACAGGGACCCGTCAGGGAGATCCTCACATTATTACGACGATCATTCTCGATCGCAGTGCACCACTTTCAGAGATCGTGTTGACCCACCGACACGACTCCGCTATGCTAGAGACGATCAGTATGAGGATTGTCGTCGTGCTTATCCGTACACGCGAGCAGATCGTGTTGATCCTTCGACGCGACTCGGTTACCTTAGGAATGATTATTATGAGGATAGTCGTTCCGAGAGAGCTCTTGAGAATCAATTTCGTACTGCTTCCCCTTCCTTTGACGGCTCATCGAGTCCTGAGTCTTTCAGCTTTTGGCTCGTGGATATGGAGCATTATTTAGATCATTTTGAGTTATTCGGAGAGCGTCGCGTCAAGTTTGCGAAACTTAGACTTTTAGATCAGGCGAGGGCTTATTGGGCTAGCGTTGAGAGGACCCGCGAGCGAGACCGTCTTCGTCGCATCACTAGTTGGGTGGACATGAAGCGTATATTGAGTCAAAGATATCTGCCTTCGTCATATCGGAGTCGCTTGCTCGACCAATTATTTTCCCTGCAGCAAGGATCCATGTCTGTCGCTAAGTACAGGGATCACTTTGATGAGTTAGTTATGAGGAGTGATATCCGAGAGGATCAAGCCATGGTCACTACCAGATTTCGGTCTGGGCTTCAATCTGACATTCGTACTAAGGTAGTTTATCGTAGCTCGGAGTCCCTCGAGCGGACATATCAGCTCGCCCTTCGTTATGAACGGTCATTGAGATCCGCAAGAGTTGGTCGATGGGATTCTCACCTCGACCTCCGCAGTACGAGTCCCTCCCATGCTGAAGTCACCATGACGCCTACCACTATCCTGTCATCCACGACAGAAGTGATACATGAGGCGGATTGCTCTCACCCCCGTGAGGTGCTTAGCCCAGTGAGTGACTTATCTCTTGTCTCTGACCCGTCTCCTGCGACCCCGATTGAGAGTGAGCATGAGCGACCTATTGAGTTTGCAGTATTGTGTCCCTCACCCACACCTCTTCTTCTGTCATGCACCGGGTTAGTTAACACCCTCACCGTAGACCCAATTCTTGACACTACACCCACAGACCCATTCTTGAGTGTAGGTCTATGTTGCTCCCCCGTTGTCATTGCCCTGAGTCACATCACGACCGAGAGCCCAGAGCTTGATGTTGATCTCGCAGTGGCTATGCCACCCATTCAAGGGAACATGACCCCTTACGATGGTACTCACAAGGAGGATCATGACCCTAGTGACGAGTTTTATGATGACCCCCCTGTTGAGCCTCCTGATGAGCCGCCACATCCTGGTGAGGATACGATTCGGGTGAGACGCTCGTTTATGAGCTTTGAGTTATTGGTGTCTCTTTCGCTATCATCTATAGTCTTGCCCCAGAGAATTGATCTTACGTGTAGCATAACGTATGTAGAGCCTTCCTTGAGTACGCTTGAGCATACACATATTTTGAGGGCCTATCTTATGGCACATCGCACCCTCGATAAGTTTTGGGACACGCCACCCGCTGACTCACCCGATGAGTTCTTCCTTGTCAGGAACACTCACCACACTCGAGAGTCACGTCTTCTAGTCAGTGTGCATGATCTTCATTCAGGTGGTTGCCTCATTCGCGATGACTTCTCGTATACACCTCCAGGTGAGCCCCCTGATGTGTCACGTTCCCTGAGAGATGTTTGGCTCTTTACGAGCCCGTATTTGAGTATAGTTGTCTCTCACGATCATCTGAGCACTCGTCACACACGGGATGAGTTTTTATACACTCCACCGAGAGAGCCCCCTGATAGGCCACCATATTTTAGAGACGTCCCGGTCATTATTAGACTTTCCTGTAGCAGGTACGTTGTGTCGGTCATGTGTCATTTGCATCATTTGCATGAGTCTGTTGAGTCGTTTCGTCATCTTTTGCATGAGTCTGTTGCGTTGTCTGTTCATCGTTTGCATGTGTGTCATGAGTCAGTCCGACGAATAATCCATATTGGTAATAAATCTTGTAAATCACATGTGGATGATCATTGGCAAGTGCAGGTACTTCATGAAGGCGAGCAGGTGATGGTAAGAATCTGCGTTGTGAGGCTCCGTGCGAGGCTTGCTAAAAGCTTGAGCGTTAAGCGAATGAGTCCCTACTCAGTCCTGAGACGCATCGGGACAAATGCTTATAAGCTGGACATCCCTGCGAGCATGGGTATCCATACTGCGTTCATTATCGAGGACCTGATGCCATACTTTGCACCTCACGAGTATTCGGACCCACATCTTGGTGTCCCTCCCGAGCCTTTACCATCGTTTTTACCACCCACCACTCAGTCTACTACTGAGCCCGTGCCACCACATTCATTGCCCCGTGCTCAGCCCATTTCTGACCCCCACTTACCCGGGATCCTGTCCCCAACGGTTCCACCATTGGCACCTCAGACCACACCGGATCCTTCTGTTACTATGTTGAGAGATGAGATTATCACTGAGATCTTTAAGCATGAGTCTGTCCCCTCTACAGTCGGTCTTGTGTGTCGCTACATGGTTTGCGGGCGCGGACGATCCTTCATTGACGACACTCGGATTCTACCAGCGGAGCTTGATCGACTCGCTCTGGACTTCGACTTCAGTACGACCGTCTCCATTCATTGGAGATGGAAGCTTTTCAGTCCGAAGGAGTTGATTGACGAAAACACTTTTCCAGCGACGGCACTTGGGCGACCTCTAGTGGACCTCTTCGAGCTTTACCTGGCATGCAGCGAAAGAAATCTGATCTTTATTCATCGGGAGATGAATTCTTTCAAGTCGGGGAGAGTGATGTGGAGCAGAGACGAGGACGAGCTTTGGGCCCATTCGGGGCTGATTTGGAGACTTACCATATATGGCGTGCCCAGATCGACGATCCGACTCCGTGGATGCGTCCGGATTCGCATTGCGAATCAATTTCATATATAGCTTTGTACTTTTTGGATTCTATTTCATGTAGTTTTGGCCCCGAGACCAACGACCAATCATAGTCGTTGATTCCGGGTACCCTAATTTTTATTTCTTATAAATAGATGGTTTAGGGTTGCCGTCATTTCTCATTGCTGAATGTTTGGAGAAGAGAGTGTCTTCCTTCATTCCGGTGATCACATCCGCGGTGCCGACTCCGTGGAGCCCCCTTGGTGACGACTCCTTGGGTAAGTTTTGTTTCCTTTTTAATTCCCCCTCTCCTCCACCCCGTTTCCCTTGTTGTCCAGCCGCCGACCTCCCTCAAAACCTTCCAAAACTCTCATCTGCAGCCCCTAAAATCCCCAACTTCCGACCCACCATTGTTGTCCAGGGAACGGAAGCTACTGTCCACGGATACTGTTCACCCGAGTACTGTTCACAGATGTACTGTTCATCCGACCACTGCTCACCTCTGTACTGTTTATCCGTTATTGTTCACCCCGCCCCCTCCTCCTCCCCTCTACCAGGCCGCCTACCCGCATAACCCCAATCAGCCACCTCGCTGTTTTCAGCCCCAAACAATCCAAATCTGCCCTTTTTCCAGCCATAACCAGCCGCCAAGTCTTTCCTTATTTGTTGTCATTACTCCCCATCACGTGGATCCACCTCCCAACAACCGGTCATCACCAAATATGTCCAGATCTGGGCATTTCAGCCCAGATACAGCCACTTACCTCTCCGATCTAGCCTTCCTAATCCCCCAACCAGCCCTCCCTTACCCGATCCGGTCCACCAACCACTGAAATCCCTCTTTGATCCCCCAAACGTTCAGATCTACTATTATTACAGCAGCCCTAATATTTGTATTGTGTTTTGTATTGGTTTGTTCGGTTGTAAACATTGTTATGGTTGTGGATTATTACATATTTTCGGGATTTTCTGTTCATTATAGTATTTTGCTCTCGGATTAATCTCTAATTGCAGGAAGGGTTTATTCGATGTGCGCTCGTGCTTTGACCCTCCACGCGGAGGAAAGCCTAAGCTTGTCTCGCCCTAAATAAATTATCTTTGTCTTGTTGTGCATTAACTACGTGGGATGATTATTATTTATTATCTAATTTGTGATCTAATCGTCGGATCTGCATAGCATATAGAGTAGGTCGCAGGTTTCCCGCCGCCTATAGATTCGCCCTGCGTCAGATAGTGGGATTAATCGAGTGTTTTGAGTTCTAGACCACACTCTATTATGCCACTAGGGAGACAGATGTGCTCAGTGTCAAAACCCGATTTTACCTCCTCTTCCCTTGGGATGACACCAGGGAACCACGACTTCTCATTTTTCTGCTAGACCTCCACACTATCTCTTCAATCAACTTCAATAGCCTCTCCCCACAATGTGACCTATTCCTAACCTATTCCACAAACTACCAGCCACCCGCAAATCATATCCATCCAATTCATCGCAATAGCCTCTCCCCACCCCATGCCCTATTCCCCACTAAGGTGTTCAGTTAAATTTTGTCTCAAATAGTTATAGAGTTGTCATGATGATAGAAGCCCACTAAGGTGTTCAGTTAAATTTTTTATGATCCTTCAGCATTTTTTATATTCTTCAGGGATGTTTTATTGTTTTTGGTCAATGCAATGATCAGGTAATCTGAGCTCTACTTCAATTGACCTAATTTTGGATTACTTTAAAGAGATAATTATGTGAGATCGTGAGATTCATAAGTGTATCGGGAAGTTCCAGACCACAATTGGGAGAAAGTTGTGTTTAGTGTTGAAGCCGACAACTGTCTCTTCTACCCCTGGTGTAGACGCCAGGGAACCACAACTCCTCTTTCCTTCTTAAGTTAATGCGCCACCGCAATAGTCCCCCCCCCCTGTGCTCTACTCATAGCACTATTCCCATCCAATCCCTAAAGCCGCAAGCCTCTATCACCCGACATCCATCAGCCCCAACGACCTCCAGCCACCAGCCACCATTAACTTAGCTTCCAATCTCCCAAATATGTAAACCTGCAAGTCTACCCCTTCGTCAAAAACAAACTAGCTCATGCACTTACTCCCACCATTACCTTAGCCCACACTCACTACACCATTTCCACCTCGGGGCCGTTTACTCTGTGAGCTCCATAGTTAATTCCATATTTCATTGAATTGTGGGGCTACCGCGTTTTAGTGGTTATTGTATTATAACTTAGCTCAGATATATCAAATAATTTGTATCCACTTTAAATTTACTTTCAAGCACTCTGGGTGTGCAATCGACACTTGTGAATTTTGTTTGAATTATTTGCAATCAAGTGTGGCTATTGCAAAGTCTTAAAATATTCATATTAAACTCGATCAGGTGTTGGATATCAATGTTTGTGGATTCATATAACTGTGTTGCACAGTGTTTAGGATAGTTATTCATTTTCATATGCTTCCCGTCTGTCTGCATTGTCATATAGCGATAAATCTGTCTCTATTCTCAGTTGTATACAATTAAAACATCAGAAAAAAAAAAGATAACATGGAAGATAGAAGATTACTCTAAACTTACAATTGGGTTAAATCCTTACCCGAGGTTCAGAAGACCTGCAACTGTACTGACACTGATATCAAAATCAACTTTTGGTTGTACAACAAAGTTGCCTTCAATAATAGGCTATACCCAGAAAACGAATAAATGAAACTCTGGTCCAGCATGCAACTTCGAATATAAGTGCAATGAGTAAAGTGCATACCTCCCGTATTAACAATGCGAATCTTCCTTCGCATATTCTAACTCGTATGCACTCGCTTTCTGTCAGCCGACAATTTGATGGTGTTCCAGGAAGCCTTAAATATATATCAATGAAATTCTGCACAGATGTGCACATCTTGTTTGGATCAAGTACCTTCAATATGTCTTGGTATGCAACCTGATTCATACAGAAGAGTGCACAGATACAATGCTGGATCTAAGAATAAGTCCAACTCTTCGAAATGTAAAGATACCAACTAAAATTTTCACCTTTTTGTTACTTTTCAGGACAAAAAGTGAACTTTCAGGAGAAAGAACAGGGTCAAAGTCATTACGAATCTTTAGCTGCAAAAGTAAACTGTTTTGTAAGCACTTCAAGAATAAGAACTACCAAGTGTTTTTTAGGAAACAAAATTTAATAATATAAGCATAAATATGCTCTGCATGTACCAACATGCGCAT
Source organism: Platanthera zijinensis (assembly GCA_039513925.1). Lineage (NCBI taxonomy): Eukaryota > Viridiplantae > Streptophyta > Magnoliopsida > Asparagales > Orchidaceae > Platanthera > Platanthera zijinensis. The sequence goes on from CM077092.1 coordinate 16,328,659, forward strand.
GAACAAGATGAGGCTCGATATGCTGCTGGAACATTGGGAATACAGTTCTCATTATGTCATCCTGAGAAATGGAACAACCAATTCGAATTTTATCCCTTAGAACTCTTGCAATAAGATGAGAATGGACACCACCAACCTGTTTTCAGAGTACAAATGGTAAGAAACATGAACATGAATATGGAGTTTATACTAATCAGTCATTCAAAAATACTAGAAATCAATGGAAAATTCATGACAAACAGCTTTCAAGGATTGTCTTACAACAGCAATCCACAAGTCAAGGGATCTCCTTATTTCTGGATGTAATGCATACACCCCTTCAAAAATGACCTAATAAGATGCAATTAAAAAAATTAGATTGAAAGAGAACACTACAGCTTGCATTGAACATCATTATCATCAACGAGCATAGAAGAAGAATACAAATTAAGGTACTTTTCTGCTCGAACCATAAGATTGTAGTGCCAAGAATCGAGTATGTAAAAACCTTAAATCTCAACATAATAGGATGCTAGGAAGGTGTACAAAATTAACATAATGAATTCTTAAAGATCAAAATTGTAGGAAAGAACTGGATTCTATTAAAAAACTATGTAAATAGCCTTCCTTCTTTAGACTGACACTATCTAGAAGATCTGTGCTCCTTTTTTTAATAAAAACTATGAGTAGATAAAATCATCATTTGTTTATGAATGTAAAAGAATTGATTGATCGAATACTCCTATGAATGGGATCATATTATCCCATCTATAAATATTAGAAGTACTCCTGCAAAAATATGAAGTGAAAGACTTTCTTCAAGGACCATTTTAGAGTATTTTTCTTCTAATGCTCTGGTATTCAATTCTTAGTGGAAGATTTCTATCTTTCAAATGTGTTAGATTATATATTTTCTTATATGTGTTTATTAGGTGTAACACCTCTATATATAGAGGTCCCCTTGTATTGCAATATGTTAATCTCATTTTTCACGGTCAACATGGTATCAGAGCCGCGCGTGCCCTAATTCGCTCTCCCGCACTCGCGCGCTCGCCGCTCTTCCGTCGCACGTCGCTCCCGCACTCGCGCCTCCCGCGCAAGCCGCAAGCAGTTCCGCTCCCGATCCACACTCGCGCCTCCCGCTCCGCAAGCCGCTCGCCGTTCCGCCCCTCTCCGCACGCCGCACCTCTCGGCGTTCGTTCCCGACCGCACGCCCTCCGATTTTTTTCTTCTGGCGCCGGAATGATCCTGCAGTGAGTTTCTGCTTCTTCCGGCGCCATTTTCTTCTCGTAATGGCTTCCTTGTGGATGGATCCTTTCCCCCTCTCCGTCCATCTCTTGATGCCCTAATCCTTGGGCTGTTTCCCTCTCCGGATTTCTCTTCCGGACTTTTTTTCCTCTCCCTCAGGATTTCTATTCCTTAGCTATGGAGACTAATGGCGCAGATTCTCCCTCTCTCTCAACCGGAGTCACTCAGGCTCCTTCCGGTGTCTCTTCTCCGGCTATTACCTATCGTGGAACCACCGAACATAATACCTCTCAAATCACTACCATCCGCCTTGATGACGGCAATTACCTCTCGTGGTCCCGGTCTATCACCCTTGCTCTCAAAAGTCGGTGCCTCTATGGCTATGTCACGGGCCAAATGAAGGAACCGGATAGGAATTCCCCCGAATGGCAGCAGTGGGAGTCCGAGAACTCCTTGGTTATGTCTTGGCTTATCAACTCTATGCAGGAGTCCATTGCCCGCAACTATCTCTTCCTCGATAATGCTACTGATATTTGGCGTCGTGCTGAGACTACTTACTCTCGTCGGGGCAATACTGCCCAGCTCTTTCAGTTGCGCCGCAGGATCAGCTTACTTCGGCAGGGTGACCGTCCTCCTTCTGTGTACTACTTGGAGTTCACACAACTTTATCAAGAGTATGATCATTTTGATTCTCTTGTCTTTGTAAGTCCCATCAATGAGGCAATGGTTCGGGCCCGGGATGACCGTAATCGCATATTTGAATTCCTTCATGGATTACATCGTGACTTTGACCAGATCAGCGTTCAGATCCTTGGCCGACCGCAGATACCTTCTCTTCCTGAGGTCTACAGCATTGTACAACAAGAGTTTGATCGTCGTCAGACGCTTTTCCCTGAATCTGTGCCGGAGGGCTCTGCTTTGGCTGCTACCACCACTCCCTCTCTTCTTGGTACTAGGCCATCCCGGGATTTCAAGTTGAAGGGTTCAGATAAGGATCATCTCCTGTGTGACTATTGTGGCAAGAGTCGCCATACTCGGGATACCTGCTTCAAGCTTCATGGATTTCCTCCTCCAAGAGGGGGTGCTCCACCTCGTGGAGGCCGTGGTTCTGGCCGCTTCACAGGTCGACATGCTGCTCTGCCCCGTGCAACCCATCTTGCTGATGCTCCAACAGATACCTCTCCTGGCTGCTTTGGTACTGATACTGCTGCTACCCCTGGTGGCTTTACTGCGGATGAAATGTTGGCTCTCCGACGCATGATGCAGGGAATGTCTACTGAGCCATCGTCCTCTTATGCTCATACAGGACTGCCAGGTGCCCACTCAGCTATTTCTTCGTCTTCTACTCAATGGGTCATTGACTCTGGGGCTACGGATCATATGACCGGGTCATCCAAAGGTTTTGTTTCCTATACCCCTTTGTCTGGGCGTGATAAGGTGAGTATTGCTGATGGTTCTTTTGCCCCTATTGCTGGCAAGGGTACCATCCCATACTCCTCTCTCACCCTGTCCTCGGTTCTTCATGTGCCCACCTTTACTCGTAATCTTCTTTCAATCAGTCATTTAACTAACTCCATGCATTGCTCTGTGACATTCCTTCCCTCCTCTTGTGTCTTTCAGGACCTGACGACGGGGAAGGTGATTGGCTCTGGTAGTATGGTGGACGGTCTCTATGTTCTTGATTCTGGCACTGCTTCTCCTACCATGGCTCTTCATTCCAGCACTACCCATCCTCTGTACCCCTGACATTGTCGCCTGGGCTACCCTCCTATCTCTATTATGAAATTATTATTTTCTGCTATGTCTAATGTTGTTTTTGAGACTTTTGTCTGTGATGTCTGTAGTCTAAACAAACATCATCGTACTTCATTTAAGCATGTTTCGCTACCTAGTTCTATTCCATTTGCTGTTATTCATAGTGATATATGGGGTCCTTGTCGTGTTCCTTCCATTTCTGGGTGTACATGGTTTGTTACTTTTATTGATTGTTTCTCTCGTACTACCTGGTTGTACTTGATACATCATAAAAGTGATGTATTCTCAGTTTTTCGGCGCTTTCATAGCATGGTTTCCTGTCAATTTCAATCTAAAATAAAAGTTCTTCGTAGTGACAATGGACGCGAATACATTGATTCGCAGTTTGAAACCTATCTTGCTGATCACGGCATCCTCCACCAGACTACATGTGCTTATTCTCCAGCCCAAAATGGTGTAGCCGAGCGGAAGAATCGCCACCTCCTGGAGGTTGCTCGCTGTCTGTTGTCCACCATGCATCTCCCAAAATTTTATTGGGGAGATGCTGTCCTGACTGCGGCATACCTTATCAATCGAATGCCAACGTGTGTCCTTGGGCATTCCACTCCCCTTCATACCCTTCGGGTGCGCCCTACGCAGCTTCCTCCTAAAGTGTTTGGTTGTGTTTGCTTTGTTCACATCCATCAACCCCGCCCCTCTAAACTAGATTCTCGTGCTCTCAAGTGTGTCTTTATCGGTTACTCACCTATACACAAAGGGTACAAGTGTTTTCATCCTCCTACCAGGAAAGTGTATGTCAGTATGGATGTCACATTCCGTGAATCCGAGTCCTACTACCCTATCGCTGACTCTCCGTCTTCAGGTGATTCCCTGTCTTCGGGTGTTTCTCTGCCCGTTCCTCCACCATATCCCTCACTTCAGGAGGAGACTCTACCAGTGGAAGTGAGTCCTCCAATACCAGTGGAGGAGAGCTCCTCTCCTATACCTTCATCTTCCTCCATACCTTCACCCCCGATCCTGCAGGTATATACCTGGCGTGTCATGCGGCCAAGCACACAAGCCCCCACTATGCTACCGAAACAGTCAGTGGATCCTGACTCAGGCCCTTCTGATCTTCCGACTGCCCTTCGAAAAGGTACCAGGTCCTGTACTCACCATCCCCTATCAAATTTTGTATCTTATGCTGCGCTTTCTACCCCCTACAAGTCCTTTGTCTCTTCCCTCTCTGCTGCCTCTATACCTGCATCTTGGCAACAGGCTCTGGCAATCCCTGTGTGGCGAGAGGCGATGATGAGGAAATGAAGGCTCTGGAAAAAAATCATACATGGGACTTGGTATCTCTCCCCAATGGCAAGAAACTTGTTGGGTGCAAATGGGTGTTCTCGGTGAAAGAAAACCCACAAGGATTTATTGAAAGATGTAAGGCGAGATTGGTTGCAATAGGTTACACTCAAACCCACGGCATTGATTATCAGGAGACGTTCGCCCCGGTGGCCAAGATGAATACTATCCGGGTCTTACTTTCCGTTGCTATTTGCAAACATTGGGACCTATTTCAGCTGGATGTGAAGAATGTTTTTCTCCACGGTGACTTGGAGGAGGAGGTCTATATGTCGATTCCCCCTGGTCTTGCTCCTGTTGGTTCTGTTGGAAAAGTGTGTAGACTGTTGAAGGCTCTCTATGGGTTGAAGCAGTCCCCAAGAGCGTGGTTTGGCCGGTTCCACAAGGCCATGATGTCATTTGGATACTATCAGAGCAATGCTGACCACACATTGTTCATTAAACGTAGATTTGGAAAACTTACTGCTCTCATTGTGTATGTTGATGATATTGTCATAACTGGTAATGATATCGAAGAAATTCAGAGCTTGAAACAAAAGCTAGCTGGAGAGTTTGCGGTCAAGGACCTGGGCAAACTCAGATATTTCTTGGGAATAGAAGTTGCCAGATCAAAGCGGGGGATCTTCATTTCTCAACAAAAATATACGTTAGATCTCCTCGAGAAGATGGGAATGAGTGGATGCAGACCGGCCGACACTCCAATTGAAGCAAATCACCGTTTATCGCGTGATGATGGAGCGGACATCGAAGATGTCTCAGGGTTCCAAAGATTAGTGGGGAGGTTGATATATCTGTCTCATACTCGCCCAGATATTTCCTATGCAGTGAGTGTTGTGAGCCAGTACATGCACGCTCCCAAAACCCGATACATGGAGGCTGCCCACAGAATTTTACGGTATCTTAAGTCTTCACCAGGAAGGGGTATCCTGTTTGCCCCAAACACCGGCCTAAAAGTTGAAGTCTACACTGATGCTGATTGGGCAGGGTCGGTTGATGATAGACGTTCAACTTCGGGATATTGTTCTCTCATTGGAGGCAATCTAGTTACTTGGAGGAGCAAGAAGCAACAAGTTGTGGCACGCTCTAGTGCGTAGGCCGAGTTCAGAGCTATGGCTCAAGGGGTCTGTGAAGGCTTATGGCTTCGTGACTTAATGCGTGATCTCGGTCTCGAAGAAAAAGGACTCATCCTTCTGTATTGTGACAACAAGTCGGTCATCAGTATTGCACACAATCCCGTTCAACATGACCGAACGAAACACATCGAGGTGGATCGACACTTCATCAAGGAGAATATTGAGCGAGGGATTGTGTGTACTCCCTTTGTGCCCTCCAACAGGCAGCTAGCGGATATTCTCACGAAAGAATTAAGTGGGAACACATTTGGCAAGATTGTGGACAAGTTGGGCATGATCCACATCACTTGCCCAACTTGAGGGGGAGTGTTAGATTATATATTTTCTTATATGTGTTTATTAGGTGTAACACCTCTATATATAGAGGTCCCCTTGTATTGCAATATGTTAATCTCATTTTTCACGGTCAACAAAATGTTTGTACTCTTTCTATTTAAAGGTTAGAAATTTTGACGATCAATCTGGAGTTGTCAGGTACAATCAGATATTCAAAATCTAACTGGAGAATTTGTTAATAACAAGACCTTGCATAGTTACATGGAAAGTCAAGTTGTGATCAAGAAGAACTAAATTTCAATGGGACAAGAATTTAAGAATTACTCCATGGCTTTGGAATTATTTGCATCAAGAATTGAATGTTCTTAACAAAACAAAAGAAGCTCATTGCTGATGCAACAATGCTTTAGAAGTTTGTAAAAAGAGGATGGAACCTTCAAATTCATCTTCGGTGACAATGTTAATTAAGATTTGATTCAAATTCAAAATGTAGAAAAAGAAACTTCCATTCGTTCACGAGACCTCCTTTATCCATAACGAGAAGAGAAGGGGGATCATGTAGCTTAACTCAACTGTAAAAAACCCGATTATGATGTATATAAAGACAAGATTCTCCAGACAGAGGGAATTTAAAATTAGCAAACCAGAAAATACTAGATGTCAAACCAAGGACTCTATTGTACTTAATGTAAGAAGTTGCATCATATGGGAAGGCTAATGCTCTCCGATGGAATGGAGGTTACAAAGAAAACGGTCCAGTAAACTTAATGATGTCAAGAAACCCTCTATAGACAAATCCAACACCCATGAACTCACGGATCTAAAGAAGGAAATTGTTAAACACAGGCATTTCTTCAACTCCTTCACCACATTTGTTGATACATGATCATTGATTAAATAGGGCCAAGGCCTTCAATTTTGTTCTTCTAGTTCCTCAAATTCATCTCTTAATGATAGATTCAAGATCTATGGACCATGACACAGCCCAGTCAAGTTCAATACAGTTATCACAACCACAGGTAACAAAAAACAAAATAGCTTGGGAATGTGTTAGGGTCTCATGTTGTCAATTATCTAGCGGTTATAATATTATGAGTATTTATTTAGGTATTGAGTCGAGTTGAATCGAGTGAGTGTATGAGCCGCATCATATCGAGTCGAGTCATAGTTATGAGTCAATTGAGTTTGGATGTTTTAGTGTAGTGCATTTTTCTTTTATTGGGTATTTATATCCATGCCAACGGGGCCTTATATAAGGTGACACCTGGGTCATGTATGGGATATCAAACAATGAAATTAATTTCCTTCTCTCTCAAGTTCTTCCCCCTCTCTCTAGTCACCCTTCTTCCCCCATTTTTAGGGTTTAGGCTTGAGCATAGCTCCCCTTCTTCCTCTCCCCTCATATTCTTTGTGGGTTGAGCACAGCTCCCAATGTATTGTCGCTTCCACCGCCACCTCTGACGTCCAAAAATAGGCCCATAATGAATTTAGTATCTGAGCCCTCGATCCTCCTCACAGCCAAACTACTCATTGTTGTCGTTTCTCCGTTTTCCCCGCTGCAATCAACAAATCAGAGCTTTATGATCCTCTTTTATCCCTGCAACACTCAACCGCAGACATCAGGCAGGAAGGAAATTGGCTAAGTCGATCGAGAGTGGGACGTTCAGTCGATTTTACGCTTCACCGACAGGATCTCCACGGCGCTTCAACATCATAGCTTTTAGATCCTCCCCCATCCATTTCCTGTGGTATCACGTCAACAAGCCCCTCCCTCATCGTCTCTAGCAAAAGTTGCAAGGGCACGCTCCCTTTTGCGTCCTTCTGCAACTGGAATCGCAAGCCCTTGCTCCCGTACCTAATCATTCTGCAACAGGAATCTGTCGTCGATCTTCCTTCGACGAATGGAGAGCAGTTGACAGGCCTTCTTCATTCCATTTCGACCACGCATCCACTGCCATCGGCATCTTCCAAAGTCATTCTCTTCTCAATCAGCGGAAACGACGCCCTCCCTTCCAGTCATCTCCTTGAACCAGATCATCGCAGGACAGCGATCTCTCGGGCACCGATTTAGTGTCCTCTGGGACAACGGCGAGACTTCCCTCGATCGTGCGGATCTTTCGATGCCCAATCGAACCGCTCTTGATAACCTCAATCCCATTGAAGTCTTGTTGGGTCCATTTGTGCCTTATGCCTGCAAACCCAGCACCCTTTTTTTTGTTTTGTGTGACCCGCCATTTCTATCGTTTCTAGCAGCTCGCCATTCATGTTGTTTTGAGCAGCTCGCCTTTTCTTTTCATTTGAGCAGCCCACTTTCTCCTGCCGTTTCGAGCAGCCCACTTTCTCCTGCCGTTTCGAGCATCCCACCTTCTCCTACCTCAAGGAGACTCGTCTGTTGCACGCTTGTTCCATCGATTAATTACTTTACTGAACTAAGTATTGATTGGATAAATTCCTTAATCAATTAAGTATGTTGGACATGAAAATAAGCATTGTTGGTGTAGCTATCCTCCACACGATGATGGCTTCATATCAGGCCTCTATGTCGCGACTCATCATGAGAATCGACCGATTGCTTCCTCTAGCCCCAGCGCGACTATCATCACAGCTGGCACATGTTGCTAATTACGTTGTTGCAATCTATACCATTGTTGGACGCTAAAGGCCGCCTATAGACGCAACTTTCACCTTCCTTGCCATTGATTCTTCTAGAGCAGTCTCTGCTTGCATCGACGGCTGCGTAAGCTCTGCCGCTCCTCGCAGTTCTTGTCATCCCACCATCGTCGTCAGTGATTCCTACCCCTGCAGTTTACATCACCGGCATCGTCACCTCCAAGCCCCGTGGTGGTGTCGTCCTAGTTTGTGTCTCCTTCACCAATCCCCGTGGTCTTCATTCCACATCTTCTGCTTTGACCACCTGCTCTGTCAACCCCACTAGATCCATTCCTTTCCCTGGCCGTTCCCTAGTCGGTGCAGCCCCTTTTCATCGTCGAACTCATCGTCGCAACTCGCCTACATTCCAGTCTTTCGTTGTCATCGAACGTCCACCGGACACGTTCGCCCGATTCTAGTTCTGTCTGGCAGTCTCCCCTTCACAAGTTCCTCTTCCACGCCAGCTCCTTACATGCTTTTATGACACCTGTGAGCATGCCAACGCTCCGGCGCTCGAAACTGCCTCTGCTATAGCGGCGCACTATCAAGAGTTGTTCAGGTGGGAAATTGATGAGCCAGATGCTTAGGTCATCCAAGATCGTTTGAGCTTGAGGGAAAGCTCGATTTGAAGGACGAGTGGAATGTTCAGGCTCTGACATCGTAAGTTATCTAGCGGTTACATTATTATGAGTATCTAGTCATTGAGTCGAGTTGCATCGAGTCAAGTGTATGAGTTGAGTCGTATAGAGTGACTTGAGTAGTAGTTATAAGTTAATTGAGTCTGGATGTTTTAGTGTGGCGTGTTTTATTTTATTGGATATTTACACCCATGTCATTGACGTTCTATATAAGGGGACCCTTGGGTCATGTATGGGATATCAAAGAAAGAAATTAATTTCTCCTTCTCTCTCAAGTTCTTCCCTCTCTCTCTCAAGTCTCACTTCTTTCCCCATTTCTAGGGTTACGGTTGAGTACGACTCCCCTACTTCCTCTCCCCCCGCATTCTCCATGATTTGAGCTCGGCTCCCCTTATATCGCTACCTCCACCACCACCTCTGATGAAGTACCGAAATAGTCTCATATCATAATGTTTATCTAAACACTATCTTTAGACTAAAAAATGATTTACATCAAAACTATTTAACAATCTTATATTAATTCATGAAAGATTTGAGGAGAGTTACTCGAGAACAAATCATCCTTCTATTGTTCATGAAACAATGCCCATCGATACTGCCGAGATTTGGATTCATCACCTTCACTAAGGCATACACTAATTAATCTACATAAAAAATGCTCCTTTTTATTTTTTAGAGTAATGATGTAAATGTGATTGTAAATCCTTAACGACCCAAACATCATTGAATCCTTTCTGCTAAGTAAAATTGTCCTATAAAATGTTTTCCATAATATATTTTGATATGTGATGTTCCAACCTAGATTTTTTAACATTCTTGGTACAAAACTGTTTGCATTCTTTTATTGATGAGTGTAGCCGAACAATTTAGCTATTTTTATGAAAGAAAATTTGAACCAAGTAATATATTCCCCATCCCTCATAAAATGATGAAGCCCTGAATTAATTTCCATGAATATACCTTCCTTGAAATGAACCATATTTTCAACATTCTTAACTTCAATGGGAGATCTGGCGTAGGGTAAAGTAAAGGACATGGGGTGAATAAGCACTAAGAGAACTCTAATGAATGTGTGCACATGTAGTGATGATGAGCCAATGAGGAGATATAGAGTGAATGTGTTGTTCATGTAATAGTTCAACATACACTTGCAACAATCCTGAAATTATAAACGTGATTTACAAACACACAATCATGACTAGGCTATAAGAAAGACATGCAAGGTCAAGTTACAATTAAAATGAGAGTGTGATTAAGTATTTGGAGAACATGCCCTTTAAATAGAACCAAGGACTAAGAAAATTTTCTATAATTTGTAATCCCAAAGAATATAGTTTCCAACAAAATATTCAATACCAATTATAGGAACTTCCAAATCAGAACTAACATAAGTAATCAAGACCAAATTATGATTCAGACTTCGGACAGCACCCCCCAATGTTCATGTGTTGCTGATTACTGAAATTATGCACCAATTTGGTCGATGGTAGTCGTTCAATGCAGGGAGGTGTGGTTTGCTAAAGAAACACCCCAAAATAGGCTGCAGGTTGAATTTCTGGAGTGTTGGAAATGCACAAATTCTGAATTCAAATGGTGCAGAGAAACAGATCCAACGTCTAATGGGAAACAGTGACCCAAGGAGAAATGGTGTAGGGTAAAGGCCATGGGGTGAATAAGCACTAAGAGAACTCTAATGAATGTATGCACATGTAATGATGATGAGCCAATGAGGAGATCCAGAGTGAATGTGTTGTTCATGTAATAGTTCAACATACTCTTGCAACAAGAGGAATTCCTTAGGTGGTTACAGGGTTTAGGGTTTATGAAGAAGTTGATGGTTGCACGGTTATAGGGGAAGTTGAGGGTTTCCATGAGGGAAAATCAGTGAATGAGCAGCTGGGATGAAGTGGAGGTCCGGCCAAGTGATAGGGAAATGAAGACGAGGCTTTGACATCTAGTCTTTCACATATTTGGCACACAAAAATGATCACAAAATCTGAAAATCACCCAAAATTCTGCAATAACCCAAAATGAACTCCATAAGAAGTATTAATAGGATCTCACATATACAACATACTGTTGTGATTGTCCAAAACAACATACAAATGGTATACGAATAATGCGTAAAAATTTACGAAAATATATAGATAATATCCTGTCGACACCCTGAACGCGACGACGGGTTTGGATTGTCCATACGACAATCATAACCCCTCATATGACGAGTGTAAACCCGAACGGGGTTCGGCCCATCCGTGGAATATGTTCCCCATCAAGACCACTATCTGAATTACAAGAGAATGCAATTAATTGATCATCTTTTTAATAGTATTTCCTTTATAAAGTCAATTGACTAGTGAACCAATCTACTCCTAAATTCACTCAAAACGGATCAAAAAATTTGTTATGAATTTACTTTTAAGTTATTTTGTTAGGAATGTTATGGTGTCTTTAATTAAGAGTCTTGTTTAGTTAATAGTCATGGTATGAGATAAATGTTGTTGGTTTAGTCAAATAGGTGTTGTGTTTCTGTGTCGATATTTAGGGGTTAATTATAAGTTTTAATTATCAAGTGTATTTATATTTCTATGTATGAGTAACTTTGCAATTAGTTTAAATGTTGGGGATTAAAGTACAAAAAGAATCTTAGTTGCACTTAAAGATACCTCGAGGGCATTGGAAGGCATGAATGATTTGACTATTCATTTCCTCAATTTCTTCCCTGTAGTCACCAAGGATTTAGACTTTCCCTCAACTCATCTCCTTTGAGTTTATCCACTTCAAATAGTTATGAAGCCCTGACCCTAGCAACTTGGTATCCATACAGCACTCTTCTGCTCCATAATCACTACAAGAATCGGTCTAGATTATCTCGCAACAGTTCTGATCCCTTCCTTGAATGATCATCTCCCAGCATTGTTTAATCCTTACGTCAAAGTCCTAGTTACAACTCTTATCACTCCTATCTCCACAAATACCTTAACCACCACGCCATAACAACTCTTACAATAGTTTTCTCCTTCGTCAAGGCATTATCCAACAGATTCCTTTCTGCAGGAACCCTCCACAACTCTTTCCTGCTCCATCTTCTCTGATTCATCTGACCGCGCCTCTTCCACCCCACTTTAGCCTAGCAGTAATCACTGTCATCATCATCGACTAGACCCAGATCTCTTCAACTGACAAGGGAAAAATCAGGGAATAAGTTGGTCACCGTCATCTCCAAGCTCGACACCTCGCTGCACCACAACACAAAGCCAATGCACTAGTGCATTTGTAGGATGATAGCAAACAGAGCACCCCTCCATCTCTTGTGTGTCAAGCAGTACTTCGTATTATGATTGCTCTGCCATCGAACTCGAGTGTTCCCACCTACCAGGCCACTGTCCAACCATCACCCCCTGCTAACTCTACTCAGTAGGCACTTCCACAGCAGAGCTCTATTGTTTATGCATCACTAGTTAGAGGTTTTACAAATTTTAATTATGCAATTGTCATATTTGAAAGTACGGGAATTTTTTAATTAGTCCAATTGTTAGGTAATAACATACAAAAAGGTATGTGATGGGGATCACGACACGTATAGGCCTATGTGACGATCAGAACCGTCCATTTTGCGTGGATCGGTGATCCATGATTTTAGTTATTATTTTTATTTTAATGTATTTGAGGGCCGTTATGATTGAAGAATCATAAATCTCCATGGTGGCCCCTTAGTATATAATTAGAGATAGAAGGCTCATTTAGAAGGGATTGCAAGTTGAGTAAAGTTTTTCTATTGTTCACCTGCTGCCGAAGCTGGAACCCAAAGTGCAAAACATCGAAGTTGCCCCTCCCCTCCTGTCTCCAACTAGCCAGCAACCCTGCTTTCCCTCCACCTCCACTAACTGACCACCCCTCCCTTTCCAAAACCTCCACTAGCCGGCTACCTCCCCATCCCCCTTCATATCTCCTAGCCAGCCACCTCCAAAAATCCACTCCTAAAAATTCCATCACCACCACATCAATTCCTTCCTTTTCAGTTTTCCGGCGACCACCACTGCCTCCTTCGACCGCCACCGGCCACCCTTTGCCGAATGGCCGGCCACAACTCACCCCACTACTCCATGACTCTCAATCCACCTCTCCACTACCACATCTCCTAATTCCATAACTATTTCCTTAAATCTATCCCACTACTCCTAAAATTACTCCCTCCCCCTCAATCCCCTACTATCCCCACTACTATTAATATCTTCCATCAAAAAAAAAACTGCTGGCAGTAATATAATCCTCTCTTTAGCAGCCTGCTGCCTCACCTTTTCAAGCCACAAATGTCCACTCCTTCTATTTCAGTCCAGGCGCCCAGCGTTGCTCCGACCACAGGTCTCTTATCAGACATCCGTCAAGACTTTTATCTCATGAATATTGTAAGTTTATTGATTTGTTGTCATTTTTTTTGTTGAATCTTGAGTGAATTCACCGTTTTAAAATTGATAGTTTGCAATAAGTGTCATTATCCCATGACTTGACAGATTTTGTTTGTTTAAGTATTTGTATTCTAGCAGTCTTGCATGTGTAATACATTATTTGATCCATTAATAGAAACGGTACTTTCTCGTAATTGTTGTGTCATATTATTTAATATTTCAAATGGTAAAGGCATAATCGCCGGATTTGTGTCTAATTCATTCCAGCAGTCAAAGAGTCGACATATACCTTTGCTACATTTGGCATGTACTCATGTGTCAATATGAGTTGTATTTAAAGACAGCTTGAGAGCATTGGAAGATATGAAAGATTCGAGTATCCATCTCTCTTTCCCACTCATAAGGTTTATCCTATTCATCTCTTCTCTCAACCTCAACTCCAAGATCATAATAAAATAATTATTTCAATCTTAAGAAGAAGAGCTCCATCGTCATCGCAAATAGTACCAACCACACTTCTACCCGCATTGATACGACGTTGCAGCCCTTTTCACAATGATTTTACATGTGGCACGTGTGGCAGCATTTGTGCAGCCGCTCGCGCCGCTGACTATCTTCACGCCTTGGCTTGCACCACTGTCCTTGCCGCATCATTGCAAAATTTTCCCTAAAATGCCATTCGATTTAAATCTCACCATATATCCACGACGTCACTTCCTCTAGCAACCTCACTCGGCTATTGATGTTGATGCCAACAGTCAACCCTGGCATTTCCCACAACTCAACATCTAGATTACTTATGTTGCTGGAATTGTGTAGGACTAGGACAAAATCATTCAATCCTTCTTTTGATCGAAATGAAAAAAGCAATTTTGTCCCCTAATTTTCCTTTGGCCGCATTGAACTGTTGCTTTCATCACAAATAACATCACTCTACCTCGAGGTAAAGTTAATTTTCAAGAGGGGAATATTGTTACTTATGGGTGATATAAAACCCGGACAATTTCCATAGACACAACTGCAAATACAGGGGAATAGAAAAAACCCAAAAATAGTAAATCGACTATCCCACCGACATATAATTACATCCACACAATTTATATGATCAATAAAGACATAGGATACAAAATGCAAAACACAAGAGAAATACAAGATTCGTTAAAGGGCACCACGGGTGAAATCGGACACTCAACCCTTTGAGTAATGGATTGACTTACTGCAAATCGTAAGATTACATATGCACAAGGTTCGCACGAACCTTCATCGTCATTTGATGACCTACCCTGACACCGCCAAAGAGGAAACCCCGAGTAGGATCTCGAACTTGCCACGCCTAGGTAGCCTGTCTCCGATTCCATGTGTACGGCCTCTCTGACTCTGTCACACCACTACCTCCACATGACATGCATAGCTCGGCTCCAAGCCTTAGCAATCAGCACACGAGTAAACACTCGAGCGCAGTCCCTGCATGCACGCACCATTGCCTGAGCACCGTTAGCACCCACTAAGTCACCTCAAATTGGAGTCGCCGCAGGAGAACCTACTCATCCAAGACCAAGAGGAAGAAGGGGATAAGGGGCTTCAGCAATCTGTTTTTCTCCTGGATAGTGGATCTCGATCTTCGGATCTATCAGGAGAGGTGTGTGCGGCTAGGTTATGAAGCAGGAGTTAATACTCCTAATCGGATCCGGATCCGATTGGATCAAGATCTAGTTTGGATCTGGATTTAACCAACCTAAGACACAACAATACAAAAATAACAACAGAACCCATATAGTCCCCAATCATTAGGGATATGGGCGGGGGAAGATTGGAAACAGACCTAACCTTTGGCACTATGCACAAAGTGGATTCTCTCAGAGGAGAAAGACTTAACCTTTGACAATAAATGCACAAAGTGGCGGCTCACAGATACCACTGAAATAGTGACCCCCAATACCGTCACGTTTGTTGCGGAATCATGCCCTCAAATCAAAGCCACACGACTAGGGAAGACTTGAAGCCGCCTCTTTCAATTTATCTTCTAAATTAATTAATTAGTTCGTTTTGTAGTCTTATTCGGAGTATTCCCCCTCTCTATCTAAGAATGCCTGAGTGCAGTTGGAGAACCATAATCTATCTTATATATCCTTGATGAATTAGGCTTTGTGGTATGCTTTGTTCTTCGTGCAATATCTTTACCTTCGCTTTGCTTTGTATCATAAATCCATATACGTTATTGCATAGGATTATATATAGTATATAAAATTCTGTGCACACAAAAAATTTTAGAATGTGAGCCACATTGTCCATGGAATTATTTAGAGAGGCATTTTATACAACTCGTAATGCAACCAAATGAATGCCAGAGCTCGATGTGGCATTAATTGCAACATTACACAGCAAAGAATACTAGTAAATAACAGGGGTAGTTCAAAGTGAAATGCAAGCAGAGAAGAGTATTTCATGCATCGAATTATTAAAGGGTCTTTATCAAAACTATCCATCAACTGTATGCATAAAATAATTACTAGAAAGTATTACAAATTTGAAATGAAAAAGAATTACCACTCCACATTCCTCAGAAACTTTAAGCTCCTTGAACCCGCTCCGACTACAATTCTCAAAATCAAAGCACGGAACCTTCGCTTTATGGTGTTTCCTAATATCTTTAATATTCTGTATTCAATGAGATAGTAAAAATAATTTCATACATGAACTAAGTTATATTCACTGCATATGACAATATGAATATCATGGCTACTGAAGAATTAGAAGAGGAGCATAAAGAGGATAAACCACATTCAAAGATTCACTTCGTAAAAGTTTCCTTAAAGTAAGACTATTCACAAGTGAAAAAATTAGCCAGCAAAGACTATTCACAAGTGAAAAAATTAGCCAGCAAAAACACACGGGAAGCGTGGCAAATCAGGCAAGTATACCTTTGATAGTAACAGCAGATCCAATGAATTGAAATCATCGTACTTCATGTGTTTCACTTGTTCAGACTTGTAATAGCTTTCCAATGAGATTACTTCACAGCCAACTATATTAGCCATTTTCTGAGACAAGCTAGTTTTGCCGGATCCACTAGGACCACCTACAATGTCCCAGATAAATTGTTAAGCATAAGCATCTAACCCAAAATCAATTAGTTGTACGTGACGAGGCCTGATAGTAAAATTAAGTGCACAACATTACATTAGTTTCCCAGTGTTAAAGCCCAAGACAAAAAGCCCACATAGGAGCTCGTTGTATTTTTTTCCTCCTTGTATTCTCACATCTCCGAGTGTGCATTCTTCTTCCTTCTCTGCTCTATATAAAAAGGGAGCTCTGATGTAATAAAAAGACTCCTTGGAATAATAATTATTTATATTTCAAATTTCCACATGGTATCAGAGCTTGGCTAATCCCCGCCGCTCTCCTCTCGCGTGAATACTCACAGTCATGCGTGAAACCTTTCTGGTGTACTTGGAATACTCCCGTCCTCACAGGACACTCGTAGAGCTCATCCCGTGAGCTCTCCATTCTCATCCCGCAAGCTGATAGTGCTAACCGACCAAACTGATTCTACTCAACAAATACTTATAGGGCCAGCTCCGCTACGAAATCCCATGCACAACATTCGAATGTCTGTGAATCCTCATTGATGCGAGTCCTTCTCCCGAAACAAGCTCTGTTGTGAGTACTCCGAAAAAGAGCGTGCCTCACACACATGTCGGTGATTCTTTTCCCGGTGAGTTCTGCTCCAGTCCTCGCTTTAGTCGTGAATCCCTGCGAGCTCTTCAAGGGAGTCTCTACAACAGCTAGCTCTCATAGAACTCACTCGCTCCATCCCGCACTAAAACCGTCGTCCTAGTGCATTACTCTCATAGAGCTCACCGTCTGTGTAAGATCGACGTCTAATTTGTATCCCTCCTCCCACGAGATATTTATAGTCGTTTGTTGAACTTTCGTCGTCCAGCGAGTGCCTCCTACAAGTTTTGGGTCGCTTCATACAACGAGCAAACTCCTGGGGAGATCGATCCTTTCTAGTCAGTGCTTCCAGCGGTGTGTGATTGTTCGATGTGTGTCCTTCATGCGAGTCCCGACTAATCCTAAGAGACCGTGAGCTCTTCCTACGACTACTCGCAGCTTGATCGCTTAAATTGGCTTATGGTGGCACCACTGCTACCTCCTTTTACACTACAATTGCTCCTACACCCATAATTTTCTCCGTTGCGTATGAAAATATTGGGACGTCTTCAAAATTAACAGGAGCAAATCTTCTTGATTGGAGCGTCTCCTTCACCTTCCTTTGGGCTCTCAACGCAAACATCATCATCTAACCGATGCTCCTTCTAACCATGTGGCTCCCACATATACTGATTAGGACACTAGCGATGCTCTTGTTTGCACCTGGCTTGCAAACATTCTTTATGATGCATGTTTGTCCATCCTCCGCCAAGATGATACTATGAAGGCAGTGTGGGATCATCTTGTTGTTCTTTACTTCAAGGGTGATAAAACCTCTCACATCTACATCTTGTATTCAAATCTCTTTGTTTGACCAACACACTCTCAATGTTGTGTATCAGAAATTTCAATCTCTTGGCACAGAACTTCTCCAGTATTGCCCCTTCTCTATTGACCTTGTCACTCAGCAGAAATATTTTTAGAAACTCACGGTGGTTTGATATCTTCTCCGTCTTCCAAATTTTTATAAGATGATATGCCAACAGATCTTGGGAGAACCTGACACTCCCAACTTGGATGCAATTTCAATTCGCATCTTTGTTGTAATCAACCTTCTACAGCAACTTCAATCATATCCCCTCCACCTTCCGACAATTTGCTCATGTGGCCAATCGTGGAGCTCAGCGTGGTCATGGAGGGCGCACTCGAGGTCGTGGAGGACCCATACCACTTTGTTCTCATTGTGGTCGGCATGTCCATCTTGTCGAGAAATGCTTTGTGAACTGTGTTATTAAAGGTGCACCTGAGGCGCGCCTCAGGTGCCAGGCGCACAACCCCCCCCCCCCCCCCCCGCCTCTGCCAGTCAGAGGCGGGCGAGGTGCCTCAGGCGCACCTGAGGCACACATGAGGCGCATCTGAGCGCACTTGGGCGTCTCACTCACTGATTTTCAGTGAATTGAGCGCACAATTCACTAAAAATCAATGAATTGGGTGCCCAGTTCACTTATTTTCAGTGAAAGTGGGCATGGACTTAAGAGCACAAACTAGAAATGAATCATTACAACCTTACAAATGTAAATTTATTCATAAAAAAATATTTGTTTCTTTTTTCATTTTTGCGTCGTATATGCCTCAGGCGCGCGCCTGCGTCATGCGATTAGGCTCCTTACGCCTCGGTGCGCCTTGCGCCTTTAATAACTTTGTTTGCGAAGCATCCTCACCTCTATCCTCAGACCCATGAAACTATGTCAATACTAGTGCGCCTGAGTCTTTTGCCTTGTCATCCACCCCGCAACCAAAGTCCGGATGTTGGTTCTCTTCAGTAGATATTGAGGCTCTCGTCAATGCTTCCAAGCAATTTTCCTCCAATGCCACTTCTTTAGGTAGCGCATGTTGTTGTCCAGAGTAATTGGATCATCGACTATGATGCCACCAATCATATGACTGGGAACTCTCTCATTTTTTCCTCAGCTCGAGAAGCATAACTAATTACCACCAGTCTTTGTGGTTGATGACTCTCTTGCTCCAATTTGTGGATCTGGAGTTGTGACGAACGCCTCTCTTTTCTAGTTGGATGATACTCTATTCATCCCAAATTTTTGTTGCAATTTGTTCTGTCAATGCTCTTTCACGACAATTGCAATGTGTTGTCTCATTTTCTACTACTGCTTGTTATTTTCAGAACATTCACTCATAGAGATCTATTACTACTAGAATTGAACACAGAGGTCTCTACTAACTTGGCAATCCTCTCAATTTCTTTGCATATGCAATCTCCACTTCTCTGCTCTAGTGGCATCATCTTCTTTGTCATCTATCACTGTGTCTCCTCCAGCAGCTCCTGTCATCTTTCAAGACCGACTCCATTTTATAATATGAGGCTTACCAGCATAGCAAGTATCATCGTACTACTTTCCCTACTAAACTATGTAAAAGTTATGTTCATCCTTTTGACCTTTGATCATTCTAACATATGGAGTTTTAGTCCCACCACTCTGTTGGTGGAGGCAATTTATACTCTGTAACTATTATTTATGATTTTTCTAGATGTACTTAGTCTTTTGAAGAAAAACTTCAGACTTTTTTGTATTCTCAAAATTTTATGACAAAATCCGCACTCAGTTCAGTTTCCCGCTCAAAATTATATGAATCGATAATGTGAAGAATTGCACGAGCCAACAGTTTTTATCTTTCAGCACCTCCAGTGTTATTATTCATCAGACCAGTTGCATGCATACGGCCCAACAAAATGGGATGGCAGAAAGGAAAAATTGTCATATCCTCGATGTTACTCAAACACTCAAATGTCAAATGAATGTTCCTCGCTCATATTGAGTTCATACAATTCTCATTTCTTACTTTCTCATTAATTGGTCACTTTTTTACCCATAGTAAGACTTCTTTCACTCTTTTATATCCGACCTATACGCCTTTTCTCCCACCTTGCGTGTGTTTAGTTATACTGTTTTCACCCACACTCATGCGTCTAATCGCGATAAACTCTTTGCTTACACGACCAAATGTATCTTCATGAGGTACTCTCCAACTCAGAAGGGATATCACTATTTTGATCGTCTCCAAACATTAATGTCTTTGCTGACGTCATCTTTTTTATTTTGTCCTTTATTTTTCTAAGGACAAAGGGGCTCTTACTTTAGAGATCTCTCCTCCTCTCTCTACCATCTCTACTCCTCTCACATTTATTTTATTGTTCCATATCATTCATTCTCCTTCAACAAATATCCTGCAGCTGACACCAACTCCTTAACGTATAGCCCCTCTTTCACCCTTTTCATATCATCATTGTTGACGTTCTACTTCCCCATTTGTCCCCGCTCCTTCCACTCAAGAGTTCACGTCTTCGGCTCCCAAGTCAGTGCTCTCCTCTTCGAAAGATTCCTACACTTCAATAGGCTCAGACCCGGATCTTCTCATTACTCAGTGAAAAGGGTTAAAGGAGAGTATACAACATCCACTTACTAATTTTATCTCATATGTCAATCTCAGTCCTTACAAGTTTTTCAATAAGATGCTGAAGTATGGAAAATGGAAAGGCAGTTAGGTCAGACGATATACCCATCGAAGTATGAAAATGTCTAGGAAATGAAGGAATTTTTTGTCTTACATATTTTCAATAAGATACTGAAGTCAGAGAGGATGTCAGATCAATGGCGAGAAAGTATCTTGGTACCTTTGTATAAGAATAAAAAAGATATACAAAATTGTGTTAATATAGAGTAATTAAATTGATGAGTCATACCATGAAACTATGGGAATGAGTAATAGAAAAAAGAGTAAGACGGGAGACTGACATCTCGGAGAATCAATTTGGATTCATGCCAAGGAGGTCGACCATGGAAGTTATACATCTCTTGAGGAGACTCATTGACAACTATCGAGAAAGAAAACAAGATTTGCATATGTTGTTTATTGATCTTGAGAAGGCTTATGATAGAGTTCCAAGAGAGACCTTATGGAGATTATTAGAAAAGAAAGGTGTAAATGTTTGATATATTGACATAATCAAAGATATGTATACAATTCAATGACAAGGGTGAGGACATTTGGAGGATTAACACAGGAATTTCCTATCATTGTTGGCTCACATTAAGGTACAGTTTTAAGCCCTTATCTTTTTACCCTTATCTTAAATGAGCTCACCAGACATATCCAACAAGCAATACCTTGGTGTTTATTGTTTGCGGATGATATTGTTTTGGTTGATGAGACGCGCGAGGGTGTAAACGCAAGACTTGAATCTTGGCGAGATACTTTAGAAAAGAAGGGTTTTAGGTTGAGCAGGGCAAAGACGGAGTATATGGAGCTTAAATTTAGCAGTACAAGAAGGACAGATGACTTCGTTATTAAGTTGGGTGATCAAGATATTTCCCGTAGTGAGTGTTTTAAATATCTTGGATCGATAGTTCAAAAAGACGGAGGTATTGATAAAGATGTGACAAATAGAATCCAAGCGGGTTGGTTGAAGTGAAGAGGCGCGTCAAGGATCTTATGTGATCATAAAGTACCACTAAAACTTAAGGGCGAGTTTTACCGTACTGCAATTAGACCCGCGATGCTCTATGGTTCTGCGTGTTGGGCAGTGAATTGTGTACATGAGCAAAAAATGGGAGTTGCGGAGATGAGAATGCTTAGGTGGATGTGTGGACACACGAGTTTGGATAAAATTAGGAATGAAAGTATCAGAGATAAGACAGGAGTAGCACCAATTACAGAGAAGATGCAAGAAACTCGATTAAGATGGTTTGGGCACGTACAAAGGAGACCATTAGAGGCACATGTTAGGCGTTGTGAGAGTCTAGTCACTAGACATGTTAAACGAGGAAAGGGTAGACCAATAAAGACTTGGAATGAAACTATAAGGAAAGACATGGTGTACATAGGCATTAGTGAGATTATGACAGAAGATAGGGCACAATGGCGACAAAGGATCCATATAGCCGACCCCACTATAGTGGGATAAAGGCTTGAGTGTTGTTGTTGTTGTTGATGATGTCAATCTCGGTCCTTCATGCAATCATACAAAAAAAAATACTGGGCACTTTTTATCACCACGGTTCATAATACACATTAGAAAGATATTCGTATACTTTGTTTGAAAGCGTCTAAGGATGAGGAAATCTTTGTCTTGACATCATAGGGTACTTGGACACTTGTCTCTACCCCATCTAGGGCCAATGTTGTTGGTTGTATTTGGGTCTTTGTCATCAAGTTTCTCCCAAACAACATTGTGGATCGATACAAATCTAGTTTGGTTGTCAAGTGGTTCACCCAAACATAAGATGTTGATTTCTTTGGCACCTTCTCTCTGGTTGTCAGTATGAGTACTACCCGGATCCTCATCTCCATTGTTCTCAACCAGAATTGGTAAATATCTCAGTTTGATGTCAAAAATATCTTTCACTATGGTGTTTTACACAAAGAAGTTTACATGGAGCAACTTCCTGGTTATGTTGCTAGGGGGAAGTCTTAGGTGTAAGCTTTAGAAGGTCATTAATGGTCTCAAACAAAGCCTTTACCACGGTTTCATAAATTCAGTCAGGTCATCTCTATCATTGGTTTTTTAAGGAGCAATGTTGATCCCTCTTTCTATATATGGAAAACCAAACATGGTCTGGTTATTCTCGCAGTTTATGTTGATGACACTTCTTACTGAAGATGACTCGCAAAAAATATCTTCGGGAGTATTTTGTTACCAAAGATATGGGCCCTCCAAGATACTTTTTAGGAATTGAATTTGAGAAACACAATAACTCTGTAGTTCTCTCTCAACGAAAATATGCTCTAAATCTACTCAATGAAATCGGTCTCCTACGAACGAAAGTTGCTCGGAATCTCATGCATATGTTGTGATGAGATATTCTTTCCTAAAAGATATTATTCAATACAGACGTCTAATCAGTAACTCATCTATCTTACCATAACCTGACCTAACATCTCCTACGTTGTTGGGATGGTCAATCAATTCATGCAGGCTCCTAGAGATTGTCATCTGGAAGTTGCTTTAAAAATATTATAATGCATCAAATGGTATCCAAAGGACTATTGTTTCAAAGAAACAATCATTAACGCATTAAAGTATATTTTGATGCAAGCAATAATAAGACAAAGGAGATCAAAAATCCACTTTTGGATTTTGCAAGAGGAAATTTAGTCATGTGGAAAAGAAAGGAAGAAATGGTAGTGTCTAGGTCAACTGTCGAAGCCGAATACAAAAGTGTGACTCAAACTACTTGTGAGTTGAATTGGTTGAGGAACACTTCTAAAAGAGTTGGGAGAGATCTACAATTATCCTCTGCCGATATTTTGTGATAATAAAGCTATTATTTACATATTTAAAAATCCAATGTTCTATGAAAAAACAAAATATATTGAAGTAAATTGTCACATCATCAATGAAGAAATTATCAAAAACAAAATTTGCAATCCATTTCTTTCTTCAGATCAAAAGTTGACCGACATCTTCACAAAACCAATTTCTTCATTTTTTAGGATATTTGTGTCAAACTGAAAATGATCGATATATATGTTTCAGCTTAAGAGAGTGTTAAAGCCCAAGACTAAAAGCCCACATAGGGGTCCAATGTATTTTTCTCCTTCTTGAACCCTTTACCAGATCTCACTATGCGGGGATGCTTTGTGCACCGAGCTGCCCATTTTTGTATTTATTCTCACATCTCCAAGTGTGCATTCTACTTCATTCTATATAAAGAGGGGAGTCTCATGCAATAAAAAGATTCTTTGGAATAATAATTATTCATATTTCAAAGTTTCACACCCGATATTCTAACATGTAAGGTCTTTGGCCTCTAACAAGTATACTTTTTGTAATTGGGTGACATGAAGTGGTTCATTAGGCATAACATGCTCTGAAATCAAGTTAGGACCTACGCATATAACATAGAACCAATTGGTTGTCCGTGAAGGGGCAATAGATAATTCTAAGCATATAATGGTATTTTAGTTTCCCAATGCACAACTATTCTCAACAGAAATCAATAACTGCCAACATTGCATTCAATGGACAGTATATAAGCCAGTTATATGTGTTTCATGTCAATGAGTTGATGTGGACATAAATCTTGAATTTTGTATATTTATCAATTGAAAAAACTTGCATCTTTTGGACAGAATGGTCATTTGATTATCTTATTAGGTTTATAATTTTCTATTATGTTGATTAGTTGTTGGCATACCTTTTCAAATATATTATTAAGGGTATTTTAGTTACAGTAGCAGTCATGCACAGGGCTACACCAGTGCATGACTGCTCTTGGTTGTGAACGGGCCTGGCTCATCCGTGGAAGCTTTGGGCGTGCAAGGACTCCACTCGTGTCAACCCAAAGTAGAAGCCCACGGGCTCCGACCGTGCGACTAATTTGAAAAAAAATGGCAACATTATTTTAGAAATTAAAATACAAAAATAATAAAATATAAAACAATATTTCTCACTCATTCCTCCCTCTCTCCCCTAGGCCCTAGATAAATTGAGTAGGTTTAAGAGGTCTAGGAAAAAAACATCTCTCACCTTCTCTCTCTCCCCCCTCTCTCATGCAAGAAAAGAATGTCCCATACGCTTTTCACGGTCTTATATGAGTACCATGAACTCTTAAGGAATTTTCTTTAATGTAGTTTAGATAAGAAGGTCCTCATGGTATAAAGCAATTGTTATTAGGGAATGAGACATGAAATATGACATTTCCATGTATTCTGGGATTTTGATCCTCCATCAGATGTGAGACTTGAAATTCTACTTCAAAGATCACCTACTTGTTCAATCATGAGGTTTTCTTACAATCGTACTTTTTCTTAAATATGTTTTTTAACCTTCTTTATTGCCTTTAGCCAACCCAACTATAGTGGGATAAATCAATGTTGTTGTTCTTTATTGTCTGTACTAATATATCCAAGGTCAATGTTGCATCAAATTGGTATCATTGTTAAGATTTTGAATTGTTAATTCTCAAAATTGTTACCTTTAAATGAAAATCAACAAAGGGTACATTTCACCGCTTAAGTTTAAAAAACATGTGATAAAAAATGATGTTTTATTAGATTCCACCGCCGAGATTGATTTGGTGTCATGACCAAGTACCATGAAATTGATTTGGTACAATCAATGAAGAATGGTATGTGTCAAATCTCAAATTGATTTGTACTTTAATCTTCCTTTTTACTGTTGCACTAGTTCTGTCAGTCTTGCAATCATCAAGAAATAATAAGAGCTACAAAGTATTAAACACATACCAATCCCTACAATAATGGGAAAGCCCTTCTTCTCAAGCAAAACCTAATAAAAACAAAGAAAGGGCATAGACTGTCATGGCAAATGAAGTGGAATAAAAAATTCATTGATAATTGTTCTACAGTTCACTTAAGGGAAACATTTAGTTCTTCATCACCTGAATTGCTTGCACAGCAAACAACAATCCCCGATCAAAACCATATGAATCAGGCATTGGAACAAGTTGCATGTCATCCCTAGAAGTAGAAGAATCTGAAACAGTTTCATAAGAGAATTTTATGAATATGACACAACAAGGGAGATCCATAACACTCAATCAGGATCTTGTTCACACAAAAATTAAGATATGTACATGTATGCATGTGCAAAAAAACGACCACAAATAGTTGGGATTATCCATTGATGGCGATGATTACATGTACGAATGTGCCTATGAAGTTGCAATATAGCAGAGGTAACTACTGTTTACATATCATCTTAATAAAAACAACTTGATCTATAAGGGTTTGTTCATTTGGGCTGAATTGGGGCTCCAAAATTAGAACTTGATGTCCATTTTAATAGGAATTGGACCTCTAAGTTCAATTATGAAGCCTCATTTCCGTCCAACCGAACCGACGCCTAAAAGCATTTGAGGTTTACCTGAAATGAAATTCCATGTTGCGACCACACGGTCAATATCAGACTTCTTAGGAGATCGAGTCCATGGTTGTGCAAGGTCCTCTAGCCTGGGAACAACATTTGTTGATAAACGGATTGGCTTAGGAGCGGCGATGGTCCTTTCCTGGCTCTCAATTAAAAGCTTACTAGATAAAGGAGGCGGAGTATTGAGACGTGGAACACCTAAGTGTAAGGGGTAAATGGGTAAGAAAGTTAACCTTGTAAAATGAAAAGAAAGAAACAAGGATAAACAAGAAAAAGAACATTTCACAAGCAAGGCAAAGCTTCAAAAATAATCAAGCAATCTTAAGAATGCTTTTTATAATTGATTAGAATTTTACAATTGATATTGAAAAAAATAACAACACAGCTGTTGAAGGTAGTGTATAACGATCAACATAAAAAATTTGTGAGGGAGCCCTCAAAAAGTTACACCAAATCCTATACACAATTAGAGAAGAAAGTTACAAAGGAACACTATAAAGTGAGGCCTAAATTGCTCCAAGACTTGACTCCAAATTTGGATGATTCTGAATGGGAGAGGGGTATTGCCCCGTTATGGGCTTCAAAATTCTTTTTCATGAAACTAAAGAGATATTTAAGCTTCTCCATACATAAGAGAAATGTACATATGTTCTATCACTTTTCTACACTCTTCTTATGTCTATATAAAAGACAATTTAACCACCCACAAGTTTCTAGAGTATTCTACACATAACTCTAAAATCTTCCACAATATTCTTGAACAATCTAGACAACACTAGATTATTCTACACTAGAGCAAGTCGTACAAAGAGATTACTTATAAGCCTCCATAGTTTCCTACAATTATCCATACAAGTGTAGTTTTGCACCCACACCAGTAAGGCCCCGTTCGTTTGGATGTTTTCATTGAAAGGTTTTCGTTTTGGCCCAAAACGAAAAAATCATACGTTTTCGTTTGGGGCAAAACGAAAACTTATGTTCATTTGCATAATGTTTTTCAAGTCCGTTTTAGACCAAAACAAAAACTTATGTTTGTTTGTGCATTCTCAGCTTCTTCTCCAAAGTCCAAACAGGCCTCACTCATTATTGAAATGGGTCAGCTCTTCCTCCAAGAGCAATAGCCTAGATGAGCATCGTTTCAACGAGGATGCATGTATTGCAAAATTGAACAGGCATGGGGAAAAAACCAGAACCAATCCGAAAGTGAAGGGAGACTGATAGATAAAATAACACGTGATATGGTTCGGGATTATGATGAGAAGGAGAGAAGTAGGGAGCCCAGTGAAAACCCAAGGAAAAGCAAGCAGCTCGACGGAGAAGAAATAAAAAAGAAAGCAGCTCAGCAAGCAACCCTAGTAAAAACCCTAGTGCGGCGGCGTTTGGCATAGTAGAGCTAAGAACACACACAACATACAGGGAGAGAAGAAAGACTAGCGCACCTAAAATCTTGTGTGCTTCGCCCGTTACGTCCCCAACGGGGCTGAAAGTGTCGATCTCAACCAAAACAGGGAAGCCGAGGAAAAGAGGGAACGCCAGCCATGCGGGAGGTGAAGCTTGTGGGAGGCCGAGGCAAAGAGGGAAATCCCTTTTATTCTTAAAACCGACCAAACCAGAGCTCGTTAGGTTTGTTTTGGTGGGGGATAATTTTAGAAGGAAATGAAAACCACCATTTTCAGCTCAAAACCAAAACGGTGGAAATTTTAGCCAAACGAACGCCAAATTTTGGTTTTCTAAAAATTCAAAACTAAAACAAACCCTCAAAACAGCGCAAACGAACGGACTCTAACATCAATTCCAATACTTCCATCAATTTCAGCACCAATTCCAGATGTTGACCAAATCCTGTTGAATGAGGTTACATGGAACCTACGAGTGAATACCATTATTTTGTTCATTGGCTATTATCTTCAGAATAGCACCCTAGGAGAATCGATGATGACACATTTTGTAATCGAGGCAAGAATGATTTTATTATTCTCTACTTTAATTCAATTAAGGAATTTTTTATTTATGTATTTTATGATTTATCTAGATAAGACTTATTTAATATTCAATATTGTAATCATAATTTAGAATTTCCATTCCTATAATTATGACCCGGGAGCTTGATTAAGTGTTATTGATTAATTGAGTTGAGTATTATTGATTAATTGGTTAAGTATTATTGATTAAGTATTATTACATTAAATATATGTTAGATAACAGAGATATAAAAAGAGTTGTAAACAGATAAGAAGCATAGGTTATTTAGCTTGTGAGTGGGCCGTGGAGTAATGTCGCGCTGAATTAGGTATACATATACTTAGGGACCCTAACATTACTCATGACCTGACCTTATCTTCTTGTAATGTGATTTCATCAATCTTGTTCTAGTTATTGATACGGCGCAACGCCTACACATCAATTGGTCTGATCTACCCCTCCTTTAGGATTTCTATTGAAACCCTAATTGGATCTACAATCTTGTTTCAGCCCGCACTTGCCTGATTCCCTCATCTTCCGCCTGGTTCACTCCACCGATTCCGAGTCTTCAGCGGCTCGTCTTTGCTCTAACGCCGATCTACTCGCCCGACACCGTCGGCGGTTCCTCTCGGCTCCATCGACACCTTTGCCGCCGATGTCATGCTCATTACTTCCCTCCTTGCGAGTCTCCTGACACAGTTGCTCCTCCTACTAAAGCAACTGTTTCTGGTGCCGCCCAGCTACTCATCTCCTACGATGACGATCCGGCTCTGTCCTGTCGCTCCCACTATCACCCCATCCACATATTTTGTCCATCTTCCACTTCATCGAGACGTCTCCCCGGTTTTCATTCCAAATCAACACTACCTACTACTCGTCCTAATGTCCAGCACCAGACACTTATTCAAGATCTGGGTGGGTTTTTGCCATCAGTATCATAGTCTGACCAAGGCCCTGGCCCAACTGGCGTGCACCTCACCCGGTCTTGAGGACGGGATCTTTTAGGGGCATGTCATTGCTTCACCCATTGGCGGTACCATGTTGAGCTCTACACCAATTGCGGTCAAATTTACCTAGCTCTGCCGCACCCAGCCCGGCACCGCTACACTCCTGATGTTTAACTGGACCAGCCCACCAGAGGAGCCACCCGACTCTTCTCGTCACGCTTAAAGGACCTTTCCCGGCTCGACCATGGCGACAAGGTCGCTTTTCAGGACAAGTGTGTTGATTTGTATTCGCTAGGCAAGCAGCAGGGCGACACCCATTAGGGATTATCTCGTTTTCACAATTAATTATGTGTCTTTATGTATTTTTTCATGTAGTGGGGGTACCATATAAGAACCCCCTTAGGCTGTGAGCCTGATCTTAGAGTGTTTAGTCTCTTGGGCTCTCCTGGAGAGAATGGCACTTTGGAGGACCCAACCTCCAAGTGCTAGGTCGGAGCTGGTTTCCCGAGTTGTATTCCTTATCTTCTTATAAAGCAATTTCATCGTTCTTGTTCTATTTTTTGATGCGGCACAATGCCTACACATCAAAAATATAATAATTCACCGCCAATGCCTTTAACCATGCATACACTTCTATTCAATCCTAAGTGGAATAATAAAAAATAATGAACTGCATCTACTTTTTCATGCATTTATTTCATGATTTCAAGTATGTGTTGTAGTATACAGGGAACATGATACCTTTGCTTTCCAGAATCATTTCCAAATATGATTTTGTGATCCATGGACCTTTTACACCAAGTCTGGAAGCTTCTTCCCCAATTGCCTGTATTGACATTCCAAAATCATAAATAAACAGATATAAGAGAACATACACACACATGCACACACGGAGATGTCAAAGAAGAGGTAATCAATGATTGATATTGACAGGGGTAAGTAAATAAACATAATTTTCACGCGTGGAAAGCATGCAGATGGCTGAGACGTACGAAAGATCATGGTCCAAATGCAACAAGGATTGCAACCATCTAATAAAAAAGATTGTAAATTTCCAAGGAGATAAGTGTAATCTTAACTGAACTAAGCATTATTACCCATATTGGAAAAAAATAGTTTCACCACACAAAAAATACATCAGGTTAATGGATGAAATGTTTGCATGCAATCACGATATACATTCTGGCAATAGATAAACAAGAGAAACAATAAATACCAAAAGTTTCATGTATAGCGATCTCAAAGTCAAAATATTACAGAAACTCCAAGTAAAAACAGAAACAATGAATGCCAAATACACTGGCATCCTAACATGGCAACATGGAAGCACTCAGGATAGGGTTCTAAGACAGCAATAGAAAAAAATAATTAAATAAACCAATGGCTTTTTTCATTGTGCAAGCATGATTGGTTGGAGTAGCTCACTTTTATGTAGGTATGCTTTATAGCCAATGTTTTGTGCTTATGGGCTGGATGAAAATAGTGCTTATGAGCAGGGTGAATATAGAAGACCGTCAGATCTGGTGGTCGGCAATCATTGCCGCTTGGTAGAGGTATTTGATGAACATATAGTAGGACAAAGGATTTAAATGGACAACGATAACCCAATTCCTATGATCGTGTTACGGATCCTCGTTGGGGGATCACCTACTAGCGCCGCGAGTCGGGAATGGCGCGCGCCTGAACCTTTTATCTCATATTAATATTTTTATGCATGCTTTCGGTATTTCTAACCTCACCCTTGTTAAGCCTTGTAAGGGAGTAATTATGTCTTTTGGTTTATGTTTAGAACTTTATGTTGGAGGCCTGGCTAAGGGAATGACAGGAAGAAATCAAATCAAATTCCTCTCCCTCTCTATTTCCTCTCTCTCTCTCTCTACCCCTCTCGTTCGGCCTAACCGAACCTCGCCGCTCACGATCCGCATTGCCCAGCAACGCGACTCCCATACGTCAACCAACCAGAGCTCCTCTCCCCTCCTCCTCACCATTGTGCCAAAGGGTTCCAAGAAGGGATCCACCTCCCTCCTCCAGGATTTCCCTTTCCATCCTCCTTGCACAAGGTCACAATCTAGGGCACGTAACAACTTGGTATCAGAGGACACTCCCCTCCCCGCCACCGGAACTGCAGATCCAGCGTCGACTACTTCCATTGTGGCCGACCACGCCAGTCCGCGCAGTTTTGTCCTGTCCCGTCCCGTCGCTAGCCAAACACAGAGCCCGTGCCATCTACTCTATTGTGGTCGATCTCGAGCCAGCCTGCACAGTTCTGTCCCGTCCAGTCGGCTCCGCCTTGACCGCTTTACGCCAGTCCTGCTCCACAACCTATACTCTTTGGATCCACCATTGTCGGGGGTTCCTTACTCACGGCCTCCGCCGGATTGCTTGCTCCACCTTCACTCACTCCTTCTCGGGCTTCTTCGTCCATGGACGAGGGAAATTTGGGTGGTCCTACCTTGGCCCAGATTTTGGAATCCTGTAAAATCATGATGGCGGACAACCATCAAACACTCCTCGCCGCTCTCCGCCCGGACGGCACTTCGCCGCCCACACGCCCAGCTTTGGATTCCTCCCCATCTGTTCTCAGGCCGCAAGCCGAATACCGCCCTCCCAATCGACCATCCCGCTCGGACTACTCTACCGTGTTGCATTTTGTTAAGCTGAATTTCCCGATCTTTGAGGGTGGCGAAGATCCCCTGGCGTGGTTGACCCGTTGTGAGCAATTCTTTGCCGCACAATGCACTTAGTGGGAGGGTTGGCTATGTGTATCCTCTTTCCACCTCATGGGTTTGGCACAACTCTGATTCTCCCAACTTCAACAGGAGAAGCCTCACCTTACATGGGACGACTTCAAGATCCAGTGCAGCTTGCGTTTTGGCCCATCGCTCCGCAGAAACCCTATCGGCGATTTGATCTCCTTGAAGCAGTCAGGCTCTATCGATGATTACTTAGAGCAATTCCAGGTGCTCCTGGTCCGTGCTCTGCCAGTTTCGGCGGCTAACCATGTGGCCTTCTTCACTACGGGATTACATGAGCGCCTCTGCATAGATGTTGAGTTCCAGAACCCTCCGAATCTTACTACCACCGTGAGTCTAGCGCGCATCTACGAGAAGCGCATTTTGTTGGACAGCCCCCACTTGAGGCGTCGTAGTAGTGATAGTTCTTTCTGGCATTACAGTCAGCCCCAGACGCCCAGGGCAGTGGCTCGGCCAAGACCAAGAACGGGGAGATCCCCACCAACATTCGGCGTCTGTCGAACCAAGAGATGGCCAAATGTCGGGAAAATGGTCTTTACTTCAATTGTGATGAGACATGCACTCATGGATACCGGTGTAAGCGTCTTTTTTGGCTCGAGGTCGATGATCCTTCAGATGGGGAAGTCGGGGATGACGAGCCAGGGGACCCTGCTATCTCTTTGCATGCCATGTCGGCTCCACACTCTGGGGACACGGTGCAGATCCTCATCACCGTGACGGGGCACCAGCTACTTGTCCTCATAGACACGGGCAGTACACACAGCTTCATCAGTGACCTCACTGCCAAGAAGCTTCAGCTTCCCATTACTAACCGCAGTCGTTTGCGCGTGGTCGTGCCAAATGGCACCGTCATGGCCTGCATCGGGGGTTTGTCGGGACGTTTTGATCATTGTGGAGAACTATCATTCTCAGATGGACTTCATCGTCATCACCTTACGGGGGTTTGAGGCCGTCTTAGAGACGCATTGGTTGCGTACCCTCAGCCCTATTTTGTGAGATTTGGAGGATTTGACGAGGTCCTGGGGCCAAGAACCCCACTTGACCGTGTGGCACAGCTATCCGACAGCGAACATTGGCCGTGTTTTCTCTCTTCAGCCTGATCCTTCCATGAAGGATCTCTCGGCCCTTATTCACGAGTACAGCGACAACATGAACGTGCTTGCAGGGCTTCCTCCTTGCGCCGACAAGATTACCGCGTTTGCCTCCTTCCGAACATGGCCCCAGTAGTCGTCTTCCCCTAACGTTATTCATTTCTACAGAAGGATAAGATCGAGCGGTAATGCGTCGAGATGCTTCGCCAGGGCATCATCCGCCACAGTGTCTCGCCTTCTCCTCTCCGGTCCTTTTAGTCCACAAGAAGGATGGCTCTTAGCGCTTATTTGTGAACTACTGCACCTTGAATGCACAAACGGTGAAGGATAAGTTTCCCATTCCGGTGGTCAAAGAGTTATTGGATGAGTTGCACGGGGAACGTTACTTTTCCAAGCTGGATCTTTGCTCGGGGTACCACCAGGTCCGTATGTTTTTGGCAGACATGGAGAAGACGGTTTTTCGAACTCATCATGGTCACTTTGAGTTTCTCATGATGTCATTTGAGCTCACGAACGCCCCGTCGACTTTCCAGGCACTCATGAACGAGGTATTTCATAATCTCCTCTGTCGCCGCGTACTTGTTTTCTTCAATGATATTTTGGTGTACAACAAGACTTGGGAAGCGCACCTCGACCACCTCAGACAGCTTATCCAGTTAGCACGCTCTCACCGGATCTTCCTGAAGCGAGTCAAGTGTTCCTTCGGCACTCACTGGGTGGCCTACTTGGGGCACATCGTCGACCACTCAGGCGTCTCAGTCGATCCAGTCAAGATTCAGGGGGTTCTCGACTGGCCCATTCCCCAGACTCAGTGGGAGCTTCGCAAGATTCCTCGGCCTAACTGGCTGGCGGCTACTACTGCATATTTATCCAGGGTTGCACAGTAATTGTCGTCCCTTTGTTGTCTCTCTTACGTCGTCGGTCTTTCACTTGGGACGACTCTGCCATGGCGGCATTTTGAGCCTTGCAGCAGTGACTCCCGTCCTCCAGCTTCCAGATTTTGAGAAGGAATTCCAGGTGGAATGTGATGCCTCTGAACACGGGTGCGGGGCGGTACTTCAACAGGAGGGACACCCGATTGCATATTTTAGCCTCATGATGGCCCTCCACCATCGGAAGCTTCCCGCCTACGAGCAAAAGCTCATCGAACTGGCTAAGGTCATCCACTACTGGCGGCCCTACTTGTGGGGGCGTTCCTTCATGATCCGCACAGACCATTTCAGACTCAAGTACTTATTGGAGGAGCGCTTAACGACAGTACTGCAACAGTGTTGGGTGAGCCGCCTTTTGGGCTACGACTTATGGGTGGAATTCAAGATGGGCCACCTGAACCGCGCGGTCGACGCTCTCTCCGGTCGCGACTCTCCAGATGCACTCCTCTACGCCGTGTCTGAGCCGTCCTCTCTGGTTCTCCCTCGCCTCCGTCAGGAGATCCACGACACACTCGCTCTCAGCGAGCTAATGCGCCTCATTCAGGAGGGGCGTCTTCCGCCGCATTGGGCAATTTGTGACGACCTCATCTTGTACAGGGACAGTTTCTAATTGCCCGCTACCTGCTTGCTGATTCCAAACATTCTGGCGGCCGTCCATGACCACACACACGAGGGAGTCCACAAGACCCTTCAACACCTGCGCAACAAGTTCTTCTGGCCGGGACTTAAACGGAGTGTCCAGACATATATTGTTGCATACATGATCTGCCAGCACAGCAAGATAGAGTCTCTTTCACCTACCGGTCTCCTGCAGCCCCTCCCAGTTCCGACACAGATCTGGGCGGACATCTCGATGGACTTCATTGAAGGGCTCCCTCCTCAGGGCCACTCTGTCATCTTTGTAGTTGTTGAACGCTTCTCCAAGGGGGCTCACTTCATTGTCATGAGCCGCCCCATCATCGGCCCCGTTGTTGCCAGTGCTTTCTTCGACCAGGTGTTTTGCCTCCGCGGTGTACCAGAGAGCATTGTGTCCGACAGGGACAAGGTCTTCACCTCTCAGCTCTGGCAGGAACTATTTGCCCTTTGCGGTACGAAGTTGGCTCTCTCCTCCGCCTACCACCTGCAGTCTGATGGCCAGACCAAAGTGGTCAACAGGACGCTCGAGATGTACCTCTGCTTCCTTGCAGGGGACCTCCCCAAAGACTGGACCCGTTGGTTATCGTGTGTGGAGTATTACTACAATACTTCCTACCACACCGCCCTCCAGAATACTACTTTCCACCTCATTTACTGTCGGGATCCTCCCCACCTCCTCACTTAGGTTAGTGCCTCCGCCCGCTCCATCATTGTTGACACCGAGCTCCACGCGGACCGCCCACAACAAAAGCCACCATGAGTTGTTCTTCGCTCCCGGGGATTGGGTCTGGCTGAAACGCCGCCCCTACCGTCATTCTACCATCTCCAAGGGATCCTACCAGAATTTGGGGCCCATGTTCTTCGGTCCCTTCGAGATTCTGCACCACATCGGGGACGTGGCTTATCGTCTCCGATTCTCTGATGACGCTCAGATTCACGACGTCTTTCACGTGTCCCGGCTGAATCCCTTCATCGGCGATCCTCTAGCAACACCCTTGGTTCCACAGTAGCAGCCGCCACAAGACAAGTTTGAGGACAAGTTTGATGTCGAGCAGGGTAGAGATGTTACGAATCCTCGTTGGGGGATCAACTAAAAGCGTCATGATTCGCAAATGGCGCGCCTGAACATTTTATCTCCTATTAATATTTTTATGCATGCATTCGGTATTAATATTTTTATGCATGCTTTTGGTATTAACATTTTATCTTTTGGTTTATGTTTAGAACTTTATGTTGGAGGCTTGGCTAAGGGAATGACAGGAAAAAATCAAATTAAATTTCTCTCCCTCTCTTTATTTTCCTCTCTCTCTACCCCTCGTTCGCCCTAACCAAACCACGCCACTCACGATCCGCATCACCCAGCCGTGCGACTCCCCGACGAGGCGGGTCGACCCCGGCTCGCGCCTTCCCAGGCGGGTCAGCCTCGGCCCGCGCCATCCCAGGCGGGTCGCCCTCCGACCCGCGCCTCTCCTAGGCGGGCCAGCCCTCGGTCAGCCCCTGCCCGCCTCTCCTAGGCGGGCCAGCCCTCATTCGCCCTCCGACCCGCGCCCCTCCTAGGCGGGCCAGCCCTGCTCGCTCCGGCCCAGTAGGGTTGCGAGTCGACTAAGAGGCCAAGAGATCCTTCCCCGGTGGAGCCCAGAGGCCAAATTATCAGGGTGACCCTGTGAGAGGTGCACATAACCAGTTAGAACAGCGGCGTTACGTTGTTGGCAGACCCGGTTGGCCTGCATATAGCTGTTCAGAACAACGGAGTTTGGTTGTTGGCAGGCCAGCCCAAGGGGCTTTCAGTAATTTCAGACCAGCAGAGGTTAGTTATTTGCAGATCATCTTCGGAAATCTATAAATAGGATCCAAGGAGTACCTCAGGAGGCATGTTTACCTGTCTCCCAGTCTTCTAGCGCTTTCTGAGGTACCTTAGCCCGGCATTTGGCTAAGGAGGGGAAGCGCTCAGTGATCTTCCGGGTGTGTGGTGGGACTTCCGCGTCGGGCCCTTGGTCTAGTCATTTGCTCTTTTTCCTTGTTGTTTTTCTTGTAGGAGCGAATTGGTGCGCGACCACCCCTTCCCCAATGGTGAACTCCTCGAGAGACCGATTTTCGGTTTCAACATACCACACCCGAAAGAAGAAGAAAAATTATGAAAGAAATTAAGTTCGCAGCTTACTGACTCGAAATACCTTTTTTTGTTTTGGTCTTTCTCCATGTCATGTCTATTCACAAAAGTCAAGAAATTTATGAGTAATCATATGCTTCCAAAATAAATTAAAAAATAATCTTGGAAATCCAACAAGATCAATTTGTTATCAGAACTTCATCTGGGTTCATTCTACTGATAGGTCCATTAAAGTAAGGGTTTTGAAGAAAAAAATAAGATGTTTCTTTTGTCCCTTCCATGTGAGCAAAAAAGAAAGAGATGGTCTATATAATCAAGATAATTATATATTTACATAATATTCTCAATTCATCCTTTGAAACAAGTATGCATGGGTGTCGAAGTTTTGATAACCATGCAGGCCAATATTATATTGGAACTAAAATATAAAATAATTTTTATTGTGTGGCATCAATATCCAGTACTCTTCGGAATATTCCAAACATTACAAACATCATATAGAATGCCAATTAGAGTTGCACAATTAAATTTTCAAAATGAAAATTGGTTGTCATATCAGATCAGTTGATCTAATTTAAATTATAAGAAAAAGACAACATACGAATGCAGAAAGATAAAGGTGAGAGGATAATTTTTTAAGTAATTACCACATTATATCAATGCACCCTCACACAAAGTAACTGCTCCAATATATCAAAAATGTCCAAGTGTGCCCACAATTTCATTTATGTTTGCACATGTGGCATCATAGACGGATTGGGGTTTTTTCTACTTCTAAAAAATATATTTACTGCTTTTATCATCATCAGTCATCGAGAAATGATTTTATCTCAATGATTTTTTCTACTTATTAGACGTCCTAGGAAAGTAGATTGTAAGATTTGTGACTGACTTAGGTTTGGAAATTGGAATATAGGTACGCTAACGGAAAAATCGATGGAAGTAGTAAATATGATGATTAGGAAAAGGATAAATATCTTATGCCTGCAACAGACTAGATGGGTTTATGAGAAAGATAATTTTTTAGACAGTCCATGTTTTAAATTATGGTGCACAGGAAAAAATAAAACAAACAATTAAGTAGGTATTATTGTGAACACTTGGAGGGATGAAGTTGTTGGGGTAAGTAGAAAAGGTAATAGAATCATAGCTCTTAAATTGGTAATAGGAAATAAAATTATTAATGTGATCAGTGCTTATACGCCTCGAGTAGGATTAAGTTAAATTATTAAAGTGTAATTTGGGGAAGACTTAGATGATTTAGTAAAAGAAATCTCACAAAGAGATAAGATTTTTATAGGAGATTTAAATGAACATATAGAAAAGGAAAATATAGATTATACAATCATTCATGAAGGATTTGGGTATGGAGAAAGACATGAAGAAGGAATAACAATTTCAGACTTTGTCATAGCACATGAGCTAATTGTAAC
This sequence comes from Platanthera zijinensis, assembly GCA_039513925.1. Lineage (NCBI taxonomy): Eukaryota > Viridiplantae > Streptophyta > Magnoliopsida > Asparagales > Orchidaceae > Platanthera > Platanthera zijinensis. The sequence continues at coordinate 16,366,513 of CM077092.1, forward strand.
AAATACGCTCTTCATGAGGAGGGAAAAATATTTAATTACATTTAAAAGCAGACCAAATAAGACAAATGGATTATTTTATGACTCGCAAAATGGATAAAATGATTTGTAAGAATTGCAAGGTCATGCCAGGATAAATTTTAACAACACAATGCATACAAGTGGTGTTAAACGTCTAAATTAAATATAATAAATTTAAGAAAAACAAAAGTGTTGCAAAAAATTCGATGTTGGAATTTGAAGACAGAAAAACATATTTTCAAAACAACAATTATAAAACAACTAATTGATGATATTTATATTGATCATAGTATTTCATGAGAAGTTATGCTTTCACATTTAAGAATAAGTATAAAGAAAGTACTTGAAGAGTTAAAAGATCATGTGCCCCTAAATAAAGAATCTTGACGGTGGAAAGAGTAAGTGCAAGACAAAGTGAGAGCAAAGAGGGACAAACATTTTATGCTTGCAGGAATAATGAAACCTTGACAAAGTATAAAATCGCCAAGAAAGAAGCTGAACATGCAGTAAATACAGCAAGAAGTCAAGCTTATGAAAAAATTTATAAGCGACTGGATACCAAAAATGAAGAGTATAACATATATAAATTTGTTCGAGCTAGAGAGGGGAAGACAATGAATTTAAGCCAAGTTAAATACATAAAGGACGAAACATATTTGGTTTTGACAGATGATTTGGCTATTAACGAGAGATGAAAAATATATTTTTATCAACTCTACAATGAAGCAAAAAACAATGAATTGAGATTGGAAGAGTTAAGTAAATCGAAATAGTATATGAACATAATGTTTTGTCGTAAAATTCAAGCATTTGAGGTAAATGATGCTTTAAAAAAGATAAAAATAGAAAAGGTGATCGTAAAATTCAAGCATCGGAGGTAAATGATGCTCTAAAAAAGATGAAAACAGGAAAAACAGTTGGGTCAAATGATATACCCCGTTGAAGTATGAAAATACCTAGGAAAAGAAGGAATTGTGTGGCTTATCAAAAATGAAGAGTGTGATATGAATAAAATTGCCCAAGCTAGAGAGGGGAAGACAATGAATTTAAGCCAAGTTAAATGCATAAAGGATGAAATAGATTTGGTTTTGACGGATGACGTGTCTATTAACGAGCGATGGAAAATATACTTTATCAACTCTACAATGAAACAAAAGATAATGAACAGAGCTTGGAAGAGTTAAGTAAATTGAATGAGTATACGAACATAACGTTTCATCGTAAAATTCAAGTATCTGAGATAATTGATGCTCTAAAAAAATGAAAACGGGAAAAGTGATTGAGGCAGACGATATGTAACACCCCAACCTAGTTTAACAACAAATCAGCAGTCCGGTTAGACCCTGCAATAAGCAATAAACAAAGCAACGGTAAAAAAATGAGTACATAACAGACATAATTAAAGAGAACTAAAAATAAGCTTACAACGGAAGTAAAATATACAGTTAAGGGTAAAAGTGTATCTCAATAATTCTGAATTCACAGAGCCAACTAAAATATGAAATGAACCACACATCTGAAAGTCTGAATTACTACTAAATGTCTGATACATGAAAACTCTTAAACAAAGAGATTACATAAAATCCATGAAAGGAAAACAATGTAGTACTGAAATGATGAACGACAGAGTAAGAACAAACTATAAAGGGAAAATCTGCAAACGTGCTCATCCTAGGCGCAACTTCCACCTGAGTCTCCTGTAAAAAAATGTCTGAAAACGGGTCAGCCTAACTAGAGAGTAAAAAAAATTATTCCTCTCAGTGACACTAAAAAAATATGTTGAAAGTAAATAAATGCATGCCTTAAAAATAAGTTTTTATACTATAGAAAACTATACGTTGGTGTACCATACATGTTTTTCTAAAAATAAGTGGCAACATAAATATCTGTTCTAGTTTAGACATGTTACGCATATTTACTCAAGTCCCAAAAATTAGTTGGCTAAAAGAATCTCTATGCTTCGGTCTATGCTTGAGTTCTAAGTAATTTATGTTTATCCTCCTTTAACTTCTAGGCAAAGTAGTTGTTATTGCGCAATACTAATCTAACAACCTGAGTCTCTACTAACAAACTCAAATGTTCAAGTGTCTCACGGACACAGACTCGAATCTACTAATCTTCTAAAAGAGAGTGTCATCTTCCCAAGAAATGAGGCTCATAAGGTACACCACAGCTCAAGAGAAAGATAGTGCGCATCTATCTTGCACGAGAGGAGGTCTCAATCGTGCGTACTAATCATAATCTATCTAATGATACTCTGCTTACGTATTCATCTGTGTATTTCATGCAGTATAACAAATCAGCTAATCGAATAGAATTCATAATCAAAAGATTAATACCTTCCGCTTTGTAATTATATACAAGTGTATAATTTCCATAATTTTTCACAATTATTAGAAGTCTAACTATTTGGGAATTTAAATATTACTTATAACCAACGTATATAAATGAGATATTTGTTGGGTTATGGTTTTCTAATAACAGCTGTTCTTATATCTATAAGGATTTTCTAAATAGTGAAAGACATTTTAAATGCAGACTAACTGATATGTCTAATCAAAAGGAATAAGAATTTCTTACTGCAGTATTGTGACGCTCGTACACCAGATACGGCGGCATGATTCTTTACAAGTTATATTTTGGAGGCCCAAAGTAGTTCTCTGATTGCCAACGAAGTTTTACCTCAACAATCCCCTCAAAACCCTAGCATGAATAAATCCAACATAAGACTTACTAAATTTTAAGATCACTAATTCATTACGAGGGAAGGAAAGGGGGAGCAAGAGTTTATACTTTTTTCCCAAAGAGAAATCTGAGAACTACATAAAAGATAAGCAATCACTGAACAGGGAGGAGTCGATCTCTCTAATTTCTGCAATCAGGGGTGAACTCACTTTTAACATCATGCTTAAAGGGAGTAGAAACACTGATTTCTTAGAGGGATTTTTTGACTGAAATGGACAAGGTGAGAACATTCCCTTACCCAGATAGAAACACGAAAAGGGATCTACTAAAATGATCCTCTGCAGAAGGAAAAGCCACGGGAAGGATCCCAGTGATTAGGGTGGAGAAAACGTGAGAAGGTAGAGAACATCCACTATAACTAGAAGGAGGAGGGTGATATTCATCAACTAACAGAGGCAAGAAACAAAAATGAAACGGCGGATCAACTCTAACCTGTGTAGGAAAACGGGGACAAGCCGACGATCGGCGGTGGATCTCAATAGAAAAAGGCACGTCGAGGACTTCTGGAGAGGCAGGAGTCGTCGACTGTGGGTGAAGAGGGTAGCAGAGGCCTCGACACTTGGTTGGGAAGTGAGGGAGATGCGGGATGCGCTGAAGGAGTGCGATGTCTGCGCAAGAGGGGGGAGACGGCGGCTCTATCGCGAATATAGGGTTACACACGGGGAGTTACCGAGATTTTAATTGAGCGGCCATGCGTTATGATGCGGTTATGGTAACAGCAAGGGGAGAAAAGGAAGTTTCCAGATTTGGTATTAATGAGGGGGAAAAACAAGGGCCTTAATTTTATTTTTTATAAGTATAAGTATCTCTATTACAAAATAAATCGGCACATTACGCTCTCGTACAAGTACCAAACGCGTCGAATAAATTACAATAGCTACGACTTATCTATTTATTAACGCGCGACAAATAATCATAACGTCATACCTCGACACGTCAATTGCTCGAACAAATTCGTTGGAGATCAGGCCCTGTAATTAATTTTAGTTTCATAAAAATTTACGGGTGTTGCACGATATACTCATCGAAGTATAGAAATGTCAAGGGAAAGAAAGAATTGTGTGACTTACATGTTTCTTCAATAAGACATTGAATACAAAAAGAATGTCAGACCAATGACGAGAAAGTATCTTGGTACCTTTGTGTTAGAAGAGGAGAAATTGAAATAACAAGTCCATATTATTCTTCCACAAAGGGGATATTTAAAGCATTACTTGAGGGACTCAAATACAAACAGACAATGCGGGACTAAACTAATACCCACTCACACACAAATATAATAATATTAAAACTAGTAACTCCAACACTCCCTCTCAAACTGAAGGGGGACTCTTTAGCTTGGACACATCAAATAACGGCAACGGAGGTAGGTGACGAGAGACAAAAACAACAGACGAGCCACCGGGGAACCAAGCCGGGGACATAGCCACACACGACACTGACCCACACACGACACAGGACCCACACACGACGTGGACTCGCTGGAAACTGATCAACCAACATCGCCTATACACACAACATGCTAAAGAGAACAAAAGATATTGAGCAAATCATCAACCAGGCAATCGGGGATAATCCGTCGGGGATAATCCGCACAAAGGGCGATCCCGCACGACACGGTCCCACGCAACACAACCAATTGCGATTATAATGACCAACATCAGTCGCAACCCAGCACACGACCAATCGAAAGACAACATGGGGAGGCACATATGACATAAGTCTAGAGGTCGTGTGGAACGAAGATGAAAGTCGGGAAAGATCATCCAAGTCGTCTTCATCCCAAAACTCCCCCTAACGTGCATAACACGTGCATATAGGCATAACAAGACAAGACACGAACAACATAAGACACAAGAAAACAACAAAAAATTTAAACAAAAAAACTTTAGCATTCAAGAGACATCAGCACCCCCTGAAGCAGCAGCGCTGGAGCATCATGGATGAGCAGCCATCAACGTCGAAGTAGCAACACGAAGAATCAGGTGAAGAACCAGGTGGACGGGAGCAGAATATAGGGCGATCACCTGACAGCGGTTGGGATCAGGGAGTGAAGCTTTGTTGACAGGAGCAACATGGTTGACTGGATCTGAACGGGATCAACAGAAGCGGGATCGACGACAAGATGGTGTAGCGGAAACAGCGACAGGATTAACGCCAGATGGTGGGAATAGCTCTAGAGAACGACAGCAAGATCATTAGTGGGAGCAGCGACCAAGATCGACGGTAAGAAGACGAACGCTAGCATCATCGATGAAGGTCGCAAATTTGCGTCGATGTTGGAAGAGGAGACGCAACGAGAACATCAGTCGACGGGCTCGTCGAAGATAACACAGAGCACTAACGGCGAGGGGGGAAAATACCGCTCTCGTCGATGGAATGAGAGATAGATTGCCGCGACGGAGCGGAAGCAGCGTCGCTCGACGGGGGAGCAAGCAGGCGCAGTCGACCAGGTCAAAACAGAAGCGGGAATGTAGCGGCCACGAGAAAAATTTTAGGGTTTCAGATCTTTGCCTCTGATACCATGTTGGAAGAGGAGAAATTGAAATAACAAGTTCATATTATTCTTCCACAAAGGGATATTTAAAGCATTACAAGTGAAACTCAAATACGGATAGACAATGTGGGACTAAACTAATACTCACTTACACACAAATATAATAATACTAAAACTAATAACTCCGACACTTTGTAGAAGAACAAAAGAGATACAAAATTGTGACAATTACAAAAAAAATTAAATTAATAAATCATACCATGAAACTATGAGAACAAGTAATAGAAAAAAGAGTAAGACGAGAGACTAGTATCTCGGAGAATCAATTTGGATTCATGCAAGGGCGGTCGACCATGGGAGTTATAACCCTTTTGAGGAAACTCATTGACAACTATCGAGAAAGAAAACAAGATTTGCATATGTTGTTTATCGACCTGGGAAGGCATATGATAAGGTTTCACAAGAGGTCTTATGGAGAGTCTTAGAAAAGAAATGTGTAAATGTACATACATTGACGTAATCAAAAATATATATACAAATTCAGTGACGAGGATGAGGAAATCTGGAGGATTAATATAGGAATTCTCTATCACTGTTGGCTTACAACAAAGGTCAGTTTTAAGTCTCTGTTTCTTTACCCTTATCTTAGATGAGCTCACCGACATATCCAACATATCCATCTCTTTACCCTTATCTTAATTGTACTGTGTCAATTACAAAGGATGGTATTGTTTTGGTTGATCGCACTGGTGAGGGAATTTGTTCAGATACAATAAAGATTTTATCAGCATGGGATATTAAAAAATATGTTCACAATAACAATGGACAATGTCTCGGTCAATGATGTAGTTGCAAGAAATTTGATAAGACAAACAAAGGATTGGAAAAGTACAATTTTAGGTCTCGAGTTTTTGCAAGTTTGATGTAATGCACATATTCTGAATTTAACTATTAAAGATGGATTGTTTGAATACAATGAATCAATTGAGAAGATACGATAGACACTAAATATGTGAAGTCATCATCGCAACGTCTTTAAAACTAAGCACGTACAAAAATCGACACTGAACCGCCAAAAACTGATAAACAACTGAACCGACGACGAACTAAAATGGATGGGTTCGGTTTGGATTGGTTTGGGTCGGTTTGACCTACCAAAAAACTGAATCATGTCATTTGGTTTGGGTCCAAACCGAACCGCCCGCACCCCTAACAATGTCACTAAAGAGAATAGACCTTAGTGGTAGTACCATGGGAGAAGATGTCATCCAAGCAATATGGTCCACCCATTTAAGACCCATTAATTCTTTTTTCTTCATGCGAAGATCTTGAAAATATCAATACAAGTATACAACAACATTCAAGCCTTTTTCCCACTATAGTGGGGTCGGCTATATGGATCTTTTGTCGTCATTGTGCCCTATCTTTTGTCATAATCTAACTAATGCCTAAGTACATCATGTATTTCCTTACAGTTTCATTCCAAGTCTTTATTGGTCTACCCCTCTCTCATTTAACATGCCTAGTGTCAAACCATCTTAGACGAGCTTCTTGCAACTTTCTGCAATTGGTGCTACTCCTGTCTTATCCCTGATACTTTCATTCCTAATTTTATCCAATCTCGTGTGTCCACACATTCACCTAAGCATTCTCATCTCCGCAACTCCCATTTTTTGCTCATGTACACAATTCAATGCCCAACACTCAGAACCATAGAGCATCGCGGGTCTAATTGCAGTACGGTAAAACTTGCCATTAAGCTCTAGTGGTACTTTACGATCACATAAGATCCCTGACGCGCCTCTCCACTTCAACCAACCCGCTTGGATTCTGTGTCGCATCTTTATCAATACCTCCGTCTTTTTGAACTATCGATCCAAGATATTTAAAACACTCACTATGGGAAATATCTTGATCACCCAACTTAATAACGAAGTCATCTGTCCTTCTTGTACTGCTAAATTTAAGCTGCATATACTCCGTCTTTGCCCTGCTCAACCCAAAACCCTTCTTTTCTAAAGTATCTCGCCAAGATTCAAGTCTTGCGTTTACACCCTCGCGCGTCTCATCAACCAAAACGATATCATCCGCAAACAATAAACACCAAGGTATTGCTTGTTGGATATGTCTGGTGAACTCATCTAAAATAAGGGTAAAGAGATAGGGGCTTAAAGCTGAACCTTGATGTAAGCCAACAGTGATAGGAAATTCCTATGTTAATCCTCCAGATGTCCTCACCCTTGTCACTGAAAATATCAATGAATCGGAACAAATGAGCCATGGTAGCTTAAACTACTTATAATAGCGATAATAGAGAGAAGATTACGAGGAAAGTTTGGAACAAAAAGAACATTCTCCAATGTGAATTTACCCAATGATTGCACTTTGTAATATGTAGCAATAGTGAAGAGAGTAGGGTGAACAAATAAGGCTGAGTGGAGAGTGTAAATTCTAGACGCCCACGCTCCTTTGGAGTAAAAGTCCGTCAAGTGGTCCCAAGCTACTAAGACAGTTCCATCATGTTGAATGATGACAATAGTCATCTGATAAATTGTTTGCTAATCAATACAAACGAAGGCATCACGCATCCCACTCTGCATATGTGAGATATGTAAAGTCGGAAGAATTATCAGTGAGGTAGTGTCACTTCCGTTGAGATTGCACAAAGAATAAAAAGGAAATGCTCCAAACAGCGTAGTTGGGACCAGCTAGCTTGGATGCAATGCCAAGATATCCAAAGGAATTGAAAAAGGGTGCAAGAATATGTATGATTGTAGCATGGGTGGGCTCAGGTGTTCCCATTTTGGTGTTGGTTTTCGATAAGAGCACTTCACTCACAAAAAATCACCGCGACAAGAGTGAAGTCACAAACACAACAACGGGCAGGATTGACGGCGAGCTGGTACCAAGACTGGGCAATGGAAGAAGGGCGAGAAGGTTAGGGAGCGAGAACTTGCGCGCCAGGGCAGCAAGCAGAAGATGATGAGAGGGCTACGAGATGTTTGTTTGGGAGAATGAGAACTTGCACACCTGGGCAACAAGAAGAAAACAGCAAGATAATAAATCTATGCGAGACAGAGAAAACTCTACAACCAATGAGACGCGAGAAGTTCATTTCATTATGTCCCTATTCGGATGTCGTCCGCCTTCTCGCTGGACAAGTTTGTCGAATTCTTCTGATACGTATACAGCTGGACATAACCGAAGAGGAGGAAGACGAGCTGGTTGCTCGTGCAGGGACTTCGATGAGTTTAGCATCGAAATGAGTTCGGTGCGTAGGAAATTTGGTGTTGACATGCGGTGGTTCTATTCCATGTTCAAACACTGAATTTGTTTCTTATATTACTTTCATCAAGTATTACAACTCCCCTATACACATTGAAAAGGTTATAATAAATCTCCACAAGAGATGTGAGACTAAACAAAAGAAGAAGAAAATGTGCATGAGCTCAAATATAGACCTATCTACTTGGACTTTAACATTATATATTTCTTGAAATAACTTCAACAGATTTTTGGCATATATCTTTCTTCCTTAATGAGAAATAATGTTACATCACATCGCCGCTATAATGCACTATCACGCCTACCAGATCTAGCTTCGGCAGCAAATCTAATGAGTTTCAACTCCCATATCTACAAAGCTTTTTGACATCACTCAAACTACAACAAGGATCCCCAGGCTGCTACTGTCATCGCCCAGCTAATAAAAATTCAGGAACTTGGCCATAATGGAAATAATTACAGGGAAAACTATTCCTTGAAAGTAAATTATATATATCCTCCCACCCCCTCAAACTCATTTCATTGCCACTATAACGTTATTGATTATATATAAACAAGAACAATGCCTATTTATAAGCAAATAGACAAACGATCCTAATAATGAATTGAAATTTTTATAATGTTCTTGATTATTACAAATACTAACAATGTTCTATATATAAGAAAAAAAACATACTTGTTTACGAATGCTGTTACAATGTGAATTATTTTTACATATTATTTTTGTATTATTTGTGTCCGCCTTCGTATATAGAGGGGACAAGTTCTCTTTTGCATATTCACGGTTTCTCTAACATGGTATCAAAGCTAGGTTCCCGGTGCTCTAGCCGCTACTTCTCCCGTGCCCGTTTTTTTCCGCCCGTCTCTCGCTCCGCCGCCAGCCTCTCCGCATGTCACCCTGGCCCGTCCCGCTCCTTCAGCACTGCCCCTCTCATGCAACGCAGCTTTCTTCCAGCGCCGGTTCCAGCAAGTCAACCCTAAGTTGTCAAGGCGCGCGCCTAGGCGCGCCTGAGGCGCCGGGCGCACCAGGCGCAGCCCGCCGCGCCTCAGCACAGCTGAGGCGGGCGATGTGCCCCAGGCGCGCCTCAGGCGCGCCCAGGCGCGCCTAGGCGCGCGCCTTACAGGCTCCCAGGCGCGCCAAAGGCGCGCCCGGGCCTTTTAAGGTATTTTTTTTTAAAAAAAATTTTGATGTTGGCAAAAACATGATCTTAGACGCACCCGAGGCACCCCTAGGCGCACTTGGGCGCCCAATTCGCTGAAATTGTGCGAATTGGGCGCCCAATTCGCTGAAATTGAGCGAATTGGGCGCCCAATTCGCTGAAATTGAGCGAATTGGGCGCCCATTCGCTGAAATTGAGCGAATTGGGCTCCCAATTCCCTGAAGTTCAGTGAATTCGCTCAATTTCAGCGAATTGGGCGCCGAATTCGCTCAATTTCAGCGAATTGGGCGCCGAATTCGCTCAATTTCAGCGAATTGGGCGCCGAATTCGCTCAATTTCAGCGAATTGGGCGCCGAATTCGCTCAATTTCAGCGAATTGGGCGCCGAATTCGCTCAATTTCAGCGAATTGGGCGCCGAATTCGCTCAATTTCAGCGAATTGGGCGCCCAATTCGCTCAATTTCAGCGAATTGGGCGCCCAATTCGCTCAATTTCAGCGAATTGGGCGTCCAATTCGCTCAATTTTCTTTTTCCCCAATTTTTGCGCCTCACGTGCCTCAGGCGCGCGCCTGCGCCTTGCGCCTTGCGCCTAGGCTCCAGGGGCCCTTTGCGCCTCGGTGCACCTTGCGCCTTTGATAACTTAGAGTCAACCGTCGTCGGCCTGCAAGCGCAGCTTCCAGCGGTTCTTCCAGCGCCAGTTCTCGGCCGTCGTCGGCCTTCCAGGCTTCGCGAGGCATCCAGCCACCTTCCTCTCTTCCGGCCTCCTAGGGCTTGTAGCCCTTCTCCTTCCGGCGTCGGATATGCGGTGAGGCCAGTGCTTCCCTCCGGCGCCGCCACCTAGGGCTTGTTGCCCTTTAATCCCTGTTATGGGATGGAGTTGATTTGTATTCCTCCCCTCTCCTACTTCGATCTTTGTTCGGCGTAATCAGTCTCCTTTTGTTGCCTTGCGTGGTGTGTGGTCTTCAGATTTATATTCTTGGGTTGCTATGTCTTCTCTCAGTGATTCTACCTCCACATTGATTCCTCCTCCTGCAAGTTCCCTGCGTGGGAGTCATGATCACAATACTCTGCAGATTACTACTCTCTGATTAGATGATTCAAATTACCTTTCCTGCTCTCGCTCTATCACACTTGCTCTTAAGATTCTTCGCTTCTATGGTTATGTCATTGGACAAACTGAGGAACCAGAGAAGACTGTCCCTGATTGGCCTCAATGGATTCCGAAAATTCCTGTCATGTCTTGGCTAACGAATTCCATGCAAGAGTCCATCGCTTGACACTACTTATTTCTGGATACTGCTGTTGATATTTTGCAGCGTGCAGAGACTACTTATTCTCGAAAGGGTAATGCTGCCCAGATCTTCCAGTTGAGACGGAAGATATCCTTACTTCGCCAGGGTGATCGACCTCCATTGGCTTACTATTGAGAGTTCAACCAGTTGTATTAGGAATACGATCATTTTGATCCTCTCATCTTTGTTAGCCATGTTGATGAGGCTGTGGTCCGTGCTTGGGGGGATTGCAACCGAACCTTTGAGTTCCTTCATGGTCTTCATCTGGACTTAGATCAGATTAGTGTTAAGATTTTGGGACGTTTGTCGTTACCGTCCCTTCCAGAGGTTTATAGCATTGTCCAGCATGAGTTTGATCGTCGTCTGACTCTTCTTCTTGATCCTGCTCCGGAGAGTTTTGCTCTTACTGCCAGTACACCTTCTTTGTTGGGGGCTCGTCCTACCCGTGATTCTAAGATGAAGGGTACTGATAAAGACCACCTCCTCTATGATTATTGTGGGAAGACCCGTCAAACCAGAGACACTTGCTTCAAACTCCATAGTTTTCCTACACCAAGAGGTGATGCTCCACGTTGTAGTCATGGCTTCGGGCGCTCTACTGGTCGCACACCTCATCGTTCTACCCATCTCATTGATGATGTTATGGATACTTCTCCTGCTCTGCCTGGTGCTGATCCTTCTATCCTCCCTGGTGCTTTCTCGGCTGATGAAGTCTTTGCCCTTCGTCGCATGATGCAAGATAATTCTATGGGGTCTTCTGTCTTGTCTTCGCATGCCCACATTGGGACTCCAGGTTTATTGACTCCGGAGCCACCGACCATATGACTGGCTCCACCTCAAGTTTTTTCTCCTATACTCCTCTTTCTGGTCGTGATAAGGTGAGCATTGTTAATGGTTCCCTTTCCTCTATTGTTGGTAAGGGCTCCATCTCTTGCTCTTCTCTCATCATATCGTCGGTTTTACATGTCCCAAATTTCACTCATAATTTGCTCTCTATTAGCCATTTGACTAATTCTATAAACTGTTCAGTAACCTTTCATCTTTCCTCTTGTGTGTTTCAGGACCTGAACATGGGGACGGTGATTGGCTTTGGTAGTTTGGTCAAGGGTCTGTACGTACTCGACTCCAACCCAATGGCACCTCCTCTGGCCCTTCACTCCAATACATCCGACATATATTTCTGGCATTGTCTCTTAGGACACCCGTCTATCCCTGTTATGAGACTTTTGTTACCAGCTAATTGGTTGTCAGGATCGTGGTCCGAATCATACGATCATACGATCCAGATTTTGTAAAGTGATCCTCGATCCAATCCTACCATCTGATCCAATCCGACCTCAAAACGATCTCATCTAAGATCTCGATCCTGACAACTATGTCTGCTATGTCTGCTACTTCCTTTGTTTGTGATGTTTGTGATATTAACAAACATTGGCGTACTACATTTACTCATGTTTCGTTGTCAAGTTCAGTTCCTTTTACTGTGATTCACTCTGATGTTTGGGAACCTTATCTCGTATCCTCTATTTCTAAATGTGCTTGGTTTGTCACTTTTATTAAATGTTTGTTCTCGCACTACTTGGTTATATTTACTGCCCAAAAAAAGTGATGTATTTCCCACCTTCAAAACATTTCATAACATGATCTTCACCCTGTTCCATGTTAAAATTAAGATCATACGCAGTGATAATGATCGTGAATATCTGGATTCACACTTTATTGAATATCTGGTTGATCATAGCATTATCCACCAAATCATTTGTGCATATTCTCCTACTCAAATTGGGGTTGCAGAGCATAAGAATCGACACCTTTTGCAAGTAGCTCGCTGTCTCTTGGCAACCATGAATCTTCCCAAGTATTACTGGGGAGATGTCCTTACGGTCGCATACCTTTATAATCGCATGACATCTCATATTCTTGGGAATAGCACTCCCCTCGGGACTCTACGGGTCCCGTCCTCTTAGCTCTCTCCTAAGGTATTTGGTTGTGTCTGTTTTGTTCACATCCATCACCCTCCACCCACCCAGCTTGATCCTCGAGCTCTTCGGTGTGTGTTTATTAGTTACTCTCCTACTCGGAAGGGGTACAAATGTTTTCATCCTCCTACAAAGAGGGTTTTTGTTACCATGGATGTCACGTGTCGTGAAACTGAGGCCTATTATCCTGCCCAGGGTGACTCTCCTTCGTTGCCCTCTTCGTCTTTGCCCTCACCGTCTGTACATCTGCTCATTCCTCCTTCGAAATGTTTGCTCCTGTAGCAAAGATGAACACTATCAGAGTCTTTTTATCATGTGTTCCTTGTAAAGGGTGTGACCTTTGGCAACTTGATGTAAAAAACGCCTTCCTCCATGGGAATCTGGGGGAGGAAGTTTATATGTCTCTCCCACCAGGCCTTACTCCTAGGAGTTCAGTGGGACATGTCTGCAAGTTGAAGAAAGTCCTATATGGACTGAAACAGTCTCCAAGAGCTTGGTTCGGGAGATTTCACAAAGCTATGTTGTCTTTTGGGTATCACCGAGGCAATGCCGATCATACTCTATTTATCAAGCATGGGACTGGTAAACTTACAGCTCTCATTGTTTATGTTGATGATATTGTTATCACAGGTGATGATGTGGATGTACAACCCCGTATTCGCAGAGTAGGGCCCTCCCGGCAGGCGCAGAACCAACTGTAGGTTTTTAAGCTTTTGAGAGATCTTACACTCTTGGTGGCCAATTTTGGCTAACCTTGGAAATATACTAGTAGGGGGAGGGAAAATCTGCCTCACCCCCCCCCCGGTGGCCCCTTTTTGGGGGGCGGGTGCGACAAGTTGGCGGACACCCGCCCCGGCCTGGTAGGTGCGAGTTGGGAGCAGCGGGATCGGCCCGAGACCGGGGGCTCACCCCTGCTCCGCGGCCTGGCGGGGCGAGACTGGCCCGGGGCCGGGTTCTCTCCCCCGCCCCGCGGCCTGGCGCGGCCTGGCGCGGCCTGGCGCGGCGAGACCGGCCCGGGGCCGGGTTCTCGCCCCTGCCCACGGCCTGGAGGGGCATGGCGCGGCGAGACCGGCCCGAGGCCGGGTTCTCGCCCCCGCCCCGCGGCCTGGCGGGGCCTGGCGCGGCGAGACCGGCCTGAGGTCGGGTTCTCACCCCTGCCCCGCGACCTGGCGGAGAGAGACCGGCCCTGGGGCCGGGTTCTCGCCCTGCCCTGCGGCCTGGCAGGGAGAGACCGGTCGGGGGCCGAGGTCTCCCCCCTGCCCCCGGCTCCCCAGTTCTTTGGGGGTCCCCTGCTTGTCTCGGGTGCCCAGGGAGACGAGGGGTATGGCTCCTTCCGCCCTTGGATCTCTCTCCGGACCATCTTTTTACCGTTATGCCCTCGAGGGGGGATTACCTCTTTACCCCCCGGTGTGGAGTTTTTCTATTGGCTTGAGGCTTATTTGTCCTAAGGGCTTTTTTGTCATTTTACCTACATAACTTGGAAAAACTATAAATAGACCCCATTGGGTGCCTTTGGAGATGATGAGATTTCCTTACCTCCTCCTCCCTTAGCTTCATCTTGGTAGAGTAGAGAGAGCTCTCCAAGGCGCCCAGCTCAGCCACTTGGTAAGGGAGGGGAAATGTTCTAGCAACCTTCCGGGTGTGTGGTGGGACCTCCACGCTAGAGCCGAGGGTCTGTTCATAGCTTCCTAGGTCTTTGGTCCGTGACGTCCTCCCGAGTGTAGTAGGTGTGAGGTCACCCCTCTTTAGGGATCCCGAACTCCACGGAGGTCATTTTTGGCTTCAACATTTTGGTGCGGTGAGCGTGGAGAGTGACCAGCACAGAAGATCTCGGGAGAGTGTCATGGCTGGAGATCAGGGAAGTAGTGATGACCTCGGTGGTCTCCCCAACACAGGGCCCTTCGTAGGAAGGGAAGAGTTCAAGGCTTCCATCTCTGGCATCATGGAGATGTTGCGAAGCATTGCCCCTCGGGCTGGCAGCTCAGCCCCCACCCCCCAGGGACCGGCTTCCGGGGACCTCAGTGAGCTGCCTCCCAGGAATCTAAGCGAGATCCACCCCAGCAGGGGGAGAGGGAAGTGCCCCAGGGAGGCGACCTGGGAAGGAGAGGATGGGAGAGGGGGTCGAGCGAGACCTCCCCGTCCGGGAGCTGTTCCCCAGCCCGTCGAGTGCTCTCCCTTTAGGCGGTCAGGTCGCGCCAGTAGAAACCGCAAGACCACCCCTTAGGGGGTCCCCCTTCGGCGAGCTGATCATCTCAGCTCCCGTTCCCGAGGGGTTCAGGGAACTTGACAAGGCATACTATACCGGGAAGGATGACCCCATCCAGCACCTGCAGTGGTTTGAGGATGATGTCTCCATCATGCCAATGACGGATGCCTTCAAGTGCCGTCTATTTGTGATCACCTTGAAAGAGAAGGCGAGGGACTGGTTCCATCAACTCCCCCCAAGGTCCATCTTCGGGTTCGAAGACTTGAGCCGGAACTTTCAGTTTCGCTTCTCCACCTCCAAGAAGAGGAAGAAAGGTCCTGAGTCCCTCTTCCTGATAAAGCAAAGGGCCGAGGAGTCGCTGGCCCACTACGTTGACAGGTTCCAGGAGGAGCTCCTTGACATCCAAGAGGTGTCAGGGTATGCCCTCCAGATGGCGTTCACGGTGGGGTTGCGCGAAGGGTTCTTCAAGATGAGCTTGACTCGGAAGACCCCCATTTCCTTCGAGGAGCTGATGGAAAGGGCGGCAGAGGAGATAGCCATGGAGGCAGCCAACCTGGCCTTCGTGAAGAAGTTGGCAAAGTTGACAGAGGTGGAGTCAAAAGAGCAAGGTGGCTCAAGCACCAGGAAGGAAGGCGGAGAGAAGAGCAGAGAGCCTAGGGGTTCCAGAGACAGGAGGGTCCGGAGCCAGGCTGGAGGCAGCAGGGAGGACCTGCCCAAGGTCCAGGAAGAGCTCTCATCCAGGGGGGGGAACTTCCACGGGGGCCAAGGGAGGTTCAACTTCCAGAGGCAAGCCCCGAGGCAGCTCCTACCCCCACCACAGCAGGCCTTGACAATAGGTGAAGGAAGAAGAGGCAACAGGATAGATCGCCGGACCCGCCGAAGGGGGGGAGGAGGAGCGTTGTTATACTGTGACTTCCACCAAACGGAGGGTCACGCCACGGCTACCTGCCTTGAGTTCCTGGAGGTGAGGGGAGCGGAAGCTCCAGCCCAGCAACAGCCACCAGAGCGGGTTGAAGCTCTGCCCCAAGGCGGAGGAGATGGAGAAAATAAGGGAGAGCCTGAGAAGGATGGAGGTGTCCAGTGGGATGGAATCCGAAGATGACCACCATGCCCAGACCCCCTGAAGAAGCTTCGCCTCGATGGAGTCATGTACCTTTTCCTTATGTTGTAATGAGTCCAGCTCCCGACCAGCTGAGTCGGGGGGGTCATGTAACCCATCTTTTTCCCCCTTTGGAGGATGTTGGATTTGGTAAGGTTTGGTTGAGATGCTTAGTCCCCCCCTCCACCAAGAGAACCTCCCCTTGTCAGGCCCTTACTGGCTGGATGGGTTGAGGATACCTTGAGAAACCATAGTTCCTTTGCTCCGATGATGGTCCCGTTGTCAGGCTCCCTCTAGCTGGCAGGTCCGGTGGTACCTCTCGTGGTAGCCTAGTTCCTTTGCTCCGATGACGGTCCCGCTGCCAGGCTCCCTCTAGCTGGCAGGTCCGGTGGTACCTCTCGTGGTAGCCTAGTTCCTTTGCTCCGATGACGGTTCCGCTGTCAGGCTCCCTCTAGCTGGCAGGTCCGGTGGTACCTCTCGTGGTAGCCTAGTTCCTTTGCTCCGATGACGGTCTCACTGTCAGGCTCCCTCTAACTGGCAGGTCCGGTGGTACCTCTCGTGGTAGCCTAGTTCCTTTGCTCCGATGACGGTCCCGCTGCCAGGCTCCCTCTAGCTGGCAGGTCCGGTGGTACCTCTCGTGGTAGCCTAGTTCCTTTGCTCCGATGACGGTCCCGCTGCCAGGCTCCCTCTAGCTGGCAGGTCCGGTGGTACCTCTCGTAGTAGCCTAGTTCCTTTGCTCCGATGACGGTCCCGCTGCCAGGCTCCCTCTAGCTGGCAGGTCCGGTGGTACCTCTCGTGGTAGCCTAGTTCCTTTGCTCCGATGACGGTCCCGCTGTTAGACTCCCTCTAGCTGGCAGGTCCGGTGGTATCTCTCGTGGTAGCCTAGTTCCTTTGCTCCGATGACGGTCCCGCTGCCAGGCTCCCTCTAGCTGGCAGGTCCGGTGGTACCTCTCGTGGTAGCCTAGTTCCTTTGCTCCGATGACGGTCCCGCTGCCAGGCTCCCTCTAGCTGGCAGGTCCGGTGGTACCTCTCGTGGTAGCCTAGTTCCTTTGCTCCGATGACGGTCCCGCTGCCAGGCTCCCTCTAGCTGGCAGGTCCGGTGGTACCTCTCGTGGTAGCCTAGTTCCTTTGCTCCGATGACGGTCCCGCTGTCAGGCTCCCTCTAGCTGGCAGGTCCGGTGGTACCTCTCGTGGTAGCCTAGTTCCTTTGCTCCGATGACGGTCCCGCTGCCAGGCTCCCTCTAGCTGGCAGGTCCGGTGGTACCTCTCGTGGTAGCCTAGTTCCTTTGCTCCGATGACGGTCCCGCTGCCAGGCTCCCTCTAGCTGGCAGGTCCGGTGGTACCTCTCGTCTTAGCTCAGTTCCTTTGCTCTGATGATGGTCCCGCTGTCAGGCTCCCACTAGCTGGCAGGTCCGGTGGTACCTCTCGTGGAAGCCCAGTTCCTTTGCTCCGATGATGGTCCCGCTGTCAGGCTCCCACTAGCTGGCAGGTCCGGTGGTACCTCTCGTGGAAGCCCAAGTCCTTTGCTCCGATGATGGTCTCGCTGTCAGGCTCCCACTAACTGGCAGGTCCGGTGGTACCTCTCGTGGAAGCTCAGTCCCCTTACTCTGATGATGATCCCGCTGCCAGGCTCCCACTAGCTGGTAGGTCCGGTGGTACCTCTCGTGAAGACCAAATGTTTTTCACCTCGAGGTGGTCTCGTCACCCAGGCTCCCATTAGCTGGCATGACAGGTTGACCCCTCGGGGAGGCCAAGTGTTTTTCACCCCGAGGTGGTCTCGTCACCCAGGCTCCCATTAGCTGGCATGACAGGTTGACCCCTCGGGGAGGCCAATTGTTTTTACCTCGAGGTGGTCTCGTCACCCAGGCTCCCATTAGCTGGCATGACAGGTTGTCCCCTCGGAGAGGCCAAGTGTTTTTTACCTCGAGGTGGTCTCGTCACCCAGGCTCCCGTTAGCTGGCATGACAGGTTGACCCCTCGGGGAGGCCAAGTGTTTTTCACCCCGAGGTGGTCTCGTCACCCAGGCGCCCATTAGCTGGCATGACAGGTTGACCCCTCGGGGAGGCCAATTGTTTTTACCTCGAGATGGTCTCGTCACCCAGGCTCCCATTAGCTGGCATGACAGGTTGTCCCCTCGAAGAGGCCAAGTGTTTTTTACTTCGAGGTGGTCTCGTCACCCAGGCTCCCGTTAGCTGGCATGACCGGTTGACCCCTCGGGGAGGCCAAGTGACTCACCCCCATGAAGACCACTCAGTGAATACGTTGGGTTGGATGTTCTTTCTGAGCTTGTGCCAACCTCGAAAAGAGCGGGGATTGTGTACAACCCCGTATTCGCAGAGTAGGGCCCTCCCGGCAGGCGCAAAACCAACTGTAGGTTTTTAAGCTTTTGAGAGATCTTACACTCTTGGTGGCCAATTTTGGCTAACCTTGGAAATATACTAGTAGGGGGAGGGAAAATCTGCCTCCCCCCCCCGGTGGCCCCTTTTTGGGGGGCGGGTGCGACAAGTTGGCGGACACCCGCCCCGGCCTGGTAGGTGCGAGTTGGGAGCAGCGAGATCGGCCCGAGACCGGGGGCTCACCTCTGCTCCGCGGCCTGGCGGGGAGAGACTGGCCCGGGGCCGGGTTCTCGCCCCCGCCCCGCGGCCTGGCGCGGCGAGACCGGCCCGGGGCCGGGTTCTCGCCCCTGCCCGCGGCCTGGAGGGGCATGGCGCGGCGAGACCGGCCCGAGGCCGGGTTCTCGCCCCCGCCCCGCGGCCTGGCGGGGACTGGCGCGGCGAGACCGGCCCGAGGCCGGGTTCTCGCCCCTGCCCCGCGACCTGGCGGGGCGAGACCGGCCCTGGGGCCGGGTTCTCGCCCTGCCCTGCGGCCTGGCAGGGAGAGACCGGTCGGGGGTCGGGGTCTCCCCCCTGCCCCCGGCTCCCCAGTTCTTTGGGGGTCCCCTGCTTGTCTCGAGTGCCCAGGGAGACGAGGGGTATGGCTCCTTCCGCCCTTGGATCTCTCTCCGGACCATCTTTTTACCGTTATGCCCTCGAGGGGGGATTACCTCTTTACCCCCCGGTGTGGAGTTTTTCTATTGGTTTGAGGCTTATTTTTCCTAAGGGCTTTTTGTCATTTTACCCTCATGACTTGGAAAAACTATAAATAGACCCCCTTGGGTGCCTTTGGAGATGATGAGATTTCCTTACCTCCTCCTCCCTTAGCTTCATCTTGGTAGAGTAGAGAGAGCTCTCCAAGGCGCCCAGCTCAGCCACTTGGTAAGGGAGGGGAAGTGTTCTAGCAACCTTCCGGGTGTGTGGTGGGACCTCCACGCTAGAGCCGAGGGTCTGTTCATAGCTTCCTAGGTCTTTGGTCTGTGACGTCCTCCCGAGTGTAGTAGGTGTGAGGTCACCCCTCTTTAGGGATCCCGAACTCCACGGAGGTCATTTTTGGCTTCAATAGTGGAAAAAATCATGCTTCTAAAACAAAAACTGGCTACTGAGTTTGAGGTCAAGGACCTGGGTGCTCTCAGATATTTCTTGGGCATTGAAGTGGGAAGTTCCAAGCATGGCATCTTTCTCTCAAAGGAAGTATACTATGGACCTTCATGAGAAGACTGGGATGAGTGGCTGTCGACCAGCGGATACTCCTATTGAAGCGAACCACAGAATGGGTCGTGATGATGGAGAGGAGTTTGAAAACATACCTGAATTTCAAAGGGTTGTAGGGAGACGGATCCACCTGGCTCATACCCGTCCAGATATAGCTTATGTTGTGAGTGTTATCAGTCAATTTATGTGCGCTCTGAAGACTCGTCATGCTGATGCTGCCAACAGAATACTCAGATATCTCAAGTCCTCACCTGAGAGTGGGATCTTGTTTTCATCCAATTCTGCTCTAAACATTGAGGTCTACACTGATGTTGATTGGGTCGGGTCTGTCGACAATCGGCGATCTACCTCGGGATATTGTTTTCTGGTTGGTGAAAATCTTGTTACCTGGAGAAGTAAAAAACATGTCATGGCAATATCAAGCGCTGAAGCAGAGTTTCGGGCTATGGCCCATGGTGTTTGTGAAGGTCTCTGGTTGCAGCCGTTGCTGAGTGACCTAAGACTCTGGAAATAAGCCCATTTGATTGTATTGTGATAACAAGGCAGCTATTAGCATAGCTTTTGCATTAAACATTGAAAATATTGAAAGGGACTTGTGTGTACAACCTGTGTTCCCTCAGATAGACAACTAGCTGATATTCTCACGAAAGGTCTAAGCGGAAGTAACTTTGGAAGAATTGTTGTCAAGTTGGGCATGATCAACATCTCACGCCCAACTTTAGGGGGTGTTACAATATGAATTATTTCTACATTTTATTTTTGTATTATTTCTTGTATTATTCATGTATCCGCCTCCATATATAGAGGGGGCAAGTTCTCTTTTGCATTAACAAGAAAATTCACACGGTTTCTCCAACAAATGCAATCACAGTGGATAAGACATAACGGCGGTAAGCTGAAATAACAATTCAATCTCAGCAATAAGAGAAAGTGATGCATAAGAAAACATAAATAATCAATCAGTTTAAAAGAGCAGGGCCGAGATTTTCTGATAGGCAGATACTATATCAAAATGCAGTTGTCAAACTGAAAGATTCAAAGTTATTAGCAATCAGATAGGCATACTGTTCTGCTTGTACCCTTCAGCACAAGGAATGTCTCGTTGAGAGAGTCAACGCTTTCTAATGCCATCAGAAATTGGCCATCAGCAATTGAAATACAAGAGCGCTTGAAACTGACTACCACATTGTAGCCTAATGCAAGCAAACCACCAAGGGTGGTTCTTCCAACCTGCAGCACAGTATGGATAACAATAGGCAAGAATCAGCTAATAAATGAATAGAGAACTACTAAATAAGTAAAATGTGTGAAATAAAAATTAGGTTTAAATGGACTTATTCTTATATCTGGCTTGAACTACCAAAACCATAAAAAATGGGACTAAATCAATGAAACTGAAGCATAACATCTAGATTCTCCAAAGGAAATTCACTACAGAGAAGAATTCCAGACAAATGTTGTTAAAGGTGGGAATTGTTAAAATTTCCATTGTAGGATAACACAGAGCATCAATATCACAAAAACTTGCATTACTCAATAACAGTACAAACACAACCGAGAAGAACTACAAGCGCAGGACTGTTTTGCGTTGGACAATTATAAGTACAAGAAAGAACAAACAACACTAATTCTTGACAACTCCAAGTCCCATCCACTGCTCCAAGCCGCATTCACTGCTCCAGGTCTCATTCACTGCTCCTATTCGCATTCACTGCTTCTGTTTGCATTCACTGCTTCAAGTCACATTCACTGCTCCAGGACTTCTTACAGCACATCTAGTCCCAAAACTTAAGGATTGCCGCACTGTTGCAGTTCGCACTATTAAGCAAATCACAGCCAACCTCAAACTACACACTAAATTTCAGGTCACACCACTACGTGCAGGCCGCACCTCCACAGTCGCACCACCAACTGCAGGCCGCACCACCAGCTGCAGGTCGCACCTCCACACAGCCGCACCACCAACTGCAGGCCGCACCTCCACACAGTCGCACCATCAACTGCAGGCCGCACCACCAGTTACAGGTCGCACCACCAGCTGCAGGCCGCACCTCCACACAGCCGCACCACCAATTTAGCTAAGCCTCACCACTAATTTTCAGCAAGCTGCACCACCAGCCCTAAATTCACCAGTTCGTAACTAGCCTGCGACCAGAAAAAACCAGACCGCGGAAACATCTCAAACTCCAACTTCCTAAATGTGAGTCGGAAGAGGGCTCCCCTATTTATAGGAAACAGTTCTCAAACACCAAAAAACAACACACCAGAGCAGCGGATCCAGTCAGAACAGCAAACACCGGATCCGCCCAATCACTTTAATTTCAACACTCCCCCTTAAAGTGATTGGGGGTGACGATACCAAGTAATCCCCGCAATCGCTCGAACGGTCCCTTGACTCCCTTCACAAGGACCTTTGTGAAAATTTTGGCAACATTGCCTGACTTCGCACATGCTCCAATGCAAGAGACCCACTCAACACCTTCTCTCGAATGAAGTGGAATTTGATCTCAATATGTTTTGTTCATGCATGACAGACAGGATTGGCCACCAGTTTTAACGCACTTTCATTGTCGCCATGAATCAAGGTTGGTCTCTTAGCCTCTTCATCGATATCCTTCATCAATCTTCGCAACCAGATGCCCTCCTGGGCTGCTAAGGATGATGTTTTGTATTCTGCCTCGGTGGTCAAGAGAGAAACTAAATCTTGTTTCTTACTGCACCATGAGATAGCAGTAGCACCGCACATGAAAACGAAACCAGAGGTCGACTTGCGATCATCGATGTCCCCCCACCCATAATCTGGGTCTGTATACCTATGAAAATTGAAACTTGAATTTCTCCTGTAGAGCAACCTCATGTCCAAGGCTGTCTTGACGTACTTCAGAATCTCTTTTGCTACCTCAAGATGAGGTATCTGTGGTTCTTGCATGTACCGACTGACTCGTCCAACAGCAGATGCAATGTCAGGCCTCGTAATAGTCAAGTAGATCAGACTTCCAACCAAGGCGCGGAAAACATTTGGTCAAGAAAAATCCTCCATTCATCCTTTTGAAGTTTTATCCCAACTTCAAGAGGTACAGAGTTGTTCTTCTCTTCTCTCATGTCAAATCACTTAACAATTCTCTCAGCATATGCCTTCTGGGAGACATGCACCCCGATCTTTCCTTTCTCCACTTCAAGCTCAAGGAAATGGTGTAGCTCACCCAGATCCTTCATCTCAAAACGAACTGATGGTTCTTCTTTAAGCCATGCCACTTCACTATCGTCATTTCCAGTCACAATCATATCATCGACGTATAAAAGACAAGAGCGTGAATTCCTTCCTTCTTTTTCACGAGCATGCTTGAGTCTAAAGTTCAATGCAACATACCCACAAAACTAAAGATACTCCACAATCTTCTCGTACCAAGCTCTTGGTGCCTGTTTTAAACCGTACAATGGTTTCTTCAATTTGCACACGTGATGTGGCAGAGACTCAGACACATACCCAAGTGGTTGTATCATGAATATATCATTGTCAATTTCTCCATAAAGGAAGGCATTTTTCACATCGAGCTGTCACAGTTTCCATCTTCGACAAGCAGCCAACGTTGTGACGGTCCTTACTAATGTCATTTTTACTACTAAACTAAAGGCCTCTTCATAGTCCTCCCCATATTGCTGCGAGAAGTCTCGAGGATTAAGTCTCTCCTTATACCGTTCTATTCCTCGGTAAGCTTTCTTCTTTATCCTGTACACCCACTTACAGGTGACAGGTTTGATTCCCTCAATCATGGGAACCAGATCTCATGTTTCATTTTTCTCCAATGCGATCATCTCCTCATTCCATAGCCTCAGCCCACTCTTCCATACCTACGACATCCTCAAATTTAGTTGGTTCCCTTTCGTCAAGTGGTCCTGCAAAGAAGCAGGAGACCGGGCTGACAAAGTTTCCTTCCCTGTAGCGAGCAGGTGGAACAATAGTTTGCTTTAACCTCAGCAAGGTATGACCGCTCTCCTCTGCTTCAGTAACCTCATTCACCTGTGTGCTTCTCTCATCAAGCCTTTGGGTGATGCTCCCCCTGCTTCCAAAGCTAGAAGCCCCTTCTAAGCTAAATAATGATGGGGCACTTAACGATACAGTCAGTTCCACCACAGAATCTTCACTAACTCTTCCTTCATCTGTACTTGCTTCCTCACTATCCGTCAGTACCACTGAAGAGACTCCCTGATATGATATCAGTTCGTCAAAAACATCACGCGAAACAATAAACTTGTGATTATGTGGATCAATACACATCCACCCTTTTTTCCGTTCATCGTAGCCTACAAAAACACATTTCCGTGTTTTTGCCTCTAATTTAGTTCGCAGGGTGTCTGGAATGTGTACAAAGCAGGTTAAACCAAACACTATCAAATGTGTCACGCTTGGTTTCTCGTTAAACATCAGTTCGTGTGGAGATACCATACGGTTGGGGGGGCAGTGGAAATCGATTTATCACATAGGTGGCTCATGTCCTCCCCTCCGCTAATAAGTCTTTAGACATCCGTTTGGTATGTAGCCAACTTCTGCAAGTCTCAGCCAGATGATGAATTTTTCTTTTTGCAACCACATTTTGTTGAGGGGTGTGAGCACAGGAAAGCTCTCGCCTAATGTCGAACTTTCTGCAAAAGAAACCAAAATCATTAAAAGTAAATTTTTCGTCGTTATCAGACCGCAGCTTCTTCACTCGCAGGTTGAGCTTCCCCTCAACCAGTTATTTCCACTCTTGGAACTTCTCAAACACTTCTAATTTTTCCTTCATGAAACATACCCATATATACCGGATGAAGTCATCTACCAGAACCAACATGTATCTATTTACAGCACAAGACAGAGTGACGTGCGGCCCTATTACAACCGCGTGCATGCACTCTAACGGAGCCCTACACCTGGTATCCGACTTGTCAAACGGAAGTCGATGTGACTTTCCAAATTGACATCCTTCGCATACATGGCCGTCACCAAATGAAGATAGCTTAGGTAACCCAATCACCAGATTCGTTGTTGCCATGACTTTCAATTTGTCCATACCTACATGTCCCAACCTCTCGTGTCAGATCACGGCACCATCATTTGTTTTTAGTTCATTAACATAGGCACTTGTTGACAGAACAAACAAGTCATTTACTCGTCTTCCAACATGTGTGACATTCGCGTCTATTGAAGACAGATTCTTTAAAAATCTCACCTTTTGTCCGAACAAGACGTGATATCCCGTATCTACGGCGTTAGTTACAGAAAATAAATTTTTCTTCATGTCTGGCACATGATAAACACTCTTCAGCGTGAGAGGTCTCTCCTTGCCTAGGTGAAGAATTCCTTCCTTTTCTACGGGGTGCACGGTATCATCTGTCGTGATGATAGCATCATTCCCTTTATAAATCTGGAGAGTGGTAACTTTGTCTCGTCGCCAGTAAGATGGTGCCCACACCTAAAGTCCACTATCCAATCATCTTGGAAATTAATGGAAGCCAGCACATCCACTGATGTTGCAGTCGTCTCTGCCAAGAAACAGTTTCCTCACCGCTCTCCATCCTGTGGCCCTTCACTATCATGCCCTCCTTTCCTGGGGTTTTCTTCCTTCTCAATCACATGCTCGGCCTTTAACTTTGTTCAACAATCTCTTGTCATGTGCCCATACCTGTGACAAGCAAAGCACAAGGGTATGCTTTGTGCATCGTATGGGGGAAGAAACTTCCTCTAGGCTCTTTGAGACAATGAGGATGATCCACTTCCGTAGCTTTCCTTACTCCTCTCCCAAATCTTCTTCTTTCCTGAGAATAGGGCTTCGTTATCTCCTTCTGAAATAGAGACTCCCGCAATCTGCTTTGCCAGACTTTCTTGAGATGACAGCAAATTCTCCAACTCAAGCAATGATGGCTGAATAGCACAGCCTTGCACTGCGATTATAAATGCCACATACTCCTTTCTCAAGCCTCGGACAATGTGTCTCTTTAGCTTCGCCTCTGAGAAGGGCTCATCAGGGTCCAAAGTTGAAATCTCTGCAAAAAGATTCTTCATCTTCAAGAAGAAAGCAGACACAGACATCTTTCCCTAGCTCGCCTTTGCCAGCTCGTTCTCCAAAAATTGTAATCGCGTAACATTCTTTTTGTTGAACAATCCATCGAGGGAAATCCAAATCTGAGACGCGGATCTGCATCCCAGGATATGATCAAACAGATTCGGAGATATAGACCTCTTCAAGACAAATTATGTCTTTCCATTTGTCTTCTTACAGACTCGCACATCAGGGCCATTGTTTCCGGCTCCCACAACTTCTTCTTGATCATCCCCGCCAACAACTTCCTAAAAGTCTTCTCCAAGGAGATAGCTCACCATGCAAGATCTCCATTTTTTTAGTTTGCGTGTGTGAGCATCTCCACACCAAGACCTCTAGCATAACTACCGCCTTCCATCTCCACACTCGGTTATCTAAGACGGAACCAACGCAGGTAGTACGAACCTTCCTTTGATACCATGTTAAAATTTCCATTGTAGGATAACATAGAGCATCAATATCACAGAAACTTGCATTACTCAATAACAGTACAAACACAACCGAGAAGAACTACCAGCACATGACAGTTTTGCGAGGTATTGGACAATTATAAGTACAAGAAAGAACAAACAACACTAATTCTTGACAACTCCAAGTAGCACTCACTGCTCCAGGTCTCATTCACTGCTCCAGGTCTCATTCATTGCTTCAGTTCGCATTCACTACTTCAGTTCGCATTCACTGCATCAGGTCTCATTCACTGCTCTAGGACTTCTTACTGCACATTTAGTCACACAACTTAAGGATTGATGCATGCCTGCATTGTTGCAGTTCGCAATTTTAAGCAGATCACAGCCAAGTCCAACCTCAGACTACACACTAAACTTCAGGTCACACCACTACCTGCAGACCGCACCACCAGCTGCAGGCCGCACCTCCACAACCGCACCACCAACTGCAGGCTGCACAACTAGTTGCAGGCTGCACAACCAGTTGCAGGTTGCACCACCAACTGCAGGCCGCACCACCAACTGCAGGCCGCACCACCAATTGCAGGTTGCACCACCAACTGCAGGTTGCACCAGTGCACCACCAGCTGCAGGCCGCACCTCCACACAGCCGCACCACCAACTGCAGGCCGCACCTCCGCACAGCCGCACCACCAACTGTAGACTGCGCCACCAGTTGCAGGTCGCACCTCCACAGAGCCGCACCACCAATTTAGCCAGGCCGCACCACTAACTTCAGGAAGGTTGCACCACCAACCCTAAATTCACCAGTCTGCAACTAGCATGCGACCAGAAAAAACCAGACTGCGGAAACATCCCAAACTCCAAATTCCTAAACGTGAGCCGGAAGAGGGCTCCCCTATTTATAGGAAACAGTTCTCAAACACCAAATACCAAAAAACCACGCACTAGAGCAGCGGATCCGGTCAGAACAGCAAACACCGGATCCTCCCAATCACTTTAATTTCAACAGGAATCAGGTAGGCCTAAGGCTCTAGGTGCACCAGCCTCAAAGGCCTTTGCTTGTAAATAGCAAAAGTAGATGACTTCGCCAAAGCGCTCCTAGACGAGGTTTTCATCATAATAAAGAATGTTCTAATGATATGGGATTTATCATGCTTGCAATACCCATTGTTGGTCCTCGGGCTAAGGTAGAAAAGGGGCATGCTCCTCCTTATAAAAGAGCTCACACTCTGGTCATTCAGGATGAGGAAGAGAAAGATACAACAACAACACTCAAGCCTTTTTCCCACTATAGTGGGTTCGGCTATATGGATCTTTTGTCTCCATTGTGCCCTATCTTTTGTCATAATCCATATTCATAAGGGTGATGAGGAAGAAAAATACAACGAAGAAGTTACATGGAGATGCGAGATGATGATGAATATTTTGTTTTTGGAGATGATGAGGAATTGTCTTATAGATGCTTTGATGCTTTAGAAAGTAAGGTGTTATTTTTAAAAGCAGACAAGCGAGGAGACCGATGTGTCCACCACCAAACAAAACCATTTAGGGGTGCACGTGTACGGCGGATTCTCTTGTAACCTAATATGTTTCTTTGTCGATGCTCTGAACCGCCCCACTTGGATAAATCTTGCTTCCAATCCACAAGCTTTGTCCCATCTTATAAAGACCATCTTGCTAGTATTTTCATGTAATGACTTGAGGGCAAACCGCGCTAACGGTGACTCCCTCACCAGCTCATCTGGCGAGGACTCCCTTAAAAACCTGCTTGGCAACAATTCCCTAAGTGGCGGCCCTCCTTATCGCCCACGAGGTATATCCTCACATGCCCCCATGCGAGGACCCACTCTCTTTAGTCAATACCATCAACTTTTTATGACCAATCATGAATAACGCCCCACGCACCGCTGATACATCGTGCCTTATTGATATGACGACCCATGATGGGCCACGATTTGACATTAACCTCCATCGACAATTAAGATATTGCTTCCCCTACAAATGTCCCCCTCTCCAACAGAGAATTGACGGTTCCACATACTGCATAAATCCAGGAGCAGAAGGTATAATCAGAAGAAGGGATCTTTCAATTGAACTCTCGGGTACTCGGTGGGCTCTCCAGCAATCTCCATCGTCGTCATTAACGTCAAAAGTAGGGTATTCTCAGACCACAGACAAATATGGGTCCAACAACAAGTAACCAAGTAGGATTCTTTTTCCACAAGAGTATCCAAGTAAGCAAGTAGAATTATATAATTGTTTATATAAATATCTTAAATATTTTATTTTAAATTCTTTTATACTGTTGAAATTAACGTTAATGTGACTCCATATTTTATTATATTATCTTAGAAAGCTTTCTATTTGTTTTGCTGCATCTTGCGGTCGTCAAGCATGTTATTTAATTTGGTAGTGAAGTACCCCATAAGAAAGTAAATTAATGGACAAAAATGTCAGCAAATATGATGCAAGTTTTATTAGTTTGTTTTTTCAAAGATGAAACCAAATAATGTTGGATGACTGCTTTGACAAAGTTCCATGAACAGAATTTCCATGGTGCTGACTTGTGGTGTTGATCATTTCCAGGAGAGGGAAAAAACAAATTGAAAAAATATTCAGGTAGAGGAAAAATCATGTTAAATCAAGTAAATATTTAAATGCCTTCATATGCACACAAAAATTGCTATAAATATACGATTTTCTAAACACTTTAGCATTAATTTATTTTATATAGACATCCCTTCAATTCAGTATGAGCATGGCATAAAGAACAATGAAGGCAATAAATTATGCGCATGGGTTTACCTCAAACTCAGCCTTTGGTCGAATGATAAAATTCTTATCAACAATCCGCTGATCACCTAGAGAAAGATAATATCTTATACCAGACTGTCGAACCTTTATCCAATCATTTATCCTTGCCTCCTCGCTTGCACAGGGTGGACGAAGATACATCTCAATAAAGCTAAATTGCCATGGATCATAAGAAGCATGGGTAAACAATCATTTAGAGTAATCCACTAACACAATGAAAAACTAAGAACTCCTTCAAAATCTTACTTCTCAGTTTCCAAGGTATGTTGATCAGAAAAATAGGTTGCGCGTTCCTTATGGGACTGTCCAAAGATCAACCATCTAAGAAAATCAGTGAAGGAAAACAAATATTTGCATCAATATATACAAAGATTTTTTTTTACATTAGGAGAAGACTTGAGCTTCATGCACGAGAATTCATAGAATAAGATTCAAACACACATCAGTATCATCATCAATAACCTTATCCTAACAATTTTGGGTATGGTATGAATCATTATTTTTCATTCATTCATCTCACATGCTTCATCAAATGTTAAACCTAAATTGAGCAAAACATCTTAAAGAAGTAAACAACATTCATCCATTTTTTAGGTCTACCTCTTCTACGTAATCCTTCAACATTAACTCTATTTACACGTCAAACTAATGCATTTTCTAGTCACTGTTTCTATAAATTTATCTTTGATAGATGTCACTCCTACTGTTTTAATAATATATTCATTTCTGAATATCATTTTTTGAAATTTGCTACGCATCCATCTTAAAATTCTTATTTCCCCACGAACAACTTAGATATCAACAATATTTCTACTGTCACCACTCAAATAATCACACTAGTGTCGGCCTAAAAGTGATTTTCGTCTAATAGTGACTTTTTACAGCGTACCTTCAAGCATATTGCACAGTATTTTCTAGGAAGTTGGTATAAGTCTCACATATTAGAACAATGTAAAGCACCTCACATTGAATATCTTCTGTAAGCATCTCCATTAGTATTACACAGTCATAGGTAAAGTTTGAAGGATTTATGCAAAGAATGGCATAATTTTAGTTGTTAGGGGAAGGAGATAAAATGCTTTGATACATGAAACACTTTGAAGATTAGTTTTTTTATAAACAACAAGTTCAAGCTTTAAAATGAGCAAAAGAAGAACAAACACTGATTAATTAACTTCCTTCTATCTTTTTAATTCTTCACTTTTTTCATGGAGGTATCCATAATTGTTATGTTTCAAGGGAATCCAAGTACCCGCTTGTATAAATTCAGAGAAGTTGTACCAATATGCATAGAGCACAAAGTAGACTGAGTTTACAACTGTAAAGATTGCATATATTATCAAATAATTGCAAGATTCCAGGATGACATGCAAACCTCACTTCTGCATTTCAGCTTATAGTAAGCATGTCTGAAGGATGAAACAAAGCTATTATTAATTCTAATCTGCAGAGCCATCAAAGTTGAACAAGTAATGAGCAGTAAGTGAGAAGTAGTCTAGGTCTAAGAGAGTACTAAGTAAAACAACAACTATTCAATCAATGACCTGGGCATGATGGAGATCTGGCTCAATGTGCTTCCTGAAAAGAGGAAATATGCTGTCAATTAGATAGTCCAGTGAACATGAGTCCCCTATGTCATGCCGAACTTTGGATAGGAGGCTGAAATGAACACCCCCAACCTATGACCCAGGCTATATAAGGTTAAAACATAAATATTTATGTGATCTTCCCCTTAAAAAAGTTTTTATTTTTTTCCCTTCTGAATACTGTGGATCTTACCACAGCGACCCTGATGTCAAGAAGAGATCTAAGTGTTGAATGCAGAGCATAAGCACCGTCAATAATCACCTGTTAAGAATTTCATGAACTTAAGCATGCACAAGAAACAATGAAATATGTACGAGTGCAGATAATAATCTACCACCCCGGATGAAGTTATCTTCACAGCCTTCAATCCCACACGTTTCTTCTCCTGGAAATCAAACAAAGGAACCAGCGTATCCTTCCCATTAACCAAATCCTGGTAAGAGGAAGCAGATTCAACATAAATCAATAATACAGCAGAACTTTAAAATCTGCAATGAGGAGAAAATTGAAAATGAACAACCTCGAGATTCCGCACGAGGGCGCCAAAATCTATTGAATCGAGGTCATTTCCATCATCAGCAACATTGCGATAGTTCTCCATGGAAATGATGGCACATCCGAGGAGCGACGCAACCTTCTCAGCTAAGCTATCAAAAGTAACCGAAAACGATGGGATAGCAATAAGGGTAAGTGCCTTGCTTTGATCTAGAGATAAGGTGTATCACCTCGTCTTACCGGAGCCGCTGGGGCCACCGATGCCGACGGTGACGGAGCGGCCGTCTTTCTTCTCCCGGAGCTCCTGGATGGACTTTACAAGCAGATAGTAGCCATGGTCGAAGGACTGGAGAAAATACTCGGTTACCTAACAACAAAATCGAGGGAATCGTGGAAGAGGGAGTGGAAAGGCCTAGAGGGTATAAAATTACCACGTGGAGAGGGAGTGACTGGAGGATGGAGGATGATGACAAGGCGGCGGCGGAGGAAGAAGATGGTAAGGAGCTTGCCGGCGCCGGCGGCGGAGAGATGGGAGTGGAGAAGTAAAGGTCTCGACCCCCTTCTTCCAGGACCCTTTGAAGGAGCTCATCATCCATGGTATGGCGCAGGAGACGGGAGAGAGCTCGAAGAAGAAACGGTTCACAGTGGTGAACGCTCTCCGAAACATTTCCCGTCCGTCTCTACTCATCTACTTCTGCCATTCCTTGCGTGCTTATTGCGTGAAAGAGCCCACCCAAAATTTCCTTCTCTTATAACTTAAAAGTAAACAATTATTTTTGGTGATTGTTAACCGCAACTCGCTATTGGCTAGTCGCACCTCAAAATTTCATTACTTTTCGCGCCTTTTCGAAATACGTCTTGTACATGCAATTTTAGAAAAGTGCTCAAAAAGTTGTCGAGATCTACAACGTTCGTGTTGATCACTTATCCTAAAAATGCATGTACAATGCGTACTTTGGAAATATGTCCAGGTTTTGCGCCTTTCAGAAATAAGCCTTGTACATGCAATTTCAGGAAAAGTGTTCAACACGAAAATTGTAGATCTCATCGAGATCTACAACTTTTGTGTTGAACACTTTTCCTGAAATTGCATGTACAAAGCGTATTTCGAAAAGGGGAGAAAAATTAGGAGATTTTGGGGTGCGACTAGCCAATAACAGGTTGCGATTAACAATCGCCTTATTTTTTTACAAAATGTTTTCTTTTTAAGACAAGACACCTAAGAAATAGTGAATTTGTTCATGAGAGCGCTCATTGGGATCAGGGTCGAACAAAATATGCAACTCGGGGTAGTATTTGGAGAATCCGGATCCTCTGGAGTTTGTGCGGGAACTCCAGGGTGGAGTTCGCATAATCTCGCTCGTCCAATTGAAATCCAACAGGCGAGTATTTTACATTTTTTAATATTTTAACTTTTTCTTTTTTTTGTCTTTTAGCGCGCGAGAAGTCCAACCGTTGGATTGATTGAGTGGGGGGTTTTCGTGCCGTTGGATTGAACTCCACCCTGGAGTTCCCGCACGAACTACAGAGGATTCGGATCCGTATATGGATCCCCTGTAGTTTGCACTGTCAACTCCAGGGTGGAGTTTGATCTATCTCGCGCGTTGAATTGAAATCCAACGTGCGAGAATTCTCATTTTTTTCAATATTTTTATTATTTTTACTGCTCATTTTTTTGTCTTTTAGCGTCTGAATTCATCACGCCACAAGATTGGCAAGATGAATCGTTCTCGCGCGTTGGATCGAACTTTACCCTGCAGTTCTCCGTACAAACTCCAGGGGATCCGGATCTCTCGGGGTATGACCTCATGCACATCTCAATAAATTGGTACGTATGCGTATCTTATATTGGAATGTGAGCAAATCTGACAGTATATTTCCCAACATCAACGGCGCAGATTTGAAGTGATCATACTCTGACCGTATTCGAGAAATACGACCGTATTTTACGGGGAATGATCTGTGTCGTTGAAATCTGCGATCATACAGCCAGATCTGTTCGTGCACCTACGAAAATAGGTACGTATACATATCAAAAACAGATTCCATGCACATACGGGAAGTCTTCTTTATTAATCACTAGATTAACAAAGCAATCTGTCGCATTATTGATAGCCATGTAACCATTTTTGATGGTACCATCACCAATTTTGGATTCTGGTACTATCACCAGTTTGTTTCAGCGGTGGCGGTGATAAAAGGAGCTGTGGGAATAGAGCGTTGGAAATGGAGCTGTTGGAATGGAGCTTTTCAAAATGACAAAACAGTTTGATAAAGGCTCTGTTTGGCGCGGCTGCAGCGACTGGAGAAGCAGTGGTGGGAAGCAGTGGTGAAATAATCAGCTGTTTTGCAGAGTGGTGACAAAATCTGTGAATCTGTTTGGAAGAGCAGCGTTTGCAGTGCTGTTTATATA
Organism: Platanthera zijinensis; assembly: GCA_039513925.1. Lineage (NCBI taxonomy): Eukaryota > Viridiplantae > Streptophyta > Magnoliopsida > Asparagales > Orchidaceae > Platanthera > Platanthera zijinensis. The sequence goes on from CM077092.1 coordinate 16,400,182, forward strand.
CATTATATAACTTATAATATTTAATTTATTTAATATAATAATAATATTAATAATATATATAACTTAATATATATAATAATAATACTTTTAATATTAAAAATAAAAAAAAAAGGCAGCAGCGCTGCAGCCAAAAGGCTGCAGCGCTGCTGCGTTTTCTGAGTCGCGGAAGGGATTCCGCGACTCAGAAAACGCCGGCCACCGCTCAAAAGAGCGGTGGCTGATGCCACTGTATCCCCCCCTATAAATTTGTTTGGCGCGGCGGTGGCAGAATCGGCGGTGTGCTGCTTCAAAAACGCCGCGCCAAACAGAGCCAAAACAGCGATGGAAGAGCTGTTCAGAATGGAGAAACAGTTTGATAAAACAGCGGTGGCGTTTCTGTTAAATTTAATTATAAAAAAATTTGCAATTACACAATTAAAATGAGTTATAATTAACTAATTAAAATGAGTTATAATTAATATGCATTATAAATTTAATTTATTATTCATAATAATCAAATATCATAATAATAATAATATAATAATAAGATTACTAATTAAATCTAAACTTAGGACTTTAGGATCACCGGATACAGCAAACCTCGGAAGGAGGGGGGAGCATCTCCGGCGCGGAGGAGGAGCGGCTCTGCTGTCTCCCTCCCTCGCCGGCAACCAATGGTGGCAGAGCTTCAAGGCGTCTCCCGCCCTCGCGTCCATCGTCGGAGCACACCACGGAGCTGTTGAGAGAGAGAAATGGAAGCACAGTTCCATCCCGTCCATCGCCGGAGCACACCTCCGCTTATGGGTGTGCATAAAAACCAGGCTCGGGGGGCCCGGCCCGGGCTAGGCCCGCCCCGGGCCCAGGCCGGGTTATTGGGCCTAACAAGGCCCCATATATGACCATTTCCCCGGCTCGGTGCCCGGCCCGGGCCAGGCCGGACAAAGCCCGGTTTTTAGGCCCGGGCTAAGCCCGGGGCCGAGCCCGGCTCCTACGCGCCTTTTAAAACTGCGTCTTTTAGGGCATTTTCAAGAGAAGTGTTCAACATAAAAGTTGTAGATTTTGACGATATCTACAACTTTCATGTTGAACACTTTTTGATTTGAAGCTGTTTAAGCCCCCGATTTGGCCCCCGAAAAAAATCACGAATGTTCCACGTAATTTTTTGGGGGGGCCTAAAGGGCTTCAAATCAAAAAGTGTTCAACATGAAAGTTGTAGATATCGTCGAGATCTACAACTTTCATGTTGAACACTTCTCCCGAAAATGCACCTAGAAGACGCAGTTCAAAAAGGCGCGTATTTTTTTTAAAAAAATTATATATAAAAACAGGGCCCGGGCTAAGCCTTGGCCCGACCCGGCCCTGGGGGCCTTAGCAGGACCCCTCCCGGAGCCAGAAGCCCGGCCCAGCCTGGCTGCAATCAAGGCCCAGGCCCGGTTGGGGAAAGCCCGGGCCTGGGAGGCCCGGTTTTGGCCCGGGCTCGGGGGGCTTTTTGAACACGATTACCTCCGTTGGATCACCGCTTCGGCAAAGCTCCGTGCGGGCGTTGGAAAGCTCCATTGAAAAGGAGCTCTCACGAGCTGTCGCAAAGCTCCGTTGAGAACGGAAATTTGCTCCACCGATGCCACCGCAACGCCCAAACAAACTGTCAAAAAAAATAATTCATTCTGATATCAACGCAATGGAGGGTTAACGTAGAAACAAACGGACCCTCAATCTTTGTTGTCATCAATTGTCATTTTCTATTATAAGAATGGACCAAAGAATCGTTGGTCCACTAGATAATTGTGATTAAATTAAATTTGATTGCATGGCCCGATCGTGTGCGAAATTGGGTGAGCAAATATCTGGTTGAGATACGTTTTAATTAAGATTAATGGATGTGCTTTAATAAATAAACTAATGAAAATTTTTGGAATTTTATTCGACGCCTGAAAATATTTATACGAGAACTTAACGTGTAGATGTAATGTTTATTGAGGCATGTCAACAGTGAAATAAGACTCAGGCCCGCGAAGTACCGCGCAAGTGCACTCAGGTAAGTAGCATGCTTGGTGTTCCCAGCACCCTCAACTTAGCAACAAGTCCGTCAGTCGACAACAAGTCCGTCAGTCGACAACAAGTCAACCACTTCAGACTCTTCTAAACGCAACAGGGGACACGTCGCAGAGGATAAGGCATGTAGAGCGCGTCGTTCAAGCTTCCAAAACACAAGTACCAGGATGTATAAGACACATTACTCCCCCTGCCAAGCACCAACAGGGAGCTGCAGAGTACGACGAGCACATCACTCCCCACAACATACGAAGAAATACCCAGTTCCGTGAGTGGTGGCATGTCACCCTCCGCACCCTGCTTTCTCTTTTTCTCCAGTAAATGTAATGGGAGGCAGCATATCGCCCTCAATTCTCTTAAAAGCTCTGTACAACAATCATCAGATAATTGAGATTTGGCCGGCACAGATCTGACCACATGATCTTTCACCCAGTTGACAGATTTTCCTTATTAAAAAATTTGTCTTGTCAACAACTTCCCCTTTTCGTGACTGTTTGCGCGCTAGATCGCTCCCGATTTAGGACGGTCCAATTTAATCATGTCTACCAAAGCCTCAAGATTCGCCGAGTGGGTCCGCCAGAAGATGATTAAGATAGAAAGAACAATTCTAGGCTCAGGCGAGCCGGTTCAGGAGAGTGGGGAAGGCACTCCCCAACTCGCGTAAGGTCGAATCGTCATTAGCCTGGGGGTGAGTGGGCCCTATAAGTTCGCACTCGCCCCAGAGCTTAAGCGAGGGAGAGGCGAGTTGGGTAGTCAAGCCCGCACTCGCCTTCAACCCCGGGGTGGCGAGTGCTGACCTTATCAAGGCACTCGCCACCCCAAGCAAGTGGTAGGCTCGGGGAGTATTCACCCAACAATGTTTTTACCAGAATGCTCATGTTGTCCTGCTAATAACTCCTCCGAACCACGAAGTTTGGTTGTTGGCAGACCCATATGGGTTGCACATAGTATTTCCAAAAGTCGGGATTGCATTATTGGCAGGCCAAGTCAGAAAAAGTATAAATTAACCCTTAATGACACCTTTGGAGGGATCGATCTTTTGCTTTCTCCCTCTGGTCTGTTTTAGCTGGTTTATAGAGCCCTCCAAGATGCCCAGCTCAACTTTGGCTAAGGAGTGGGAACTCTCTCAGATCTTCCGGATATGTGGCGGGACCTCCTTGTTGTAACGCAGGGTCTGTTCCTTTGTTCAAAGTCTTTGGCCATGAGTTCAATTCAGGATAAGTGCAGGTTACCCCATTTGGGTCTAAACTCTCTTTGAGACCGAGTAACGATTTCAACATTTTGATGCGGTGAGCGTGAAACGTAATCTACTCAAGAAAATCTCAGGCAAAGTCTCATGGCTGGAGGCGAAGTAGAAGGAGCCGGCTCGGGCAATACAGCACCACCGACGAGTGGTGTCACAGTCGAAATGTTGGAAGATTTCAAGATGGAGGTACTACAGATCATTCACCTTGCATTCGCTACGAGATGCGAGTGGGTGACGCCTTCTATCTCGGTGGTCGCGGCCCTATCTTTAGGCGAGAATGCCCCTGGTTAGCGACCCGGGAAGGAGGTGTCAGCTTAAAGCAGTGAAAGAGATCTCGTTGGGCGGGAGTTGTTCCCCGATCAGGCGAGTGCTGAAAGGATCGGCGAGCCGGCCGCGAGAGATGGGTCGACTCGCCCGGTGGGAGGAGGGAGCCCTTTCAGCGAGTTGATTGTTTCGTCCCCAGTCCTAGAGGGGTTCTGAGAGCCAAAGATATCTTACTACACAGGCAAGGATGATCTAATGTAACACGTCCAATGGTGTGAGGATAGTGTTTCCATCAGACAGATGTCAGACGCTTTCAAGTGTCTACTCTTCGTCATCACCCTAAAGGAGAAGGCTAGTGATTGGTTCCACCAGCTCCCCACATGTTCAATTTATTGCTTTAAGGACCTACGTCACAGGTTCCTGTTGAGGTTCTCAACATTGAAGAAGTGAAAGAAGGGAGCGGAGTTCCTGTTCGCGATCAAGCAGGGCCTAGAGGAGACACTAGGAAGTCTCATAAACGGGTTTCAGGAGGAGATCCTTTTGGTCCAAGAGGTATCAGGGTACACCATGATGCTTGTCTTTACACTAGGGTTGCGACAAAGATTCTTTAGTATAGAGTTAAAGAGAAAGCCTCCTCTATCCTCCGAGGAACTGATGGAGAGGGCGGCAAAGGAGATAGAAGGAGAATTGGAGAATCTGTCGTTCGCCAAAAAGCTGGCTAAGTTGGCGGAGGATGAGGTGAAGGAGAAGGGAACAAACATGCAGTAAGAAGCCAGAAGGAGAGAAGAGCTCAGTGGTGATGGGTTCCATGGACAGCACCAAGGTTGGGGGTATTAGGAGACAAACAACCGACTGGCCTTAAGACCCCAGGGGGGACCCTTTCAGGGGATGGGAGAGGATTTCATGGACGGGAGAATTACCGAGGGGGTTAAGGGCGGATCAACCCTTCGGGGTGGAATCAGGGTCAGAGGCCGCCCCTCTCGCCACAACAACAAGCGATGGAGATCACCCGAGGAAGGGTAAGAAGAAAAGAGAATGAAAGAGGAGGGGTAGGGGAGTGTTGCCCTATTGTGACTTCCACCAGGAGGAAGGTCACACAACTTGCCCGGAGTTTCTGGAAATGAGAAAAGCGAGAGGTCCGGCACCGCAGCAGCAGCCGGTGTGGATCGTGGAAGTTCTGCCTGGAGAAGGGGAAGAGGATAGATGCAAGGACCAGACTGATGTAGGGGCCAGAGGAGGGATCAGGGTGATCCACGATGGAGTGGGGATCGATGCCACCTGTAAGGCGAGCTTCCAAACCATGTTTAGAAGGAGCATCGCTTTGACATCCCAGAACCCACCCCCAGAAGAAAAGATAACTTTCTCATCAAAGGACATGATGAATTATGAAGATCTGTTCTGCGACGCCTTGGTGATCAAGACGGCAATCAAGAATTTCACGGTCTCTAGGATTCTAGTCGATAATGGGGGCTCCGTGAATGTGATCTTCAAGAAGGCATTCGATGTAATGAAAGTGGAGGCAAGGAGGGTGATGGCCTCGGATGGGCTATTATTTGGATTTTCTAGAGAGAGTAAGGAAGTCGAGGGTGGAGTTGGGCTTCATGTGACGCTGGGGGGAGTGTCAAGGAACTGTCGGTTTTTCATCATCGATGCTCAGAGCAGCAATAATATCATTTTTGGGCACCCCCTCATAAGCATTTTTTGCTGTGTTCCTTTGTCGTTCCATCAGTTTCTCAAGTTCAACAGTGGATGAGTCTAGGTTTGGATTAGAAAAGATCCCATGGTGGCGAGACAATGCTACGTGTTTGTCGCCAACACCATCTCATGGATAGCAGAGACTGAGGATATAAGGAAGGAGATAGAGGAACGAGTAAGGCAAGAAAACGAGGCTGTAGATGTAACGCCCCCGATTTTTTTTGCTACGATTATTAAATTCTCGTTTGGCGTTACGTCGATGTGTTTTCTTGGCTTGTGCCATCTGTGGAGTGTGGTCTTAACTCCTTAGAACTGAGTGCCCTATTTTGTATCCTATGGGCAAGGTCTCCATAGCAAGCCGAGTCGTTTTGGGTGACCCGGTGTGGCCTCTTGGGGGATGCTTGTGTTTTGGCTTTAGGTGGGTATAACTCGAGTTCTGTTCCTCGAAAGTTAATTTCGACTTCGTCGATGTGTTCGTAGCGTGGGTATTTAGCTACGGTGTGAATTTCGTCAAATTCCGAGATAGTTTGGTTTTCGCGTCGTTTTGGGTGTGCCATTAGTAAATTCTAATTAGTAACCCTCTTAGTTTAAGTGAACCGGTGGCTTGGGAGACGGTTAGGCTGATCAGGCATGGTAAGGCTTATTTATAAAGCTTTGGTTAGAAGTTGGCAGGCCCACTCTCTTCTTTCTTCCCAAGACCGAAACCGCTGCTCCTGTTCGCGGAAAGCAGAGGCGAAAACGACGGGCTGCCCTAGCTTTCGGACGGTGATCCCGGGAGTGTTCGTGGACGGATTTCAATTCTGAGAGCGGATTTGGATTGCTCTCTCTTAGACCTTAGTTTCAACGGTAAGAGATTTGATTTTCGTGGAGTTTTTTTAGGAGGCCCAAAATTCTTGTTTTGGCCCTTTTCCGCCATTAAAGTTCGGGATTTTTTTGCTGTTAGGGTGTTGCTGCTGCTGGTGTCGTGTGCAGTTAAGGGAAAGCCGACCAAGCTTCGTAGGAAACTGAGGCAAGTGGTTTTTGCACTTGCTGTTTGATTTTCTTTTTCCCTTCTTAACTACCCGGTTAGCCCTAGGATAGAAGCCAAGTATCTCTCTTCTGCTTGTTAAAATTCTGTGCAGTGGTTTTAGGCTAACCCTAAAATTCTGTTTGATCTTCCCCTCCTTGTGCTGTTTTGCTCAACATGTTGGTTGTTTTCACCATTTTGACTCCAGATTTGTAGTTCTGGTTGGGTGCTTTTGCGGGTGGAGCCGAGAGAGAGAGTGAGGGAGGTTTTGTGGTAGGGCTCTGGTTAGAACCAGTCTTGGTGGGTTCTCGGGATTTGGTGTTGAGTGTGGTGCACACACTCAAAGCCAAAAGCTGCCCAGGCTTGGCGTTGAGTGTGGTTGATAGTTTAACTTTAAAGACAGCCTAAACACCTAGAGGGGGGGGGGTGAATAGGTTCTACTTATTTATAAAAACTTCTAGGCAGAATTCAATTTAATGGCTAACACAATAATCACAGCAATCACAGAAAATAAAACATCACAGATTGCACAATATTTTATAGTGGTTCCCCAAGGTCTGGGTACATCCACTTTCCCCCTTCACCTATCTAGCAGTATGCTAGATTCGGCCAAACTTCCACTAATCTCAGATCAACAGATCCTACAACTCAGAACCCAACTGGTTCCTACAACTCAGGCACAACAGCCCTACCTCAGCCTTGCCCCAAGGCCTACAACTCAGAGAAGATCCTTCTCCTACACTCAGGCAAACAACCCTACCACTCAGAGTTCAACACTCCTACACTCAGCCTTTATAACACAGGCTTACAACTCAGATCTGTGTAAACAGATCCTACAGAAATATAGAAAAGATTATTTAACTATCTTGCCTAAATTGAGAGAGAAAAGGCCAAGACAATTCTTGATCAGCTGATGAAATCAACTGTATCTGAGCTTTCTTCAAAGCTTCTTGAATATGAACTTAGCTGAGTTGATTTCCAAACAGCTTCTTGAGAATCCACTGGTGGTTTCTTTCTTCTTCTTCAAATTCTGGCTTGATCTCTCTCTATCCAGCACTTTGAATGATTCTTCTGAATTCTGATTAGAACTCTTCTTTGATCTATCCTTAGATAGTCTTCTTAGATCTTCTGGAGAAGATCTTCTTAAGTGCCTAGCACTTTCTTGAAATGAATTGGATTGTAATCCTTCTCAACTTTTTGATTCTCATCAATGTTTTCAAAAGTTACTTTCTCCTTCTGAATCTATCTATTTATAGACTTTCTTCATGGTAACCGGCTGATCCGGTTTCTAACCGTTTTCTGACAAGTCTGACAGCTTCAGTTAACCGGTGGCAACCCACAGCTGTCAAGTCTTCAAACAAGTCCTGTGCCTTAGTCTTGAACCACAAGTTGTCGAGACAGTCTGTCAAAAAGTGTCGAGACCATCTGTCTATCTGTGTCGACACAATTGACTTTGGTGTCGACACAGTCTTCAGTGATGTCGACTAAGTTGCCTTTGAGTCGACACAGCTTCTTCTGAAAATAACTTGGTCTTGACTCTTCAGTGTGTCGACACAAGTCCTGTGTGTCGACACAGTTGTTGTAGAATCATAACTTAGTAAGTGTCGACTTAGCCTTCAGGTGTCGACACAGTCTTCTTTTAACTCTGCTATAATGTGTCGACTCAATCACAATGTGTCGACACATTCTGCTGGTGTAGACAAACTTGAGGTCGACTATATTCTTCTGTGTCGACACATTTTCCCAATGTTGAGGTCGACGCTTTTCTTCTGTGTCGACACAAATTCCCAGTGTTGTGTCGACTTACTTCTTCTGTGTCGACACTGCTTCCCAGTGTTGTGTCGACTTACTTCTTCTGTGTCGACACACTTTCCCAGTATTATTGTAGACTAACTGCTATGTGTCGACACTGCTTCCCAGTGTTGTGTCGACTAATTTCTTCTATGTGTCGACACATCCTTCTCTGTGTCGACACTTGGACTTAGAATTTTTCTGCATACTTTATTAATTTTTCACCTGCACATGTCAACTCAAAACAACATCAAATACACCTTGATGTATATCATTGAGCTAAGTTGGGCTTCTTCAAATCAGGTACACATTTTCCAATGTACCCAACAATCTCCCCCTATTTGGAGAAGTCATAACCCTATAGCCAATGATATACACTATTTATACAAAGTATAAACTGATGATAAATGACATAACAGGAATACTTAATATAAACAAAACATAAAAACAATCCATCACAGAATGAACATTATATGATGCCAAACAACATTTTGTTTATAACCTGATAATGTTTGAATACAGAGAATTACATTTAATGATTTAATCAAAACATTACAAAATACTTTGAAAGAACTAAAAAACTAAGACTGATCAGGCTCTTTAATGACAATCCCTTTGCCAGATAGAACTTGAGCCTTCACAGGAGCTTCAGAATCTTCAGCTGGCTTCTTGCCTTTTAGATCAGCCTTCTTCTTTGCTTCTTCCTTGAGCCTTTGCCTTTCAAAATAATGAAAGGGCTTTGGAAAATATTTGCTTGGCTCCTGAGCATCTGTAGGCAGCCTACCCAGCTTGGCTTTTCTTCTAAACTGTACAATGGCCTCTTGCCTGGCTTTATACTTCTGCCATTCCATCTCATTGTACCACTTGCCTCTTTCCTGCACTTGGTCTTTGACAGCCTTCCATGCAGTGAGTATTATATTTCTGGAAGTAGGACTCCACTGCTCAAAGTCTGGCTTAAATTCAGCCTGCTCTCTAAACCTTTTCTTAGATAGAAGAGCATCTTGCTGGTCTTTCAAAGTAGCCTCAGGCTTATCAACCTTCCCAATAATAATATTAGTAACCTCCTTTGGAGGACTATACATCCCTTGAACCTGCTGATCAATCATATCAAAATCTGGAGGGGGGTAAATGACTTGGGCAACCTCAGGTTGATTGCCTTCAAGTAGACTTGTTTGTATTCCTGACTCAGTCACCATAGCATCATCACACAATGGGGGATATCCTAATGTGGCGCGAATACTATTGGTCACCTATTTGGAGTGCTCTGAGCCTGCATGAACTAGCATCCTCTCCCCCTTTATGGCTTCTCTAGAAACATGATCTCTGAGATCTTCCTTTTGAAATCTGATTTGGCCATCCAGATAATTGACACCCTCTTTAAAAAATGGTTTTAACTTTTGAAGCTTTTCAGATATTTCTTTTTGAGAGGTAGAGATTGCAGTCTTAATAGAAGCAATAGCAGCTTGAAAGTTCTTATCAAATTCTTCCATTTCTTTTGTTTTATCTGCAGGCAGGCCTGGAACAATCCTTTTCAATTCTGCTATTATCTCATGATGAGATTCAGTTAAATTATCATTCATTCTTAACTGATTTTCCAAGACATAGCTTTGCTTTAAAGCAATGTCATCCACCTTAGGGATGATAGTCTGTTGTTGTTTTGCCAGATATATCACAGCATTACCACCCTTATGGAAGCAATCTGTCATTTCCTTCTTATGCATGTTGACCTCAAACCTAATTGATTTTATATCTTGAGCTAAGTCAAACTGCATAGACTTGCTATTTTCATCAACATACTTTTCCAGAGCCATTCTTTGTTCATCCAATTTCACCTGTAGATCTACCATAAACTTGTTATGATCAAAGGCAGGAGATACTTGTTGAGGTGTTGTCTGTAAAGCTTGCTTATAATTCTTGCTTCTTCTCTTAAATACAACAAGTTTTCTTTTCTTGGCCATCCTGGCTTCTTCAGTTTCAGTATCAGACGAAGTATCTAGGTGAACTCTTTCTTGAGGAGGATGAAGTGTATCTGTCCCAGTGACCTGTTGCTCAGTCTCAACATCCACTGGCTCCCCCTCAACCTGTGGCTCAACTTCAGCTTCCTGATCAATTTCCATACCTATGGACTTCTCAATTTCTTGTCCTCCTCCTACTTTATCAGTAGTAGTATCAGCATCAGGGAATAACTCCTCCAGAGTAAATTCCAGTTGAGCTGTATCTTCTACAGCAGTTAAATCTTGAGATAAGTCTAACTGTGCTTCCTCTTGCACTTGTACTGACAACAGCTTCTCCTGTACTCGTTCAGTAATTGTAGTATCTAGAGTGGAAGTGGACACTAGCTCCCCCTGAACCTGTGCAGTAATAAGAAGATGAGCAATGTCTTTTATAGTAAAATACATTAGCTCCCCCTACACTTGTACCTGATCAGGAGTAGATACATTTTGAGCAGGAGAGAGAACTGGCTCCCCCTGCATCTGTGCAGGTGTTGACACTTGCTGGACTATAGTTGAGTCAGGCTGTTCTTCAACCTGTGTCCTGAGTGGGTCTTCTTGTTGTTGTTCAGTTTCTTGAGTTTGAGAAGGGAATTTCACAGGGGTGTCTGGCCTGCTCTCTTCAGGCACATCCTTGGACAACACCCTATCCCACCTAGAGAACAGTCTCATATCCATTCTTCTCATATGATTGATCTTAGTCCCTGGCAGTTGCTGCATCACTTCAGGAATCACTCCAGTGAGATATAAGCTCATGATTCTAGCTATGTTGGGCTTCTTGATTCCTTCTTTGATCTTGTCAAAGAGTACTCCTGACTAATCAGTAGGAATTGTAAAAACAATCCTGGTCATAAGGCTGAACATATAGGCAGAAATCCTATCATGTCCACCTGTCTTGCAGAGGATCACTTTCCCAACAATTTTAGACAAGAACTTCCCTTGCTGATTCATACCCTTCCTGTTGAATGCAGCTCCAATCTTCATGCTCGAGTCTAGTCCACACCATTGAAGGGCTTCCCTTGTCTTAGAACTAGAAACTTCCTCTTCATTCTCAACTACTTGTAATTGAAAGATCTTTCTTAAACTTCTTGGAGTAATCTTCACCTTAGTCCCTTAAACATTGGACTTAATCTTGAGGCCATTTGAGTGGACTGATGCAGAGATAAAGAACTCGTGCACCTCCTTCTTCCAGATTTTAGTCGGTTCTGAGATTAGAAATTCTAACCCTGACTCGGAGAGGAGGGTGATAACCCCTTGAACATCTGGCGGCGCATCTGCAAAGGCCTGGCGCACCAACTCATACCCTTCATTGACGTTGTCTTCAATCCTTGGCGCCATCGATTCGTCGAGAAAGCTTGAGAGAAGAGAGAAAGATAGACTGTCGACACAGGGTTTTAGTCTCGAAAACCTTGGAAGCGTGTCGACAGAAAGAGTTTTTGACCTATTTATACCTTCTGTTTAAAGAAGTTCAAAAGGCGCCAAAAACAGACTAAATGTGTCGACACAGACGGAATGTGTCGACACAAACTTCTATTGTCTCGACATTACTTCAGCCTACTATGTGTCGACACCAATTTGTGGTTATGTCGACACCTTGGATACATAGTAGATAGACAGAAATTCTGTGTCGACTCTAAGGATAAGTGTCGACACATATTCTGTAAGTGTCGACACCATTATCCTGGTTGAGTCGACATTACATTTCTGGTTAAGTCGACAATATAACTCTTAAGTGTCGACACATATTCTCTGTATCGACACAATATTTCTGACTTGTCGACATTATTTCTCTGAGTCGACACATTATTACTGAATGTGTCGACACATTCTTACTTAGCCAATTTCTGTTGGTTCAACACCACTTGTAAGTGTTACTTCAATGTGTCCTTTTTTAACACTTAATTATGTTGTTATTATTTTAACTTACTTACATACCACTTCAATTGCATTGTTAATGATTTTGTTAATACATTAATCAATGGTTAACATACCTAATTCAATTTTGAATTTATTGAATTTGGTTTCATCTAAAGGCTTAGTAAATACATCTGCTATTTGATAATCTGTTTTTACAAATTCCAATGAGATGTCTCCTTTTTCTACATGTTCTCTAAGAAAATGGTATTTGATTTCTATATGCTTATGAAAGTGAAGGGATAGATACTACTCTAGAGGGGGGGTGAATAGAGTTATCAAATTTTGCACAAGACAAAACTTAATGATCTACCCAACTCCCTTGGAGTGAAGTACGGAATGAAAGATTATAGATATAGATTTAACCCTAGAGCCTAACACAAGTGATGTGCACAAACTCAAGCTAACTGTAATTACAGTTAAGGCTTGGAAAACCTAATCAGCAACTAGCAACCTAGTTATATCTAATCACAGCCACAATACAGGAATTAAACAATGGAATCCAGACGACACAAGGAAATTTATAGTGGTTCCCCAAATAACTTGGGTACGTCCACTCTTCTACCCACACGGTAGGAATCCACTCAGGTTTTTGATCAGGTGCCCTGCCACCAACAGGATCTGCTTCAGGTAGATCCAGAAACCCTTTAGACTTTTGATCAGGTGTCTAAAAACCAAACACAGGTTTTTGATCAGGTGCCCTGCCACCAATGGATACTTTTGAAGGGAGTAATAACCCTGTACAGGAGGGGGAAGAAGGTTAAGATGTCTTCTCTATTTTACAATAGATTAGAGAAGCACAAAAACTTGCACTGAGCTAGAAAGCTCTAAAGAATCAAGGCTCCCCCTGGCTCAAAGATGTCCAGGTGAAGTCTTGCTTCAGTGCAGAAAAACTCTTCAGAAAGTTCTGAAGGAAAAGCTACAGGAAGAAAGTAAATAACAAAATCAAAGATCTTCAAGCAGCTATCTTCTTCTTCTTCTTCTGAGGAACTCTGAGTTTGAACTTCCTGAAAGCAGGAGAACTCAGGTTGAAGAAGAGTCGAAGATCTTAACACTTCTCAGTTAGATGGAAATTGCTGAGAGCAGAAAGCTTGAACTTGATGAAGGCTTGAAAGCTTAAGTGAACAACTGGTTAGCTATTAGTTTTTCAACTAACTTCAATCCTTCTTTAAAGGGTCCTTTATATAGCAGCAACAAGCAACGGTTCTCTTCAGTTTTGAATTACTTGTCTTCTTCTGAGACTTGAGACCTGGGCTGCAAATAACACACAGCAAAACAAACTCTGCAGCAGGCTATACTATAAAAGGAATGAACCTCTTTCTAAGAAGCTGCAGGCCCAAATCAAATAACAGAAGGACTAAATAAAGTCACATCAAAGAAATACTCTTTATAGCAAAGAGAAGACTTTTCAGTCTAACGGCTATAAAGGGCTGTCAGCAGATAAAGTAATATACAAAGACAGCTAATAAGACAAACAACTTTATCTAAACAGATTTGACTCAGGCAAAAAGAATAGAGCAGATATGCCTGAAAATATTATCATAATTCAACTGAAACAAATTGCCAGAAAATGTATTAATTAATTAAATATAATAAATAAATACAGAATATAAAGGCAGGCAGAAAGCGTCGAACGACCTTCGGAGATCGTCGACCGACGCACGGAGATCGTCAACTATCGGGCAGATAGTCGAACGATCCAGATAGTCGACCTATCGAAGAAGATAGTCGAACTACCTCGGCAGATAGTCGATCTATCAGAACAGATAGTCGAACTATCAGATAGTCGATCTATCAGGACAGATAGTCGAACTATCAAGCGCAAACAGATAGTCGACCTATCAAGCAGATAGTCGACCTACCTCAGAAAACAGATAGTCGACCTATCAACAGATAGTCGAACTATCAAAACAGACCAGATAGTCGATCTATCAAAAGATAGTTGAACTATCAGATAGTTGAACTATCAGGACAAATAGTCGAACTATCAAAGACGACAGATAGTCGACCTATCAACAGATAGTCGACCTATCAAAGCGGAACAGATAGTCGACCTATCAACAGATAGTCGAACTATCAGATAGTCGATCTATCAGAACAGATAGTCGAACTATCACGCCAAGCAGATAGTCGACCTATCAACAGATAGTCGACCTATCAACGCAGACAGAGCGTCGACCAACTGATAGACGATCGTCGATCAGCCGATAGACGATAGTCGAGCGGCGTTCGACTATAGTCGAACGAAAAACTACTTAACCAAATTCTCAATCTGGAAAAGTGAGGACTCTACAGCTAGACTACTAACCATTGACCATAGATAATTCTTGGGTCAAGGAGCACAAAGGAGAGGACTAAACTCAAATCAAACTAGGGTACCAACAATCTCCCCCTATTTGGGTTAAGTCTCTCAAAATCTAAAACATACAGCTAGCTATAGAACACTAAAATAATACAGGAAATAGACAGCAAATAACTAGCAGATTATCAAACAGATAACAGATATAACACAGCAGTTAATCAAACTATTAAGAATCTACAGAGTCTGGTAAAGAATCAGAGGAACTAGGAACAAAAGAGATTTTCCTTAAAGGATCATCAGATTCTTTCTTTGATAGCTTTAAGTCCTGCACCCCAATGATCTTTAATTCTGCAGCTCTTGGGACTACTGCTTCAGGATGCTTTTCCATGTATTTAGAGGGGTCAAAAACATCAGGATTAACCTGGAACTTTTCAAACTCTTTCTTTCTGAAAGCAGACATGGTAGTTAAACCAGTCGTATCTTTTCCTTCTGCTCTTGCTTTTCTTATTTGAGCTGCTCCAACTAGTTCTTGAAAACAAGCCATCCTAAAATTAGGATCAAGCTCAGGATTTTCATAAACAGGCTCAGGAGGAGCAGCATCAGATACTTTATCTAGATAAGATATTGGAGCAGACTTAGCAAAAGGATCTTGCTAGAAATTTTAAAACAAAGTAAACTATTTACCTTTTGAAACAATTTTCTCAGACTGAACTGGTGCAGCAGTTGAAACCTTTCTCTTAGGAGAAGGAGGAGGTGAAAAAGTTGGCTTTAGATGCACGATCTCCTTAACTTGTTCTTTCACTTCTGCTTCATGCATTTGACTGTCAGAATGAGATTTTCCATAAGAGCTGTGAGAGCTTTTCCTTGATTGATGCTGAGACGAAGCAGATCTTGCTGATGGAGCAGATTTTCCTGAAGATGATGAAGGATTGGCAGAAAGATTACCAGAAGCTCCTGCACCTGGAGGAGGAGGAGGAGGACCTCTGGGAGTCCATCTTGAACCAGGACTATCATATCTTTTAGTTCTTTTCCTTTCTTTCTGCTGATTCTTTGAAAACCACATCCAGTGCTGAAATTCTTTCGATTTAGGGTCAATGCCCTTCAGAATATAAAAAGGAGTATCATTATCTTTACTGGGAGGAGGAGGAGCAGCAGCTTTCCTTTTCCTTTGGGCAGCTTTCTTTTTCCTTGATTTCTCAGATACATCAGAATCCTCTTCATCATCAGAATGAGATGAGGGAAGATTTTCATACGGATCATAGGCTTCAGAAACAGCCTTTTCTTTAAGCTTCAGAGCAGATTTTTCTCTTTCCTCTTCAATGGCATCCAGAGCCAGAAGGGAATCTAAGTCCAACCCTGGTGAATCATCCCAGATGGTTGACTTTTCAACTTGCAGCTCTTTTTCTTTATCTTCCAACAAAGACTGTACTCTTAAATCCCAGGCAGCTCTTGCTTGTACTTCTTCCACACTCAGAACAGGAGTGTCATCTTTGACTTTATCTTGATTCTCAGATTCCTCTTCTCTATCATCTAAAAAAGATTCCAATTCAGGATCTACTTGGATATCAGGAACACTTGGGGCAGCCTCTGAGACAATTACTATTATCTGAGCAGATAAATCTTCTCTAATAACATCTGTAGAATTTATGAATACAGATCTGCTAAATAAGCAATAATCATTCCTTCAAGGTATTCACTAGCAAGTAAATTAATCGACTCATCAACAAAGCGAATGAATGAATTACCTTCATACTTGACCATCTCCCATGATTCATCTAGATATGAGGTAATAATTCCTTCTAGGAATCTAGCAACCACAGGAGTGGTGAGATCTTCTAGGCAGACTTTTACTGCAATTTCAGATAGCATGATTCCATCAGCTATTTCCTTATCAGATAACACTGGAGCTACTTCTTTCTCAGCTGGAGCAGACTCTTCCAGAGCTGTCATTACAGTATCTGTTATAGCTGGAAGGGAGGCAGGAGGTTCTGAGGAATCTTCATAGAACATCTCCCCCTACCTGATTTCAGTGGAGACTGAAACCAGGCCCCTTGAGGAAGATGGCTCAGCAGATTTTGAGAGAGATTTGATGGAGGCAGTTAAGATATCAATGGAGGATGCAAGGGGAGCGATTGCCTCTTCAATCATGGTCTTGATTGACGGGGTAATCAACTCCACAATGCGGGAGATGAGTTCTGGAGTAATCTCAAAGGATGATGAATGTGAAGTGGATGGAGCTGCAACAGATATGGTTGAAATGCTGGGATGAAGAATGGTGTGGACAGGGGATTGAACAGGAGATGGAGCTGGAGAGTTAATTGGAGAATTAACTGGGGAATGAATGGGAGATAGAGGAGGAGAAGGAATCCTCTCAGAACCTAGCAAATCAAAGCTAGGAGCAGATATCCTAGCCAGATGAGCAGGTAGAGGAGATGCTGGAGGGGAAAGAGGAACAACCGTGGTTGTTTCTGGAGCAGAAGAAGGGGAAAGTCTTACTTCAACTGAAGTTGATGGTACTTCAACTGAGGCAGACAACACAACAGAAGAAGAGGGAAGAGCTGAGCCAGCTTCGACAGGGTGAGGAGTGACTGATTCAGTCCTGGTGTCCTCAGATGTTGCTGGAGCAACCCCTGTGAGAGCGGGTTTCACAAATGTTCTCTTCCATTTTGAGAACAGTTGGGGATCCATCTTCTTGCTGGCGTTAATTGTTGTTGCGGTTGAACTCAGCAGCTGGGGGTACTTTTCCTTCAGGAAGATTCCAATAACCCTTCCTAGGGTAACTTCCTTCTTACCAATCTTTTTTCTTATTAAATCAAACACAACTGCTGCCCAATCTATCCTTTTCCGATTAACAATCGCACACATTAGTGCGAATTGTTGCCTTGTTATATTATCATGGGCAGAGTGCTTACCAAGGAGCACTTTTCCTACCAACTCAGCGAGGAACTTGATCTTGAAGGGGAAATTTACTTTGAGCAGCTTGGTGGGAATGCCCTCAGCATGTCCCAGCTCAACTAGCATTCTTCCAAATTCCTGAGCATCTTGCTCATAATCCTCTTCACCATTTGTTAAATCAAAAATTTCAGTCAAAACGGCCGGAGTTAGGATTACCTCTTCTCCGCCGATGGTTCCAGTCATCGAGTCGTCGGTGGAGGACGACGTGAAGGCCCATTCCTTGATTTCTGGGATGTTTATCTTAATCCTTGAAGACATTAGCCTCTCTAATCCCTGATCCCGGCACAGCTGTAGAACTTCTACGATCCCTGCATCGCAGCTACTAAACGCGTCGAAATCCACGCTAAATCCTGCATCAAACTTCACAACTGCTAGAACTGCTGGAGAGACCGCCATGGATTCGCTGGAGAAAGCTCGAGAAGGACGGAGAAGACGAAGGAGACGAAGCGGCAGAAAATCGCAAGCGGGAAGGCAGAATGCGAAAAGACACGCTCCGTCGACGATAAAACACAAGATCTTTTAACCTAGGTCGACTATCGGCTTTATATTAGACCGGAAATAGTCGATCTATTAAAAAGATACTAGACCCGATGGTCGAAAGGCCGTTCGACGATCGGCTCAGAAGCAGAGTAGTCGGACAATCGTTCGACTATTTCTGGCTTCTCAAACAGCAGGCTATCGTCATCCAGAGATCGACGATGAGCTCGACTTGTTCGACGATGGTCGAACGTCGGTCGACGATCTTCAATCAGACAAACTTTCATCAACCATAGGTCGACGATGGGCTTGACCCGATCGACTATCTTCGAACGTCGTTCGACTATCTTCAAACAAGTTTCAACAAAGGCAGATATAGTCACACTTAGTCTCGTCCATTGATCATGCCTAGTTGAACTAAAAAGAACAGATGCTTCTGTTCATCTAAGGGCTTGGTGAATATATCACCTCTCTGAAACTCAGTGGATATGAACTCAAGACAAATCTTGTTCTTTTCCACACAATCTCTCAGGAAATGGTGCCGGATCTCAATGTGCTTCGTTCTAGAGTGGTGCACTGGATTTTGTGCAATTGAGATAGCACTGGTACTATCACACATGATTTTGGTGTTCTTGTGTGAGTAACCATAATCCACAAGCTGGTTTTGAATCCACAGGATCTGTGAACAATAACTGGCAGCTGCTATATATTCAGCCTCTGCAGTTGAAGTTGAGACAGAAGCCTGCTTCTTACAGAACTAAGAGACCAATCTCTCTCCCAGGAACTGGCAAGTTCCTGAGGTGCTCTTCCTGTCAACTCTGCAACTAGCATAATCAGAATCAGAATATCCAATTAATTCAAATTCTGACTCAGCTGGGTACCAAAGTCCTAGATTTGGACATCCCTTCAGGTATCTCAGGATTCTCTTTAGAAGAATCAGATGAGATTCCTTGGGGTTGACCTGGAATCTAGCACAAAGGCATGTAGCAAACATTATATCTGGCCTACTTGCAGTTAGATATAATAGGGAACCAACAATGGCCCTATAATTCTTTTGATCAACTGACTTGCCGTGATCATCAGAATCAATAACTACATTAGTAGCCATGGGTGTAGGCATTGCTGAAGCATCAGCCATCCCAAATTTCTTTACCAATTCCTTGACATATTTGGATTGGGAGATGAAGATACCATCAGCATCTTGCTTAACTTAGAGACCAAGAAAGTAAGACAGCAGCACACCCATACTACTCATCTCAAACTTGGAATGCATTAAGTTGGAAAACTTTTTGCACAGTTTGGGATCAGTGGAGCCAAAAATAATATCATCTACATACACCTGAACTAACAGGATTGTGTCCTTGTGATGCTTGACGAAAAGGGTTCTATCAACTACTCCCCTAGTAAAGTTATGCTCTAACAGGAAAGTAGCTAAGGTCTCATACCAGGCCCTAGGAGCTTGCTTTAGTCCATAAAGAGCTTTCTGCAACTTAAACACATGAGAAGGCTGAGTTGAAGAAACAAACCCTGGTGGTTGTTCAACAAACACCTCTTCCTTAAGCTCACCATTTAGGAATGCACTTTTGACATCCATTTGGAACACCTTAAACTTCATGAAGGCTGCATAGGCCAAGAAGATCCTTATTGCTTCTAGCCTTGCAACAGGAGCAAAGGTTTGGTCATAGTCTATACCTTCCTCCTGTCTGTAGCCCTGAGCTACAAGCCTAGCTTTATTCCTTACTATAATTCCATTAGCATCCAACTTGTTTCTATACACCCACTTGGTGCCTATGATCAGTTGGCCTTTAGGTCTTGGAACCAAAGTCCAAACTTTACATCTCTCAAACTGATTGAGTTCCTCTTGCATTGCAATGATCCAGTGGGGATCTAGCTCTGCATCTTTAAAGGTGAGGGGCTCAACCTGTGAGAGGAAACAAGCGTGCATCACATCCTGTCTTAATTGATGTCTTGTTTGCACACCAGCTGATATGTCTCCAATCACTTGAGATGTCGGGTGATCTCTAAGTGTGACAATATCAGCAGGTGGGATGTGATCTTCAGCAACAGTTGGGATTAATTCCTCAGGAGGAATTTGATCTACTGTTGGTGGTACAACAGCAGCTTCAACAGCTTCAGCAATGTCTTCATCACTGTCTGATTCAGTGATCTGAAGAGTTGATAGTTGAAGAATTTCTTGAGGGGCATCATTTACCTGCAAAGAACTTGAGGAAGGAGAATTTTCCTTCTCCTTGTAAAACATCTGAGACTCATCAAAAGTCACATGCACAGATTCTTCAATTTTACAGGTTGATTTGTTATAAACCCTATAAGCTTTGCTTACTTGGGAATATCCAAGCATGATTCCCATTGAAGCTTTTGCTTCAAATTTTCTAATATATTCTTTATTATTATTATGAATATAAACAATACAGCCAAAAACTCTAAAGTAATTAATTTTAGGTTTCTTTCCCTTAAGCAACTCATAAGGAGTTTTACACTTAAGTTTGTGTATCAAACTTCTATTCAAGACATAATTGGCTGTACTAACAGCTTCTGCCCAATAGGAGAGAGGCATGTTAGCATCTGCCAACAATGTGCTAGCAGCTTCAATGAGTGTTCTATTTTTCCTTTCAACTACCCCATTTTATTGAGGAGTTCTAGGAGCTGAGAAGCTATGTTTGATACCTTCTCTCTCACAGAATTCTTGCATGAGAAGAGAGTCAAACTCAGTACCATGATCACTTCTGATCAAGGCCACATGAGTAGAGTACTCAGTCTACACACATAGTAGAAAGTCTGTAAGGGCTTTGAAGTTATCAGACTTAGTTCTCAAAAAGAAAACCAACTGAACCTGGAGAAGTCATCTACAATTACTAAAGTGTAATACTTCCCTCCTAAACTCTGTACATTTATTGGGCCAAAAAGGTCCAAGTGTAATAAATACAGGATTCTAGGAGAATCACTCTTATTTACAGATTTAAAAGAGTTTTTGGTTTGCTTGCCTAGCTGACAAGCCTTGCATAGGCTCTCCTTCTTGTAGGGGCAAGAAGGTAAACCTCTAACAAGGTTGTGCTTAGACAACCTAGATATATTTTTAAGGTTAACATGACTAAGCCTCTTATGCCACAAAGAATTATTATTAAGAGTTACTTCATTAAACAGGCAGATTTCAGAATGAGATGAATTGAAATCTACTAAGTAAATATTACCTATTCTAATACCTACTAAAACAACATTGTTATTTAAAGTAATACTGCAAGAGGAGTTAGAAAATGAAACCTGGTAGCCAGCATCACATAGCTGGCTGACTGAAATCAAATTATGCTTCAGTCCATTGACATATGCAACTCTCTTGAAAGTAACTGCTCCAATTGTGATCTTGCCATAGCCTTCTGTCTGACCACAGCTGGAGTCTCCAAAGATAACCTTTGGGCCGAGCTTAGCTTTGACTTTGACAGAAGATCTTTATTTTCTGTCATATGCTTGGAACATCCACTATCCAAATACCACTTATTTTGAGTGATTGGATAGGCCTTCACCTGCAAGACAATTATTTAGACAGTGTGGACCCAGGTAACCTTGGGTCCCTTGTTTTTCACATAAGAAAAACTGGAAATATATGAAAATGCAGGCTGAGGGTGATAACCTAGTGGGTGAGATCTCCTAGGTGGGATTCTCCATGCAGATGATGGGTCAACAAACCTAGGGTTTCTATTCTCATTTAGGTTTCTATGGAATTGATTATGATTTTGAAAATCATATTGAGAACGTCGATCGACGTTCGACGATGGGTGCTCAGATCGTCGACCTTCGTTCGACCATTGAGCTTCCGATCGTCGAGCTGCGTTCGACGCTCTTTGCATTTCTTTAAAGAATTTCTTTCTCTTTTCTCTCTTAGCTTTATTTAAAGTTTTATTAACAAGGTTTACTTGCTCAGTGTTCTTCTTTCCACTAGCTGAAATGAAGTTCACTGGTGTTGAAAGATTGTTTTTAAGAAGGACTGGGGGTTCACTGGGAGAAGCTCCTAAGCCTAGTTTGTCATTACCTGACCTAGTGTTGGTCATGCTTGTAATTTCTAACAACTTAAGGCTTCTACCATTAAGTGATTCCTCTAATCTCTTAGACTTAGCTAACTCTATTTTAAGAAATTTAATTTCTTCACTACAAGTAGTGAGATCTTCCTTTAACCTAATGTTTTCTGTAGCTATTGATTCTGAGTCAGCTAATCTATTTCTAAGTTCTTTTATTTCCTTTTCTGAGCTAATTAAATCTAAGCATAAAGATTTAAATTCTAATTTAAATTCTTCTGAAGTAAAATCATAAGAAGAGAGTACCTCATCTTCTGTAGGCATCTCTTCATCAGAATCAGAACTCTCTGCAGCAGAGTGGTTGCTGCAGGCATCTATTGCCATTAGGCAAACTTCTTTTGCCTTCTTCTCTTCCTCATCCTCACTGGAGCTTGATGAGGAGGATTCTTCATCAGAATCACTCCAGGTTTCAGCAATGAAACCTCTCTCCTTCTTCTTGTTTTTGTAGGAGGATGGCTTGGAGTGCTTCCTGTGCTGTTCCTTTTCTTTTCTCTTTTCTTTGTTCTTCTCCTCTGGACACTCTGGCAAGATGTGTCCAGGCTTCCTGCAACCATAACAAATAATTTCTTTAGCTGGAGAACGATCATACCTTGGTTTGTCTTCATAGCGTGAAGACTTCTTTCTGAACTCCTTTCTCCCCATCTTGAGAAACCTCTTGGCAAACAATGCCATTAGTTCCTCATTTGATTGGCTGCCTTCAGAAACATCAGCAGCCTTAAGAGCCAGAGATTGCTCTTTTCTTGTTGGAGTGGGGGTCTTGGCTTCAGCTTCTGCTTCTCTGGTCTTCAGCACTTGCTCAAAAGACTTGAGCTTGCCGAGAAGGGCTTCAGTGGAGATCTCATTTGTACTTCTGGCTTCTTTGATGGGCCAGATCCTTAGATCCCATGTGCTAGGGAAGCACATAAGAATCTTATCATTGACCTCTGTCAATGATATGTCCTTATCCAGGGTCCTCAGCTCATTGATGATTGAGCTGAGCCTGGTGTACATTGCTTCAACTGATTCAACATCAGTTTTCTTGAAGTTCTCATACTGTGAGATCAGGTTGGACCTTCTGTCCTTCCTCTCATCAGCTGAACCAGCTACAATCTGGTTCAGTGTGTCCCACATGGCTTTTGCTGAAGGACAGTCAGCAACCTTCTGGAACACCTCATCAGACATTGTCTGAGCCAGTATGTTCATTGCCTTGGCATCTGCAATTTTGGCCTTCTTGTACTCAACATTGTAATCTGGAGGAGGCACTGCACTCATATCAGATGATGAGGCAGTAGCAGCAGCAGGTGCTCTTGGGGGACCTGACAAAATAGAAGCAAAGATGCTTTCATCAATAAAATTCATATATAGTTTTATCCTTGCCTTCCAGATGCCAAACTTAGCTAAGTTGCATGCTGGAGGTCTGGTGCTTGAATAATCCTTGGACTGGGCCATGATAGTGAATATCTATAAGCTTTGGTATCTATCAGGATCTTGTGACTTAGGTGTTAGCCTATTCAGTCAGCCAACCTCCCTCT
The DNA here is from genome assembly GCA_039513925.1 of Platanthera zijinensis. Lineage (NCBI taxonomy): Eukaryota > Viridiplantae > Streptophyta > Magnoliopsida > Asparagales > Orchidaceae > Platanthera > Platanthera zijinensis. Next base: position 16,423,453 of record CM077092.1, read on the forward strand.
GATACCAATTGAAAGTGAAGGGATAGATACTACTCTAGAGGGGGGGTGAATAGAGTTATCAAATTTTGCACAAGACAAAACTTAATGGTCTACCCAACTCCCTTGGAGTGAAGTGCGGAATGAAAGATTATAGATATAGATTTAACCCTAGAGCCTAACACAAGTGATGTGCACAAACTCAAGCTAACTGTAATTACAGTTAAGGCTTGGAAAACCTAATCAGCAACTAGCAACCTAGTTATATCTAATCACAGCCACAATACAGGAATTAAACAATGGAATCCAGACGACACAAGGAAATTTATAGTGGTTCCCCAAACAACTTGGGTACGTCCACTCTTCTACCCACACGGTAGGAATCCACTCAGGTTTTTGATCAGGTGCCCTGCCACCAACATGATCTGCTTCAGGTAGATCCAGAAACCCTTTAGACTTTTGATCAGGTGTCTAAAAACCAAGCACAGGTTTTTGATCAGGTGCCCTGCCACCAAGGGATACTTTTGAAGGGAGTAATAACCCTGTACAGGAGGGGGAAGAAGGTTAAGATGTCTTCTCTATTTTACAATAGATTAGAGAAGCACAAAAACTTGCACTGAGCTAGAAAGCTCTAAAGAATCAAGGCTCCCCCTGGCTCAAAGATGTCCAGGTGAAGTCTTGCTTCAGTGCAGAAAAACTCTTCAGAAAGTTCTGAAGGAAAAGCTACAGGAAGAAAGTAAATAACAAAATCAAAGATCTTCAAGCAGCTATCTTCTTCTTCTTCTTCTTCTGAGGAACTCTGAGTTTGAACTTCCTGAAAGCAGGAGAACTCAGGTTGAAGAAGAGTCGAAGATCTTAACACTTCTCAGTTAGATGGAAATTGCTGAGAGCAGAAAGCTTGAACTTGATGAAGGCTTGAAAGCTTAAGTGAACAACTGGTTAGCTATTAGTTTTTCAACTAACTTCAATCCTTCTTTAAAGGGTCCTTTATATAGCAGCAACAAGCAACGGCTCTCTTCAGTTTTGAATTACTTGTCTTCTTCTGAGACTTGAGACCTGGGCTGCAAATAACACACAGCAAAACAAACTCTGCAGCAGGCTATACTATAAAAGGAATGAACCTCTTTCTAAGAAGCTGCAGGCCCAAATCAAATAACAGAAGGACTAAATAAAGTCACATCAAAGAAATACTCTTTATAGCAAAGAGAAGACTTTTCAGTCTAACGGCTATAAAGGGCTGTCAGCAGATAAAGTAATATACAAAGACAGCTAATAAGACAAACAACTTTATCTAAACAGATTTGACTCAGGCAAAAAGAATAGAGCAGATATGCCTGGAAATATTATCATAATTCAACTGAAAGAAATTGCCAGAAAATGTATTAATTAATTAAATATAATAAATAAATACAGAATATAAAGGCAGGCAGAAAGCGTCGAACGACCTTCGGAGATCGTCGACCGACGCACGGAGATCGTCAACTATCGGGCAGATAGTCGAACGATCCAGATAGTCGACCTATCGAAGAAGATAGTCGAACTACCTCGGCAGATAGTCGATCTATCAGAATAGATAGTCGAACTATCAGATAGTCGATCTATCAGGACAGATAGTCGAACTATCAAGCGCAAACAGATAGTCGACCTATCAAGCAGATAGTCGACCTACCTCAGAAAACAGATAGTCGACCTATCAACAGATAGTCGAACTATCAAAACAGACCAGATAGTCGATCTATCAAAAGATAGTCGAACTATCAGATAGTTGAACTATCAGGACAAATAGTCGAACTATCAAAGACGACAGATAGTCGACCTATCAACAAATAGTCGACCTATCAAAGCGGAACAGATAGTCGACCTATCAACAGATAGTCGAACTATCAGATAGTCGATCTATCAGAACAGATAGTCGAACTATCACGCCAAGCAGATAGTCGACCTATCAACAGATAGTCGACCTATCAACGCAGACAGAGCGTCGACCAACTGATAGACGATCGTCGATCAGCCGATAGACGATAGTCGAGCGGCGTTCGACTATAGTCGAACGAAAAACTACTTAACCAAATTCTCAATCTGGAAAAGTGAGGACTCTACAGCTAGACTACTAACCATTGACCATAGATAATTCTTGGGTCAAGGAGCACAAAGGAGAGGACTAAACTCAAATCAAACTAGGGTACCAACAGCTTAGTTCTACTATGAGAAACTGGATTATTAGCAATAGAAATAGCACTCTTAGAATCACATAAAAAGGGTGTTCTACTTACCTGAATACCATAATCCTTAAGCTGATGCTGCATCCACAATAGCTGTGCACAGCAGCTTCCAGCAGCAACATACTCTGACTCAGCTGTGGAAATTGTCACACTGGTCTGCTTCTTACTACTCCATGATATTAGTCTTCCTCCCAGGAATTGACAAGTACCTGTAGTACTTTTCCTGTCCTCTCTACATCCTGCAAAATCTGCATCTGAATAGCCTGTTAGTAGAAAATCTCTATTCCTAGGGTACCAAAGGCCTAGATTAGGAGTGCCCTTTAGATATCTCAGAATCCTTTTGACTGCAGTATAATGAGATTCTTTAGGGCAGGCTTGGTACCTAGCACAGACACATGTTGCATACATAATGTCTGGTCTACTAGCAGTAAGATATAGTAGAGACCCAACTATTCCTCTATACAATGACTCATCAACAGGTTTACCTGCCTCATCTTTGCATATAGGCATACTTGTTCCCATAGGAGTTCTCATGGTGGAGGATGACTCCATACCATATTTCTTAATTAATTCTTTGGTGAACTTAGACTGAGATATGGACAATCCATCATCAGTCTGTCTTACTTGGAGTCCCAAGAAGAACTTAAGTTCTCCCATACTGCTCATCTCAAACTTCCCTTGCATAAGTTTGGCAAACTTTTTACAAAGGTTGTTTTCAGTAGATTCAAAGATTATGTCATCAACATAGATCTGAACTAAGATGATCTTACCTTTGTATTCCCCAAGGAATAGAGTTTTGTCTATCTTTCCTCTTGAGAATTTATTCTCAATGAGGAAGGTAGACAGGGTTTCATACCAAGCCCTTGGAGCTTGTTTTAACCCATACAAAGCTTTCCCAAGCTTATACACAGAATCAGGTTTAAGAGGATCTACAAAACCTGATGGCTGCTCTACATATACTTCTTCTTTAAGATTACCATTCAAAAATGCTGACTTCACATCCATCTGGTATACTTTGAAGTCTTGGTAGGCTGCATAGGCAAGGAACATTCTGATTGCCTCCAGCCTTGCTACTGGAGCAAAGGTTTGATCAAAGTCGATCCCTTCTTCCTGCCTGTATCCTTTTGCAACTAACCTTGCTTTATTCTTCACTATTATCCCACTTTCATCTAGCTTGTTCCTATAGATCCACTTAGTGCCAATTATGTTGTGGCCTCTTGGTTTAGGAACAAGCTCCCAGACTTTGCACCTTCTGAATTGATTCAGCTCCTCTTGCATAGCATCAATCCAGTGCTGGTCTTGGATAGCTTCTTCAAACTTCTTAGGTTCCATTTGAGACAAGAAACTTGAATGCAAAACTATGCTTTGATTTCTGCTTCTAGTTTGCACTCCTTGTCTTGGATCACCAATTATCTGATCAGCAGGATGAGCTCTTAGATATCTTATAGCTGGAGGAAGATTCCCTTCAGGTTGAGCATCTTCAGCTTCTTCATTCTGCTGAACCTCTTGGTTTTCATCAGCTTCCATTATCTCTTGTACTCCCCCTGGACAGCTGCCTTCATTTTCCAATGCTCCATCTTCCTTTGAAGCTTCAGCAATGGAGAGCTTGTCCATCCTCTTGCTTATACCTGTTGAGTCATTTGATCTACAAGACAACTCACAATTGATTAATCTTGTTTCATCAAATACAACATGCACAGATTCTTCAACAACTTGAGTAGTTAAGTTGAAGACTCTATAGGCCTTACTATTTGTGCTGTACCCAACAAATATCCCATCCTGGGATTTGGCAGCAAACTTAGTCAAATATGACTTGCCATTGTTAAGTATATAGCACTTGCAACCAAAGATCCTAAAATAGGATAGATTTGGTTTTCTGCCTTTCACAATCTCATAGGGAGTCTTTCTGTGGCTTTTGGTGATAGAAGCCCTATTGATGACATGACAAGCAGTGTTAACTGCCTCAGCCCAAAAATATTCTGGGAGAGAGGTGTCACTCAATAGAGTTCTACCAGCTTCAATTAATGTTCTATTCTTTCTTTCAGCAATTCCATTTTGCTGAGGTGTTCTAGGTGAGGAGAACTCTTGGAAAATCCCAAAGTCTTTACACAAGTTTGTTATGCTTTCAGATTGAAACTCAGTACCATGGTCACTTCTGATTTTGACCACTGTACTATTCAATTCATTCTGAATTTGCTTTACAAAATTAAGTAATACACTTGGGGTTTCAGATTTTTATCTCAGAAAGAACACCCATGTAAATCTAGAATAGTCATCTACAACCACAAAAGTGTAGACCTTCCTACCTAGACTATGAACTGGCATAGGACCAAAAAGATCCATATGCAAGAGGTATAAGCACCTCACAGAATCCTTGTTTTCAAGGCTTTGAAAGGAGGATTTTGTCTGCTTTCCCTTTTGACAAGCTGAGCATATCCCTTCCTTTATACACTTAATTTGAGGTCCATTCCTCACTAGCTCTTTGCTAAAGAGTTGGCCAATTGTCTTGTAGTTTAGATGAGCCAATCTCTTGTGCCACTTAACACAATGAGAAGCATTGTCATCAGCTACAAGACAGATGGGAGAAGCCTTATTCTCACATTCAAAATTAAGACAATATACATTTCTCTTCCTATACCCAGTCAATATGATCTTTTGATCACTTGACCTCTTGATATGACATCCATCTTTAACAAATGAAATGTCATATCCTAAATCACTTAGCTGGCTTATGCTTATTAGATTATGTTTCAAACCTTTTACATAAGCCACTTGAGTGATAGTAATTAGGTTAGAAGAAATGTTACCAAACCCTTTGATGACTCCTTTTTCAGATCCACCAAAGATCACTTTAGGTCCATCTTTGACAGATGAATACTCCTTCAGCAGCCCCTTTGTTCCAGTCATGTGCCTGGAACAACCACTATCCAAGTACCATATAGGGGCATGGTTACTTGGATTCACCTGCAATACAGAATTACTTACCCTTAGAACCCAAGTAAGTCTTGGGTCCTTGGTTCAGGTTAGCATTAATAAAGCTATCATAACCTCTTCTAACAGGTAGACTCTTATTCTTTATAACACTTGTGTTATACCAGCAGTCTAATGCAAAATGGCCTCTCTTGCCACAGCACCAACATTCAAACTTATTGTATCTAGATCTAGATACATCCTTGTCAGAAGAATTTCTGTTCATTGCTGGTGCTGTTGCAACTTCGCCTACTGATTTCTTAAAACCATTGGGTTTATGACCATAGGTAGGCCTGCTTGCATTTACACCCTTGTTCTTCAGAACATTAGTCTTAATATGACCTTGAATGTCTTCATGATCATATTTGTTAGAAGGCACTTTCACCTTACTAAACTTTATGGGGACTGAAAGGTTTAGTGGCTGAACAGGAGCTTTGCCTTTCCTCTTGAATCTGCCAGCCCTGGAGTTACCTTTAAATCCTAATCCAGCCTTACCCTTTTGAGTGACAAATTCATCTATCAAGGGTAAGACAGATTTTGGCTTAGAGTAACTAGCCACTAAATCCCTTTCAATTCTAAGTCTGGCCTCCAGACTCTTCACTTGATCATTAGTATAATTAATTGTGCCCATCTGAATAATAGTTATATTCTTCAGCTTGGCAATTTCATTTAATTTTTGATCAATAACTTTTTCTAACTCAGTTGTAGCAAACCTTAGTTCAACAATTTCCTGAGCCTGAGATTTAACCAGGTTCTTGCTTTTCTTAAGGGCCTGCAACAGGTCCCCATACTTGTCTATCAATTGATAGACATCTCCTTCAGATTCAGATGCATCTACATCTGTTGATGCAGATGTAGCTGATTCTTCACTTGTACAACAAACAGATGTAATAGAAGGACATTGTACCTTATTATGACCAGACTGATTCTGACATATGTCCTCTTCTGATCCTGCCATCAGCCCCATACACTGCTGATCCTTTTGTTCATTGATGGAGTCTAGCAACTGCAGAAACTCCTCTTCTTCAGATGCAGCATATAGTCCAATATATGCTTCAGCTTCAGATTCTGACTCTGAAGTTGACTGGTCTGATAGACTCTTATCTTTCTTTGCTACAAAGGATTTCTCCTTCTTGCCTTTCTGATAAGTCTTCTTCTTTTCTGAAGATTCCTTTCTCTTGTCAGGACAATCAGCCACTACATGTCCAGGCCTATTGCAACAATAACAGACAATCTTTGAAGTAGTGGCTTTGCTGGGCTTTGATCTGCTCTTCTCTTTCCTTGATGACCTTTTCTTCTTATAATAGTCATCAACTTGCTGTGATGGGGAAGGCCTAGACTTCCACTGCTTCTTCTTCAAGAACCTCTGGAATTGTCTTGTGAATGCAGCAAAATCTGCATCTGAATCACAGCTTTCAGAACCCTTGTTTGAACTTTCAGAACTATCTTCTGTAACTTCCTTAGGAGGAGATGGTGATATCCTCCTATTCTTTCTAGTGGCTTCTGCATTGAATGCCACAGTCTTTTCTCTATGCTCTCCTCTTGAGTTTCTTTCCTCCTCCTTCCTCACCATAAGTTGCATTTCATAGGATAACAACTTTCCAAACAGGGTTGGAGGAGATATCTCTGCCAATTTAGCCACTTCTCTTATGGCACAGATCTTTGTATCCCAATCCTTTGATAAGGATCTTAAGAATTTGTCATTCAGTTCATAGGTACTGAAGACTCTTCCATAGGATATTAGCTCATTCATAATTCTATAGAATTTCTTATAGCACTCAGTTATGCTATCAGATTTTCCTTGTCTAAAGCTTTCATACTCCTGATTTAGCATAGACTTCCTGTCCAGCCTTACTTCTTCAAATCCCTCCATGTAGACAATCAATGTGTCCCACATCTCCTTGGAGGTCTTGCAGTGAATCAGATTCTGAAATGTTGAATCATCTATGGCACTAACAATGATGTTCTGTGCCCTTTTGTCCATGGTTGCCAAGATGATTTCATCCTTGGTCATTTCTGAATAAGTCTTTGGTATTTGGATATTTGCATCCACAGCTGAAATCTTCTTTGGGATAAAGGGCCCTTCCTGAACTGTGATATAAATCCTTGGGTCAGATGCCTCCATAAACAATCTGACTCTTTCTTTCCAGATCCCAAAGATTTCCTTCCTGCATATGGGTAATTTCATAGACCTTAGCTCCTTATGATTCTCTCCAGAACCCATCTTCTTGAATCTTGAATCTGCCTTTCAGATCTACCTCAGACTGTTAAGTCCTTTTTGAGGAACCTCCCTCTGATACCACTTGATAGTTTAACTTTAAAGACAGCCTAAACACCTAGAGGGGGGGGGGGAATAGGTTCTACTTATTTATAAAAACTTCTAGGCAGAATTCAATTTAATGGCTAACACAATAATCACAGCAATCACAGAAAATAAAACATCACAGATTGCACAATGTTTTATAGTAGTTCCCCAAGGTCTGGGTACATCCACTTTCCCCCTTCACCTATCTAGCAGTATGCTAGATTCGGCCAAACTTCCACTAATCTCAGATCAACAGATCCTACAACTCAGAACCCAACTGGTTCCTACAACTCAGGCACAACAGCCCTACCTCAGCCTTGCCCCAAGGCCTACAACTCAGAGAAGATCCTTCTCCTACACTCAGGCAAACAGCCCTATCACTCAGAGTTCAACACTCCTACACTCAGCCTTTATAACACAGGCTTACAACTCAGATCTGTGTAAACAGATCCTATAGAAATATAGAAAAGATTATTTAACTGTCTTGCCTAAATTGAGAGAGAAAAGGCCAAGACAATTCTTGATCAGCTGATGAAATCAACTGTATCTGAGCTTTCTTCAAAGCTTCTTGAATATGAACTTAGCTGAGTTGATTTCCAAACAGCTTCTTGAGAATCCACTGGTGGTTTCTTTCTTCTTCTTCAAATTCTGGCTTGATCTCTCTCTATCCAGCACTTTGAATGATTCTTCTGAATTCTGATTAGAACTCTTCTTTGATCTATCCTTAGATAGTCTTCTTAGATCTTCTGGAGAAGATCTTCTTAAGTGCCTAGCACTTTCTTGAAATGAATTGGATTGTAATCCTTCTCAACTTTTTGATTCTCATCAATGTTTTCAAAAGTTACTTTCTCCTTCTGAATCTGTCTATTTATAGACTTTCTTCATGGTAACCGGCTGATCCGGTTTCTAACCGTTTTCTGACAAGTCTGACAGCTTCAGTTAACCGGTGGCAACCCACAGCTGTCAAGTCTTCAAACAAGTCCTGTGCCTTAGTCTTGAACCACAAGTTGTCGAGACAGTCTGTCAGAAAGTGTCGAGACCATCTGTCTATCTGTGTCGACACAATTGACTTTGGTGTCGACACAGTCTTCAGTGATGTCGACTAAGTTGCCTTTGAGTCGACACAGCTTCTTCTGAAAATAACTTGGTCTTGACTCTTCAGTGTGTCGACACAAGTCCTGTGTGTCGACACAGTTGTTGTAGAATCATAACTTAGTAAGTGTCGACTTAGCCTTCAGGTGTCGACACAGTCTTCTTTTAACTCTTCTATAATGTGTCGACTCAATCACAATGTGTCGACACATTCTGCTGGTGTAGACAAACTTGAGGTCGACTATATTCTTCTGTGTCGACACATTTTCCCAATGTTGAGGTCGACGCTTTTCTTCTGTGTCGACACAAATTCCCAGTGTTGTGTCGACTTACTTCTTCTGTGTCGACACTGCTTCCCAGTGTTGTGTCGACTTACTTCTTCTGTGTCGACACACTTTCCCAGTATTATTGTAGACTAACTGCTATGTGTCGACACTGCTTCCCAGTGTTGTGTCGACTAATTTCTTCTATGTGTCGACACATCCTTCTCTGTGTCGACACTTGGACTTAGAATTTTTCTGCATACTTTATTAATTTTTCACCTGCACATGTCAACTCAAAATAACATCAAATACACCTTGATGTATATCATTGAGCTAAGTTGGGCTTCTTCAAATCAGGTACACATTTTCCAATGTACCCAACAGTGGTGCACACAAACAAAGCCATAGTTTGGTCTGTTCGTTTGTGGCGTAGTAGTGAGGCGTCTGGAGTGAGAATTTTTTTGTCTAAGTCAAAATCGACGGGAATCATAGGTGATTCTCGCCGATTTCGATGAGTATCGTCAATGATTCCCGCCGATTCGGCGAGAATCATTCTGGATTCCCGCCGATTCGGCGAGAATCATTCTGGATTCCCGACGATTCGGCGAGAATCATTCTGGAATCCCGCCGATTCGGCGAGAATCATTCTGGATTCCCGCCGATTCGGCGAGAATCATTCTCGCCGACCTCTTCCTGTTGGCGTTGGTTTAGGGTTTTCCTGCGGTTTAGTGCTAAGGCGTTGAGTGAGTAGACCTCACTCAATGCCGTAGCTGTTTTGGCGTTGAGTGAGGTTAGCTCACTCAACGCCACTGCCTCTTTTGCTAAAGGCGTTGAGGGAGTGGACCTTACTCAACGCCATATCCCTTTTGGCGTTGAGTGAGGTTAGCTCACTCAACGCCAGAGCTGTTCTTGCGGAGGGCGTTGAGTGAGTGAACCTCACTCAACGCCATGGTTGTTTCTGGCGCTGAGTAAGGCTAACTCACTCAACGCCAAGGTCTAGTTAGGCGTCTAGCGAGTGGGGCTCACTCAACGCCATGCCGTGTTGAGTCATCTCAACGCTTTTTCCTCTATCTCGATTTTCGTTCCTGGGTGAATTCCTTGTTTATATTTTGAGTTTCCTTGTCGGCCATGTTTTTCTTTACTAAAGGCCAAATCGTGGGTCGTGGTTAGTAGTGGTGGTTTGGAGCTCTTCATGAGGGAGGTGTTGTGCAATTTAGCCAAGGCTACCCTTATTCTTCTATCTTGCTCCAGGTACGGGCTGGGCAAGGGGGTGGAAGGTCCCTTGTGCTTACACATGTAGACCCTTGAGCTTGTTGGCTTGGAAATGGTGGTTGGGGGACTGAGTTTGCCTCCAACCCGGATCCATATTATTTTTTTTGCTACTACCATCTCCCACAGCTTAGGGTGTTAGAAGTTTCTTCCTTGGTAAATTGCAGCACTTTGGGCTCTTGGTAGCCTAGTAGACCCCGCAGGATGTAGTTTCTGGGCAGGGTTGATGCTGTTTCCTCGCACGTAGTGTATTTCTTGTTATCTTGCTTTGGGCAGTTGTGACTTTTACTGCTGTGTGTTCTCCTCCTTCATTTATTTCCCTGGTTGACACTTTCATACAGTTTTTCCATGTTTTGCGTGCTGAGGTATTCTTTCTTCTTTTGAATGCCTCAAGTTCTGAGTAGTAGCCAGTATTGTGGCTAGGTTGCGGTGTAGTTGCTGGTGGTCTCTTGGGCTTTGGAGGTCTTGTTGCTTTGTTAGTGAGGTAGTTTTTCAGTACTTTTCTTACAGACATACATATTTGCAAGTGGGTTCGTGTCAAGTTGTTGGCGCCCACTGGTAGTGTTTACCTTTGTACTAGATATATTATTTTTGCTGCTACCATTTTCTAGAGATAGTCTACTTACTCTGGGGAGGATTTATGCTAGGTTGCTAGTTATTTTAAAACTACAATTATTATTGTAAGTATATTGCATGATCAACATGTTTTATAAAAGTAAATCACTATTTTCCAAACAACGTATAAAGATCGTTTTCTTATATATAATATAAATTAAATGTAGAGTCTTGCATAGAATAAGTGGTGCTCTTATGGCTCTTATGCACTTCTTAGGATGTCAAACCTGAATAATGTATTTTTCCGCAGCGCTTAAGTATAGTTTTTAACTGTGGACTAGGTGATCCACCGAGTCGAGGGATACGGCCTCTAAAATATAACTGATTTTCTAATCATTAAACTCATGAATTTCTTTCATAAAGTATAGTAGATGGTTTTGTCTGAGCGTCAGCAGTTATCCCCTGCTTGACGTGGCATCATGACGCGTGTTTTCTCATACTCTGATAATTCTTTAACTCGGAGAAAATGCGGGTTGTGATAGTTGGTATCAAAGCCAGGTTGCTTGACAAGTTAGTTGGGCAACCTTCCTTTGATTGCTTTAGTAGTTCAGCATCATGTCATTCACACACCGATTTGTCATCATCATGTCTGGGAAAAAGCACGAACACTATACTCATAGCATAACATGAAGTATACGGGGCATATTATGCAGTATGGGATGCATAATATGTGTTCGTATATCGATCCACCATAGGGGAAACATGTGAGGGTTATATAGTATGGGATGCATAACCTCACCACATGGCTACGACTAGCTCGTTTTCTTTTCGTTGCATGAGGATGTTATGTAGTATGGGATGCATAATATTTTCATGTGTACGCCGCTCATAACATGCATTAGGGCCTTTTTAGAATGCATAGCACAAATATGCGTAGCATAACATTGCATAAGCAAAACGTGCCAAGCTAAAGATTGACAGGATGACATATGTACACACATAAGTTTTCGAGTCAAAAATAATATAAAGTCATGTATTCCCGATCTAGGCACAAGAATTAGTATGGTGGTGGTTAACCATCCTAGGTTAGGACATAACATCAATTTTTGTAAAAAAGATAAACTCCCAGAACAAGTTTAGCTGCTTTAAGTTCATATCTATATATGTATTGTCTGTACTTGTAGTTGGGTCTAGCCGTTGTACTAGAATCTAACTAGTGTTGCTATGACTTTAGGATGGCGAGACGTCCTTCGACTTAATCGACTCCCCTGTCTGAGGGTGAGTCATTTGGCTCAGAATGATGCGGTAATCGAGAGCCTGCGGCAGAGTAGTGATGCCATGAGCCGGCAGATGGTAGAGATGCAGGCCCAGATTCAGTCCCTGGTGGCGGTTGTGGCAGGTCAGACTCAAGGAGTGCAAGTTACTGTAGGGGGGGTTAGCTGTCCCTCCTCCTCATGCACCCTTAAGACCTCTAGTGGTGGTGCCAGCGGAGATGGCCTTCATCTCGCAATTTCAGAGGCTGAGCCCTCCCACTTATGATAGGAAGGCAGACTTTATGGTCATAGACGATTGGCTGATCTCCATGGAGGAGATGTTCTCGTACTCCGGGATTGCAGATGACCAAAGGGTGATGATAGCTGCCTATCAGCTTAAAGGTTTGGCTAAGAGTTGGTGGCTGAGAGAGAAGGAGAGCTTGGTAGCTGGATGCTCTTGGGAGGTGTTCAAGGAGATGCTGTTGAGGAAGTTCTTACCCTCGGTCGAGCGTGACCGCCTTATGAACAACTTCCTCCATCTGAAGTAAAGGCAACTCACGGTGGGTGAGTATGAGATAGAGTTCAGCAAGTTGAGCCGTTTTGCCCCTGGATTGGTCAGCATTGAGGCTGATCGAGTTAAGCGATTTCTAGGTGGTTTGAGGAGCGAGGTGCAGCAGTTGACCAGTGCTTATGGGTCAGAGACTTATGCAGGAGTAGTGGAGGCTGCTCTGAAGGTGGAGGCTATTGAGACCGCGAAGAGCAAAGGCCAGCAAATGAAGAAAAACAAGAGGAAGTCTGTGGATGAGAAGAAACCCCAGGTACCCGGTACGGCTCCGGGAAAGAAGAGCAAAGTGGTGTGCAGCTTCTGTTGCCGATCAGGCCACCCTGTCGAGAGATGTTTCAAGAAGGCAGCAGCTCAGAGGAAGGAGCAGGTTCATGCGATTCAGGGTGCTCCTAGGAGAGATGTCTCCTATTCTGTTAGCAAGCGACCTGGGCATGATGCTGCCCAGTGCTGGTCCAAGGATAAAGTTTACTTTCAGTATGGGCAGAAGGGACACATCAAGTTTAGGTGTCCTCAGGTCAAGCCTATTCTTCATGCAGTTCCTCTACAAGCATTACCTCCACCCCAACGTGTGGACAAGGGAAAGGGAAAGCTGAACGTGATCTCTTCCGAGGAGGCTCAAGATTCGACTCGGGTCATCTCAGGTTAGTTGTCTTTCCAGCCTGAATGTTTTGTTCTTGTCTTGCTAGAATATTTGCAGTATTGTTGTGGTAGTTCCTTAGTTTTATATGTTCCTATAGGGAAGTTTAAGGTGAAGAACCGCTGGGCGCGTGTTCTGTTTGACTCCGGCGCTACCCACTCGTTCGTGGCTAGAGCCTTTGTGGAGCGACATCGGTTGACTTTAGATCGAGTTTGGGGTACCTTCCGTGTCAAGTTCCCCTCTGGTGAATCTGTGTTGTCAGATTTGAGCATGTTAGATTGCCCTGTTTTGTTGGGAGACTTCCTTGCGAAGGCAGACCTGAAAATGATTGATCTGGAGGACTTTGATGTTATTCTAGGCATGGACTGGCTGTCTAGGTATGATGCGGTTATTCAGTGCAAAGGGAAGCGCTTGGACTTCATTAGGGACGACGGTCAGCCCGGAAGCGTGTGTGCAGATCTGAGCCAGGATTCTACTGTCATCTCTGCGGTATGTGCTCAGAAGCTGTTTCTTTCAGATTGTTTTGCTTGTTTGGTCTCGGTGGTTGGGACCGCTGTTAGTGTACTGCGCTTGGAGGAGATTCCAGTTGTTCGTGATTTCGCCGATGTTTTTCCTGATGACCTTCCTGGTCTTCCTCCCAAGCGGGATGTTGAGTTTGTGATCGATTTAGAGCCGGGTACGCGTCCTATTGCTAAGGCGCCGTATCGGATGGCCCCTCGTGATCTAGAGGAGTTGCGAGTCCAGTTAGATGAGTTGTTGGCGAAAGGGTTTATCAGGCAGAGTTTGTCGCCTTAGGGTGCTCCTATTCTATTTGTGAAAAAGAAGGATGGGTCAAGCTTTGCATCGACTATAGAGAGTTGAACAAAGTCACAATTAAGAATAGGTACCCTCTGCCGAGGATCGATGATTTATTTGACCAGTTGCACAGTAGCATGGTGTTCTCTAAGATCGACCTTCGTTCGGGCTATCATCAGCTTAGGATCCGTGAGGTAGATATTCCACGGACTGCGTTTAGATCGAGGCACGAACATTTTGAGTTCTTAGTGATGTCGTTTGGATTGACCAACACACCATTAGCGTTCATGGATATGATGAACCGGGTGTTCAAGGATTTCCTAGATAAGTTCGTGGTGGTCTTCATCGATGACGTGTTGGTTTATTCTCGCAGCGCTGAGGAGCACGAGCAGTATCTGCGCTTGGTTCTATCGGAGTTGAGGAACCACAAGTTATTCGCCAAGTTGAGCAAGTGCAAATTTTGGTTGACTCAGGTCTCGTTTCTGGGCCACGTGGTGAATAAGGATGGGACCTCGGTCGACCTAGAAAAGATCGCAGCAGTGATGGATTGGAGTAGGCCGGGCATGCCTAAGGAGATCAGGAGCTTCCTAGGGTTGGCCGGATACTACAGGAGGTTCGTGGAGGGTTTCTCTTCCCTACCTGCACCTTTAACCAAGTTGACTCAGAAGAACGTGGCTTTTGTTTGGTGCGAGAAGTGCGAAGAAGCCTTTTTGGAGTTAAAGAAGAGATTATGCACTGCTCCCATTCTGACCCTGCCTACTGAGGGTGTGGATTATGATGTATACATGGATGCTTCGCATGTAAGTCTGGGATGCGTATTAATGCAGGTTGGTAAGGTAATTGCCTATGGGTCAAGGCAACTGAAGACTCATGAGAAGAATTATCCTAGGCATGACCTCGAGTTCGCAGCGGTTATTTATGCGTTGAAGCTGTGGAGACACCTACTTTATGGGGCTCAGTGCAAGATCTTCACCGACTATAAGAGCCTGAAGTACGTGTTCACGCAGAAGGAGTTAAATCTACGCCAGCGTCGGTGGCTAGAGTATGTGGCCGATTATGACGTAGAGATCCAGTATCATCTAGGCAAGGCCAATGTGGTGGTCGACGCCCTGAGCCGTAAGATGGGAAAGATCTTTAACCTCTCCGCCGATCGTTTAGTGGAGGATTTCCTCCTTATGGATATATCAGTGGGATGCTGTGGCTTGTAGAGTAGTTTATCTGTGGCAGAGCCGTCTTGGATTTCTTTGACCAGACTGCACCAGAAGGATGATCCGGATCTTCTACACTTATTCACCAGGATTGAGAAGGGGGAGTTTCCAGACTTTGCTATCGATGATACGGGTACTTTGAAGTACCGCGGCAGATTTTGCATCCCCGCTGTTGGGGACATTAGGGGTATGGTTTGCAGAGAGGCTCATGGATCCAGCGTTGTCTACCATCCAGGATCTACGAAGATGTATCGTGACTTAAAGCAAATTGCCTGGTGGTATGGCATGAAAGGTGATATAGCCCGATTCGTTGCTGAATGCCACACTTGCAAGCGTGTGAAGACCGATCATGGAAGGCCTGGTGGCAAGTTGACTTCGTTAGAGATCCCATCTTGGAAATGGGAAAGTATTTCTATGGACTTCATCACGGGCTTACCGAAATCCCCGAGGGGATTTGATTCTATTTGGGTCATGGTGGATAGACTGACGAAGTGTGCTCACTTCGTGCCGTATAAAATTGATTACCCGATAAAGAAGATAGCAGAGTTATACTTGAATGAAGTCATCAGACTGCACGGTGTGCCTGTTAGCATCATTTCTGATCGAGACTCCCGGTTTACTTCTCGTTTTTGGAAGAGTCTGCAGGAGGGTTTGGGTACGGATCTGAGGTATTCTACTGCTTACCACCCACAGACCAATGGGCAGACGGAGCGGGTGAACCAGATAGTTGAGGATATGATCCGATGCTACATTTTAGACCACGGTGGAGCGTGGGATGAGCGGCTGCGACTTATGGAATTTGCATTCAACAATAGTTATCAGGAGAGCTTGCAGATGGCTCCGTTCGAAGCCTTGTATGGGAGGCGCTGCAGAACTCCGTTGTTTTGGACTGAGGCTGGTGAGAGGCCTTTGTTGGGTCCTGATGCGCTTGAGGAAATGTAAGTCGCAGTGAAGCTTATTCGAGAGAAGCTTCATATAGCTCAGGAGAGGTATGAGAAGAATGCCAATCGGCGTAGGTCTGCCTTGGAGTTTTCTGTAGGGGACCTTGTATTTCTTTAGGTTTCCCCGATGGTGGGTGTAAATAGGTTTGGTAAGAATCGGAAATTGGACCCGAGGTATGTGGGCCCGTTTAAGATTTTGGAGCGGATTGGCGTGTCAGCTTACAGGTTGGATTTGCCAGCAAACTTCCCAGGTGTTTATAATGTTTTCCATGTTAGTCAATTGCGGAAGTGTGTGCGCAGCAGTGGGCAAGTTTTTGATGTTGTGCCCTAGTTGGAGCCCAACATCTCTTTTGTTGAAGTGCTGGTTCGTATTTTGGATACTCAGGAACGGGTGCTGCGAAGGAAGTCCATTCCGATGGTGAAAGTTCTATGGAAGAATCAGGATTTGGAGAGCGCGACTTGGGAGCTAGAGTCGGCTATGAGGGAGGCTCACCCTCAACTGTTTCCCTGATTGGTTTGGTTTTTTCCTTCTTGTAATGTTTGGATTATTACTTTCCTTATATATTAGAAGTGTCGTGCGTAAAGTTTCGGGACGAAACTTTCTTTTAGGGGGAGTGACTGTACTGCCCCCGATTTTTTTTGCTACGATTATTAAATTCTCGTTTGGCGTTACGTCGACGCATTTTCTTGGCTTGTGCCATCTGTGGAGTGTGGTCTTAACTCCTTAGAACTGAGTGCCCTATTTTGTATCCTATGGGCAAGGTCTCCATAGCAAGCCGAGTCGTTTTGGGTGACCCGGTGTGGCCTCTTGGGGGATGCTTGTGTTTTGGCTTTAGGTGGGTATAACTCGAGTTCTGTTCGTCGAAAGTTAATTTCGACTTCGCTGATGTGTTCGTAGCGTGGGTATTTAGCTACGGTGTGAATTTCGTCAAATTCCGAGATAGTTTGGTTTTCACGTCGTTTTGGGTGTGCCATTAGTAAATTCTAATTAGTAACCCTCTTAGTTTAAGTGAACCGGTGGCTTGGGAGACGGTTAGGCTGATCAGGCATGGTAAGGCTTATTTATAAAGCTTTGGTTAGAAGTTGGCGGGCCCACTCTCTTCTTTCTTCCCAAGACCGAAACCGTTGCTCCTGTTCGCGGAAAGCAGAGGCAGAAACGACGGGCTGCCCTAGCTTTCGAACGGTGATCCCGGGAGTGTTCGTGGACGGATTTCGATTTTGAGAGAGGATTTGGATTGCTCTCTCTTAGACCTTCGTTTCAACGGTAAGAGATTTGATTTTCGTGGAGTTTTTTTAGGAGGCCCGAAATTCTTATTTTGGCCCTTTTCCGCCATTAAAGTTCGGGATTTTTTTGCTGTTAGGGCGTTGCTGCTGCTGGTGCCGTGTGCAGTTAAGGGAAAGCCGACCAAGCTTCGTCGGAAACTGAGGCAAGTGGTTTTTGCACTTGCTGTTTGATTTTCTTTTTCCCTTCTTAACTACCCGGTTAGCCCTAGGATAGAAGCCAAGTATCTCTCTTCTGCTTGTTAAAATTCTGTGCAGTGGTTTTAGGCTAACCCTAAAATTCTGTTTGATCTTCCCCTCCTTGTGCTGTTTTGCTCAACATGTTGGTTGTTTTCACCATTTTGACTCCAGATTTGTTGTTCTGGTTGGATGCTTTTGCGGGTGGAGCCGAGAGAGAGAGTGAGGGAGGTTTTTGTGGTAGGGATCAGGTTAGAACCAGTATTGGTGGGTTCTCGGGATTTGGTGTTGAGTGTAGTGCACACACTCAAAGCCAAAAGCCGCCCAGGCTTGGCGTTGAGTGTGGTGCACACACTCAAAGCCATAGTTTGGTCTGTTCGTTTGTGGCGTAGTAGTGAGGCGTCTGGAGTGAGAATTTTTTTGTCTAAGTCAAAATCGACGGGAATCACTAGGTGATTCTCGCCGATTTCAATGAGTATCGTCAATGATTCCCGCCGATTCGGCGAGAGTCATTCTGGATTCCCGCCGATTCGGCGAGAATCATTCTGGATTCCCGCCGATTCGGCGAGAATCATTCTGGATTCCCGCCGATTAGGCGAGAATCATTCTGGATTCCCGACGATTCGGCGAGAATCATTCTGGAATGCCGCCGATTCGGCGAGAATCATTCTGGATTCCCGCCGATTCGGCGAGAATCATTCTGGATTCCCGCCGATTCGGCGAGAATCAGTCGGCAATCCCGCCGACCTCTTCCTGTTGGCGTTGGTTTAGGGTTTTCCCGCGGTTTAGTGCTAAGGCGTTGAGTGAGTAGACCTCACTCAACGCCGTAGCTATTTTGGCGTTGAGTGAGGTTAGCTCACTCAACGCCACTGCCTCTTTTGCTGAAGGCGTTGAGGGAGTGGACCTTACTCAACGCCATAGCCCTTTTGGCATTGAGTGAGGTTAGCTCACTCAATGCCGGAGCTGTTCTTGCGGAGGGCGTTGAGTGAGTGAACCTCACTCAACGCCATGGTTATTTCTGGTGCTGAGTAAGGCTAACTCACTCAATGCCAAGGTCTGGTTAGGCGTCTAGCGAGTGGGGCTCACTCAACGCCATGCCGTGTTGAGTCATCTCAACGCTTTTTCCTCTACCTCGATTTTCGTTCCTGGGTGAATTCCTTGTTTATATTTTGAGTTTCCTTGTCGGCCATGTTTTTCTTTACTAAAGGCCGAATCGTGGGTTGTGGTTAGTAGTGGTGGTTTGGAGCTCTTCATGAGGGAGGTGTTGTGTAATTTAGCCAAGGCCACCCTTATTCTTTATCTTGCTCCAGGTACGGGCTGGGCAAGGGGGTGGAAGGTCCCTTGTGCTTTCACATGTAGACCCTTGAGATTGTTGGCTTGGAAATGGTGGTTGGGGGACTGAGTTTGCCTCCAACCCGGATCCATGTTGTTTGTTTTGCTACTACCATCTCCCACAGCTTAGGGTATTAGAAGTTTCTTCCTTGGTAAATTGCAGCACTTTGGGATCTTGGTAGCCCAGTAGACCCCGCAGGATGTAGTTTCTGGGTAGGGTTGATGCTGTTTCCTCGCACGTAGTGTATTTCTTGTTGTCTTGCTTTGGGCAGTTGTGACTTTTACTACTGTGTGTTCTCCTCCTTCATTTATTTCCCTAGTTGACACTTTCATGCTGTTTTTCCTTGTTTTGCGTGCTGAGGTATTCTTTCTTCTTTTGAATGCATCAGGTTCTGAGCAGTAGCCAGTTTGGTGGCTAGGTTGCGGTGGAGTTACTGGTGGTCTCTTGGGCTTTGGAGCTCTTGTTGCTTTGTTAGTGAGGTAGTTTTTCAGTACTTTTCTTACAGACATATATATTTGCAAGTGAGTTTGTGTCAGGTTGTTGGCGCCCACTGGTAGTGTTTACCTTTGTACTAGATATATTACTTTTGCTGCTACCATTTTCTGGAGATAGTCTACTTACTATGGGGAGGATTTATGCTAGGTTGCTAGTTATTTTAAAACTACAATTATTATTGTAAGTATATTGCATGATTAGCATGTTTTATAAAAGTAAATCACTATTTTCCAAATAACGTATAAAGATCGTTTTCTTATATATAATATAAATTAAATGTAGAGTCTTGCATAACATAAGTGGTCCTCTTAGGGCTCTTATGCACTTTTTAAGATGTTAAACCTGAATAAAGTATTTTTCCGCAGCGCTTAAGTATTGTTTTTAACTGTGGACTAGGTGATCCACCGAGCCGAGGGATACGGCCTCTAAAATATAACTGATTTTCTAATCATTAAACTCATGAATTTCTTTCATAAAGTATAGTAGATGGTTTTGCCTGAGCGTCAGCAATTATCCCCTGCTTGACGTGGCATCATGACACGTGTTTTCTCATACTCTGATAATTCTTTAACTCGGAGAAAATGCGGGTTGTGACAGGCTGTAGAGGATGATGAGGAAGCGATGAGGGAGTTGATAGTGCTGAGGGAGGAGGATGAAATGGAAGAAACTAGGGAAGATGAGGTCCACATCTAGGAGGTAAGGATGGACGAGTCGCTAGAAGATCAGGCCGGGTTGATGATAGTAGAAGAGGCGGGGATGAAGAGGCACTCGTCCAAGGTGATAGGGCGAGGGGCGAGTGGGAGGAGCGGTCTCTACAGGAGGCAGCAGAAGAGGTGGTGGATATGGAAGTTCTTACCCGGGCAGGGAAGACGGAGAAGGTACAGGTCAGTGGAGGCCTGAGCCCAAGATACCAGGAGATAATACTATAGTGCATCCAGAAGAACGTCGATATCTTCACATAAAGCGTGAAGGATATGTCGGACGTCGATGCGGACGTGTCGTGCCACCGTCCGAACCTCGACCCAAAGACATGCCTCATTCGCTAGAAAAGGAGGACCATCGCAAGCAAGCTGGAGGAGGTGGAGAAACTACTCAAGGCAGATTTTGTATCTGAGATCCAGTATCCCGACTAGGTCTTTAATGTGGTAATGGTGAAGAAAGGGAATGGTCGGTGGAGGTGTGTGTTGATTTTTATCTTTTAAATAAATCATGCTCTAAGGAATGTTATCCTCTTCCTCGAATCGACGCGCTAGTTGACTCAGTTGTCGATTTTTCTATGATGAGTTTTTTGAATGCTTTTTAGCAGGATGCACCCACCATATGTCAAAGATGTCTCTTTCATCACGAGAGAGGGGTATTACTATTATAAGATGATGCCCTTTGGGCTGAAGAATGCATGAGAGATGTACTAAAGGAAGATAGACCGAGTATTTCGGGAGCAAATGGGAAGGAAATCGGAGGTGTATGTGGATGACATCATGATGAAGAACAAGGATATGAGTTCTCACCTTTGAGACTTGGAGGAAAAAATTGTCACCCTGCGAAATTTCTAGATGTGACTGAACCCCTTGAAGTGCATCTTCGGGGCTAGCAGGGGGAAGTTCCTGGGCCATCTTCTTACCCCGGCGGGGGTGGAGCCCAATCCTGATAAGGTAAAGTCCATAATGGAGTGTGAATCACCGCGAAGCATCAAAGAAGTTCAACACTTGACAGGAAAGCTCACCGGGTTGAACAGATTCCTCTCTCGCGCAGGAGAGAAGTGTTCACCTTTTTTCAAAGTATTGTGGAACAGCCAGAAATTCGAATGGATGAAAGAGCGCAAGGAGGATTTCCAGACCTTGAAGAATCAACTCACTAAGGCTCCACTTTTCCAAGGATCCAAGGAAGGGGAAGATCTAACTTTGTACATCGAAGTCAGAGCAGAGGTCGTAAGCTCTGTCTTGGTCTGGGAGGAGGGTAATGTTGAAACCAAAAATCGGCTTCATTGGAATTCGTGCCCTTAAGAAGGGGTGATCGTACACCTACTTCTCCAAGTGAGCTCACTCAATCGGAAACTTAGGATTGTAGAATGACCCACGGCTGCAGCAGGGAGGTCCTACCACACACTCGAAAGATCTTAAAACACTTCCCTTCCTTAGCCAGTGCGGAGCTAAGAGTACCTCAAAAAGCGCTACAAGATCAGGAAGATGAGAGAGCTTTTTCTTCTGAGGTACCCCTGTGGGTCTATTTATAGGATTCCAAACCTAGTATGCAAATAGCACAACTCCGCTGTTCTATCATGCTATACGCAGCCCAAATAGGTCTGCCAACAACGCAATTCTGCTGTTCTAAAAGGCTACTGATATGCCAATAGGGGCAAAATAGTAAAAAGCACTACCGGGCGGGTGATCCCTGAAAAGACCACTCGCTTGGGGTGGCGAGTGCTCGATGGGGCTAGCACTCGCCTCCCCCTACCGGGGTCCAGAGCAAGTGCGGATCCGACCGTCCCACTCGCCCATCGCCTACTAAGGTACAGGGGCGAGTGAAAGCCCAGGTTCTCCACTCGCCCCGCATTCTACTTCCCCCCCCCCACCCGGGCGAGTCGAGCAAACTCTATGGCACTCGCTCCTCCAAATCACTCAATGCCTAGACCGTGCATTACTTGGCTGGGCCTGCTTTTGTCAATCCCACTCGTTGGACATGGGGTTGTACACATATAAGAAGCAGTTGCTCATCTACTATGTAAGCAGGGTTCTCAAGAAGACAGAAATTCAATATCAAATTCTGGAGAAGTTGACATTTTCCTTGGTCATCTCAGTTAGGAAGCTCAGACCATACTTTTATGCGCATTCGATCAGAGTGGTGATCGATCACCCTCTTTGCAAGATCTTTGAAGGGGTAGAACATTCAGAAAGATTAGCCAAGTGGTCCGTGAAGCTAAGCGAGTTTGATATTTTCTTCATCCCCCGACTATCCATTAAGGCTCAGGCGGTAGTAGATTTTTTGGCTAACTATGTGGTTGAGGTGAAAGATAAAGAATCCCCGCGGCATGTCGCCTGGAAGATGATAGTAGATGGAGCCTCGGGAAGAAATTCCATGGGAGGAGGGGTAATGTTGGAAAGCCCCCAGGGGACCAGGATAGAGCAAGTCTAGGTAATATATTTTCCCAACACAAATAACCAGGCAGAGTATGAGGCCATGATCGCAGGACTACGTTTGGTCAGGGAGCTAGGGGTACAAGATATGGAGATATTTATAGACTTGATGGTGGTTGCGTCAAAGTTCAGGGGAGAATTTGAGGCGAGGGAGACCACCCACATGAAGTACTTGGCCAAGGTGAAGGGGCTCATCAGGGGATTTCAAACCTTTTTCATTCAATACATACCATGAGAGGAAAATGCCACAGCTGATCAGTTAGCCTAGTTTGGACCCCGGGCCAAAGAGACCCTGAGAGACTTATTTCGCTAATTCATAAAGGAAGGCGAGTTGAAGGAGGTAGATCAGCACCCCTCATGGATGGATCCTTTCATAAATTTTTTAACAACGGGTAGGTTTCTGGAGTAGGTCATTGATCAAAAACACTTCAAGCACAAATCAGCATACTACTTATTATACGACGATGATCTGTATCAGAAGACCCTTTCAGGGCTTCTGGCATGGTGCGTGGACAAAGAGGAGTTTCTAAAGATCTTGGAGGGAGTCCACTTTGGCGAATGTGGGAGTTACTAGGGAAGCAGGACCTTGGAGTCAAGGGTGATGAGACAAGGGTATTTCTGACCGACCTTGAGTAAGGATGCGACAGAGTTTGCAAGAAGATGTCAAAAGTTTCAGTTGTTTGCTCTACTCCAACTCTTACCGTTCCAAAGACTTAGGAGCATCACGATGCCCTGACCTTTCATAATTTGGGGAATGGACTTGGTAGGACCTTTCTCCCAGACAAGTGGGCAAAGGAGGTTCCTCCTGGTCATGATCGACTACTTCTCGAAGTAGTTAAAAGTCAAGGTGCTAGCCAAGGTGACCTCCCAAGTGATCCGCAACTTTGTGTGGGGGGAGATCATCTGTAGGCTATCTTAAGCCATCATCATAGATAACGGATCACAGTTTGCCAAGAGTTTGTCAGCTTATGCACCCAGCTAGGGATAGATCTCAGGTTCACGTCTGTCCACCACCCCAGGAGCAACGGGCAGGTGGAGGAGGCGAACAATATCATCGTGGACTTATTAAAAAAAGAAGGTGGAGAATCTGAAAGAAAACTGGGTAGAACAGCTTCCCTCGGTCCTGTGGGCCCTAAGGACCACCCCCAATATAGTAATGAGGGAGACACCCTTCAAGGTTTCCCACGGTTGCATGGTCATACTTCTGGTAGAGTTTGAGGCCAAGTCTCCTCAGGTGGTAGCCGCTAGAGAAGGAGATGAAGAATGGAGAGTAGAAAATAAAGGTGAGTTGCGGCTCTCGCTGGATCCGGTAGAGGAGCTCTACGACTTAGCCGTCATTAGGTAGGAGAAAGTCAAGCGACGGATGGCCAGGTACTTCGAAGAGCATATCAGAGTCAAGCAGCCCGTGGAAGGAGATATTGTTCTAAAGAAAGTATACATGGCAGGGAGGTCAGCAATTGTGGGGAATCTCAATCTTAATTGGGAGGGCCCCTATATAGTTGAAGAGGCACTGAAGTCGGGAGGGTATCTCCTCAAGAATGTGGATGCGGTGTCTTTAAGTCACACCTAGAGTGATGATGATTTAAAACATTTTTATCCATGAACTTTTATAAATAAAAGAAAAAGTCTTTGATTATTGATTGTCTCTTTTCGAAAGTATTTTTCATTACTGTTGTATAATGTATGTGACTTAGGAAAGATTGGCCTCGAGTAGATCCCGTTGACCAAGCTCTCACTAGCTGGTAGGTCTGGAAGTCACTCGGTGGTAGAAAGAAAGTTTGGCCCCCAGCAGATCCCGCTGACCAGACTCTCACTAGCTGGCAGGTATGGAAGTTACTCGGTGGTAGAAGTAAAGTTTGTCCCCAAGCAGATCCCGCTAACCAAGCTCTTACTAGCTGGCAGGTCTGGAAGTTACTCGGTTGTAGAAGTAAAGTTTGGCCTCAATCAGATCCTGCTGACCAGGCTCTCACTAGTTGGCAGGTCTGGAAGTCATTTGGTGGCAGAAGGAAAGTTTGGCCCCGAGCATATGCCGCTGAGCAGTCTCTCTTTAGCTGCCAAATCTGGAAGTAACTATATGGCAGAAGGAAAGTTTATCCCCGAGCACATCCCGCTGACCATACTTTCACTAGCTGGTAGGTTTGGAAGTCACTCGGTGGTAGAAGGAAAGTTTGACCCTGAGCAAATCCTACTGACCAGATTCTCACTAGCTGGCAGGTCTGGAAGTCACTCGGTGGCAGAAGGAAAGTTTGGCCCCAAGCAGATCCTGTTGACCAGGCTCTCACTAATTGGCAGGTCTAGAAGTCACTCAATGGCAAAGGGAAAGTTTGGCCCCGAGCAGATCCCGCTAACCAAGCTCTCACTAGCTGGCATGTCTGCAAGTCACTCGGCGGCAAAAGGAAAGTTTGGCCCCGAGCAGATTACGTTGACCATGCTCTCACTAGCTGGCAGGTCTGGAAGTCACTCGGTGGCAGATGGAAAGTTTGGCCCCGAGTAAATCCCGCTGATCAGGCTCTCACTAGCTGGCAGGTCTGGAAGTCACTCGGTGATAGAAGGAAAGTTTGTCCCCGAGCAGATCCCGCTGACCAGGCTCTTACTAACTGGCAGGTCTGGAAGTCACTCAGCGGTAAAAAGTAAGGTAGGCCTCGAGCAGATACCGCTTACCAAGCTCTTACTAGTTGGCAGGTATGGAAGTAACACAGTGGTGGAAGGAAATTAGGCCCCGAACAGATCCCGCTGATCGGCTTCCACTAGCGGGCAGGATAGGGAGTCGCTCAAAGACGTGTATATTTGAGAAGTGAAGGTGGACGTCAACAGGTGGTCCCAGGAAAGGATTAAGAAATATTGTCCATGGGGAGGTCGGCGAGTGGAACCCCTCTGGATACACTCTCGCCGTCTTGACACTCGTCGTCCCAAAGAAAGGCGAGAATTCTACCCCTCCCCCGACCATGAAGCACTCGCCGGTCTTCAAGACAGCGAATAACGTGTGTCGTTGTAAAGTCGTGAGTGCCCAAGGCCGCGTACAGTCAGGAGACTCTGAACTGACCTAACCCTGATGCACGAGAATACGCAAGGTGTAGAGGAAAGAAGATGAAGTTCAAGTGAATGATCGACAAAGGAAAAAAACAAAAAGCACAAACAAAAAGCATGAACATAAAGTATAAATTTTACTAAGTATCAAAACGTTGGGTGTCCGGTAAAGAAACCCCGCCTCGCGTGCAAGTGTACACAAATTTTACAAAAGTAAAAACAAAATAAAAAATGGTCATAACATCCTCTCCTCAAGGATGGTCTTGCTCGTCGTCATCACCGTCGCTGTCTTCCTTACTACCCTGGTATTCAAAGAGCGAGTTGAATGAATCGCCTAGAGAATCAAGAGGGAGGTAGAGCCCGGGGACCAGATCCTGAGCAGAAAAGTTCACGCAGTATGGGTTCAATACGCCGAGCCGCCGCATCATCTGAAGCAAGTGATCGGTGGCCTTGATGGAGGTTCTCATCATCATCTTGTCGATCTCACGCTCAGAGTAGTGCCAATACAGTTCACTACGAATCGGTGGGAGGGTGTTGGAGAGCAGAAGTTCAAGTTGAGCCTTGAGACCCTTGTTTTCCTCTTCTACAGTGGTGGCACACGTGCGCATCCAATCGATCATCTCGATATCCTGCAAGATTCACGAGGACATGGTAATTCAAATGAAGGGGAGGACGCGATGGATGCGAATGGAACTTGGAACATACCACCCCTCTGGAACTTTTCTCGAGGAGGTTTTTTGCGGTCCCCATGTTGGAGTTACCGTGGTGATCTAGAAGTGGTCAAACATGTAATCTCACTACCAACGCGATATGAGCCTGCAGGGTCGCACATAAGAGCATGTGGAGAAGTTGGTAGATTGACTGTGTTGGTAAAGGTTACCAATCACCATACAGAATGGGGTCAGGCAAATGTTGCCAAGGAGGTTCGTCGAGAATGATTCGTCGAGAATCGTTCGTCGAGAATGATTCGTCGGGAATCGTCGAGTATGGCTCGCCAGCTAAGGCAATTCGTCGAGAATCAAACTATTGGATTCTCGACGAAAGCTGATTCTCGACGATTCCGGAAGCTGATTCTCGACGATTCTGATGCTGATTCTCGATGATTCTGCAGCTGATTCTAGACAATTCTTGATGCTGATTCTCGGCGAAGCTGGAGCTGATTCTCGACGAATTTATCCAGAAACCCTATTTTGTGTGGTCTGCGGATAACGATGTTCCTAAGTCAATTTATACCTTCGGTATAAATTAGGACTTAGGTTTTTGGGAAAAAAAAGAGGCCGAATCCAACTGCCCGAAAAAAAAAAAGTTTTCCGCCCTAGCAGCAGAAGCCCGCCGATTTCCCTGACGGAAGTGTTCCGCCGACGGAAGTGTTCCGCCGACGGAAGTGTTCCGCCGATCGCTCGCTCCGCCGGCCTCCTATCCGACAACAGTCGCCAGTGTTGCTCTTCCTGGAGCGGACCTTGCAGTCCGTGGAAGTGCAAGGTGCAGTCGATCTCCTTCCCGATCTTTCGTGCAACGAAGATCGGTGTTCTCCAGCTCGTGTGGATTTCTACAGAGACGTAGACGATATTCTACATGGAACTCGCCACTAACAAGGACTCATACATTGGAGCATCTTCGTTGAGTTGTGACTCAACGCCATCAAGGTAATTTTACCTAGTTTTTCTTAACTTCTTGATTCAACACTCATGGCCCGATCCCAAATCTCTTTTGGGTTGTTCTTGATTTTACTATTTCCGCTGCGTGCACAAGTGTTGTGCCACCCCATAGAGAAACCCAACAGTTGTATCAGAGGGAGGTTTTTGGCCATGATTGTTGTATTGGAAGTTAGGTTATTCCATTATGTGTAAACTTAGGGATTTAGAAGTGTTCTAAATGTCTAGATTTAATCCTAGAACATCAATTGTTGATGTTTTTCCAAGGGAAATCGGTGGGCCCATAACCCACAGGTTAGGGGCTCTGCCCCTTGGAAGCTCGCCAGGAACGTCTGGGATTTCGTGGTAATTTCTAATTGTTAAAAATTGTAGTCTCCTTAGGAGTAACCGTCCCTCGAGTGGTTAATGAACCCGTGTATTGTTTTGGATTTTGAATCCAACAAGGAGAGACGAGCTTGTCTACTGCTTTAAGTCAAGTTGCCTTTGCCTTTGTCCAATGCATGTAAATATGAAGATTTGGAAGAGTCCGGATGTTCAGATTTAGCCCTTTCTTCTATCAAATGTTGATAGTACCATGTTGTGCACATAAGGGATGCATGTGGATTTTAGAAAAATGTTTTTCTGTGGATGTGCGCATTGATCAAATGTTGATCATGGTTAATTGTTAACCTATTATCAAAATTCCCTTCATCAAATATTAAGTGTTCGGATGCCATCCGATGGATGACAATCTTCCTGCCTTGATCGATGAAGTGTGGGCTTGCCAAAGCAAGGTGCATTAATCTATCTTAGTAAGGGTGCGAGCGGATAATTGTGATATTTCACTGTCGACATCGGGTCAAACTTAACTAGGTGACCTCAAAGGTTGAGTGTCTAGAGGCATAGGGTTGGCATGCACCATATGATGGATGTGAATAAGGAGTTATTCACCAACCATACAAGAATTGCATGAGGATGCAATTGGCAAGCGTTGCCTACCTAAATAACCACATCGTGAGAGAAAATCCAAAGCCGACTCATTGTGTTGGTGAAATACAGATCTTGTCCACTAAGAGAGTAGCTCGCATGAACTCTTCGAATTGATAATGAGGGCTATCATTTCGAATAAAAATAGTGGGAGTTTTAATTGAAGTCGAAATTAAAAATAAATTGTATTTTTAAATTTTGGTACTGATATTATTCTGCATGAATTCTTGTATAATTTCATGGCAAGTGGGTCACACTCCACTCTGTCTCTGAGAGCCATCCTTGAGAAGGATAAGCTTAGTGGGACCAACTACATGGACTGGTACAGGAACCTAAGAATTGTTCTCAAGCAAGAGCGAAAGCTCTATGTATTGGAAGAAGAAGCCCCCGAGGTGCCGACCGAGAACTCTTCCCGTGCTGATAAGGATACTTATAAGAAGTATATTGATGACACCTTAGACGTCGAATGTCTTATGCTTGCCACCATGAAATCTGAGCTTCAGAAGCAACATGAGAACATGGGGTGCAAGGAGATTGACGAGCATCTCAAGAAAATGTTTCAAGGGCAGGCTCGTCAAGAGAGGTTCGACGTCACAAAAGCGTTATTTCAGTGCAAGATGGGAGTTCGAGACTCAGTAGGGACTCACATACTCAAGATGATTGGGTATATAGAGAACCTTGAAAGACTGGGTTTTCTTCTAGGTCAAGAGTTGGCCACAGATCTGATCCTGCAATTGTTGCCGGACAGTTATGAGCAGTTTGTCTTGAACTACAACATGAATGAAATAGACAAGACACTGCCCGAGCTCCTGGGCATTTTAAGAACTGTCGAGATCAACACGAAGAAGGCCAAGTCTGCCAGCCCCATACTGATGGTGCATAAGGGCAAGGGCAAGGCCAAGGGCTCTAAGAAGACGGAGGTGGGACCTAAGTCACATCTTGAGCCCAAGTCTTCTGCATTGAAGAAAAAGAAGAGCACGGTGAAGGAAGGGAAATGCCACCACTGTGGCAAGGCTAGTCATTGGAGGAGGAACTGTCCTTCTTATATTGAGGGTCTGTAGAAAATGAAGGGAGGTATGACTTCCGCTTC
The DNA here is from genome assembly GCA_039513925.1 of Platanthera zijinensis. Lineage (NCBI taxonomy): Eukaryota > Viridiplantae > Streptophyta > Magnoliopsida > Asparagales > Orchidaceae > Platanthera > Platanthera zijinensis. The sequence goes on from CM077092.1 coordinate 16,452,662, forward strand.
AAATATTTACGTTATAGAGATAAACCTTTCAGCTCCTTCATCTTGGGTATTGGATACCGGATGTGGTTCTCACATTTGTACAAATGTGCAGGAACTGGAAAGGAGAAGATTGCTGAGTAAAGGGGAGGTGGACCTGCGTGTCGGCAATGGAGCAAGAGTTGCTGCTGTAGCCGTAAGGGTTTACCGTCTTTCTTTGCCCAGTGGGCTTGTAATAGAACTAGATAATTGTTATTTCGTTCCGGCCTTAACTAGAAACATTATATCCATTTCATGCTTGGACATGATTGGATTTTCTTTTATAATTAAGAACAACTATTGTTCTATATTTAAGAATGATGTTTGTTATGCTGTAGCCCAATTGTTTAATGGTCTTTATGTTTTGAACTTGGACCATTTGATCTATAATGTAGAAAATAATAAAAGACTAAGAACAAATGACTCAAACCCTACATATCTCTGGCATTGTCATTTGGGTCATATAAACGAGAAGCGTATATCCAAGCTCCATAAAGATGGACTTTTAGATACATTTGATTATGAATCATTTGAGCGATGCGAATCTTGTTTGTTAGACAAGATGACTAAAGCCCCTTTCACTGGTTATACTGAGAGGGCTGAGGATCTCTTGGGTGTTGTACATAATGATGTATGCGGACCCATGAGCTCCATAGATAGAGGTGGGTATTTCTACTTCGTTATATTTACTGATGATTTCAGTAGATACGGATATGTGTATCTTATGAAGTGTAAATCCGAGACCTTTGAAAAGTTCAAAGAGTTCAAGAATGAAGTAGAAAACCAGTTGGGTAAAAGGGTTAAAGCACTCCGATCTGATCGAGGTGGCGAATACCTGAGTCATGAGTTCCGTGATCATTTGAAAGAGTGTGGTATTGTATCATAGCTCACTCCACCTAGAATACCACAACATAATGATGTGTCTGAGAGGAGAAATCGTACTTTGTTAGACATGGTACGTTCGATGATGAGTCATGCAGACTTGCCTGTTTCCTTTTGGGGTTTTGCTTTAGAGACTGCTGCAATGACATTGAATCGCGCTCCAACGAAAACGGTTCTGAAGACACCATATGAGATATGAACTGGGAAGCGTCCTATTATATCGTTCATTAAAATTTTGGGTTGTGAGACATACGTGCGATGTCAAATGCCTGACAAGCTGGAACCCAAATCGGATAAATGTTATCTGGTGGGATATCCTAAGGAAACGAAAGGGTATTACTTTTACCTACCGTCCGAGGGCAAAATGTTTGTCGCAAGGACTGGCGTCTTCTTGCAGAGATAATTCTTATCAAGAAAGACTAAAAAGGTAGAACTTGAAGAAGTTCAAGAACCACAAGTAGTGAATGAACCGGAATTGGATTCTGAGACAGGACTACAAGATGTTGTAGCTAGAGAACCTGCTCAAGAAACACAAGTCCTACGTAGATCTGGTAGACCAAGATTTGAGCCTGAGAGATATGGATTTCTTGTGTCTCAAATAGGTAATGTGTTGCTTATGGATCATGATGATGAACCAACAACCTACCAAGAGGCTATGAATGGACCGGACTCCGAGAAATGGCTTGAGGCTATGAAATCCGAAATGGACTCCATGTATGCAAACCAAGTTTGGAACTTGGTGGAACCACCTGAAGGGGTACGACCCATAGGGTGCAAATGGGTCTTCAAGAAGAAGACCGACATGGATGGGAATGTACAGACATTCAAAGGGCGACTGGTGGCTAAGGGTTTCAAGCAAATTCATGGTATTGAATATGATGAGACCTTTTCCCCTATTGCCATGGTAAAGTCAATAAGAATATTACTTACTATTGCTGCGTATTATGACTACGAGACCTGGCAGATGGATGTCAAAACGGCTTTCCTTAATGGAAACCTCCTTGAGGAAGTGTACATGACACAACCCGAGGGTTTTGTATCCCCAAATAAAGCCACTAAAATATGCAAGCTGAATAGGTCCATCTATGGACTGAAGCAGGCCTCTCGAAGTTGGAATCTTCGTTTTGATGAGAAAATCAAAGAGTTTGGTTTCATCAAGAATGAAGATGAGCCTTGTGTTTACAAGCGAATCAGTGAGAGCATTGTTGTCTTCCTGATATTATATGTAGATGACATACTGTTGATTGGGAATTACATTCCTACCTTGAAAGTTGTTAAGAACAACCTAGGGAACTGCTTTTCTATGAAGGACTTGGGTGAAGCGACTTATATACTCGGTATTAAAATCTATAGAGATAGATCGAAGAAGTTGCTGGGTTTGACCCAGAGTACATACATTGAGAAGGTATTGAAGCGATTCAACATGCTTGAGTCCAAGAAAGGATTTTTACCCATGTCTCATGGTGTGAATCTCTCTAAGGACCAGTGTCCAAAATCTTGTAAAGATAAGGACCGCATGAAGTTGATTCCATATGCTTCGGCAATTGGATCAATCATGTATGCAATGTTATGTACTAGACCTGATGTCTCCTTTGATTTGAGCATGACTAGCAGGTATCAGTCAGACCCCAGTGAGTGTCACTGGATTGCAGTCAAGAATATCTTGAAGTACTTGAGAAGGACAAAGGATGTGTTCTTGGTGTATGGTGGAGAGGAAGAGCTCGTTGTAAGTGGTTACACAGATGCTAGCTTCCAAACTGATAGGGACGATTCAAAGTCTCAGTCAGGGTTTGTGTTTTTCCTTTATGGAGGAGCTGTGAGTTGGAAGAGTTCCAAGCAAGAGACAGTTGCTGATTCTATAACAGAAGCCGAGTACATCGCTGCAGCTAACGCAGTGAAGGAGGCTGTATGGATTAGGAAATTCATCGGCGAGCTTGATGTAGTTCCTAGCATTGTTGGTCCCGTAGTTCTCTACTGTGGTAACAATGGTGCAATTGCACAATCTAAGGAACCTAGATCCCATCAGCGCTCCAAGCACATACTTCGGCGGTTCCATCTTATTCGTGAGATTGTCGAACAAGGAGATGTGAATATTTGCAGAGTGCCGACTGAGGAGAATATTGCGGATCCACTGACAAAGCCTCTCGCGTAGAGAAAGCATGATGGTCATACTAGATCGATGGGTATACGATACCTAAATGATCAACTCTAGTGAGAGTCTTGTGGTTGCGTGTAAACATATATTCTGTTGGCTATTTGTTATTTATTCATTTGATGAATTGTGTACCAATATTTTTCTTTTAAAATTAATGGCAAGTTCTTTTATTATGATTTCTATATGCGATAGTTAAATGCTAACATAATAAATGCCCTTAGAATGTTCGCTTCTATAGGACATCAAGTACGTGACTTGAATGTGAGAGCCTATGATTTATTTGAAGCTTCATTCTTAAAAGGTCCCTGATCGTTGTATCATCATAGAAGCTAAGGATGATGATGATACATTAAGACTAGCACGTGCGTTGACTGATGACCAGTTCTCACAGGTCATGATATTGTGATATCAAGTCATCACGTGGGTACTTGTTAATGAACAAGTTGTACTGGACAGACCCAACCTGAGACTACTTTGTGGATTGTTATCTAAACGTGTCACGAGTAGGTCTCAATTGACAATGGTGTTGTGGTCCTTTGACCTGAAGTCACAACATTCATCAAGTGAGGAAGAGCGTGCTTTGATGCCATCTAAAGTCTTCTTTGAGAAAGGTTGATGATAAGGGTGGTTGTTGGGCACGTTACGAATCATTTGGGTTTTGTTGTGTGAGCAGATATTGGATTTGTCCTCCTATATGACAGGAGTTGCATCCATGGGCCCCTTGATGGAACTGGACTGAGAAATTCATGGTCATGCTTGGTTGAGTCAATATGTGATATTGGACTCACCATTCTCTGGAAATCCGTTCTAGATCAAGAAACTTGGATTGAGCTATTATGATGGTGACACGGTCCATACCTCTAGTTCCTTCCGGATGTAAGGGACAAAGGGACAAAGACAACGCTGGGACATTGTTCATAAAGGCTTATGAGTTATGAACTCTTATTGCTTGGGTAGCAATGATGCATTGCTAGATGCCGCTCATTGTTTGAGAGGTTTTTGGTTTGATACTTTCAAGATCAAGTGGGAGACTGTTGGAGTTACCATGGTGATCTAGAAGTGGTCAAATATGTAATCTCACTGCCAACGCGATATGAGCCTGCAGGGTCGCACATAAGAGCATGTGGAGAAGTTGGTAGATTGACTGTGTTGGTAAAGGTTACCAATCACCATACAGAATGGGGTCAGGCAAATGTTGCCAAGGAGGTTCGTCGAGAATGATTCGTCGAGAATCGTTCGTCGAGAATGATTCGTCGGGAATCGCCGAATATGGCTCGCCAGCTAAGGCAATTCGTCGAGAATCGAACTATTGGATTCTCGACGAAAGCTTATTCTCGACGATTACGGAAGCTGATTCTCGACGATTCTGGTGCTGATTCTCGACGATTCTGCAGCTGATTCTCGACGATTCTAGATGCTTATTCTCGGCGAACTTGGAGCTGATTCTTGACGAATTTATCCATAAACCCTATTTTGTGTGGTCTGCGAATAGCGGTGTTCCTAGGTCAATTTATACCTTTTGTATAAATTATGACTTAGGTTTTTGGGAAAAAAAAGAGGCCGAATCAAACTGCCCGAAAAAAAAAGTTCTCCGCCCTAGCAGCAGAAGCCCACCAATTTCCCCGACGGAAGTGTTCCGCCGACGGAAGTGTTCCGCCGATCGCTCGCTCCGCCGGCCTCCTCTCCGACGATAGTGGCCGGTGCTGCTCTTCCTGGAGCGGACCTTGCAGTCCGTGGAAGTGCAAGGTGCAGTCGATCTCCTTCCCGATCTTTCGTGTGACAAAGATTGGTGTTCTCCCGCTCGTGTGGATTTCTGAAGAGGCGTAGACGATATTCTACGTTGAACTCGCCACTGACAAGGACTCATACATTGGAGCATCTTCGTTGAGTTGTGACTCAACGCCGCCAAGGTAATTTTACCTAGTTTTTCTTAACTTCTTGATTCAACACTCATGGCCCGATCCCAAATCTCTTTTGGGTTGTTTTTGATTTTACTATTTCCACTGCATGCATAAGTATTGTGCCACCTCATAGAGAAACCCAACAGTGGTATCAGAGGGAGGTTTTTGGCCATGATTGTTGTATTGGAAGTTAGGTTATTCCAGTATGTGTAAACCTAGGGATTTAGAAGTGTACTAAATGTCTAGATTTAATCCTGGAACATCAATTGTTGATGTTTTTCCAAGGGAAATCGGTGGGCCCATAACCCACAGGTTAGGGGCTCTTCCCCTTGGAACCCCGTCAGGAACGTCTGGGATTTCATGGTAATTTCTAATTGTTAAAAATTGTTGTCTCCTTAGCAGTAACCGTCCCTCGAGTGGTTAATGAACCCGTGTATTGTTTTGGATTTTGAATCCAACAAGGAGAGACGAGCTTGTCTACTGCTTTAAGTCGAGTTGCCTTTGCCTTTGTCCAATGCATGTAAATATGAAGATTTGGAAGAGTCCGGATGTTCAGATTTAGCCCTTTCTTCTATCAAATGTTGATAGTACAATGTTGTGCACATAAGGGATGCATGTGGATTTTAGAAAAATGTTTTTCTGTGGATGTGCACATTGATCAAATGTTGATCATGGTTAATTGTTAACCTATTATCAAAATTACCTTCATCAAATATTAAGTGTTCGGATGCCTTCCGATGAATGGCACTCTTCCTGCCTCGATGGATGAAGTGTGGGCTTGCCAAAGCAAGGTGCATTAATCTATCTTGGTAAGGGTGCGAGCGGATAATTGTGATATTTCACTGTCGACATCGGGTCAAACTTAACTAGGTGACCTCAAAGGTTGAGTGCCTAGAGGCATAGGGTTGGCATGCATCATATGATGGATGTGAATAAGGAGTTATTCACCAACCATACAATAATTGCATGAGGATGCAAATGGCAAGCGTTGCCTACCTAAATAACCACATCGTGAGAGAAAATCCAAAGCTGAATCATTGTGTTAGTGAAATACGGATCTTTTCCAATAAGAGAGTAGCTCGCATGAACTCTCCGAATTGATAGTGAGGGCTATCATTTTGAATAAAAATAATGGGAGTTTTAATTGAAGTCTAAATTAAAAATAAATTGTATTTTGAAATTTTGGTATTGATATTATTCTGCATGAATTCTTGTAGAATTCCATGGCAAGTGGGTCACACTCCACTCTGTCTCTGAGAGCCATCCTTGAGAAGGATAAGCTCAGTGGGACCAACTACATGGACTGGTACAGGAACCTGAGAATTGTTCTCAGGCAAGAGCGAAAGCTCTATGTCTTGGAAGAAGAAGCCCCCGAGGTGCCGACCGGGAACTCTTCCCGTACTGATAAGGATACTTATAAGAAGTATATTGATGACGCCTTAGACGTCGAATGTCTTATGCTTGCCACCATGAACTCTGAGCTTTAGAAGCAACATGAGAACATGGGGTACAAGGAGATTGACGAGCATCTTAGGAAAATGTTTCAAGGGCAGGCTCGTCAAGAGAGATTCGACGTCACAAAAGCGTTGTTTCAGTGCAAGATGGGAGTTCGAGACTCAGTAGGGACTCACGTACTCAAGATGATTGGGTATATAGAGAATCTTGAAAGACTGGATTTTCCTCTAGGTCAAGAGTTGGCCACAGATCTGATCCTGTAATCATTGCCGGACAGTTATAAGCAGTTTGTCTTGAACTACAACATGAAAGAAATAGACAAGACACTGCCCGAGCTCCTAGGCATGTTAAGAACTGTCGAGATCAACATGAAGAAGGCCAATCCTGCCAGCCCTATACTGATGGTGCATAAGGGCAAGGGCAAGGCCAAGGGCTCTAAGAAGACGAAGGTGGGACCTAAGTCACATCTTGAGCCCAAGTCTTCTTCACTGAAGAAAAAGAAGAGCACGGTGAAGGAAGGGAAATGCCACCACTGTGGCGTGGCTGGTCATTGGAGGAGGAACTGTCCTTCTTACATTGAGGGTCTGTAGAAAATTAAGGGAGGTATGACTTCCGCTTCAAATATTTACGTTATAGAGATAAACCTTTCAGCTCCTTCATCTTGGGTATTGGATATCAGATGTGGTTCTCACATTTGTACAAATGTGAAGGAACTGGAAAGGAGAAGATTGCTGAGTAAAGGGGAGGTGGACCTGCGTGTCAGCAATGGAGTAAGAGTTGCTGCTGTAGCCGTAAGGGTTTACCGTCTTTCTTTGCCCAGTGGGCTTGTATTAGAACTAGATAATTGTTATTTTGTTCCGGCCTTAACTAGAAACATTATATCCATTTCATGCTTGGACATGATTGGATTTTCTTTTATAATTAAGAACAACTGTTGTTCTATATTTAAGAATGATGTTTGTTATGCTAAAGCCCAATTGTTTAATGGTCTTTATGTTTTGAACTTGGACCATCTGATCTATAATGTAAAAAATAATAAAAGACTAAGAACAAATGACTCAAACCCTACATATCAAACCACTTGCCTCCTTTCCTTTATCAGATGTTGCAAACTGTGGATGCTATGGTTCCTCCCGTGAGAAAGCTTGTCGCGGCCCTGCCTCTGCTTCATATCATTGTCAACTCTGTGATGCTGACGGCCCTTTGGGTAAAACCAAATTGTTCACAGAGTACCCCTTTTACGCCATTAGATAACGAATCCTTGATCACCGTACAAGCATCCATCGATAGAGCCTGACAACAAGGCCCACGCTAAGACCAGTCAAGAAGGCACTAAACTATGAAGTGAAGGAAGCGTTTTTCATGCTGAATGAACCGCTCACTTTCTTGAGACTCCCCTATCTTATTTTCGTCTAGCGCCTCTTGATCAACGGTCTCTCTATCTAATCAAAATCAACCTTTCATTTTCCTCAGTTGAAGAAGTTGGTTCGGAATTGGAATCAGAATCAGAGGGAGGCGAGGCCCGGAATCATCAGTTGGTTTGGAATCAGCAGTCGAAGACGAAAGAAAGGCGCTGCCTAGGATTAGGATTGGGTAGGTTTTGTTGCTGAGTCACCAAGAGAAAAGTGAACAGCGGTACCTCAGTGTTCCGAACCCTGTATTTGAACGAGAAGGGGCACGATCATAAATGAAGAGATTTCGCGGATGCGGTCTATGGACTCTTGGCTACTGATTTGAGACCTGGAATGAGGAAGTGTCCGATCGATATAAAAGAAATAGGTCCTCCAGTTAGTTCCCCGGAAGCTAGCTCCTTACGTTAGTTCTAAATAAAGAGCGAGAGCGCCCAGTCCCGGAAGGAATTAGAATTGCATTGCATATGTAACGGTTTCATCCGCAACGACTGATCTAAGAGTATAGAATATTGGTTGGAAAAAAGATAGGAAAGAATGTTCCCTACCTAACCGTATACTAAGAAGTGAGAAGTGAGGCGACCATAGGGAGAGGAGCGATGTCAATTTTCTTGTTCTGTGAGTGAATGGAAGTGTGGTTGTAACTGCTTTACCGGCTCAAGTAATCATTCCCAGCCCTCTCAATATCTCTCGTCTATTCTCCAAGAGAGAAAACCAGAGCTTCCTTTTGAGGTATGGTGATAGCGGTCGACCCCTACCAAGCCAGAGCTCAATTGGGCTCTCTTCGCTTCGCTCGCCTTAACGGCTTTGATGCCCTATCCGATCCGTGGCGGCACCTAAGCCGGATTTAGAGTTGAGTAGGGACGAACGACCCCATCATAGCACTCCCATGGAGCGGTTCAGCAGGGAACTCTTGAAGCTTCCAGCTCCACCTATATGGATTTTTTGAGCGTAAATAGACACAATCTTCGTTCGGTACGCGTCCAGTCCAGTATCTCTAAGCCCTGAAACCGTCACTATGGTCAGATCCTTCTTTTCTGCTGTTCAAAGATCTATCCGATCCGTCCCAGCTCAACAACAATTCTTGTGACAAGAGAAATCGCTAGTTTCTTTTCTCTACGCCTTTCACCTGGTCTTTCTCACCGAATGTGGGATCAAGCCCTTCTACTAGTCCTCCAAGAGCAATATCGGTGGCACTCGGGATCTACTACTTCTTTAGCTACGTTACGATAGGACAACTAATCCAAAGCAAGCGGAGCATCACTACGCGACCCAAAGGCGACAAAGGGTAGACGCCGATAGGCTTAGGGGACCCGATAGGGTAGATGAGCCGTAAGGCGACGGGTCATATTTAGTCCAAGCAAGATAGTAGGTGAGCCGCAAGGCGATGGGGCGTAGTCATAGCAAGGAAACGAAGTCACAATTTGATTTTGAACCTTTTTTGCTTCGTGAGATCTGTGGTTTAGTCGTGGAATCCGTGCCGGGAATAAGCAATGGAGCCCCGGGCTATTGGCTATTCGCTAGCGCCTTTCACAGGCACTCCTGATAATCAATCGTGGGTTGGGCAAAGGCGCCTTCTTTCCTCGGTTAATAGGTCTTATCCGCTCTTGTCGACTCTGAACTCATGCTTCATTCAGTTTGAATTGGATTGATGTGTGTCCTTTGTTCTGAGTTGGTACTTGCTAAGGTAGAAGAGTTGGAGGTGAAGAATGCTTTGTTCTCCATGAAAGGATTGAAGGCACCTGGAAAAGCCCGATATATAGCTAAACACCGGGCTGGTTCCTAATACGCAAAGGCGCGCCAGCTCTCGACCAAGAACCTGACGGTATCCAACCTCTATTTTCCAACGGAATTGGGAGGTAGTCAAAGGTAAACTAATAGAATTTGTGAAGCTGGATGGTCTGACTTGGAGCTTTGTAAGGCTCACATAACTTTGATTCAAAAGAAGGAAAACCGAAAACCCGACTTCTATTGTATCCTATAAGTTTGCTAAACACTACTGAGAAGGTAATTTCAAAGGTGATAGTTGGGAGACCCTACAAAACTGAGTGGGGCCTTTTCAGAGCCTGGTAGAGGCAGATCAGAGAATATTAGAGTCACACAAGAAATGTACTATGATGCGCATGAAGGGGAGGCAAGGAGGAGTCATATTCAAGATGGAGTAGCTACTCTCTGGAATTCACCGGCAATAGGCCGGGTCTTATGTACCAAGAAAATAGACTGACACAGGTCAGAGTGAGGCACCTATCACCGCGAGTGGATTCACCCGTGCTTATTAACTAACTATCACTCTTTCTTTTCACCGAAGCGGGAAACGAGGAATGAAAGAAAGTGGTCGTTGTTCTCGGCCGAACTAGGATCCGAAGGAGAGGCCTTTTTCCCCGGAAGTAAGATTCTCCATAAAGGTTTGGGCCACATAAACGAGAAGCGCATATCCAAGCTCCATAAAGATGGACTTTTAGACTCATTTGATTATGAATCATTTGAGCGATGCGAATCTTGTTTGTTAGGCAAGATGACTAAAGCCCCTTTCACTGGTTATACTGAGAGGGCTGAGGATCTCTTGGGTATTGTACATAGTGATGTATGCGGACCCATGAGCTCCATGGCTAGAGGTGGGTATTTCTACTTAGTTACATTTACTGATGATTTCAGTAGATACGGATATGTGTATCTTATGAAGTGTAAATCCGAGACCTTTGAAAAGTTCAAAGAGTTCAAGAATGAAGTAGAAAACCAGTTGGGTAAAAGGGTTAAAGCACTCCGATCTGATCGAGGTGGCGAATACCTGAGTCATGAGTTCCGTGATCATCTGAAAGAGTGTGGTATTGTATCATAGCTCACTCCACCTAGAACACCACAACATAATGGTGTGTCTGAGAGGAGAAATCGTACTCTGTTAGACATGGTACGTTCGATGATGAGTCATGCAGACTTGCCTGTTTCCTTTTGGGGTTTTGCTTTAGAGACTGCTGCAATGACACTGAATCGCGCTCCAACGAAAACGGTTCTGAAGACACCATATGAGATATGAACTGGGAAGCGTCCTATTATATCGTTCATTAAAATTTTGGGTTGTGAGACATACGTGCGATGTCAAATGCCTGACAAGCTGGAACCCAAATCGGATAAATGTTATCTGGTGGGATATCCTAAGGAAACGAAAGGATATTACTTTTACCTACCGTCCGAGGGCAAAATGTTTGTTGCAAGGACTGACGTCTTCTTGGAGAGATAATTCTTATCAAGAAAGACTGAAAAGGTAGAACTTGAAGAAGTTCAAGAACCACAAGTAGTGAATAAACCGGAATTGGATTCTGAGACAGGACTATAAGATGTTGTAGCTAGAGAACCTGCTCAAGAAACACAAGTCCTACGTAGATCTGGTAGACCAAGATTTGAGCCTGAGAGATATGGATTTCTTGTGTCTCAAATAGGTAATGTGTTGCTTATGGATCATGATGATGAACCAACAACCTACCAAGAGGCTATGAATGGACCGGACTCCGAGAAATGGCTTGAGGCTATGAAATCCGAAATGGACTCCATGTATGCAAACCAAGTTTGGAACTTGGTGGAACCACCTGAAGGGGTACGACCCATAAGGTGCAAATGGGTCTTCAAGAAGAAGACCGACATGGATGGGAATGTATAGACATTCAAATGGCGACTGGTGGCTAAGGGTTTCAAGCAAATTCATGGTATTGACTATGATGAGACATTTTCCCCTATTGCCATGGTAAAGTCCATAAGGATATTGCTTGCTATTGCTGCGTATTATGACTACGAGATCTGGCAGATGGATGTCAAAACGGCTTTCCTTAATGGAAACCTCCTTGAGGAAGTGTACATGACACAACCCGAGGGTTTTATATCCCCAAATAAAGCCACTAAAATATGCAAGCTGAATAAGTCCATCTATGTACTGGAGCAGGCCTCTCGAAGTTGGAATCTTCGTTTTGATGAGAAAATCAAAGAGTTTGGTTTCATCAAGAATGAAGATGAGCCTTGTGTTTACAAGCGAATCAGTGGGAGCATTGTTGTCTTCTTGATATTGTATGTAGATGACATACTGTTGATTGAGAATTACATTCCTACCCTGAAAGTTGTTAAGAACAACCTAGGGAACTGCTTTTCTATAAAGGACTTGAGTGAAGCGACTTATATACTCGGTATTAAGATCTATAGAGATAGATCGAAGAAGTTGCTGGGTTTGACCCAGAGTACATACATTAAGAAGGTGTTGAAGCGGTTCAACATGCTTGAGTCCAAGAAAGGATTTTTACCCATGTCTCATGGTGTGAATCTCTCTAAGGACCAGTGTCCAAAATCTTGTGAAGATAAGGACCGCATGAAGTTGATTCCATATGCTTCGGCAATTGCATCAATCATGTATGCAATGTTATGTACTAGACCTGATGTCTCCTTTGCTTTGAGCATGACTAGCAGGTATTAGTCAGACCCCAGTGAGTGTCACTGGATTGTAGTCAAGAATATCTTGAAGTACTTGAGAAGGACAAAGGATGTGTTCTTGGTGTATGGTGGAGAGGAAGAGCTCGTTGTAAGTGGTTACACAGATGCTAGCTTCCAAACTGATAGGGACGATTCAAAGTCTCAGTCAGGGTTTGTGTTTTGCCTTTATGGAGGAGCTGTGAGCTGGAAGAGTTCCAAGCAAGAGACAGTTGCTGATTCTACAACAGAAGCCGAGTACATCGCTGCACCTAACGCAGCGAAGGAGGCTGTATGAATTAGGAAATTCATTGGCGAGCTTGATTTAGGTCCTAGCATTGTTGGTCCCGTAGTTCTTTACTGTGATAACAATGGTGCAATTGCACAATCTAAGGAACCTAGATCCTATCAACGCTCCAAGCACATACTTCTGCGGTTCCATCTTATTCGTGAGATTGTCGAACGAGGAGATGTGAACATTTGCAGAGTGCCGACTGAGGAGAATATTGCGGATCCACTGACAAAGCCTCTCGCGCAGAGAAAGCATGATGGTCATACTAGATCGATGGGTATACGATACCTAAATGATCAACTTTAGTGAGAGTCTTGTGGGTTGCGTGTAAACATATATTCTGTTGGCTATTTGTTATTTATTTATATGATGAATTGTGTACCAATATTTTTTTTTTAAAATTAATGGCAAGTTCTTTTATTATGATTTCTCTATGCGATAGTTAAATGTTAACATAATAAATGCCCTTAGAATGTTCGCTTCCATAGGACATCAAGTACGTGAATTGAATGTGAGAGCCTATGATTTATTTGAAGCTTCATTCTTAAAAGGTCCCTAGTCGTTGTATCATCATAGAAGCTAAGGATGATGATGATACATTAAGACTAGCACGTGCGTTGACTGATGACCAGTTCTCACAGGTCATGATATTGTGATATCAAGTCATCACGTGGGTACTTGTTAATGAACAAGTTGTACTGGACAGACCCAACCTGAGACTACTTTGTGGATTGTTATCTAAACGTGTCACGAGTAGGTCTCAATTGACAATGGTGTTGTGGTCCTTTGACCTGAAGTCACAACATTCATCAAGTGAGGAAGAGCGTGCTTTGATGCCATCTAATGTCTTCTTTGAGAAAGGTTGATGATAAGGGTGGTTGTTGAGCACGTTACGAATCATTTGGGTTTTGTTGTGTAAGCAGATATTTGATTTGTCCTCCTATATGATAGGAGTTGCATCCATGGGCCCCTTGATGGAACTGGACTGAGAAATGCATGGTCATGCTTGGTTGAGTCAATATGTGATATTGGACTCACCATTCTCTGGAAGTCCGTTCTAGATCAAGAAACTTGGATTGAGCTATTATGAGGGTGACACTGTCCATACCTCTAGTTCCTTCCGGATGTAAGGGACAGAGGGACAAAGATAATGCTGGGACATTGTTCATAAAGGCTTATGAGTTATGAACTCTTATTGCTTGGGTAGCAATGATGCATTGCTAGATGCCGCTCATTGTTTGTGAGGTTTTTGGTTTGATACTTTCAAGATCAAGTGGGAGACTGTTTGAGTTACCATGGTGATCTAGAAGTGGTCAAACATGTAATCTCACTGCCAACGCGATATGAGCCTGCATAGTCGCACATAAGAGCATGTGGAGAAGTTGGTAGATTGACTGTGTTGGTAAATATTACAAATCACCATACAGAATGGGGTCAGGCAAATGTTGCCAAGGAGGTTCGTCGAGAATGATTCGTCGAGAATCGTTTGTCGAGAATGAATCGTCGGGAATCGTCGAGTATGGCTCGCCAGCTAAGGCAATTCGTCGTGAATCGAACTATTGGATTCTCGACGAAAGCTGATTCTCGACGATTCCGGAAGCTGATTCTCGACGATTTTGATGTTGATTCTTGACGATTCTGCAGCTGATTCTCGACGATTCTAAATGTTGATTCTCGGCGAACCTGGAGATGATTCTCGACGAATTTATCCAGAAACCCTATTTTGTGTGGTCTGCGGATAGCGATGTTCCTAGGTCAATTTATACCTTTGGTATAAATTAGGACTTAGGTTTTTGGAAAAAAAAAAGTGGCCGAATCCAACTGCCCGAAAAAAAAAATTCCGCCCTAGCAGCAGAAGCCTGCTGATTTCCCCGATGGAAGTGTTCCGCCGACGGAAGTGTTCCGCCGATCGCTCGCTCCGCCGGCCTCCTCTCCGACGACAGTCGCCGGTGCTACTCTTCCTAGAGCGGACCTAGCAGTCCGTGGAAGTGCAAGGTGTAATTGATCTCCTTCCCGATCTTTCGTGCGACGAAGATCGGTGTTCTCCCGCTCGTGTGGATTTCTGCAGAGACGTAGATGTTATTCTACGTGGAACTCGCCGCTAACAAGGACTCATACATTGGAGCATCTTAGTTGAGTTGTGACTCAACGCCGACAAGGTAATTTTACCTAGTTTTTCTTAACTTCTTGATTCAACACTCATTGCCCGATCCCAAATCTCTTTTGGGTTGTTCTTGATTTTACTATTTCCGCTGCGTGCACAAGTGTTGTGCCACCTCATTGAGAAACCCAACACCCCAATCTCTGGGTGAGATCCTTCACTTCAGCTTCTAGGGTTTCTCGCACGACCTTAATTTTATAGCCATCCTAGGATAGCGCAAGACCGCGACGCGTCGCCATATGCGAGAGATCTAGGTCGCGGAGCTGGGCTCACCCACTCTCATGGGCGAGCCTCTGTATCAACATGGATTCATATATCGTTGTGTCCTTGCGACCATAGAGCCCAAAGGCAAGAGCAAATGCATGACCACTAAGGGGGAGCCGCTCCGACCACGTGGGGTAGAGCGACGATATCGAGACTCGATGGGCCTTCTTGTCCTAAAGCACCATCAACCCGACGGCGTTGTCCTTAATCTTTGCACTGAGCCCAAAGTTGCGGTACAAATCGTGCTCCCCCTCCGAAGGAGTTCTCGACCCGAACCCGGTCGATGGTTCAGGGATCTCTCTCGCAGTCGATCCCTCCTCCTAAGGGGCTGTCTGGACTTGTTTCCCCTTAGATGTCGTGGTCTTCTTGAGCCTTTTTGGAGTGGGAGGGCTTCGTGGTTAGCTTGAGTCCACCGGCCCACCTCATTTTTGGCTGCTCGATGAGGTAAAGGTCTTTGGCATCTCTTTGAACGCAGTTGAGGCAGCCTTTTGTTGTGGTGAGTGGATTAACGAATTCCTCAGCACTCATTTAAGACTAGTTCATTGGGGTTAGGCCCTCCCCTGTGCGATAACGATTTAATAATTGAGGAAAAGCTGCCACAACAATGAGAGGAAAAAGGAAGAAGCGAGGTGGATTCGTACCTTCACCTGGAATAACTGGGAGGAGCGAGTCGAACCCCCTTCTTATGTATGCAACTTTGAAGTTCTTGTGAAGGAAGAACTGGTGGAGGGTGGAGTCATTTCCGGTCAGGGTTGGGGGACGGAGGACATCCTTGTCTTTTTAAATTGGTGAGTACGGGATGTTTCCCAGGTTTCCCATGATAAGGACAAACTTGGTTGTCCAATGGTGGTTCTTGTTCATCCTTTCACATACCTTGATCTGCGAGCTTGAGAAGAAGGCGATCTCGTCGTTGTTTGCCCTAAAAATGAAAAGCTTCCGGAAAACAGTCAAATTGAACTCTATTCGCTCCTTACGGAGGAAGGCAGCGAATGCGACTATTATGACGATGGAGTTGGGGTTGAACTGTGTGGGAACTACTCCGTAATATTTCCGAACTTGTCGCACTTCGGGTCATAGGGGGAGTTGCAGCCCCACGTCAAAATGAGAGATCAAGAATGTGAATTTGTTGTCCAGGAAAGTGTTAATCACCTCCTGCCTCTTAGGGTGACACATCGAGTATCCTGGCAGGACAAAGTCAACCACGAAGTAGAGATAATCTGCCTCGGTCAAGTTCCCATCGAAGAAGGGGTACTCGACGAACTACCTCGCACACTTCATCCGACCATCTGCGTCTGGTTTTGTCTTGCCCATTGATGCGGTAGATATCGCAAATACCGGGAGATGCGGGAGGCTTTGGGAGGCAATGGCGCAGGGGGGGGGGTGGTCAGTAGCAGTTAATGTTGTAGGTGGTTATGAGGTAGGAGAGCCTATTTATAGTGGAAGTCAGGTGTGCATCGGGGTATGGGGTATGGGGTAAGGGTGTATGGGTGTCAAGTCGGTGGCAGCTTGCCTCGCCCTAAGTCGTGGCCCCGAGATCTCTCCTAACTTACCCGCGAGTCGCCTGCCCAGTCCAGGGAGGTATGACATGAGACCTCTCTACACCAACTCGCGAGTGGGTCGAGATAATAAGTTCACTATAAAAAAAACGTCAAGGAAAGCGACAACATCACAACATCGAGAAAGTTGACACATGCTATTTATTATTACAAACCATCAACTAACGAGTTCATAAGCGTAGAGAGAGAAAATTAAAGAAAGAGAAAAGCATCTCACAACCTATCCTACAAAAAGCGGAAGCGCAACAGGAAGAATCTCGGGGAAGAGGGGGAGAGTTTTGGTAAGCTCAAAATGGGAGTCATTTTCATCTTCCTCGACCTCGTGCCCCTGTCCCTGATGGTCAACGAGGATTGTTATACTCGTGCAGAGTGTTGAGTTCCAGCTGAGCGAGGCACATGTGTTCTTCCGATCGCTTAATATGAGCTCGCAGAGACGCCGCCTCGACGCCAGCCATTCCTTGCACTTCTCTAGCAAGTTGAGCATAGCCATCTTCGAGGTCTCATAGTCGGTGGTCACTCATGGCCTTATTTTTCTGAATTCCTTGTAGCATGAGCCTGTACTTCATCAGGATCTCGGTCGTTCGCCTCTTCATCTCTTCGGGGTTGCTAGGGTCACCCAGGTATTCAACGATCGAATGAGGGGAGGGAGGTGGCGACTCGGCGTCCCTTTCAGACAACTCGTCAGTCTCGAAAACCTCTAGGGTAATCAACATAGTTAGAACACATCAAGGAAGTGGTCAGGATGGTGAGAAGGAGGGGAGGAAAACTACAACTCATCCTGCAAAACCAACAGTTCTTCGCCAGCATGTTGATGGGAAGAGCTCAATTGTCCCGAGTAGGGTCATTGGAGTGGAAGGGTGAGCGACTTTCTGAGACCAGGGAGGGATAGGTTTGGATCTGCTATCAAGAAGGAAGAAGGAATCAGAATTTCAATGACACTTGTTTATGCAAGGGGCAAGTGGAGAAGGAGGTTATCGGAAGCCTTGCGAGACGATGGTTCCGGTGGGAGGGAGCCCAGGCCAGTGGTCCCAAAGTTAGAAGCTACAGAGCGAGACATGAGTTGATCAAAGGAAGGAGCAATGTAAATCAACAGGACATAGTGGTGGATGAATTACCGGGGATCAAGGGAGGATCGCTGAATGGGGCCATGAGTGGCCGAGACCACAAGAAATAGGGTCTCAGGAAACTTTTGGCGACTTGCGTCGCCGCAAGTGGGTGTATCATCCCTCGCCAGCTTCTCCCCCGCGTCCTAAGCCCCTTGTACGATGGCCAGTGCCGATATCTTGAAAGGAGTTGGCTCGCTCAGGGTGGGATCGCGATGGGCCTTCTTGTTTTTCTTATCCTTAGAAGGCAAGCATGAGGGCCTTTGAGAGAGACAAGGAAAGACCTCGACTGTGGAAGACCTACTCTCCCTCCGTACCTCAGCGATACTCTCTTGAAACTCCTTGGAAAGCGACATTATGTAGCAGTAGCAAAAAAAGAAAGGAAGTCTGCACAACCACCCCCCCCTCCCCTCTTGACGACGAGAGTATTTATAGGCCTACAGGAGGAAAGGGTGGGGCTGCTCAATATTCCCTCAGAGAACAACCAGCACTCGTCGAATACTTGGGGTTAGACTTTCCTTTTAGAGCTTGGGGCAATCTCGCAAAGAGCGGGGATTGTGTACAACCCCGTATTCGCCGAGTGGGTCCCTTATAAGATGATCAAGACTGAAAGAACAATGCGAGCCGGTTCAGGAGAGTGGGGAAGACACTCCCCAACTCACGTAAGGTCATATCATCATTAGTCTGGGGGGCAAGTGGGCCCTATAGGTCCGTACTTGCCCCATGGCTCAAGTAGGGGAGAGGCGAGTGGGGTAGTCAGGCTCGCACTCGCCTTTAACCTGGGGGTGGCGAGTGCTGACCTTATTAAAGCACTCGCTACCCCAAGCGAGTGGTAGGCTCAGGGAGCATTCGCCCAGCAGCGTTTTTACCGGAATGCCTCTATTGACCTGCTAATAGCTCCTCCAAACCCCAAAGTTTGGCAGTTGACAGACCAATCTAGGCTGTGTATAGTATTTCCAAAAGCCGGGATTGCGCTATTGGTAGGCCAAGTCAGAAAAACTATAAATAGACTCTTAAGGGAACCTTTGGGGGGATCGATCTTTTGCTTTCTCCCTCCTCTGATTTGCTTTGGCTAGTTTATTGAGCCATCCAAGGTGCCCAACTCAGCTTTGGCTCGGGAGGGGGAGCTCTCTCAGATCTTCCGGGTGCGTGGCGGAACCTCCATGCTATTGATCAGGGTCTATTATTTTGTTCAGAGTCATTGGCCAAGGGTTCAACTCAGGATAAGTAAGTGCATGCTACCCCCTTTGGTTCTGAACTCTCTTTGAGACCGGGTAACGATTTCAATACGAGTGATCCACAACACTTATATCTATAAGAAACTGTAATTATTGTTAGAAAACTACAAACCAACAAACATTCAAAAATTGTGAAAAAGTACAGAAGATATTCACATAAATATTTAGAATGCGGGAAATATATATTATATGAATATGAATTTAATAGAATAACTAGTAAGAGGCACTACTTAGGATACTCAAATGAATATGTAAGTTGAATAGCACTAGAGAGAATGATTACGAGGCACGATCGAGACATTCTCTCGTGATAAATAGAGGTGTCTTATCTCACTAATAGGGCGTAGTGTATTGTATGAGCCTCAATTTTGGGGAGACGACACTCACCTTTTGGAAGAATTATAGATGCGAGTTCATGTATATGAAACACTAGAACACCTTGGTTCGTTAGTTGGGACTCAGATCGTTAGATTATAATTGCACAGCAAAAGTTACTCAGTCTAGTATTTATGTTGTCACTATTTTTTTTAGAAAAATGTGCATTTGTTTACCTAATATATTTTTTGTAATGTATAAAAACTTTATTTCTAAAAAACATGCATTCTTCTTTCAATATATTTTTAGTGTCACTAGGAAAAATAGTTTTTCTTACTTTCCGGTTGGACTGACCTATTTTCAGACATTTATTTTACATGGGTTATAGGTGGGGAGTTGCGCCTAGGATGAGTACGTTTGCAAAAATCCTAATTATAAGTTGTTTTCATTTAGTTGTTTTTTTTTAGTATTGTACTATTTTTTATCATGAACTTTGCGTAATCTTATTGTTTAAGAGTTTTCATGTATCAGATATTTTGTAGTATTTTAAACCTTCATATGTATTGTTCATTTTATATTCTAGGTGGCTATGTATATTCAAAAAATAAGGTACATTTTTACCCTTAGCTGTATTTTCTACTTTGGTTGTAAGTTCCATTTTAGCACTTTCTTATTTATGTCTGTTATGTACCAGTTTATTATTGTTTTTTAGTTTACTTCTGATCGCGGGGTCCTATCGGATTGCTACTGATTTATTGTTAAACTAGATTGGGGTGTTACACTTGGTATCAAAACAAGGTTTAAAATCTCATGACTTTGAAAATACACAGAGTTGTAGGATTCCATCTGAATAACACCATCAATGATAGAGTCATCAAATTATATCTAGCTCAGTTGTGCATATGTTTAAAAATATCATTCACAGTAGATCATTCACTTAATTATATCACGCATATCAATAACTCTATTCCTTACATCTTATAGCCACCGCATACCAGTGAGGCGGGCGAGCCTTCCGGCCAGAATACGACTCCTGAAAATTCATGGATGATGACAGTACACCATCATCACCAACGATGCCAAAACCTACCAATATAAAAACTATTATTGTCAAGGTAGTGGCCTTAGCCATGTTGGAATTTAGGAATGGGTTGCTAGCAGCAGATCCAGCAGCAATCACTATACCAACTGCTATGAACTTAAGATTGAAGCGCTATTTGAGAAACTTCTGTGATCTCCACCTCTTTAATTTCAATGGGGAAGAAACGCCAATGGAGACAGACGACTGGTTGATTAAGACCCATGTCTTATTTGAAGTGATGCAATGCCCAGAAAACCAGAAGGTTCCTTTAATGACTTTCCTCATGAAAGGAGAGGCCAATCTGTGGTGGACCAGACACTTAGAAGACGACCCTACTAGTAAGTAGCTTAGTTTAAAGATTCCTTTCCCTATTATACATTATCCTTTTAGCATAATGATAATGTGAGCTTAAATTATGTCAGGTTGTACACCATATATGTTCAGTGGAACTTCTCGAAGGCGCTAGCTAGATGGTTAGTTCCCCCATCTGAAGGTCGTAGTCTTCAGGAAAAGAAACTTTGGCTTATTCAGGGGGACAGATCTATCATAGCCTATGAGCGGGAGTTGACCTGCTTATCTAGTTATGCAGGCACTATGCAAGAGGATCAGTACAAGAAGTGTATCTGATTTGTGAACGAACTGCGTGACTCTCTGAGGCAGCCACTAATGAAGATGGTCAATACTAATTATAAGAGCCTAGTTGACACTACAAGGAAGTTGGAAGCTGATCGACAGAAGGGGGTAAAAGCATAACAACTTCTGTTCGAAACATCCTCAGGATGCACCACAGCAGCAACATTACAAAACAGACAAGGAATGAACTGGAATAAGAAGTAGAGGACTGATGATAAGAGAGGTAATCAGACCTGGACCAGGGTTAAGGGTTACCCCCTTTGGCCTAAGTGTCACCTCCACCATCTAGGTGAGTGTTTGGCTACTGCAGTAGTATGTTACAGGTGTCAACAACCGGGACATATAGCTCACTGCTGTCAGGGAACTCTTGTGAATCAAGTAATTCAAGCTCAATTGTGTGTTCATTTTAAATTTATAACGTCTCCACCTTTGTCTAATAATCATAACTCATTCTTGTAGTTGAAATTTAAGGTGGTGGCCCAGTATATCTAACAAGGAAAAAACACCAATGGGATCTGATATAAGGCCAGCTATAAGATGAGGTCTGGTGCAGCCTAAAGCTTATGGTCTTGGTCAGTAGGAATCAAAGGAGCAGGAGGGTTTTGTGATAGGCATCACCGCAATTTACAAAGATACAAACATGCATGTAAGTAAACTTATAATTCATAATATACCCACCAAAATTCTCTTTGACTCGGGCGCCTCACACTCGTTCATCGCAAAATCTCTAGTTCATAGGCTGAACTTAGAAATCCTTCCAGAGTCGGCATCGTTAGAGGTCATGATGCCTAATAGATCTTTTCTGTAGACCAGACATAAGTGTAGAGCTCCAATGCAGTTTGGAGAAACTGAAATTGTCATAGAAGCTTCGCTCTTTCTTATTGCGGGATTCGATCTGATTGTGGGTATGGATTGGTTATCAAGTGTAAATGCTAAGATAGACTGCAAGGACAAGGTGTTACAGTTCGAATGACTCAACTAGATCGTATTTACCTTCCATGGCATGCAGTATGATGGCCCAGTACCGACCCACTCTGGATCACACTAGACCACTGTGACCTCGACTAGCATTGTCTGGGCTGTAGCCCAAGCACCCAATCCCTCTCCATCCATATGCGAGTTGTTATTAGCCACAACCTCCCTTTAATGAGGAAAAATCTCGAGTTAAGCAGGTAGCACAGCGACTTCCCAGGAGGTCACCCATACTAGTATTACTACACCCAAGCACGCTTAATTATGGAGTTTCTCCACTCCTCTTCGTGTTTTGTGCATGCGAGGGTCCTTGCATATCTCTGAGATCCGGATTCTGCCTTCTACTGTGCGAGGAGGCGATTAAATTTTCAGGCATTGCGGTGTGCGAATATCTCAGTACACCCCTGTTAGGATGATGCGCATCATGCACCTGATCGCTTTCTTCCAAGAGTACGGCTCGAGGTTCTCTTCAAATCTCTTCAAGGACTGATGCGAGGTGCGCACTAACAGAGGCGGTCGCTTAGAGGTTCATAGTAACAAGTGTTGGCTTGAGTTCAAAAAATAAGTGGACCATCGTCTTGTGAACATTTTGTACGGGTATGTGAAGAATTCATGGGGCATACCATAGCTATGGAAGTCACTTTCAAGATGCTGTCGCCATATGACGGGACATGAGAGGGAGTTCACGCTTGTGCTAGGGTTCAGTAACCCTCATGCATTAGTGAACCCCTTGTTCCGCATTTCCTTGTTCGTTAAGGAGAAGTGTTTGTTGTTGTGCGGGCTTTCCATCAATTCCGAGAGTTCCATTGTAGTGTCGCTGAATCGTGAGAGGAAGAGAAAACTAATGCTCAAGTGCAGTGCTTTAGGATACACTCCTTGCGATTCTTCTCGACTGAAAGAGCATACAGACGAGGCGGCACCTTACAGCTCCAAGGTGGATGTTGTGTCTGTTGATCTTGATGTTGAGGTCCTGGGATCTGCTGCTCCTAGGCCCCCGAAGGTGCTTCCGTGGCACTGCCAGCTAAGGTGTGGCAGATCACTTCTTCACTTGAGTCCATGAATGTTGTGGTAAGTGTATCACTTTTTCTTTTCTTCGTTTGTCGTCTTGCAAGTAATCTGATTTCTTCCTTCTTTTGCAGATTGGAGTTCAGGATAACATTGTCCTTACTTGAAATGATCAATATGTGGGTCTGAAAGAGGTTTTCTTGCACTTCGGGAGGAGCTTCATGGAGTGAAAAGCTCCCTTTTTAAATCATGGGGAAACAGGAACGTGATGTGTCTCGTTTTAGGCAGATTGAGGCTGAGCTACAGACAGAGATAGAGCAATCGCAGGCGGTGCCCGAAATAGGTAATAAACCCCCCATATAAATTCTCTTGATTCCCCATGCCAAGGGCCAGCAAGGGAAAGTTTATTGCTTGCCTTTAGAGGCTGTGGAGGAGCCTTGGATGGCAGAAATTATGGGAGGGCGTTTCTCCTCAATAAAGGAGGCTTTATTCCCTTCCTAAAGTGCACAACCTTCCCCCACCCCAATATAAACCCCATAGGAGTATGGAATTTGTTTGTTCTGCTCCTTGCTCCCCTAACCAGCCAGGAAACTAGCCCTGACGACCACCCGACGAACTTTTGTTCTCAACTCCAGCGGACTCCACCACCCATGGCCACACGTCGATCCCATCGCCTAAACGGCACGCATGTAAGTTCTTACGACTCTCTCCCATGACCCTTGAGGCGGAGGAAGTCGTTGGAATACGCTCCAGCGGCCTCCTCCATCCAAACATGAAAAAATACATGTAAGCAATATTATTTTCCGGCCATCGCCGGCGGCGGCCGGCCGCCGGCATCTACCCCCACCGTAGCTCCCTCCCTGGACGCTCTTACTCAAGGTGGTGGCCGGAGCAAACTCCCCACTGGTGGTGGTGGGAAGGCCCGTCAGGCATATAAAAAATAAGGTGGATGCATGTATACAGCTACCGTGCTAGGACTTGGGAAGAATTCCTTTCGGTTCCTGAACCTCCGGTGGCGGCAGTAGGCCGCCGGCAAACCCCCTCGTCGGTGTGCCCATCCTCTAACACACCCTCCACGTGTGTTGGCCGGAGCGATGGTGGCTCCAACTGGACAAGGTAAATCTCCCGCAACGCCACCTCTGTATGGTAGCTGTGTAAAAATGCTTAACTCTGTTTTTAATTTATTTTTATTCTTAATCCTCAGAACATTAGATATGCAATTAAATGTCCTGTTTACTAAGATGACTGTGTAAATTTGATACATACTATTTTTCTCATTGTCTCACCGACGGCTAATAACAAGGCAAGCAATTACAGCCCTTGTGGAGAAGACGTACCATCTGTTGGAGGATTCGTAGGATACGATTACTGTCCAGGATGCTGAATTGGGGTCTCTGAAGACTGAGGTGGAGAGGCTCACCTCACTGGAGCGGACTGTTGTGGAGTTGAAGGTCGCAGGAGTCGCTGAGTATAAGGACTCCATAGATTATATGCGGGATTATTCTTTGCTCTCAGAGGAGATTCGTGAGGATTTTTGGATTAAGAAGGTGGAGCCTTATTTGGAGGATGAGTGTGAGATGGAATTTGAGTGAGGGATGACAAAGACCCTTCATACGATGATGCAGGCACGTGGCTGTGAAGTAGCTGGTCTTGGTATCAAGGATCTTTCTGAAGGTGAGTGCTCTGATGTTGGTGTCGAGGGCGAGGAGTGTCTTGACTCTATTGTATCTTTGTGTGTTCATGTGTAATCTCTTGCATCTACATTGTATATTGTTGTAGCACCTTGGATGCTTTTCGCTTATTGTAGAGCCATTTGTGGATTATTCCAGCTTGTAACATGACTTGTACTTTTTGGTGTCGATACTGTTGTTTAATGTGTTACTTAGTTTTGGTTTTGAGTTTGTTTTTTGATGCCAACAACGTGGGGACGAGACCCTAACGATATCATTTCCTACTATACAAGCGAAGGGCAGACTCTTCGAGCTAGGGTAATAGGAGGTCATGGCCATCATATTGCAGGTTGTCCTTGGCTGTGGCGGACCTACTACATGGGAAAAGGGCAGACCTTCAATCTATGGCTGTGAGGCATGGGGATGAGACCATGATGATGTCATAACCTACTATGTGGGCGAAGGGAGGACGCTTCGAGCCGAGGCAGTGAGAGGTTAAGACCACCGTATTGTGGTTGTCCTTGGTTGTGGCAAAACCTACTACGGGGGCAAAGGGCAGACCTTCGAGCTGCGATAGTGCGGCATGGGGATGAGAACCTGATGATGTCATAACCTACTATGCGGGTTAAGGGCGGATGCTTCGAGCTGAGGTAGTGAGACGTCAATGCCTCTGTGTTGAGGGTTATACTTGGCTATTACGGTGAAAGGCGAACCGTCAAACCTGGGTGATTGTGAAGAGGTCTTGTCATGGTGGTGTCATGACCTACTGTAAGGATTAAGTGTGAACCTTCGATCTATGGTAGTAGAAGGTCACTGGGGACTGACACTGAATAGATGGTGAAGGGGGGACCTTCGAACCTGGGCGAGCGTGAGGGGGGCAGGCCCTAACGGCATTGTGACATACAATGAGGGTAAAGGGTGGAACTCTGAGCTGCATCAGTGTGAGGTTACTAAGGATAGGTCCCAGAGATACGGTGAAGGGCAGACCTTCAAACCCCTGGTGATCTCGAGGGGAGCAGGCTCATGTGGCGTTGCGACCTACTATGGAAGCGGAGCGAGGACCTTCGAGCTGTGACTGTGGGAGGTCGTTGGGGAACTAGCCATGAAAAGACGATGAAGTGTAGACCGTTGAAATTTTGGAGACCGTGAGGGGGAAAGCCCTGACGGTACTGTAACCTACTGCAGGGACAAAGGACGAACCTTCGAGCCAGAATAGTAAAGCATAGAGATGAGACCCTCATGATGTCATAACCTACTACACGGGGGAAGGGTAGATGCTTTGAGCATGGGTAGTGAGAGGTCAAGGCCATCGTGTTGTGGGTTGTCATTAGCTGTTCGGTGAAGGGAGAACCTTTGAAACTGAGTGATTGTTAAGGGCGCAGGCCCTGACAGTGTTGTTAACTACTGTGGGGGCAAGGGAGAACCTTCGAGTCATAGTAGTAGGAGGTCACTTGGAACTATCCCTGGAGAGACAGTGAAGGGTAGACCTTTAAACCTGGGTGACCGTGAGGGGCGCAGGCCTTGGCACTGTCGTGACCTACACGGGGGCGAAGGGCGGACCATCGAACCATAATTGTGGGAGGTCAATAGGGATTGTACCTAGAGAGACAGTGAAGGGCGTACTTTCAAACCTAGGCGATCATGAGGGGGGAAGGCCCTAGAGGCTTTGTGACCTACTGCGAGGGAGAAGGGAGGACCTTCGAGCAACGACAGTGGGAGGCCACTAGGAACAAGCCTCAGAGAAATGATGAAGGGAATACCTTCGAACTGATGGCGACCGCGAGGAAGGGGGTAGACCCTGACGACACTACAACCTACTACGAGGGCAAAGGACGGATCTTCGAGCCATGTTAGTGGGAGGTCGCTCGAGGACAATCCCCGGAGAGATGGTGAAGGGAGGACCTTCGAACCGCTGGTGATCTTGAGGGGGCAGGTCCTAACGATGTTGTGAACTATTGCATGGGAGAAGGGTGGAACTTCGAGCTATGATAGTGGGAGGTTGTTGGGGGATTGGCCCCAAAGTTCTAGTGAAGGTTGGGCACTTCAAAACATTGGCCTACTGGACGGGCGAAGGGTGGACCTTTGAGTCGGGGTAATGCGAGGTCGGGTGACTGGTTCCAAAGTGTTCTTGCGATGGCAGAGTTTGGGGAAATTAAAGCATGTTTAATTAAAATAGGTAATAGTACGCGCACAAGTGCAGACTTGCGACTTTAGAGTTGTGATTGATTTAAATACAAAAATTAAATAACGTAGATAGTGCAGGAATATGGTAGGGCTCTCATGCCTGATTCCTGAATCATGGTTATCTTTGAAGAGAGCAATAACAGTGGGCGCTAGTCAGGAAGGAATCTAGGAACGATCGTTGGAGTATGACATCGTAGTTAGAGCTAACTTGGATGACGGTAAACTGTATATTATAGGTCATTAGAGTGATCGGAAGGATGATGGTTCCCGGGACTGGAATGGGGGAACTGTCGGGGGTACACGCGCTAGCTGCCTTCAATTAGATGTTTTTATTTGACAGCTTGAGTTGCAATAGCATTGACATGAATACCACATTGATTATTATTTTATCTTCGACAAGATCTGACTTATCTGAGTGGGGGATGGGGGTAATCCGATAAAGGCTTATTGAGCTATAGTATGGGGATCGCTCTTCGGAAAGGCCTAGTTCATTCAGAGCTTCGTGTCTATTTTTATCTCCTTCCTGCTTCCATGCGGATGTGTTCAGGGATGATTATTCATGTTGGGTCCATTGATTACAATGTTCCATATTTGAAGAAGGTCCATAAGTCAATAGTATATACATGATTGTATTCGATATATGTTCAAATTCAATATATGTAGGTTGTCTACTATTCCATGATTAGACAGGTTGTCAAGGTAAAAATATCATTTGGACTAAATACAGGATGCTAGAAAAGCAGAAATCTGGCTAAGTGCAGAAGCGTTGAGTGAGTACACTTCACTCAACGCCAGAAGGCTAAAAGCATTGACAGAAGATCAGGCATTCAAAGCCTCAATGGTGCTGGACTCAAATCTGGTGAAGTCCAGAAGCGTTGAGTGAAAGTTGTTTACTCAACGTCTACTCAAAAAGAAATCTGTCTAAGTACAGAAGCATTGAGTGTAGAAGGCTCACTCAACGCCTTATCAATAATTCAACAAAGTCCAGAAACATTGAGTGAAAGCTGTTCACTCAACGCCTACTCAAAAGGAAATCTGTCTAAGTACAGAAGCGTTGAGTAAAAAAAAGCTCACTCAATGCCTTATCAATAATTCAGCAAAGTCCAGAAGTGTTGATTCACAAAGCTTCACTCAATGCCTTCATTCAGAAATTCGGTACAAGTCCATAAGCATTGAGTGTAGAAGGTTCACTCAATGCCTTTAGTCAGGATAATTGTCAAGTCCAAAAGCATTGAGTAAATGAGTTTCACTCAACGCCTTTAACCAGAAGAATTCTGTCAAATACAAATGCGTTGAGTGATGAAGGTTCACTCAACGCCTTATCAGTTTAACTGTCTGAGAAAAAAACGTTGAGAGATGAAGGCTTACTCAATGCCTCTAGAAGTAAATTTTCTACTAAATGTTTTTGCGTTGAGTCACAAAGCTTCTCTCAATGCCTGTGCAGATTGACTGTAAAAAATGCTAAATCCACAAGCATTGAGTCATGCTGACATCATCCAAATTCCAATTAAGCAGGATTTGCGCACTAGATGACAAATGGCGCCGAACACTTTCTGAACATCAGTTAAAGCTAAAGTAACTTTACAGCTACTATTTCGACTTGCCCATACAGATCAAAGAGCTGTTGGGCGGCGGGATATAAAAAGACTTTATTGAGAAATTAAAGAGGTGTTCTTCTGGCTGCTCAACTCATCACTCTCGAATTTACAGTAAGAGTTATAGAAGACAGAAAGTTGCTTGTTGATTGAAATCGAAAATCTCTAAGTCGTCTTCAGCAAGAATAGAAAACCTAATTTTCTGTAAAAAGGTGGAGTAGCAGAGCACTCAAAAAAGTTGATGTTCATCTTCAAGGCTACTGCTTTCAACACTGATATCTTAAAGCTTGAAAAAATAGAGCTCTGCATCAGTTCTTCTCAGCACAAGCAGAACTATTCTGAAGATCTATAATCTTATTGCTATGAAAATTTAGGACTGGGTTTACTCAGTTCAGGAAGGTGAATCAGAGGACCATTTCTCTGAAGTCAAACATCACCAAATCATTACTCATTCTGTAGGATCATCGCTTGATTTGAGCTGTAAGCCTGAGTTATAAAGGCTGAGTGTAGGATCTGTGTCTCTGAGTTGTAGGATCCTGTTTAGGATCTTAGGTAATGCTTGTGCCTGAGATAGGATCTCTGTGTAGATCTGAGGTAAGAGATATGTGAATCTCTGAGTGTATGGCTGCTTAGCCTGAGGTAGGAGTTGCTATACTCTGAGTTGTAGGAGTGAGTTTCACTCTGAGGTGTCGGATCCTGGGGATCTGAGGTGTAAGCTCAAGGAGCCGAGTAAATGGAGGTGTTAGCCGAATCTAGCTCATTGCTAAATAGGTGAAGGGGGAAGTTGATGCACCCTAGATAGGGGAACCACTATAAATTCTTGTGTGTTGTGGTGACTCTTGAAAGCTAAACAACTAAATCTAACACACGACTTGACATCAGCTTAAAAGATTAAAAAAGATTTAAAACATACTTATTCACCCCCACCCCCCTCTAGGTGTGTAGCTACTCTTGAACAAAAACTTTTAGTTCACGTGTTTGAGACAGACAAAACTCATCTATGAGTCCTAGGTGAGCAAATCGTTCAATTTTTTTCTTTTAGAGCTTGCATCTCACTGTGTCATGTTTGAGACCTTGATGGAAGTCACAACACATGGATAGATCTCCTCGATTCAGGGTAAGCATCTTAGGCCTTCGCAAAGCGGAGTGATCGCGGATGGCGAGCAAAACCTTTCCCTGAGTGACGTTAAGCGAGGTGAAGTTCTGATGCTAGCGAGGCTCCCCTGACTGACAGGTGTCGGCGTGATACTCGTAGCTTCTTTTGGGTGTCGGTAGCAGGTTGCGCTTGGAGTACGATAAATATACTTAATAGCACAAACCACAAGAGGGGTGATTTGGGGTTTAAAAATTTCTTAATAAATTTAAGTTTTGGGATAATATATAAAAATTAAAGTACAAAACAACAAAATATATACACCGCAATCACAAGAGATAAAGAAATAACAAGACAAAATATAATGTGTTCGACACTCAATTGGGAGCAACTCACTTGCTAAGTGACCTCCAAATCACTTAGCCACACTGCTAAAAACCACTATAATCCCACTGATTGCAGATATTATTCTACGTTAAGAGCAATCTTCATAAATCTTATTACTGGTCAAGAGCAACCCAAAATAATTTGGTTTTTTCGAATGAAAGTAAGGAAGGTTGTTTAATACAAAGAATAATTCTCACAATGAAAGTATTTTACTTGTATTGATAAACAAGGTAAAACCAATAATAATTTTGCTAAAATCGAAATGATAATTGTTGCGGGTCACCCGATTTTTCCCCGGTCAGGAGAATCGGACCGTCTTAGCTCGGAGTCGGAGCGGGCATGCAAACAGTCAAACAAAAATAACAGCAAATGACAAAAAGTTTTTTTTGACATGGGAAACCCGAAAAGGGTGAAAAATCACGCAATTGAATCTGTGTCGAGCCAAAATCCACTATTTATTTGGAGTTTACAAGAGTTTGAGGATGAATTCTCGGAGGATGACAGACCACCTCCATTACAAGTACAAGGTACAAAAATGATAGAAAAGAGACTAAGTCCTCGGAGCTTTGATGTAAGTGCTCAGTCTAGAAAAATGTTTAAGTCCATGAAACCTCGATGGAAGCGTTCCGGCTAGGAGAAATCTTTAAGTCCACGTATCCTTGATGGAAGCACTCCTACTGAAGCGGAGCTTTGGCATGAGCGCTCCCGTTGAGAAGATCATCGTGCCTTGGAAGCCTGATGAATCCTTTGCGCTAGAAGAGTAGCAGAGTGAATTTCTGGGCGGAGGATCGATCTAAGTCCACTACCTCGTTGAAAAATCTCAGAGCTTTTCTAGCCTTTGGAGTTGCTTGTCTTCAAATGAAGGTATGAGGGAATATTTAAAGTTTTCTAGAGGGATATGTCGGTAATTGCGTCGGATCAGAATTTGTGCTGACGAATGATGTCACTCCGTTTCAGTCACCCGGATCACCAAATTTAGAAAAATGATGAAATTATCCCCCGAGCGGCCCGGGCGGGGTGCCCGATGGCGGCTAGGCCGGAGGCAGTGGCGGTCGGAGGCGATGGCGGTCGGAGGCGCGGGGGCCGCCGCCGGCGATGGCGGACACCGGCGCGCGCACATGCAAGAAGTGCGCGCAGGGCGCACACGCAGGGAGCGCACGCGTGAGCATGGAGCGCGCGCGTGCAGGGAATGCATGCTTACGCGTGGCACGCGCGTGCGCATGGTGTGCGCGCCGGTGCGTTGCGCGCGTCGGCACGCTGCTCACGCGCCCTCGCAGGGAGTCCGCACGCTTATGCGTTGTGTGCGTGCGGGTGCGCTGTGCTTGGGTGTCCGTGTTTGGTTGCGCCCCTTCCTTCGGGGTGGTCCTTCTTACGCGATTTCTTGTGTCTCTTGGCCTGACTCAGAAATTCCGATAGGGGACCCCATCGAATGCCCCCAAATTTCCGCGAGTCATAACCCGCGAAGCGATGAGCGCGGAAATTTCTGAGCTTGATCGCCTTTCCTTGGGAATGGTTGCTCGCACTTCGTTCTTGCTTGTTGTGCAATTCTTACGGCGCATGCAGGAACGTTCTTTCGCATCACACTTTACATGTTGCGCTAGTGCGAAAGAGCGCCATTTTTTACATTTTCCTCGTGTGAATGTACGAGTATGGCGTTGTGCGCTAGCTGGTGCGGTTGCCGCAGAGTTTTAGCTGGTGGCAGATTCTTATGATGTGAAGCGATGTTTTGTCCCTTGTTTCGGCGTCGTGGAAGGACCTACGGGCTTGTTGCGAATAGAAGATGTGGAAGGACATGGTGTTTGTTTTTATGTCGCGTCATAGAATGATTCGGTGTCCGTTCCTGTTAGGAGTTGGGATGGAGATTCTGGGGACGGAGTCCATTGATGTCATCTATGCCTTAGGATGTTTCAGTGATGCGAGCTTTCGTGTTTGCAGAATACATGGAGTCATAGGGCCATGGAGTGGGGCGGTGCCAGATGGTTGTGCAGGCCCTGAGATGGCGACTTCAAAGGAAGGTCTATTCCGGCGCGGCGTGCACGTTGTTAAGCTTCACCCTGTACTTGGCGAGGGGCTTCGCGTAATGAGAAGGACACGGGGCCGTTCCGTCCCCCGAGCAGGTGCTGCCATGAAAGACGGTGTTGGCGACGGGGGGGGGGGGGGGGGGGACTTGATTGCATTTGTGCCTTATATACATTTGGTATTACTGACCTGTGTATTGTCTTTGTCACTTCCTTTGTTTAGACAAGCGAGTTTTTGTGTGACGCGTTGAGCTTGCGAGCACGATGAAGATCATGTCTTTTTCATTAGGCGAGGGATCTTGGCAGCTGCCGAATGGTGCCTTGTTTTTGCTTTTACAGCGGTGGGCGCGACTTGGCACTATGACATACTTTTGTGTGTTTTGTGGCCCTTGCGACATTTTATGGCGACATTCTCCCGCTTTGAGCTTTGTGCGTTGCGGTGGTCCAGATGCATCTTGTGATTTACACCAATTATGTGTCGCATGCTGTTTTGACAAATACCTCCGAGCATTAGTACCAAGGATCTATCACTTGAGTGTGATGAGTGTGGTTATCTATCCCCTTGCCTTGGGGACACAGACTTGGAGCCCGTTCTTGTCGGATGGTGCTGAAGGATTCAGGGTCTACCTCGAGAGGATCCTGGAGGAGGATTCGTTGTTAGTTCCTATCTTGATGAGTGGAAGGAATCGGGTTCATTTTTGTCAAGAGTTGAGGCTGAGTCATTTGAGGCCAAGGCCAAGCTTACGTGGTTGGAGGAGCGTAGATGACGTCTGCGCCTTAGAATGGTTGGGTTTTCTTGACATCTGAACACCGAGAGTACAGGGCCTTTGAGTGGAGTGAAGCCGGAGGGTTATGGGGGACCCAAGATGACCGCTTTAGTGGTTGGTCCTTTGCGGGAAGATAATCACGTCGTTGCACACTACCATGCGCTTAGTGATAGGTTCTGCGCAGCGTGACATTTATAGGGGCGTTCCGTCCTCTGAATAGGTGACACATCGAAAGGTAGTATTGATGTTGATGCTAAGAGATTACTTGATTGTATTCGCGTGGTGGGGATGATTTGTCCCTCTTGTTATAGCCTTGGACATCCTGTTGAATCAGGATTGCTTCATCATTTGTGCCCCTTGCTTGAACACGCGTATACGACGCGACGTATTGACTTGGTGATTGCCATTTCATAAGTGCTTGGAGCTGACGCCGGAGCGTGGTGCGATGGGACATTTTCCCCCTTTGTTTGGATGGCGCCCGAGGGCTCAAAGTTTGTTTTTGACTGAGTGACACGGGAGGACTCATGGTTGATCCTGACAAAAACCCCTCGAAGGATTGAGGATACAGTCTTGCCTGGGAAGGGCTCATGATCTATTCCTTTGAAGGTAGCGAAGAGCCGTTGTTCGTTTGCGCCTTAGGAGGACTTGAGCCCGTCTGAGTGGAGGTGGTGAAGAATCTTTGTCCGTTCACACTTTAGGAGAACTGGGGTTCATCTAGGTGGATATGATGAAGAACCTTTGTTCGTTCGCGCTTCAGAAGAACTAGTGTTCATCTATGTGGAAGCGACAAAGAACCTTTGTTTGTTCGCCCTTCATGAGAACTAGGGTTCGTCCAGGAAGAGGTGGTGTGGAAATCTTCGTTTGTTTGTGCCTTAGAAGAACTAGGGTTCGTACAGGCGAAGATGCAGATGGACCTTTGTCCATCTCGTCTGAAAGGTGCAGACGGTCCTTTGTCCATCTCATATGGGAGTTGTAGAAAGATTTTCGTCTATCTTGCCCGGGAGGTGTAGAAAGACTTTTGTCAATCTTGCCTAAGATGGATCCGTCCGCTTGATCAGAGTCTCCTTCTAGGTTATCTAAATATTTTGTTGGAAAGGTCAAAGTCCCCACTTAGGATATCTGAACATTTTGTTTGAGAGAGGTCGGAGTTTCCACTTGGGATGTCCGGACGCTCTGTTTGAGAGAGGTTAGAGTCTCCACTTGGGGTATCCGTGAACTTTGTTTGAGAGAGGTTGGAGTCTCTGTTTGGGATATCCAAGCACTCTGTCTAAGAGAGGTCGAAGTCTCCACTTGGGATATCCGAACACTCTGTTTCGGAGAGGCCAGAGTATACACTTGGGATATCCGAACACTCTGTTTGGGAGAGTCCAGAGTATCCACTTGGGATATCCGAATACTTTGTTTGGGAGAGGTCAGAGTATTCACTTAGGATATCTCAACACTCTGTTTGGGAGAGGTCAGAGTATCCACTTAGGATATCCAATCACTCTATTTGGGAGACACTAGAGTATCATCTTGTGATATCCGAACACTCTGTTTGTGAGAGGTCGGAGTATCCACTTGGGATATCTGATCACTCTGTTTGGGAGAGGCCGGAGTATCCACTTGGGATATCCGATCTCTCTATTTGGGAGAGGCCGAGGTATCCACTAGAGATATCAAAACACTCTGTTAGGAGAGGTCGGAGTATCCACTTGGTATATTCGAACACTCTGTTTGGGAGAGGTCGGAGTATCCACTTGGGATATCAGAACACTCTGTTTGGGAGAAGTCAGAGTATCTACTTGGGATATCCAAACACTCTGTTTGGGAGAGGACGGAGTATCCACTTTGGATATATAAACACTCTATTTGGAAGGGCCGGAGTATCAACTTAGGATATCCACTTGGGATATCTGAACACTCTATTGCTTGGCAAAACGATGAGAAACTCGGGTTTCATTGTATTGATGCATAAAATACAAGTAAACGTGTTTAGTGAATAAGTTCTATGAGGAGAGAACAAGTTGTCCCTTGGGACGATTGCCCTGGGGGTTTCCCCCATGCAAGCTCACTTTAGATTGGTTGATTCAGGGTTCTTATTTTGTAAAAGTTCTCTGAGGAGTCTTAGATGGTCGAATCGTTCAATTTCTGCCTTCAGTCGTGCGCAGCTCTTTGTGTTATGCCCATGTCCTTAGTGGAAGTTGTAGTACTTGGACTGGTCCCCTGAGTTTGGAGCAAGAGCCCTTGACCTCTAAAGAGAGGGGTGATTGCGGATGGTGAGTAATACTTCCATCCGTGGAGTATTGAGGGGAGTGAAGGTTTGATTGTGGTGATGCCCCCCTGACTCGACGGGAGTAGTCGCGGTGCTCGTCGTTTCCCCTGGAACTTCATAGTGGATCCTGATGCCTCCTCCTTTTCAGTTTTCCCTCGAATTATTGTCGATGTGTTTTGATTGCCTCGTATGTTGTGATTTGAACATTGACTTAGCGGATGAGGTCGAGGTAATTGGGAACCATTATACTCATCATCATGGAGTGGAATTTTCCTGTCCTGAGTCCTTCGAGAAAATTTCCGCGCAGGAGCTTGGGGTTAACCCCCGGAATTTGTCGTACCTCTGCGATGAAGCGATAAAATAAATCCCTGAACGATTCTCCCTCGGCCTGCTGAATTCTCGTGAGGTGCGAGGGGTCTCGAACGATTTGTTGGTTGTCGATGAACCGATCCGTAAAAGCTGGGTGAGCTCTGCGAAGTTCTTGATTTCTCCCTCATTCAGATAATGGAACCATGTGCGAGCTTATCCTTTTAGTGTTGTTGGGAAAACATGGCACAAGAGCGAGTCTGGGGCGCTGTATATATGCATGATATCTACAAAGTGTCTGACGTGCTCCAGAGGGTCGCTTGACTAGTCAAATGTCTCGAAGTTAGAGGGCTTGATTCCGAGGGGAACGAGATGTGTAAGGACCTGCGAAGCTAGAAAGGAGATGCGGTGAACGGAGCGTTGCACTTTTATGTCAAGGTGTCCCCCATGTTTATACTCCTCCTTTATCATGCGTCTCGCTTCTTCGTAAGTGAGTCCTCTATCGGTCGGAGCGACAACTTATTTTGCCACACAAAATAATTCATGCGTACGCCCGGAAAGTTCGTGAAGGATTGTGGGGTGTGTGGAGCTGTCAGCGCCGAACGATTTATCTGTGATGGGATCCCTAGAGCGGGCAGTGTCTTTAGGCATTGTCTGACTCGGGAACTGTGGTGGTTGATCTTTTGGTGCGATATCCGCATTAGGAGCGCGACTAGCCCTTAAGTTTCCTAGCAAGGTGAGCGACTTTGCGTGACGCTCCCTTATCAGGCGTCTACATTCTTCCCCGGATGTTTGGGATGCGGTGACGACGGATCCTCCCTAAAGCGAGACGTTGTATGCGGGTAAGTTGGTGGGGGCTGGATTGGTGTGCTCCTCTAGTGTCACGTCACTGATAGTTTGTGCGCTTTTCTTTGCCATTGTTGTTGGTCGAGCGTGCTTGCGCAATGCAAGAATTGTTTCCATGGTGTTGTTGCAGAGTTTGGGAACACTTTCCCACAGATGACGTCAAACTATTGCGGGTCACCCGATTTTTCCCGATCTGGAGAATCAGGACGTCTTAGCTCGGAGTCGGATCGGGCGCACAAACAGTCAAAGATAAACAGTAGCAAATGACCAAAGGCTTTTTTGACGTGGAAAACCCGGAAATGGTGAAAAATCACGTGGTTGGATCTGTGCCGAGCCAAAATCCACTATTTCCTTGAAGTTTACAATAGTTTGGGGATGATTCCTCGGAGGATGATAGGTCACCTCTTCGTTACAAGTACAAGGTACAAAAATAACGAAAAAGAGACTAAGCCCCCCAAACCTTGATGGAAGCGCTCCGGCTAGGAAAATGGCTGATCACAAGGAACTTCGATGGAAGCGTTCTGGCTGGGAGAAATCTCTATGTCCACGAAGCTTTGATGGAAGCGCTTATGCTGAAGTGGAGCCTTGGTGGGAGCGCTCCCGCGGATAAGATCGTCGTGTCTTGGAAGCTTGATAGAACCTTAGTGCTAGAAGAGGGTCAGAGTGAATTCCTGAGCGAAGTATCAACCTAAGTTCACGACCTCACATGAAAATCTCAGAGCTCATTCTATCCTTTAGAGTTGTTTGTCTTCAAATGAAAGCCTGAGGCATATTTATAGTTTTCTGGAGGGATACGTCGGTAATTGCGCTGGGGTGAAATTTGTGCTGGTGAATGACGTCACTCCATTTCGGTCACCTGGATCACCAAATTTAGCAACATGACGAAAGTGCCGCCCGGGCGGTCCGGACGGCCCGGGCGGGTGCCCGATGGTGGCAGCGACCGGAGACGATGGTGATGGCCAAAGACGGTGGGGGCCTCCAGGGGTGAGCGCGAAAAGTGCGAGTGCGGGTGCATTGCGCTTGGGTGTCGGTGTCTGGCTGCGCCCCTTCCTTCGGGGTTGTCCTTAATGCACGATCGGCTGGATCTCTTAGCCTGGCTTAGAAATTTCGAGAGGGGACCCATCAATAATAATGAAGATAATATATATAAGATTTTGTTAATGATTTCGATGATAATAGTAATTAAGTTGTTAATAATAATATAAGTTTTACAGTATTTTGTATTAAAATATGGCTTAATATTTTAAGTATGCAGATATTGATGATAATAAAATTATATTCTCTTTAAGTTAATAACTTCAATACTTAAAAATAATTATTATGATGATAAAATTTATGATGATTAATTAATAACATATAAATATTATGATGATGATTTAATTAAGATATGAAAAAAAAAGAGAGTTTAAAAGAAAAATAAAAGAAAATAGATTTTAATTAGTTTCAAATAGAAGTACAAAATAAGTATTTTAAAATTAAGTAATATAAGAGGTAAAAATTACAAATAAAGTTTTATTTGGCAATTGTTAGCTAAACACTAAAACTTGAAGAATACTTAGAAGTATTGAAAAGGAGGGTGCATTTTTTTGTCTTGTAAGGAGGAAGGGATATGATATTTATAGAGTGAGAAGAGGGGAAAAGGATGCAACTCAAATGAGATTTGAGAGAGGTGTGAATGTGGCTAAATATGTAGTCAAAAGTGGAGGCATGGAGAGTCAACAATGATGGATTTAAATACAAAAAAAAAAGTCAAACCAAATTTAATGTCTAGATGGATTCTCTCAAGATCTTGGAGGCTATATTTGTATTCACATTACAAGGAGAGCTAAATAGAGCACATGTTATAATAAATACAAATATTAATAAATTTGGGATGTGTAGAACTCTATTTTAGAGGCTCCAAAAAGTTTCTTTGATATGATGGCTAAATAGAAGTAAGAAATTAAACACAATAGACTTTTAAATGAGGAGGTTTGATGAAGAAATGATGGAATACGGTGATGTACTGATGTTGAAGTTTGGCGACGTCTGAATGCAGAAAATGCAATCATGAGATTCGAGTTAATGCAAAATATATGGTGGATTTGGATTCATCTCGTCTAGACATTTAATTTTGATTATTTACACATCAAAAACAGTGGTCGGGTGAAGAAGATATGACTCTCGCAAGTTTGGTAGCTTTCAGATTTAACCTGGGCTGGAGGAACCCTGAACAGACTGTCGGTGATAAGCCAGAGGAAGGTGAGGATGACGTCAAGTCATCATGCGTCTTATGCCTTGGGCGACACACGTGCTACAATGGCCAAGACAAAGGGTCGCGTCCCGCAAGGGTGAGCTAACTCCAAAACCTGTCCTCAGTTCGGATTGCAGGCTACAACTCGCCTGCATGAAGCCAGAATCGCTAGTCATCGTCGGTCAGCCATACGATGATGAATTTTTTCCCGGGCCTTCTACACGCCGCCCGTCACAATATGGGAGCTGACCATGCCCGAAGTCGTTACCTTAACCACAAGGAGGGGGGTGTCAAAGATAGGGCTAGTGCTAAATTAGTAACTACATTCAATCTACGAAAAAATCCCAATTATTTTTAACTTTTTTTGGAAGGGGATACTTACGGAATTCCCTTGAAAATGATCAAACCTTATTCCATTATATTTCCATAAGGTTTGTTGTAGTCTAACTCGACGTCCCGGTCGGACCGGAATAACCTGAACCGCCTTAGCTCTCGGAACGGTCGAGCACGTACACAGTCAATGATGTAGATCGATTGTACACACAAAGTTTTAACATGGAAAAACCCCTCAAATGGATAAAAAACTACGTGACTGGATCTGTGCCGGTCAAAGTCCACTATTTTCTGGTTGTTGCAGCTTGTTTGTGAAGTCGAGGGTAACATGTCACCTCTCGTTACATCTTTGGGGATGAGAGAACATTTGGCACACGGCGGACGACAGGCCGTCGCGCCGTGAGTTGTTACAAATTGCGCTTCGCGCTGGTGGTCTTCGGTTAGCGACTTGCTGATTCTAAACGTAGGGGCGGAGCGCCTGAACTTGCGGTTGCGGAGGCAACTTGGAACTTGAGAGATTTGGCCTCGTCGGGTGGCTTTGACTTGACTCGCTCGTAGCTCGGGTGCGGCTCAGGTGCGTGATGTAGTAGGCCCAGAGCCGGCCCGCTCTGATAGGCCCTTGACGGCCCAACCCATAGGAACACGAGATGGCACCCACTGACGGGCTGCAGCCCAAGCACCCCACCCATGACCGCACCTATTCTCAGCGCGGCGGGATGTTGGGTTCGAGACCTCGCCTCAACATCCCGCCGCGCTGAGAATAGGTGCGGTCATGGGTGGGGTGCTTGGGCTGCAGCCCGGCTGTGTGTCGCTGGACGTGCTCCTCTAGCTGGGTTGTGACTGCCGTCAGAGCGGGGCGGCTCTGGGCCCACCACATCAGTGCGGCTCGGGTGTTGCTCGTAGGAGGAATTTAACAAAGCTTCAACCTGAGGAAGAAGAAAACTCGGAGGAAAATGGTGAGAAATGAGGAGCCCTGAGGCTTCTTTTATAGGCTCCAGGTGGTGGTTATGGTGTTTACGCGGCTATCCGCACACCATCATGATTATTTTTTGTATAGTTTAAATGCGTGTATTTCGCTATTTGGAGACCATTTAAATCAGTTATAAAATTATTAATTAAATTCCCCCACTAAACTGGTGGTTAGTGGGTGGTTACGCGTGAATCAGATTGTCGGGAACGCCCCCCACCGATCGAATGACGGGAGCGGAACTCCACGGGCGGCCGACGAACTCGCCGCCAAGTTCGCCAATGGGGGGAGGACAATCGACAGCGGCCGGGGAGGGGCCCCAGCTGCTCCCTTTTGGCCGCGCGCCGGCGGCCGAGGGAGTGGCCTGCCCGGGCGGCCGCCCCCTTGGCCGCGGGGGCAGCCGAGAAAGGTGGCGAACCGGGAGGCTCAGGAGTTGGCGAACCGTCTGTTCAGTATTTCTTCGTGTATAGAAGAGAAACGCTTGTTGCGGTGTGACATTTCTTCAGGCTCTGGGCGGACTGCTGAAATACCTTTGGATTGTGGTCGGAAATAGAAGGCTACCGTAGTTTCTCGAGGTGGCGATAGGGTGGCGCCTTATTCGTCTTCTCTTGGTGGCGACTCTCCTTCTGGTGGTCGTAGCGGTTCTCCTCTCGATGTACAGGTGCTTCGATCATCTGCCCCCGAGCTTCCCCTGCGGAGGTGGCGACTCCGAGGCTATCTTCTTCTTTGAGGGAGATGAATGAAGTGATAAGCGAGCTTGATCATTCTTTGATCTTCTTTATTGTTGTGTTGTGCTGACTCCTCTCCGTTCTTTCTTTTGCAGATCGAGGCTCTGGTACAAATTGTTGTTACTTGCAATGATCATTACGTGAGCTTGAAGGACGAGTATCTGGCTCTCCAGGATAAGTTTCGAGCGGTGGCGGACTCTCTTGTCACTCTGAGGGATGATCATGACCGGGACATTTCTCGATTTTGCCGGATTGGATCGGAGCTGAAGGCGGAATTGGACGAGACTTGAGCATCTTTAGAGGTGAATAAATCTCTGGAGGAAAGGACTACATAGTTGCTGAAGCGTGCTCAAGACGAGACTTCTCATTTAGAGACGAAGCTTTGTGCGGCGAAGGCCCGGGCGGAGGCATTATCTTCTGATAGCCGCGTGTCAGAGTTGAAGGCTGCTGGTCTTGCGGAGTATATGGAGTCTCTGGATTATATGCGGGATCGTTTGTAACGCCCCCGATTTTTTCGATGATTTTATTTGATTTATTATCGTTATATTTATGACGTCAGGTCGTTACCCTTTTTACGCCATGTTGACGGCGCTGCACCGTTAGTGCGTTTTCGCGTCTGTTAGGTCTGATTGACCAGATTTTGGGATTTTCGTTGAAACTGAAAGTTTTCAAGTTGGTAAGTTAAGTTTAGTGATTTTGGATTTGCTCGTCAAATTTCATCGCGACCCGAGCATTTTTGGAGCATCGGAGCGCGTTTGTAGTTTTGTGTCATTTCCTTTTGTCATAGAGTTTAGGAGTGTATAACTCGAGATTGACACGTCGGATTTTGGTTTTGACTTCGCTGTTAAATTCGTAGCGTCAGTGTTCGCCTTTGGTGCGAGTTTCGTTTAATTCAGCGCTCGTTTGGATTTCCGTTCTGAGTCTTCTTGAGTAGCTATGGTTCTTCTCGAGTAGCTCGTTTCAGATTTCGCTCGGACGTCGTTTGGAGGGTCAAAATGACCTCTCATCAAAAAATGGTAAACAAAAAATTTGTTCGTCTCGACGATATCTACAACTTTCATGTTGAACACTTTTTGATTTGAAGCCATCTTAGACTCATATTTTTGATTTTCCCAAAACTGCTCGTAAATAAGCTGTATTATTGATTTCTACTCGAGTATCATTGATCTACTCGAGTACTATTGTTTTAGGGAATTGTTAAACGCAAACCCAATATGGATATACGCAAACCTTTGTTAATGGCAAACCATATATTTTGAAAATTACTATGTGCAAACCAAATTGTTAAGCACAAACCATTATTGTTAACCACAAACCAATAACTCAACTTACGTAATCTATTGGTTTAGACAAAAAACAATTCATGAGAAGTCTAGGTGAATATGCTTGTACGCATTCATTTAACAAGAAACACCAAATAACGGAACAATAATGAAAAATGAATATGCTTGTACACATCCATTTAACAACCTGATAATAATGAAAAATGACATGAAATAACTGAATAGGTGAGGTTTTGCCCGTTCCAGCCATACCCAAAATAAGAGTGTAATCCTTCACAGAAAGTATCTGAAAACAATAAAACCTAAGATAAATAAATAACATCCCAAGTAAAACAACTACAACAAATAAAAACAACAAAAATCTTGCCTTCTTGATAGCTATACGTTGGTAATCTTGTATGCCTTCTTGACAAAAATCTAGGTAACTGTAAGAAATCAATAAAAAAAATATTAGATGATGCTATCTTGTATGATAGTAAGAACAAATCTTGCATTCTTGATCAACAATCAAAGTTAATACCTTCAAATAATCATGATTCCTCCAAACCAATAATTGGAGTACCATCTAAACTTTGCCGCGGAAGTGTAAGCCTTGACAAGTACAAAGATTTCCATGCGTCGGCAATAGGCTCATGATACCTTGTCCACGGTGTGAATAACGGCGGCAATGGACAATGTTCCCGCATTGTAATGAGAATGAAATGATTTCCATTAATGAAACCTATGAAAATAATTTTGGCCAATGTAGGTGGCATAGAGTGAAGTGGTAGAAATGTAAAACTTTGCTCACATGAAACCGAGACCACAGCAACATTGTAGCATGATGCAATCACAAGCCCAATATCAGGAAAAGACATCCAATTTTCAAGTGGTGCGGGGGTCACCATGCATTCAAGAGATTCCATTAACTTTTTTCGTCCACTGTTTCCAAACACTGCATCATATAAAGAAATATAATTCTGAAATTCAAGATAAAGAGTTCTCCTCACTTGTAACCAATCATCACCCATATCTAAGGCGTGACTCACAACTCGAAAACCGCAATGTCCATCGCCAAGTACATCTCTTACATCTAAGACATTCTCAGACAAATAACTTGGTAATTGCTCACGGAAATGATTAAGCAAATAATCATTTTTAGAATGGTTTCTCAGATGAACTTTAGTACTCTTCCGTGCAGTCAACTTTCCTGTCATTCTTGGCTTCTTAAATTCCTTGTTAACTTCCGCCTTCAACACATGTTCAAAGTGTGATAGGTCACGTTTTGTGGACTTCCACTCGTCCTTAAACTTTTTCAAGCTACCTTTTGGCCTACCTTTTATTCGTGTTAACCTTCCTTGTGGCTCAATTGTTTGAGTACTTGATGGATCTACAAACTCTTGAAGTTTGCGTTTGATTTCCTTTTTTTGATGTTCATTTGAATCAGCAAATCTTTGTGCAATAGCTTCCAATTCATTACTAATATCAATGGGAGATTCGTCATCTTTAGCATTTGTTGCCTGCAATGAAAGCTGCTTCCAATGTCTATGCAATAACCATAATGGACAAGGCTTTGAATTAGATATAAAAAATAAAAGTTCATGGGCACAAGGTAAACCCATCGTCAACCTTTTTATATGTGTGCATTCATTAACTTTTTTAATTTGCTTGCCCATTTTCACCAAATCCTCTTCCTCCTTAATGCATTGTAGAGCCTTAAGAGATACTTGACCCAAAAGATCAGAATATAAAGAACCTGAGTAATCTTGATTCACCTGCATAGAACTTTGCCCAAATGACCTCTTAATATCAGTGTGCTGGAGTTTGATCATTTGGTCAAAACTCCTCCATATTGTGCCAAAATTTCCAATAGACACTTCAAGAAATTTTTTCAATTGACTGTGAGCACTCTCTACTCGATTTGTAGTAATACTTCCCAGATGCAGATACTTATCAACCCAAGCACATACGAAATGTTCCCTGTACGATTCAAGCCATGAATTGTTAACATATTGCAAGGCCTCGGGATATTCAGAGAAATTAGTAACCAGGGTATTAAACATTGTAGTAACTTCATTTTCTGTTCTAGCCTCAATCACGCGTTGCCATGCATACATGAAACGGTCAAAATCTTTTCCCTTACTAAAGTATTTTTTGCAATTTGCCAATATGTTTTTATTGATGTGTACCTGACATAAAAGATTTTTTGCTTGGGGAAATACAACTTCAATAGAATTCATTAAGGCGATCTCTCTATCAGTTACCATAACAACTGGTGAAGAGCCTGATTCAAGCACGGACTTAAAACAATCTAGAGCCCACCTGTAACTTTCTTCTGTTTCATCACACATGAACGTAAAACATGAAAAAAATGACTGATATGTTGAGGTAACTCCAACAATGCACAATAATGGCATCCGGTACCTGTTTGTTTTGTACGTGCAGTCTAACTGGAAAACAGTAGGAAACATATTACTAAGCTGGATGGAGACTGGATGAGCAAAAAAGAGACTGCGAAGTTGATTAGTTCGTGCATCTACTCTATTGTAACATACATAACCTTCCTTGGTAATACATCGA
The DNA here is from genome assembly GCA_039513925.1 of Platanthera zijinensis. NCBI lineage: Eukaryota > Viridiplantae > Streptophyta > Magnoliopsida > Asparagales > Orchidaceae > Platanthera > Platanthera zijinensis. Next base: position 16,496,771 of record CM077092.1, read on the forward strand.
TACAAAAATTGCACTGGCGTTGCTCCATCTAATTCCTTCTTGTGTATCTTTACTCTCTCATTATAGATGGTTCTTATGGTAGTTTTGTTTAACTCACTGTTTTTTTTCACAGCAGCTAATATTTTACGTGGCTTAACCCCTGAACTGTACATTTGCTCGACTAACTTTTCTTCAGCCACACTTAACCTGCCAGCATAAGCGTGTGCCTCTAAATGAACCATTTCATGGTTATGCTTGCCGCAAACAACGACAAACTTCCATTCATCAACATTAGCCTCCTTTTGTCCTTTGACGGTGAATGGGCAACCACACCGTTTGCTTGAGGATTTCCTACAATGTTTTTTCACCAAATTCTTCCTATTCTGATTTTCACGGTATTTTCCTCCTCGGTCACACCCTAAGAACATGCGAGGTTTCAATCGAGCTGTGAGCTTGTCTAAACCTTTTACTGTTACAACGAAACCCAAACTAAGCCCAATACTTCGTACCCACTCAACAAGTGATTCTTTTGATGGAAACAATTGTTGAGTCTCAAAATTAGACCCAACATCAACTTCAAATACTTCACCTAAATCCAACATCAAATTCTACGAATTTATTACTAACAACAAATATAGTAGCACTACAATGTTGCAAGAAAAAAAATTACCTTCTTTAGAGAGGTGTTCATCTTCCTCTACAAGCTTCTCCGTCACCAAGCTTGATCCTGAAAAAAAAAAATTCAGCTTAGCAATTAGTTTCCTTTGGGCTGAGATTGGCTAGCAAATTAAGAGTTGCTATAGAAACAAAAAAAAAAAATTCACTCCTAAAAAACCTAACAACTGGAATCCAGATCTAGCATCAAAAAATGATTCCAGTTAGTAATATAAAGATCTGGCTCTGTATAAGAATGCTAAAAAGATTTTGATTCCTAAACAAGAAAAACTAGAACCATTTTGATTCTCAAACACTAGAACCCTAAACTCGAATCAAGAATAGCAAAATCAAGGAACAAAAAATAGAAATTATCCCAAATTAAAATCTGAAATAAAGAGTGTAAACCCACCAAAATTTCCGTCTGTTGCGATAGAGACGACGATGGACCCCGCCGGCGATGGAATCGGCGATTTTTCCATCTCCTGGCCACGCGTTCGCTCATCGGAAGACATCCAGACCGATTAAATTGCCTTAGAATTGCAGCAAAAAAGGAGCTCGTGGAAGCGAGGAGCAGTATGGAGAAGGCTAAGGACGAGGTAAATTGCCTTAGAATTGCAGCATTTTCCCTCAAGTCTTAACTGGAAGCAGAAACTTTCGTACTCTGTTCACTCAGGGAGAAGGAGAGGATGTCATCATTGGCAATTTCTTCTCTAGAAGCAGAGCTGGAAAAGAATCAGTCTGAGCAGGAGGAAGTTCAGGGAAAGGAGAAGAAATCCATTGGAGAGATGAGAGAGTTCTCACACGAGTTGCAGGAGAAAACAGAGGAAACTGATGATGCCAAATCAAAGGCTCATTTTGCACGCCGGGAGCTAACGGAAGCCATGGAGGAAGCAGAGATGGCTAAGGCTTGCGCCAGCACGATGGAACTCAGACTACAGGCAGTCCTTAAAGAGATTGAAGCGGCCGTGGCTTCTGAAAGACTGGCGCTTGAAGCAGTCAAAGCAATACAGAGGAGCGAGAGGCGGCGGGAAGGAGCGGGAGAGGGCCGTCCTGCGGGAGAAAAAACTGGAGAGGGAGCGGCGCTGGGCGTTGGATGGTTTGCACGGTATTAGGGTTTGCGTGAAAAAAACAGCGGGGGAGAAAAAAAGTGTTGGTTTAGGTGTTTATGGTTTGCGTATATCCATATTGGGTTTGCGTTTAACAATTCCATTGTTTTATCTCAAGTATTATTATTTTTTTCTCGAGTAATATTGAATTCTCTCGAGTCCTAGTGATTTTACTCGAGTATTATACATTCCTCTGGAGTACCTTGCTCTCATTCTCAAGTAACCTTCATTCCTCTCGAGTAGTCATGTACAATCTATGTTCGAGCGCATTTTTGAGGGTCAAAACGGCATCGTATGGAAAAATAGTCAACATAAACTTTGTTTGTCTCGACGAGATATACAACTTTTATGTTGATCAATTTTTCGATTGGAAGCCATCTTAGACCCCTATTTTTGATTTTCCCGAAACAGCTCATGTCCAGTTCGACTAGACTCGATCCACTCGAGTTTTAAGTCTTTTATCTCGAGTAGAATTGATCCACTCGAGTTCTATACCTATCCTCTCGAGTTCCAGATGATTATATCGAGTTCCCAAGTCTCCATCTCGAGTAGATACCTCCCTCTCGAGTCACCATCTCGAGTAGACTTCTCCATCTCGAGTAGACCCATTCCACTCGAGTGGTTCTGTACAGTCAGAGTTCGGACACCGTTTTGAGGGTCAAAACGGTGTCGTATGAAAAAATGTTCAACATGAAATTTATTTGTCTCGACAAGATCTACAACTTTCATGCTGGGCACTTTTCATTTTGGAGTCATACTACACTTCTACTTTTGATTCCCGCGAAACCGCTTGTAATAACCCGTTTTTGACAAAAAAAAATTATAAACATAAATATATATATATATATATAAATATATTCTTAGACTTAGGTTTTAGAACCGAACTTCATCTTCTCCGATATTATTCTCCCGAACTAGAGCAGCGAGCGAGAGAGAGAGTTTCTTTTTTGTGAATCTTCCGGTGGCTGCCGACGGTGATCCGGTGCTCGAAATCTTCAACCGAACATAGATCCGGAAAGCTCTCACCGAGAGCTACGCTATCGTGGTAATTTTTTCCCCATTCCTTGAGTTTTCTCGTTAGGTTTTTTCGGCCCGAACCCTTCTTTTCGACCATTTTTGTTAAGATTTCAACTCCTCTCGTATTCTTTTGTCCCGATCTTCGGCGTGGAGTGATTTGGAGGCTTTCTCTGGTAAAGCCAAGGCAAGTGACTCATTTCCTCTCTTTTTCCCTAAGTTCTTATGGTAAGACTTTCATCTTATATTAATGTTCATGTTTCTTTTAGAGTAAAAGATGTTAAATCTTTTTAGGCTTACGCTTAGGGTAAATTTTGTCGACACCGTTGAGCGTAAGATGCGTTGCGCTTAGTTTAGGTTGATTATAGGTCGTGGTCTTCGATTTAGTGTTGTAATACTTAGGTGTTGTGCCAATTTTGAGATGGTGATGTTGGGGATATGAGTGTTGGTTGTGGTTAGCATACCACCCAACCGGGAAGCCCCTTCTTTCTATGGATCATCACAGTGGGGGTATGCTTAGTTTCTTCTTTCCTTGACTGTTGGGTTCTGGTTGGCCCGGTTTGGCCATGTTTGTGGACCACAGTACCAATTGTGAGACAGTTGAGGATCCGAAGTTGGGCTTAGGGCGCTTGAGGTCGTCGCCCTCTCCGGCCTGTAACGCAGCCATACCACGTGTTGATGATCCACCCTCTTCCGAGCCGTACTGTGCTCAGTTGGTTTTCTTGTGGTTTATGTCATAGTTTGCTAATTTTGGCTGATTATGCTCAGACTTGTTCATTTCGCACTTGGTGCATTTTATTCAGAGGTATTTTATTGGCTAACCTTTCTCTACGCGATCAAATTTAGCTAATTGTTGTTGTGATTTTTTTTCAGCTTTCTGTTTCCCTTGGGTTGGGTTTGGTACACCCTCATTTGTTAAATTCTTTTCATACTTGTTTACTTATACTCTTGCCACTTGTACTTTTTGCTTGCTGAGGTGTTCTTCTTTTGAATGCCTCAGGTTCAGGATTGTAGCTGGTGGTGCGGTTGAGTGGTGTTGTCGCTGTGTGTTCCTCGTGTTTGCGAGGTAGCTTTTGGTGCTCTTATTATTTGGTTAAGACTTGAGAACTTTTAGTGGGTTCGTGTCAGGTGTTTGACGCCCACTGATTATTTATTGTTGTTCTTGGATATTTTGCTAATTGTTAGTGCCTACTTTTGTGTTAATAATTTTTGCTCTCTGGGAAGGATTTATGCTAGAATGTCTATATGTATTTTCAATTATAAAACAAACCATTATTACTATATCATGCGCATCATGTTTTAAAATTCTAAATCACTATATTTAAATTCCGTACTAACTATTTTGATATCATTATTATAAATTTAGTGTAATGCATGCCTTGAGTTTTTTTGGGATGTTAGACTCATGTAGGATGCCTAACCTGTTTACTATAGTATTTTCCGCTACGTTTAACTACTTTTCTTCTGGTGGACTCATGAGCCACGAAGCCGAGTGATACGGCTAATTGCCTAACCTAAAATAAAGTTCTTCAATAAAAACATTTAAATCATATTTTCAGTATTGAGTCAGAGTGTTGCCTGAGCGTCTGCAGTTATCCCCTGCTGACGTGACATCATGACGCGCATTTTCCCTTACTCTGATATTTCGTCGTTGTTGTGAAAATGCCGATTGTGACATCGTTGCTTGATTAACGAGGAGGTTCGTGACGAGATATGGAGCAAGGAGGTGGAGCCTCAAATTGAAGACGTTTGAGAGCTGGCCCTTAGGCATGGAGTCTCGAAGGCTTTTTGTCTTGTTGGCAGGAGCTTGAGATACGACGTATCCGGCCTTAGCTTTGGTGATATCTCTGGCGACGAGAGTTCTGATGTTGACGCGGCTGATGTGTAGCGACATTATTTCCTTGTATTAGTGTGTTTGCATCTTTTGTTTTTCTAGTCTGGTGTCTTGTATGTCGTCTTTACTATTTGACAGTTCTTGATTGACGCATTTGCGCATGTATTTGTATGTTGCTTTGATGATTGTGCTCTTTTTCTTCTTTTTGCCTGAGTCCTGATAGCTGGTGGGATGCAAGCTCCTGGTGGGATCAGGGAGTGTCTTAACTCAATCCAAGGGTCGATAAATATAAGGATTCTATCTGGTTGCGAGGCCGAACCTGGCCAAGAGAGTATTGCCGGAGAATGTGAATATTCAATCCAGGTGTCGGAGAATGTAAGTATTCAATCCGCCGGCGCGACCGCAAGGGGGCAGTCCCTGGCGATGGCGAGGCGTTGGCCTACAGTAATAGAGGAGAATGTGAGTATTCAATCCAACTGCCGGAGAATGTAAGTATTCAATCCGGAGGTGCAATCGCGAGGGGGCAGACCCTGGCGATGGCGGGATGTTGGCTTGTTGTTTCAGAGAAGAATGTGAGTATTCAATCCAACTGCCAGAGAATGTAAGTATTTAATCCAGAGGTGCGATCGCGAGGGGTGCTAGCCCTGGTGATGGCAGGACGTTGGCTTGTTGTTTCAGAGAAGAATGTGAGTATTCAATCCAACTGTCCGAGAATGTACGTATTCAATCCCGAGGTGCGATCGCGAGGGGGGCAGGCCCTGGCGATGGCAGGACGTTGGCTTGCAGTTTCAGAGGAGAATGTGAGTATTCAATCCAATTGTCGGAGAATGTAAGTATTCAATCCGGAGGTGTGATCGCGAGGGGGCAGTGTAAGATCCTGTCTCCCCATTCCGAGGCTAACCCGGATCTTATGCCCAGAACCGCCGTCTTACGGTGACACTAACGCACGGGTTAGTCGACACCGCAAGACGCCGATCCTGCCGGCTAGTACGATCATAACCTGTTCGACCAATATGAGAAACAGAAATTAAGTATATAATAAACAAAACTACACAAGTCCACAGCCACAGAGTACATATCATATAAAGAGATGATGAGTACAAAATATAATTCACAATGAATACAACAAAAGAGTATAATAAGAGCTTATGCCCAGTACATCAATATCAAATCACTCTCTCTCTCAATCTAATAGCAGCAGAATCTATCATCTCAAATCATCACACCTGAACACATGCTCCAGTAGTAGTAACCGGTATCTGCCCCTCAAGCCCTGCCTCCTCGCCGTGCTAGTCCATCTCCTCGAGCTCCTAAAAATAGTATGGTCACCGACCATTAGTCAAGAAGACTAAGTCGTTTCCTCCGCACCTCACCCCGTAACTCCTAGGCACCGAGCGGGAGGACGAAGCGGAGGACAAAAAAGGGGTGACAAAGGTGGAAGCAGGTGACAAGAACTAATAGCAGAATATACATGAATATAAGTAAAGAAAGTAACATTCACTTATGCGAATGCACATAAGCAAGGGATCTTCTACTAGGCTCCCATCGTATATAATGTCTCATACCATTTATACAATGGGGTATCGGTTATCACAAGCAGTATATATATATATAAAAGAAAATAACCTTAATTTATAAACTTGCCCACACAAGCTTATAGACTAAGGGGTCGTTTAGCAGGTCCTAATGTATAAGCGTCCCATACCACTTATACATTAGGTGTCATAGGTTGTTATGTATGTTTATGATATGCATTTATATGGTGGGTATGATATGAACATGCAGTGTAACACACACACACGACTCCGTGATCACAGATCTTTAGTTCCCACTTTTCGAGAGCTAGCATCACTCCCAGGTACTACCGTTGTGGCTACGGCAGCAGCGGAGCGGGCGTCTCCGCCTTCTAGGCGGGTATACACACTACCAGGCCTAGACCTCTCTTGTACGCCTCTGTACACCGACACGTGCACTCTAGAGTCTCTGCGTACCACTTTGCTGACTACCTGTCAGTCTTGTTGGGTCGGGTGCGCGTTATCGGGAAAATTCCTCCAGACCTCAGTATAAACAACCTACTTGTCCCTCTAACCCTCGCACCCGCCTGGTCCACTGTACTGTCGTCGGTGTGACGACTGGCCAGTACCGCATGGCCCGCCACTAATATATGCACATGCAAGTAGAATATATGGAGCCTCCAGCTCGAAGGACTATCCTGTCCCAAATCTCTCCAACCCGTCACGGGTGAGTATGTGCTACAAAACCTCCAACTCTACCCGGGTGAGTATATATATATCAATCACTTTCCTCCAACTCTGCACGGGTGAGCAAGTAGTCAACAGACTCCAAGTCCCTCCAACTCGGCCCGAGTGAGAACATGTCCAGTTCACTTAACCTGTTAGACTACTCTTGCCTACTGATTATTATACTTAGAAACTTAAGGTTAATCCCAGGACTGCCCAAGGTATTCCCGGTGAAGGGCTCTCAGGGGCACTAGGAGCTACGATGGGCTGAATCCCAAAGCTCCTTTCTCAAGGATATTTACTTTAGTTGATGTCTACCCAGAACCCCTTTTTCTCTCTCTGTTACATAGAGTGACTTAGTGACTTAAGCTATGGGTTGAGGAATGACGGTCTTTCGTCGGCTCTTCCTAGATAAGTCTAAGGTTGCACTATTACTCTCGTCTCTAGAATACATCTACCACCCAGGGTTATACTTCTGATCTTATACTCTAACTCAGTTGTTGATTCGTTCCCTGGTGGCCTATAGTATAGCCTACCTTTACTATGCGCACCACATGGCCTAGTACCACCCCGAAATCGAACTTTCAAATCCTTGGGCCTCCAACCCCCAAATATTTATCCTAGGGTGGTATGATCTACTAGAATGAGTATGGTAATTTTCACAATTTTCTCAATTATTTTCATAATTAATTTATTTTCTCCCAATATTTCCCAAGGTCATTTAACATATGAAGTGTGTCTTTGCATAGCCCTAATGATACAAAATAATTATCCTAACCATTAACATGATGAAATATCACTATTTCCCAAGGTTTATAATTTCTCACCAAACATTTGTATTTATTTGTTAATTATCACAAAACCATCATAATCACCACTTTTCAAAGTAAGTATGAGAAATTTAATCACAAAAATTCTAAGAAAATTACAGGAGATCTAAATCATCAAAATAAGGCTACTGACAAAGTTTCATCAACTTTAACAATGTTATAGACTTGCAATTCAATTTCTTGGGTATTTACCAAAATGCCATTATGATGAATTAAAATTTATATGCACATCCAAAAATTCTGAAATAAATATGTCAGTTAACTAATACCTATATACACCTCTATAAATATTCCCAAATTTTTCTGACCTATATTTTCATTAAATCATGAATAAAAGCAATAGGGGTAAAATGGTCATTTCATGATAATCTACCTCAAAATACCTCAAACAGAGAAAATAAAAATACCCCAATTTAATTATGATCAAATATTTAACAGGGCCAAATTTGAAGATTTTTGCCTGATTAATTCTATTTTTCATTTTTATTTTCCAATAAGGCTATAGTTTTCAAAATCCAAATAATGGGATTTTTGTTCCCAAAAATCCCATAATAATTTTGAGGGACTACATTTGACCTAAATGTCCTCTATAATTAATTTCAAGGTCTTCAGAAGTTCTGAGATGAATAAATACACATTTTAGCAAAATTGCTATTTGCACACCAAGGCTAATACTAGCCTACACTTGCAAGTGGGTTAACCCATCATGAAGTGACCTAAATGGGTTGAAATTTTTATCATGCACCAATGCTGTCCCCAAGGACTTGCCACCAAAATTTGGGGCTATTTGGGTGCCTATAACTCCAACTATTTCATTAATTTACATTTTGATATTATTATAAAAACCATAGGAAAATTTATCCCAAAAATTCCAAATTTTTGGCATGGGCTAGATATGCCCTATACATGCACATGACCAAAATTTCAGGTCATGTGGCTTACTAGTTTAGCATGGGCACTCAACTTAAAATCTGCCCTAGCCTAGGACCAGTCCTAGGATAATTGCCCTACAGGACAGACCACTGGGTTAAAACCCATGATTATTGTGGCATTTGAAAGTTAAGACCTAGGGATACATTTTCTCTTCAGGGGTCCTGACCTAGAAACGTCTCTAGGTACCCTAATTTTTAGTTTGCAATTGGCTGTATAAGTGTGACAGGCAGCTACTATTCATTAATCAAATTAAACATTTATTTAAATGAAATAGCACGAATCTTGATGTAGAACGGACGGAATCCCATCATCGTCCCCAACGGTTTAACGGCCCAGATTGCACTGGCTGGGCCACTTTGCGGGACGTTTTCCGGCCGGCTGAGGCGGCGCCATGGCCGGCCAACGGTGTCATCACCTTCACGGTGGTGGTGGCTACATTTTCCCGGCGGAGAGGCGGTGGGAGACGGCGGCGCCGGCGATCCTGAGAGGTAGGAAAAACTCGGAAAATTCATGAATTCCTCACATGGCATCGGGCTCAATTGAGCACGATTTCTCTCCTAAAAGATCTAGGAAGCTAGTATGTGGAGAGGTGAGGCGAAACGGACCTGGATTGGGGCTCGACGGCGTGTCAGGCGGCGGTTTGGCATGGTGGTGGTGCGTCGGCGATCTCCTGCCTGAAACCTTGATTCTTCACCGTTTGCCTTGATCCAGGTGTCGAATTCTACTCCCCTCAGCCTTCTGAAGCTAATGGCTGGGTCGGTTTGGGCTGAGGGTGTTTATACCTGGAGATAATTCCTATGTGAGCTCGGTTTCACTTTGAAATCTCCACCCTTGCCTCCACCTGGCCACCCCCTGCTGTAATTCCTTTGGAATGAACCCCTGGGGTCGGCCAGCAGGCATTGGGGCTGAGGGAAAAGGGCCAAATGGCCTACTTCTTCTTCTTCCCCACTTCTCTCTCTTCCATTCCCAAAATCCCCTTTTTACCCTTGTGCATGTCTTCTCTCTCCACAACCAGAGGGGTAGGGCTGGTCATTGGCCCTTTGGGCTGTCTATGGGCCATATTTGGTGAGCTTGGCCCAAGGGAATTGGCTTGGGTCCACCTCTTCCCCTTTTAGGCCTTATGTTGACCAAGTTGACTTTTTTGAGTTGACTTGGTCAACATGATGAGTGGGCTGACCCATTTGATGGTCATGAGCCCAATGGCACCACCCAACTTGAGTTGGGTCAAGGGGGGGTGCCCTTCTTAGGCTAATTGGGCCTATAGGTGTGGTTTTGACCATATTAGGCCCAAGGTTGACTTGGGTCAATTAAGGTCAAAGTGTTGACCTAGGGACATGCCTTAGGGTCCACTTAGATTGTAATTAGGGTTAGGGCAGTGTGGTGGGGTCATGGTGTGGCTAGGGTCCCTATTTGGACTAGTTTGACCTAGTTTGACTTGGTCCTATGGTGGGCCCCGCATGGCTACAACCCACCACTTAGGGTCAAACCTAGCTAATTTCCCCTAATCCCCACCCCATGCCTAACCCAATCTAAGTTAAGGGGCCTAGAAGTAACATGGGATGTTACAAATCCTAAAAACCAAACAAATAATTTCGTCCCTGAAATTCAAGTTCGGGTCTACGGGGTTCTAATTGCAAGAATTTGAAATCTTAAATCATAAATTAAATATGTACCTGTTGTAAAAAATTATGGGTGTTGCTCCATCATCAGGTCCCTTGGTTCCCAGGTGTGCTCCTCTTGCCTGTGATTGGACCACAACACCTTCACGAGCGGAACTTTCTTCTTACGCAACACTCGGACAGCCGTATCATCAATCCAGATCGGCTCCAATCTAACTGATCGGTCAGGCTCTACCGGTCCAGCTGTAGTGGTAACATACTGCTCGGGTCGAAGGAGAGCTCTTCGCAAGGAAGAGACATGGAAGACATCATGTAAGGTGCTCAACTCCGGAGGTAGCTGCAGTCGGTAGGCCAAGGGGCAATACGCTCCAAAACCAAGTAAGGCCCCATGTATCGCGGACTGAGCTTCTTGTGCCTCCGCACTCGAGAGACACCATGTACCGGACGTATCTTCAGGAAAACCCTGTCCCCAACCTGGAACTCGACCTTCCGGTGCCGAGCATCATAATATTTTGCCTGTCTGCTCTGTGCCTCCAATAGCCGATCCCTGATCAAACGAATCTGGGTCTCCGTATCTTCCACGAAATCTGATCCGAGAGTTCGAGTGTCCACATCTTGAACCCAAGATAGCAGTGTCCGGCACTTCCTCCCATAGAGTGCCTCATAAGGTGCCATCCCGATGCTGGCCTGGTGGCTGTTGTTGTATGAAAACTCGATCAGTGGCAGTAGCCTCTCCCAAGGCTTCCCCGTATCCAATACACATAGTCTGAGCAGGTCCTCCATAGTCCGTATTGTCCGCTCCGTCTGACCGTCGGTCTGCGGATGGAAGGCAGTGCTAAAGGTAAGTCTGGAACCCAAATAAGCATGCACTGCCCTCCATTCTCTGGAGGTGAAGCGACCGTCTCTGTCCGAAATAATAGACCTGGGAACGCCGTGGTACCGGATGAACTGCTCCACAAATAACCTCGCCAACACAGCAACTGGGGCATCCTTTCTGACCGGAATAAACCGTGCTACCTTGGTCAATCTGTCCACAATAACCCAGACGGAATCGTGCCCAGAATGGGAGCGAGGGAGTCCATGTACAAAGTCCATGGAAATATCCTCGAACTTCCATTCTGGGACTGGCAGTGGTTGTAATAAACCCCCTGGGCTCTTACATTCTGCCTTTATACGCTGACAGGTTTCACAGTGAGTCACAAAATAGGTGATTTCCTTCTTCATCCCGGGCCAGTACATTGTCTTACGTAAGTCTGCCCACATCTTGGAAATGCCGAGATGCACTGAATATCGGGAGCAGTGTGCCTCTCTGAGTATATCTTCCCGGATACCATCTCCAGCTGGTATGTATACTCGCCCACGGAATCGAAGTAAATCGTCTTGTAAAGAATAATCTCCAACCTTGCCCCCATCCAGGGCTCCGAAAATTGGCTCTAGTGCAGTATCCAGTCTCTGATGCGTAACGATGTGCTCCAGAATAGTGTCATCGCTGGTCACTGAATTTAAATACTCTCGGTACACTGCTGGTTCTGACTCAGACACCATGGTAATGTGGATCTCCTCCAACATTCGTACCAGCTCTAAGGACATCAAGCGAGGCTCCGATCCGGAAGTGCCAGCTCTTCTACTCAATGCATCAGCTACCGTATTGGCCTTCCCTGGATGATAATGAATCTGATAATCATAATCGCAGAGAAACTCTAACCATCTCCTCTGTCGTAGATTTAAATCCTTCTGGGTATCAATATATTTAAGATTCTTGTGATCCGAGTAGATATCACAATGAATCTCATATAAGTAATGCCTCCAGGTCTTTAGGGCGAATACCACGGCCCCGAGTTCTAGGTCACGTACCGGATAATTATGTTCGTGTTTCTTCAATTGTCTCGAAACATAAGCAATGACGTGTCCATGCTGCATCAAGACTGCACCCATCCCCTGATAAGAGGCATCCGTGTAGATCTGGAATCCTTCACTCCCGGATGGGAGCGCAAGGATAGGGGATGAGGTCAGTCGGTCTTTCAACTCCTGAAAAGCTGCCTCACATTGTTCTGCCCAAACAAAATTTGCATCCTTCTTCGTCAGTGACGTAAGGGGGAGGGTTATCCTTGAGAATCCCTCCACAAACTTTCGATAGTATCCTGCCAATCCCAGAAAGCTTCGGATGTCTGCTGCTGTCTTTGGCCGTGGCCAATCCCGTACCGCCTCTATCTTAGCTGGATCCACCGCCACCCCTGCTCCACTAATAACGTGACCCAGAAAAGCCACCTCCTGTAGCCAAAATTGGCACTTAGAGAACTTTGCATACATCTGAAACTCTCTCAACCTCTGTAAAACTTGGGCCAGATGTTCTGCGTGTTCTTCCTGCGTCCGGGAATAGACCAGAATATCGTCGATGAACACAATGACGAAGCGATCCAAATATGGTTCGAATACACGGTTCATTAGGGTCATGAATGCGGAGGGGGCATTCGTGAGCCCAAATGGCATGACCGTGAATTCGTATAAATCATAACGTGAGCTGAATGTTGTCTTCGGTATGTCTTCCTCCCGAATGCGTAACTGATAATAGCCGGATCGTAAATCGAGCTTAGAGAACCAGAAGGCTCCCTGAAGTTGATCAAATAACTCATTTATCCGGGGCAATGGGTAGGTGTTCCGAACTGTCAACCTATTCAATTCCCTGTAATCTATATACAGTCGGAGGGATCCATCCTTCTTCTTCACAAATAAAACCGGTGCTCCCCATGGCGACGAACTTGGCCGCACAAATCCTGACTCCACAAGTTCCTGTAGCTGAGTCCTGAACTCTGCCAATTCTCTAGGTGCCATTCTGTAAGGTGCTCGGGACATTGACCTCGCCCCTGGCACTAATTGGATTCTGAAGTCCAAATCCCGAACTGGTGGTAGTCCGGGCAATTTCTCCGGAAACACATCGGAGAAATCCCGTACCACTGGGATATCAGCTATAGAACTCTCTACTGCTACCATCTCAAAGCAAATAAGATACACTTCCTCCCCTTGCTCATAGGCCTTGACAGCCTGTATGGAAGACAATGAAAGAAGGGGGATAGGTCGGATACCTTCGATAGTAACGTAAGAATCTCCATGTCGGAGTGTGATCCTCTTCGAGGGACAATCTATCTGTGCGTAGTTCCAATGGAGCCAGTTCATGCCTAGAATCAGATCAAAGTCTGGTAGCCTCAAGACCGTTGCCGGAGCTTCGAACGCCTTGCCCCCTATCTCGACTTCCATATTGCAGCAATCTGTGGTTCGAAGTTCTGAGCCATCAGGAAGTCGCACACTTTTTTCCAAGTCGGAAAACTTCTCTACTCCCTCTAATCCTTCAATAAACGTGTTCGACACGAAGGAGTGTGAAGCACCCGTGTCGAAGAGGGTATGAGCGGGCTTGCCGCTAATCATCACTATGCCTGGGTTCGTTTGAGTTCAAAGATAAATATTATTCTTAAGGTCTATAAGGCACTGATTAAAGTTTAAACTTATTAATCTTGCATAATTAAAGTACCTGTAATCACTTCCTCGGGGTTCCTCTGCTCCGTGAGGTCCAGCGCATACGCCTGTTCCCGATCTCGGCCTCGGCCGTGTTGTCCTCGGCCTCAGCCTCAGCCTCGTCCTCGTCCTCGGCCCTGGTGAACTGGAGGGGCCACTGGAGTTGGAGGAGGAGGAAGAGGGTGGACCTGAAGCGGGCACTGCGTCCTGATGTGCCCAGGTTGGCCGCAACCATAACAGGTGATCTGCCTCTGACCTCGATCATCCTGTCTCATTGGCCCGGGAGTCTGTATAGGTGGGGGAGCCAATGGTGGAGGAGGCCCCTGATCCTGCCTGTAGTTGGGACGACGACGTCCCCCACCCCTCCTATGTCCGATAACCTTCCCCCTTTGGGATATCCTGCTACCATCGGAAGACGATCCTTCGAGCGGCCTTTTACCTCTGCCCTGTACCATTAGCTGGTCAACCTCCAGCTTTTTCGCCATTTCTATGATTTGAGCAGTGGTACCATGCAATATAAACAACAGGGGCTGCCTCAACGAATCCCGGAGGCCATGATAAAATCTTTTAGCATACTTTCGATCATCCCATTCATGAAAGCCTACAAACCTAGCCAGGTGGGAGAACTCTCTCTGATATTCGATCACTGATCGGCTCCCCTGCTGGAGGTTCAGAAACCTCGCCTCCAATGTGTCCCGGTCTGTGACAGAAACATAATGGTCCAGGAACGAGTCGTTGAATTCTTCCCAGGATATGTCTGTTAGTTCCCTATCCCCATAAACTGAGTCCCGAATAGACTTCCACCATCTCTTTGCATGGGCTTCTAGTGCGGAAGTGGCAAGTGGTACCGCCTGGCTGACTGGGCAGCTAATTCCAGCCAGTAACTCCTGAATGGTCTCCAACCACTCCTCTGTCTTCACAGCATCTTCTGTCCCGCGATACAGTGGCGGAGACAGACTTTTAAACGCACTCAACCAGTTCGACCCTGGGTTGGGCAGCTGTACCGGGGCTTGCTGGGCTCTGAATGCGTCCAGGATCGCCATCAGCGTTTGCCCCATCTCTGTCTGCATGAACAGAATGGCAGCCGGAGGGGGAGGAACCACATCCTATGGAGGCTGCATAAAGGTAAGGTAATGTCAAAATTGGCCTAACTCATTGTTTAATGGACTGTTTTATGTGGCTTTTACACATGGGCACACCATTGCTTTCGCTGCATAGTTTGTCCGCAAACTAATGCTCGAGCGGGGTGTACCGGTTTGGGGACTTCGTTCTCATATGATCGTTTGTTCAAGTGATACCAGTTTGTAAGATCCTGTCTCCCCATTCCGAGGCTAACCCGGATCTTATGCCCAAAACCGCCGTCTTACGGTGACACTAACGCACGGGTTAGTCGACACCGTAAGACGCCGATCCTGCTGGCTAGTACGATCATAACCTGTTCGGCCAATATGAGAAACAGAAATTAAATATATAATAAACAAAACTACACAAGTCCACAGCCACAGAGTACATATCATATAAAGAGATGATGAGTACAAAATATAGTCCATAATGAATACAATAAAAGAGTGTAATAAGGGCTTATGCCCAGTACATCAATATCAAATCACTATTTCTCTCAATCTAATAGCAGTGGAATCTATCATCTCAAATCATCACACCTGAACACGTGCTCCAGTAGTAGTAGCCGGTATCTGCCCCTCAAGCCCTGCCTCCTCGCCGTGCTGGTCCATCTCCTCGAGCTCCTAAAAATAGTATGGTCACCGACCATTAGTCAAGAAGACTAAGTCGTTTCCTCCGCACCACGTCCCGCAACTCCTAGGCACCGAGCGGGAGGACGAAGCGGAGGACAAACAAGGAGTGACAAAGGTGGAAGCAAGTGACAAGAACTAATATCAGAATATACATGAATATAAGTAAAGAAAGTAACCTTCACTTATGCGAGTACACATAAGCAAGGGATCTTCTACTAGGCTCCCATCGTATATAATGTCCCATACCATTTATACGATGGGGTGTCGGTTATCACAAGTAGTATATATATATAAAAGAAAATAATCTTAATTTATAAACTTGCCCACACAAGCTTATAGACTAAGTGGTCGTTTAGCAGGTCCTAATGTATAAGCGTCCCATACCACTTATACATTAGGTGTCATAGGTTGTTATGTATGTTTATGATATGCATCTATATGGTGGGTATGATATGAACATGTAGTGTAACACACACACACACGACTCCATGATCACAGACCTTTAGTTCCCACTTTTCGAGAGCGAGCATCACTCTCAGGTACTACCGTTGTGGCTACGGCAGCAGCGGAGCGGGCGTCTCCGCCTTCTAGGCGGGTATACACACTACCAGGCCTAGACCTCTCTTGTACGCCTCTGTACACCGACACGTGCACTCTAGAGTCTCTGCATACCACTTTGCTAACTACCTGTCAGTCTTGTTGGGCCGGGTGCGCGTTATTGGGAAAAGTCCTCCAGACCTCAGTATAAACAACCTACTGGTCCCTCTAACCCTCGCACCCGCCTGGTCCACCGTACTGCCGTCGGTGTGACGATTGGCCAGTACCGCATGGCCCGCCACTAGTATATGCACATGCAAGTAGAATATATGGAGCCTCCAGCTCGAAGGACTATCCTGTCCCAAATCTCTCCAACCCGTCACGGGTGAGTATGTGCTACAAAACCTCCAACCCTACCCGGGTGAGTATATATATATCAATCACTTTCCTCCAACTCTGCACGGGTGAGCAAGTAGTCAATAGACTCCAAGTCCCTCCAACCCGGCCCGAGTGAGAACATGTCCAGTTCACTTAACCTGTTAGACTACTCTTGCCTACTGATTATTATACTTAGAAACTTAAGGTTAATCCCAGGACTGCCCAAGGTATTCCCGGTGAAGGGCTCTCAGGGGCACTAGGAGCTACGATGGGCTGAATCCCAAAGCTCCCTTTCTCAAGGATATTTACTTTAGTTGATGTCTACCCAGAACCCCTTTTTCTCTCTCTGTTACATAGAGTGACTTAGTGACTTAAGCTATGGGTTGAGGAATGACGGTCTTCCGTCGGCTCTTCCTAGATAAGTCTAAGGTTGCACTATTACTCTCGTCTCTAGAATACATCTGCCACCCAGGGTTATACTTCTGATCTTAAACTCTAACTCAGTTGTTGATTCGTTCCCTGGTGGCCTATAGTATAACCTACCTTTACTATGCGCACCCCATGACCTAGTACCACCCCGAAATCAAACTTTCAAATCCTTGGGCCTCCAACCCCCAAATATTTATCCTAGGGTGGTATGATCTACTAGAATGAGTATGGTAATTTTCACAATTTTCTCAATTATTTTCACAATTAATTTATTTTCTCCTAATATTTCCCAAGGTCATTTAACATATGAAGTGTGTCTTTGCATAGCCCTAATGATACAAAATAATTATCCTAACCATTAACATGATGAAATATCACTATTTCACAAGGTTTATAATTTCTCACCAAACATTTGTATTTATTTGTTAATTATCACAAAACCATCATAATCACCACTTTTCAAAGTAAGTATGAGAAATTTAATCACAAAAATTCTAAGAAAATTACAGGGGATCTAAATCATCAAAATAAGTCTACTGACAAAGTTTCATCAACTTTAACAATGTTATAGACTTGCAATTCAATTTCTTTGGTATTTACCAAAATGCCATTATGATGAATTAAAATTTATATGCACATCCAAATATTCTTAAATAAATATTTCAGTTAACTAATACCTATATACACCTCTATAAATATTCCCAAATTTTTCTGACTTATATTTTCATTAAATCATGAATAAAAGCAATAGGGGTAAAATGGTCATTTCATGATAATCTACCTCAAAATACCTCAAACAGAGAAAATAAAAATACCCCAGTTCAATTATGATCAAATATTTAACAGGGCCAAATTTGAAGATTTTTTCCTGATTAATTCTATTTTTTATTTTTATTTTCCAATAAGGCTATAGTTTTCAAAATCCAAATAATGGGATTTTTGTTCCCAAAAATCCCATAATAATTTTGAGGGACTACATTTGACCTAAATGTCCTCTATAATTAATTTCAAGGTCTTCAGAAGTCCTGAGATGAATAAATACACATTTTAGCAAAATTGTTATTTGCACACGAAGGCTAATACTAGCCTACACTTGCAAGTGGGTTAACCCATCATGCAGTGACCCAAATGGGTTGAAATTTTTATCATGCACCAATGCTGTCCCCAAGGACTTGCCATTAAAATTTGGGGCTATTTGGGTGCCTATAACTCCAACTATTTCATTAATTTACATTTTGATATTATTATAAAAATCATAGGAAAATTTATCCCAAAAATTCCAAATTTTTGGCATGGGCTAGATATGCCCTAGACATGCACATGACCAAAATTTCAGGTCATGTGGCTTACTAGTTTCGCATGGGCACTCAACTTAATATATGCCCTAGCCTAGGACCAGTCCTAGGAGAATTGCCCTACAGGACAGACCACTGGGTCAAAACCCATGATTATTGTGGCATTTGAAATTTAAGACCTAGGGCTACATTTTCTCTTCAGGAGTCCTGACCTAGAAATGTCTCTAGGTACCCTAATTTTCAGTTTGCAATTGGCTGTATAAGTGTGACAGGCAGCTACTATTCATTAATCAAATTAAACATTTATTTAAATGAAATAGCATGAATCTTGATGTAGAACGGACGGAATCCCATCATCGTCCCCAACGGTTTAACGGCCCAGATTGCACTGGCTGGGCCACTTTGCGGGACGTTTTCCGGCCGGCTGAGGCGGCGCCATGGCCGGCCAACGGTGCCATCACCTTCACGGTGGTGGTGGCTACATTTTCCCGGCGGAGAGGCGGCGGGAGACGGCGGCGCCGGCGATACCGAGAGGTAGGTGTTGAAGCCAAAAATGACCGAAGTCAAAATTGACTTCCGTGGAGTTCGGGGTCCCAAAAGAGGGGTGACCGCACACCTACTACACTCAAATGAACAATCTAGGCTCTAGACTAGGAACGTAAGGAACAGACCCAAGGTCTCAGCGTGGAGGACCCACCGCATACCCGGAAGACTAACGAACTCTTCCCCTCCCAAGCCAAAGGCTGAGCTAAGACACCTTCGGAGGGCGCTTTTGGCCGACCGGAACATCTAAGGAGGGTCTTAAGACCAACTCTCTCATATCCAGATGTATCTCCTTGGGTCTATACAAAATATTCCTCACCCGCGCTTCTAAAGGCGCAACATCGCCGAGCAATTCTATAACACGCTGCCCAACTGGGCTGCAAACAGCGCGACTCCGCTGCCTTAAAAGGCTATCAACAGGTCAACAGGGGCTTCCCGGCATAAACCTCGGGGCTCCCACGGGACGAGCGGTTCACGAGCACACCGCTCGCCCAAAGCAAAAAAGAGTAAAACGCACATTCACAGAGCATCACAGATTATAAATTATTACAGGAATATGAATTCCGTACATCGGCACGCAGGCCGGCAATATAAATAAAAATAGGCCTTCGAGGGCCGGCATATGCTTGGGCTTAAGCCCGCTATTCCCCGCTTGGTACTGCAACACCTGTACGCCTACGTCTCGACGAACGACTGCCAGCTGAACGACAGTCGGCTAACATAAGCGGGCCAAACATATTTTGTACACCCCTTTTTTCGGGGCTACGGTGCGCATTCCCTGCAAATAGATAATATCCAACTTCCTCGGAGTCTTCTCCGGGAACCCCAGAACATCACCGGTTCGGCTCGTACGTCCGAACGGGCTTCACACAGAACATCACCAATTCGGCTCATACGTCCGAATGGGCTTCACACAGCACATCACCAATTCGGCTCGTACGTCCGAATGGGCTTCACACAGCACATCACCAATTCGGCTCGTACGTCCGAATGGGCTTCACACAGCACATCACCAATTCGGCTCGTACGTCCGAATGGGCTTCACACAGCATGCCTAAATCCGTATTCCCGCTTCCGGATACTAGATGCAATTAATAGCGGGGACGTACACGTCAACCCGTCGGAGAGCTCCCTTCCCCCACCCGTTGGTGGAGAGGGCTTCCATGCAAACATGTAAATTGAGGGCTTCACCTGCCCGAGAAGAAACATCGTTACCCTTGGCGCGTGCTTGGCGGCGGTACCGGTGGCCGTTCTCCCTTTTAGGCCGAGCCTTGCTCGAGGTGGCGATGGCGGTGGCCGTCCTCCTTTTTAGGCCGAGCCTTGCTCGAGGTGGCGATGGCGGTGGCCGTCCTCCTTTTTAGGCCGAGCCTTGCTCGAGGCGGCGATGGCGGTGGCCGGCCTCCCTTCTAGGCCGAGCCTTGCTCGAGGCGACGACGGGAAGAGGGGGCCGAGGGGAGCTCGGCCCCGCTGGAGGCGGCCTGGAAGAAGAAGGGGCCGAGAGGAGCTCGGCCCCGCTGGAGGCGGCGACAGGAAGAGGGGGCCGAGAAAAGCTCGGGCTTGCCGGCGGCGGGAGAGGAGGAGGCCGAGCATGATGGCATCGGGCGGCCGGCGACGGGAGAGGAGGAGGCCGAGCATGATGGCGTCGGGCGGCCGGCGACGGGAGAGGAGGAGGCCGAGCATGATGGCGTCGAGCGGCCGGCGACGGGAGAGGAGGAGACTCACAGGTTGGTCGACGATGGAGAGGGGCGGAGAGGAGGAGCGGAGCTGGCGTCGGTCGACGATCCAGGCGGTGGATCAGGAAAAGCCCTAAGGGCTTTCTTCTTCCTCCTTTTTTTTCCCCCCCGATGGCCCCCTGCTTTTCTTCTTTTTTATTGTTTTTCTGCTGCTGTGTTCTGTACCCAGCCCCCTCTCTCACCTCTTTTCTTTTTTTGTTTTCTTCCGTTTTTGTTTCTTCCCCCCACACCATCTGCTCCTCCACCCCCTTCCTCTTTTATGTTAACTTATCTAATATATATAATATATATAATATATATAATATATAATATATTAAATATATAATATATAAAATATAAAAATATATTATATAATATAATATAGTACATATATATAACATAATATATTCATTATAATATATATGTTATATTAATACTTACGCACATGAAACCTTCGCGCGCACGCACGAGCACCCGCACGTCTTCGAACGGGGCTGCACCGCATTGTCGCTCGTAGCTCGCCCCCAAGTCCGTCACTTGGGGAGGATCCCGCTCGCCCGGATACGGGGTTGTACACAATCCCCGCTCTTTTCGAGGTTGGTACAAGCTCGGAAAGAAATGTCCAATCCCAAGTATCCGGCGAGTGGGAGCCGACCCAAAAGAAAATTTTTGAGAAAATCCAAAAATTGCGTTCAAAACGCTAGACTTTCCGTGCACCTTTTGATCATTCTGAACCACTCGATACTTATAACGCTCCCTGCTACCGAACTGCCCTTATACACTTACTTACAATAAGTATACCTGGGGCCGAGCCCGGCTCGAGGCGTCGATGAAGTAGCTAAACCGAAGCGTCTCAAAAGCCAACCTTTCCCCCACAGGCGAGCCTTCGGACCTGCCAGCTTGATGGGAGCCTGCGCAGCGGGTCTACCTGGGCCGAGCCCGGCTCGGGGTGTCGTAGAAGTGGCTAAACTGGAACATCTCAAAAGCCAACCTTTCCCCCACAGGCGAGCCTTCGGACCTGCCAGCTTGATGGGAGCCTGCGCAGCGGGTCTACCTGGGGCCGAGCCCGGCTCGGGGTGTCGTAGAAGTGGCTAAACTGGAACATCTCAAAAGCCAACCTTTCCCCCACAGGCGAGCCTTCGGACCTGCCAGCTTGATGGGAGCCTGCGCAGCGGGTCTACCTGGGGCCGAGCCCGGCTCGGGGTGTCGTAGAAGTGGCTAAACTGGAGCATCTCAAAAGCCAACCTTTCCCCCACAGGCGAGCCTTCGGACCTGCCAGCTTGATGGGAGCCTGCGCAGCGGGTCTACCTGGGGCCGAGCCCGGCTCGGGGTGTCGTAGAAGTGGCTAAACTGGAACATCTCAAAAGCCAACCTTTCCCCCACAGGCGAGCCTTCGGACCTGCCAGCTTGATGGGAGCCTGCGCAGCGGGTCTACCTGGGGCCGAGCCCGGCTCGGGGTGTCGTAGAAGTGGCTAAACTGGAACATCTCAAAAGCCAACCTTTCCCCCACAGGCGAGCCTTCGGACCTGCCAGCTTGATGGGAGCCTGCGCAGCGGGTCTACCTGGGGCCGAGCCCGGCTCGGGGTGCCGATGACGATCAAACCAAACCTATCCCCCACAGGCGAGCCTACGGACCTGCCAGCTAGATGGGAGCCTGCGCAGCGGGTCTACCTGGGGCCGAGCCGAGCTCGGGGTGCCGATGACGATCAAACCAATCCTATCCCCCACAGGCGAGCCTACGGACCTGCCAGCTAGATGGGAGCCTGCGCAGCGGGTCTACCTGGGGCCGAGCCGAGCTCGGGGTGCCGATGACGATCAAACCAAACCTATCCCCCACAGGCGAGACTACGGACCTGCCAGCTAGATGGGAGCCTGCGCAGCGGGTCTACCTGGGGCCGAGCCGAGCTCAGGGTGCCGATGACGATCAAACCAATCCTATCCCCCACAGGCGAGCCTACGGACCTGTCAGCTAGATGGGAGCCTGCGCAGCGGGTCTACCTGGGGCCGAGCCGAGCTCGGGGTGCCGATGACGATCAAACCAAACCTATCTCCCACAGGCGAGCCTACGGACCTGCCAGCTAGATGGGAGCCTGCGCAGCGGGTCTACCTGGGGCCGAGCCGAGCTCGGGGTGCCGATGACGATCAAACCAAACCTATCCCCCACAGGCGAGCCTACGGACCTGTCAGCTAGATGGGAGCCTGCGCAGCGGGTCTACCTGGGGCCGAGCCGAGCTCGGGGTGCCGATGACGATCAAACCAATCCTATCCCCCACAGGCGAGCCTACGGACCTGTCAGCTAGATGGGAGCCTGCGCAGCGGGTCTACCTAGGGCCGAGCCGAGCTCGGGGTGCCGATGACGATCAAACCAAACCTATCCCCCACAGGCGAGCCTACGGACCTGCCAGCTAGATGGGAGCCTGCGCAGCGGGTCTACCTGGGGCCGAGCCGAGCTCGGGGTGCCGATGACGATCAAACCAAACCTATCCCCCACAGGCGAGCCTACGGACCTGTCAGCTAGATGGGAGCCTGCGCAGCGGGTCTACCTGGGGCCGAGCCGAGCTCGGGGTGCCGATGACGATCAAACCAATCCTATCCCCCACAGGCGAGCCTACGGACCTGCCAGCTAGATGGGAGCCTGCGCAGCGGGTCTACCTGGGGCCGAGCCGAGCTCGGGGTGCCGATGACGATCAAACCAAACCTATCCCCCACATGCGAGCCTACGGACCTGCCAGCTAGATGGGAGCCTGCGCAGCGGGTCTACCTGGGGCCGAGCCGAGCTCGGGGTGTCGATGACGATCGAACCAAACCTCTCCCCCACAGGCGAGCCTACGGACCTGCCAGCTAGATGAGAGCCTGCGCAGCGGGTCTACCTGGGGCCGAGCCGAGCTCGGGGTGCCGATGACGATCAAACCAATCCTATCCCCCATAGGCGAGCCTACGGACCTGTCAGCTAGATGGGAGTCTGCGCAGCGGGTCTACCTGGGGCCGAGCCGAGCTCGGGGTGCCGATGACGATCAAACCAAACCTATCCCCCACAGGCAAGCCTACGGACCTGCCAGCTAGATGGGAGCCTGCGCAGCGGGTCTACCTGAGGCCGAGCCGAGCTCGGGGTGCCGATGACGATCAAACCAAACCTATCCCCCACAGGCGAGCCTACGGACCTGTCAGCTAGATGGGAGCCTGCGCAGCGGGTCTACCTGGGGCCGAGCCGAGCTCGGGGTGCCGATGACGATCAAACCAATCCTATCCCCCACAGGCGAGCCTACGGACCTGTCAGCTAGATGGGAGCCTGCGCAGCGGGTCTACCTGGGGCCGAGCCGAGCTCGGGGTGCCGATGACGATCAAACCAAACCTATCCCCCACAGGCGAGCCTACGGACCTGCCAGCTAGATGGGAGCCTGCGCAGCGGGTCTACCTGGGGCCGAGCCGAGCTCGGGGTGCCGATGACGATCAAACCAAACCTATCCCCCACAGGCGAGCCTACGGACCTGTCAGCTAGATGGGAGCCTGCGCAGCGGGTCTACCTGGGGCCGAGCTGAGCTCGGGGTGCCGATGACGATCAAACCAATCCTATCCCCCACAGGCGAGCCTACGGACCTGCCAGCTAGATGGGAGCCTGCGCAGCGGGTCTACCTGGGGCCGAGCCGAGCTCGGGGTGCCGATGACGATCAAACCAAACCTATCCCCCACAGGCGAGCCTACGGACCTGCCAGCTAGATGGGAGCCTGCGCAGCGGGTCTACCTGGGGCCGAGCCGAGCTCGGGGTGTCGATGACGATCGAACCAAACCTCTCCACCACAGGCGAGCCTACGGACCTGCCAGCTAGATGAGAGCCTGCGCAGCGGGTCTACCTGGGGCCGAGCCGAGCTCGGGGTGCCGATGACGATCAAACCAAACCTCTCCCCCACTGGCGAGCCTACGGACCTGCCAGCTAGATGAGAGCCTGCGCAGCGGGTCTACCTGGGGCCGAGCCGAGCTCGGGGTGTCGATGACGATCGAACCAAACCTCTCCCCCACAGGCGAGCCTACGGACCTGCCAGCTATATGAGAGCCTGCGCAGCGGGTCGACCTGGGGTCGAGCCGAGCTCGGGGTGTCGATGAGGATCGAACCAAACCTATCCCCCACAGGCGAGCCTACGGACCTGCCAGCTAGATGGGAGCCTGCGCAGCGGGTCTACCTGGGGTCGAGCCGAGCTCGGGGTCTTTCCATTCAACCATTTCCCTCTCATGTCGTAGAAGAAACCACCTAAATGATAATACATATTTTTGAAATGAAAAGGGCCTTTAAAACTATCGACACTATTCCAAAAATTAGAATCGTACACTCAAAAATCAATGCCTGATAAGGAGAAAAAATATACTTCCGACATGTTTGAAATTTCCGAGATCATTAATCGTAATCTTCTCAAGCACAAAGATAGCACCAATGAGATCCAGAAAAAACTCTTACTAATCCAAGAAAACCAAAGGTCGTATTAAGCAAACGGTGAAGTTCATATCCAAATAAGCACGAAAAACCGTATAGATAAAAAGCTCATCTAAAGCAAAAACATATAAGCCATCTGAACATTTTACTGCATCCTCATAAGTAAGGAAAAATGTCAGCATAGTTACAACAACCGAACTAGTAAATGTCAAACAGTAAAGTTCATTGCACAATATTGAATAACAGTAGCAACTGGAAAATCTTCAGCATCATAAATCCAAAACCAACTGGAAAACTAATATTGGATTTACTAGTTCTTAATATTGAGTTTGAAAATCAATGAGTTGGGGAATGTCAAGAAAAATAGGGCAATATGAAAATGTTTTGAGTTGAAGTGAAAAACTAGGTCATCTCAAAAATAATAGCTCTTTTGAATTTTCAAACTGTAATAGGTAGTTCATTTTACTCTCTAAATTTTAGGAAGAAAGTCATAGATTAGACTAATTTTTGAATCGTATCGAACGAATACACAACCCTGCCTAGATACTATTATTTGAGTATAGCAAGATCAGCTTGGCAATATAGATTTTATAACAAAACAACAGGTTCAGTAACTCGATAAACCGTCTCGAACACGAACCTTATCAGTCTCAAAGCATTTGTAATGATCAATGAAATAAAGAACTCAGGAGAATATGCACTTCATTTGTTAAATAAAATAGTAACACCTTTTGATAGAGTTTGTAAATATCTAGATGATTTCAGTAAAGCTGAACCTTTTTCAAAATTCAAACCATCCGTAAACGAAGTATTACCAAAAATATCATCCTGCAAGGCTAACATTATCGCAAATATCATACTCTTGTTGGCTCTACGACGTATTGCAAAGTAACAAAACACGAGTGAACAAAACGAGTATGGATATTTCTCAAGCAAAAGCTCCCGAGTTAAGGCGCGACATAATTAGATGAAAACCTCATTTCATCAAACAGGTGAAAAATCCAACTCCCGGAGCTACGGATTGAGGTAAAAATTGAAATCTAACATTAAAATGCATTTTTGCCAACTAGATTCATGTGAACTCTATAAAACAAGTCCAATTTCCAGTCATAAGATGGCTTTAGGTTCTTCACGAAGGGAAACTAAAGAAATTTATACGACAAGCGAAAACAAAGCTCACATTGCCAAATGATCCTCGCCTTGTGAGATACAAAACTGTTTCGAAAAGTTCGACAAACATTTGAAAATAAATACAGGTGCTCAAAGAGGATTATTAAACTCAGAATTTATTCCTTGCACCTAACATTTGAATATATCCTCACGACGAAAGAACCTAAAACAACTCAATGATCCCTTTTTTTTTGCTAAGGTCACTAGCCTAGTAAATCAAAATGAAAGTCTGGGAGATATCTTGGAAGAACAATAAGTTGACAGACCATTCAAATCATTAACTTAAACAAATAAACACATCGTCTTTGCTCTGCTTGAAGCTTACGATTTAAAAACAATGATGGGACTAGAGCTCAAGGTCCCACTCCGCATTCATGAAGACTCGTTCTTTCATGGTGAACCTGATATCGATAAAACATTCCGCACAAGAATGACCTTCCCAACTACATCTCAACCTTAAATTGGAAAACAGGAAACTGAGGGGGGACTTCTTTCATCGCGTGACCCCGGTCGTCACTTAGTTCCTCTTCTATAGACACGACGTTCAACTGAGTTTTTCTGTGCTGGCCACTCTCCACGCTCACCGCACCATAACTGTTGAAGCCAAAAATGACCGAAGTCAAAATTGACTTCCGTGGAGTTCGGGGTCCCAAAAGAGGGGTGACCGCACACCTACTACACTCAAATGAACAATCTAGGCTCTAGACTAGGAACGTAAGGAACAGACCCAAGGTCTCAGCGTGGAGGACCCACCGCATACCCGGAAGACTAACGAACTCTTCCCCTCCCAAGCCAAAGGCTGAGCTAAGACACCTTCGGAGGGCGCTTTTGGCCGACCGGAACATCTAAGGAGGGTCTTAAGACCAACTCTCTCATATCCAGATGTATCTCCTTGGGTATATACAAAATATTCCTCACCCGCGCTTCTAAAGGCGCAACATCGCCGAGCAATTCTATAACACGCTGCCCAACTGGGCTGCAAACAGCGCGACTCCGCTGCCTTAAAAGGCTATCAACAGGTCAACAGGGGCTTCCCGGCATAAACCTCGGGGCACCCACGGGACGAGCGGTTCACGAGCACACCGCTCGCCCAAAGCAAAAAAGAGTAAAACGCACATTCACAGAGCATCACAGATTATAAATTATTACAGGAATATGAATTCCGTACATCGGCACGCAGGCCGGCAATAAAATAAAAATAGGCCTTCGAGGGCCGGCACATGCTTGGGCTTAAGCCCGCTATTCCCCGCTTGGTACTGCAACACCTGTACGCCTACGTCTCGACGAACGACTGCCAGCTGAACGACAGTCGGCTAACATAAGCGGGCCAAACATATTTTGTACACCCCTTTTTCGGGGCTACGGTGCGCATTCCCTACAAATAGATAATATCCAACTTCCTCGGAGTCTTCTCCGGGAACCCCAGAACATCACCGGTTCGGCTCGTACGTCCGAACGGGCTTCACACAGAACATCACCAATTCGGCTCATACGTCCGAATGGGCTTCACACAGCACATCACCAATTCGGCTCGTACGTCCGAATGGGCTTCACACAGCACATCACCAATTCGGCTCGTACGTCTGAATGGGCTTCACACAGCACATCACCAATTCGGCTCGTACGTCCGAATGGGCTTCACACAGCATGCCTAAATCCGTATTCCCGCTTCCGGATACTAGATGCAATTAATAGCGGGGACGTACACGTCAACCCGTCGGAGAGCTCCCTTCCCCCACTCGTTGGTGGAGAGGGCTTCCATGCAAACATGTAAATTGAGGGCTTCACCTGCCCGAGAAGAAACATCGTTACCCTTGGCGCGTGCTTGGCGGCGGTACCGGTGGTCGTTCTCCCTTTTAGGCCGAGCCTTGCTCGAGGTGGCGATGGCGGTGGCCGTCCTCCTTTTTAGGCCGAGCCTTGCTCGAGGTGGCGATGGCGGTGGCCGTCCTCCTTTTTAGGCCGAGCCTTGCTCGAGGCGGCGATGGCGGTGGCCGGCCTCCCTTCTAGGCCGAGCCTTGCTCGAGGCGACGACGGGAAGAGGGGGCCGAGGGGAGCTCGGCCCCGCTGGAGGCGGCGACAGGAAGAGGGGGCCGAGAAAAGCTCGGGCTTGCCGGCGGCGGGAGAGGAGGAGGCCGAGCATGATGGCGTCGGGCGGCCGGTGACGGGAGAGGAGGAGGCCGAGCATGATGGCGTCGGGCGGCCGGCGACGGGAGATGAGGAGGCCGAGCATGATGGCGTCGGGCGGCCGGCGACGGGAGAGGAGGAGCCTCGCAGGTTGGTCGATGATGGAGAGGGGCGGAGAGGAGGAGCGGAGCTGGCGTCGGTCGACGATCCAGGCGGTGGATCAGGAAAAGCCCTAAGGGCTTTCTTCTTCCTCCTTTCCCCCCCCCCCCGATGGCCCCCTGCTTTTCTTCTTTTTTATTGTTTTTCTGCTGCTGTGTTCTGTACCCAGCCCCCTCTCTCACCTCTTTTCTTTTTTTGTTTTCTTCCGTTTTTGTTTCTTCCCCCCACACCATCTGCTCCTCCACCCCCTTCCTCTTTTATGTTAACTTATCTAATATATATAATATATATAATATATATAATATATAATATATTAAATATATAATATATAAAATATAAAATATATTATATAATATAATATAGTACATATATATAACATAATATATTCATTATAATATATATGTTATATTAATACTTACGCACATGAAACCTTCGCGCGCACGCACGAGCACCCGCACGTCTTCGAACGGGGCTGCACCGCATTGTCGCTCGTAGCTCGCCCCCAAGTCCGTCACTTGGGAAGGATCCCGCTCGCCCGGATACGGGGTTGTACAGTAGGAAAAACTCGGAAAATTCATGAATTCCTCACATGGCATCGGGCTCAATTGAGCCCGATTTCTCTCCTAAAAGATCTAGGAAGCTAGTACGTGGAGAGGTGAGGCGAAACAGACCTGGATTGGGGCTCGGCGGCGAGTCAGGCGGCGGTTTGGCATGGTGGTGGTGCGCCGGCGATCTCCTGCCCGAAACCTTGATTCTTCACCGTTTGCCTTGATCCAGGTGTCGAATTCTACTCCCCTCGGCCTTCTGAAGCTAATGGCTGGGTCGATTTGGGCTGAGGGTGTTTATACCTGGAGATAATTCCTATGTGAGCTCGGTTTCACTTTGAAATCTCTACCCTTGCCTCCACCTGGCCACCCCCTGCTGTAATTCCTTTGGAATGAACCCCTGGGGTCAGCCAGTAGGCATTGGGGCTGAGGGAAAAGGGCCAAATGACCTACTTCTTCTTCTTCCCCACTTCTCTCTCTTCCATTCCCAAAATTCCCCTTTTACCCTTGTGCATGTCTTCTCTCTCCACACCCAGAGGGGTAGGGCTGGTCATTGGCCCTTTGGGCTGTCTATGGGCCATATTTGGTGAGCTTGGCCCAAGGGAATTGGCTTGGGTCCACCTCTTCCCCTTTTAGGTCTTATGTTGACCAAGTTGACTTTTTGTGTTGACTTGGTCAACATGATGAGTGGGCTGACCCATTTGATGGTCATGAGCCCAATGGCACCACCCAACTTGAGTTGGGTCAAGGGGGGGTGCCCTTCTTAGGCTAATTGGGCCTATGGGTGTGGTTTTGACCATATTAGGCCCAAGGTTGACTTGGGTCAACTAAGGTCAAAGTGTTGACCTAGGGACATGCCTTAGGGTCCACTTAGATTGTAATTAGGGTTAGGGCAGTGTGGTGGGGTCATGGTGTGGCTAGGGTCCCTATTTGGACTAGTTTGACCTAGTTTGACTTGGTCCTATGGTGGGCCCCGCATGGCTACAACCCACCACTTAGGGTCAAACCTAGCTAATTTCCCCTAATCCCCACCCCATGCCTAACCCAATCTAAGTTAAGGGGCCTAGAAGTAACATGGGATGTTACAGGCAGACCCTGGAGATGGTGGGATGTTGGCTTGCAGTTTCAAAGGAGAATGTGTGAATTCAATCCAACTGCCGAAGAATGTAAGTATTCAATCCGGTTGCACGACCTAGCCTGGTAGAAGAATCGACTTCCAGAGAATGTAAAGATTCAACCTGGGAGTGTCCGAGTCTGGTCGAAAATGGCTCACCAGATAATGTAAGTATTCAATCTAGGGAGTGGCCTTGCCTGAACGAAGAAGTCTCAAAGCGAAAATAAAAGAAACATAATACGGTATAATTAAGTCAAAGATAGTCTGCGCGAGTCACGGCTCGCAACTTTTACGTCACTCAGAGTTTAAGAAAATAAATGGACAAATATAAAGTCTTGTTCTCGGGCGGTGCGGGGCCGTCTTCTTTTACGGAGAGTATTCTGGTTGTATTGCGGCTTTGTTGCGCAGGTTGATATCTCCGACTTCGAATGCGACTGTTGCTTCCGGCTGAGTCTTCTTTAGGTAGCAAGCGCAGGTTGCTTCTTGACCTCTGCGTACAACCCCTATGCCGTCTGTGGTCGGGAACTTCATGGATTGGTGAGGAATTGATGGGATTGCCCCAAAGATTGACTTGACCGGTCTTCCGAAGATGGCGTTGTAAGGTGAACTTAAGTCGATGATGACGAACTGGATATTTTGGGAAATCTGTCTCGGGAATTCTCTCAATGTTACTGGTAGGATGATTGTTCCCTGAACGGAAACCGAGTGGTTTCCAAAGCCATATACGGTCTCTGTAGCGGGACGGAGATGTTGTGGAGTAAGTTTCATACTGTGTTGAGTGGAAAAAAACAGAACCTCGATTGAGCTCCCACTGTCTATCAGAAATCTTTTAACGTTGAAGCAAGGATCTCCTATCCCTGCGGTAATGACAAGTGGATCTTGATGAGTAATCTGCACCCCTTGGAGGTCTTCTTCTCCGAAAAAGATGGTGGAATCTAGGTCGAATTCCAGATTCTTGCGGGTTTCATCTGTAGTTCCTAGTGAAAATATCTGGATTGAGAGGAGTGGGGTCCGACCATGGTTTCGATGTTACCCACTATTTGCCTAGCGCTAGGAGCCCCCTGTTGCGCGTTCAGCTAGTTTCTTTTTGGATGTTGTGCTTATTGGCCTTGTATTTGTCCCTGTAGAAATCTTCCGAGGAGCCCTTGGCGAACAAGGCGCTCGATTTTATTTTTCAACCCGAAATTCTTCTCAGTGGTGTGACCGGTTGCGCTGTGAAACTCACAGTGTTTTGTTTGGTCGACTGTGGGGTTTGGAAGCAATCTCCTTGGTCTTCGGAATGCTGGATCGTCCCCCATTCCTTGGCGGGTCTCGTTGACGGTTATCACTCCAGTGATCATTCTGGCGTCGCACTTCTTACCTTATGGGGGCTTGTTCCTGCCCCTCCTTCCTTTTCTGTGTGTCCTCAAATTGCTAGCGATGCGCTTCGATGGCTTCATATGCTGCTATCTGCGCTTCCATACGATGTACAAGGTCTGGGTAGCTAGGGACAGTTTCTCTCATCAGAGCCGAGTAGAAACCACTAGGGCGTAGCCCTCCGAGAAATACTCCTTTCAAAAGTTCTGGGTCAACTCCATGAATCTGGCGAGCTTCTACGGTAAACCTACGAAAGAACTCCTTCAAGGATTTTCCTTCGTTTTGCCAAATCCCTGACAAATGTGAAGGGTCTCGGACGATTCTTCGGTTGGCGATAAACTGGTCAGTGAATTGTCTTGTCAATTCTGTAAAGTTTGTGATAATTCCCTCTCTCAGAGAGTGGAGTCAGGTCTGAGCTTGGCTTTTAAGAGTGGCTGAGAAGACTTGACAAAGTAGCTGGTCTGGCACATTATAGATCATCATGATCGTAGTAAAGTGGTTGACATGTTCTAATGGGTCGACTGTCCTGTCAAAAGTTTTGATATTCGGCAGTTTGAAGCCATGAGGGATTGGATGAGCCAAAACCAGGGATGCAAGTGGGGAGCCTTGGTAAAGTGGTCAGCGAGGGAGAATATCTCGTCGGCCAACCTATCTGCATTCTTCGGCAATCACCTCCCATATCTCTTCCCGAGTGAATCTTTCGCGCGGAGGTAAGCTGGGTTCTTCTTCTAGGATTAGGTCGCGACGATCGACTCCGACAGCTCTGAGGATTGGGTGAGTGGAACTAGCAGCATCGATGAGTTCTTCTGACACTTCTCTTCGCGGAGCTTCTCTTGCTAGGCCATGGTTGGGTCGAGGCAGGGGATTGGCCAGTGCATGCGGCTGAGCAGGAGGCGCTCCCATATTTCTGAGCAGAGTGAGCATCTTAATTTGTTGCCCCTCCATCTGTTGAACTCGTCCCTCCAATGTCGTTACTAGGGCGGGGACGGTTTCTGCTTCGAGGGGCACGTCTACAAGTGAATGGAAGTGAGCCGGTTCAGTGTGCCCCGCTGGGACGGATGCTTCCGATGTGCGGGCGCTTCTCTTTGCCATTGAAGTTATTCCTTGGGGAGTGTTGGGTTGAAAGTTCTACCTTGAGTACCGTTGTGCCAGGGTTTAGTCCTCTGAGGATGTTGGGAACTCGCTTCCCACAAACGGTGCCAAATTGTTGCGGTCTAACTCGACGTCTAGGTCAGACCGGAATAATCTGGACCATCTTAGCTCTCGGAACAGTCGAGCGCACACACAGTCAATGACGTAGATCAATTGTACACACGGAGTTTTAACGTAGAAAAATCCCTCAAATGGATAAAAAACACGTGACCGGATCTGTGCCAGTCAAAGTCCATTATTTTCTAGTTGTTACAGTTTGTTTGTGAATTCGAGGGTGACATGTCACCGCTCGTTACAGCTTTGGGGATGAGAGAACACTTGACACACGGCGGACGACAGACCATCGCGCCGGGAGTTGTTACAAATTGCGCTTCGCACTGGTGGTCTTCGGTTAGTGACTTGCTGATTCTGAACGTGGGGGCGGAGCACCTGAACTTGAGGTTGCGGGGGCTACTTGGAACTTGAGAGATTTGGCCTCGTCGGGTGGCTTTGACTTGACTCGCTCGTAGCTCGGGTGCGGCCCAGGTACGGCTCGGGTGCTGCTCGTAGGAGGAATTCGGCAGAGCTTCAACCAGAGGAAGAAAAAGACTCGGAGGAAAAAAAGTGAGAAATGAGGAGATCTGAAGCTCTTTTTATAGGCTCCAAATGGTGGTTATGGCGGTTACGCGGCTATCCGCACACCATAACCACCATCATGATTATTTTTGGTATAGTTTAAATGCGTGTATTTCGCTATTTGGAGACCATTTAAATAAGTTATAAAATTATTAATTAAATTCCCCCACTAATCCGGTGGTTAGTGAGTGGTTACGCGTGAATCAGACAGCCGAGAATGCCCCTGACTGATCGGACGACAGGAGCGGAACTCCACGGGCGGCCAGCGAACTCGTCGCCAAGTTCGCCAGCGAGGGGAGGACAGTCGACAGCGGCCGGGGAGGGCACCCGACCGCTCCCTTTTGGTTGCGCGCCGGCGGTCGAGGGAGGCGGCGGCCCGGGCGGCCGCCCTCTTGGCCGCGCGGGCGACCGCCCTCTTGGCCGCGCGAGCGGCCGAGGAAGGGAGCGGCCCGGGCTGCCGCCCCCCTTGGCCGCGCCGGCGGTCGAGCGTGGGGGTTGCCTGGGCGGCGGCGGCGGCGGCAGAGGGAGGCGCGACCCGGGCGGCCGCGTCCTCGGTCGCGCCCGGGGCCGACGCGGTGAGAGAGGGCGGGCGGCTGGCGTCCGGGGAGGAGATCGGTCGCCCGCCGCCGGCGAGGTGGGGCTCGCGGCGGTTTGCCCATTACGCGTGATGGGATCGGTGCGCGGGGGATCGGGCGCGGTGATCGCGCGCGCGGTCAATCCCATGATCTCACTTCTTTTGAGGTGGAGATCATGGGTGTGTGGTTATATCACAACTAATCTTTATAAAATGGGGATCATCCCCAACAAGGTTCATCTTTTTTATTCCTAAGCAAGCCCCCGAGAAGACTTAGTTGATCCATGATTTATATTTCATCTTTACTTTCCTTTTTGTTTATTTCGAGAAAGATCTTCGTCAATTCTGATCTGATTCTTTTTCTATTGATTCTTTGATGCTGACTGGATTAAGTGATTGTTGCAGTGATGACACGTGGATATTAGGCTGAGGTGTCGGTGGGTCAAAGATTGGGTTAATAACAACTTAATTTAATAAAATTAAACACTATGATTGAATAAGCTTAATGGAGGTCCAAATGAGCTCTAAAAAAATCTGAAAAAATATGAAAAAATCAATTTTGTTTTATAGAATTTTCTATTAAATTTTGAGATTATTTTTTTTATCAGAATATTATTTATTATTTTATTAAACATAAATATCTTATAAATTCTCGATGAAACATGTCTAAAAATTAAGGTAAAAATACTAAAAAATCTAGAATTAAATATAAAATAATATATTAAAGTTTCTAGATGTTTGTAAATTAAAATATTTGGTCTAATTAAAATAAATTTCTAAATTAGAGCTTAAATTAATTAATAAACATATATAAAAAAAATTCAGGCTTTTAATAAATATTAGAAAAATATATTAGAAATTCAAAAGATTTTAATGAAATTGTTATATTTTATCTAATATTATCTTATCAAATTTATAAATATAGACGTATAAAAATAATGAAAAACTAAGTGCTATAAATTATGAAAAAATAAATATGTTTTTATGAGTAAAATTGGCATATTTGTTTAAAATTTAAATGAACTGGCTCTTTTAGATATGAAGTTCTCAACTTATTCTAAGTATAAGTCTTGGATGACACAATGCGAGTGAAACCTGCATATTACTTAAATTTGAATTAGCAACTTAATCGATAGTTTGTTAGCATTAATGCTCATTGGGCTAGCAGTGCTCTGGTTTTTTTTTTCTGCCTTTCAGTTGGCATGATTCTTTTATAACGATCCTTTCGTTAGTTTTATTGATGAACTAGCTGACAAAGAGTTGAGATAAATTTGTAAAGTTATCAATCCTTTCTTCCCGTAGGGAATAATACCAGGTGTGAGCCTGCCCTTTAGAGTTGTTGAGAATACTTGACACAAAAGTTGATTTGGTGCAATGTAGAGCTAATGGGGGAGGACTGCCTCGCTCAGGGGCAGGGTTATGAGCCTGAAACGCCCCTTCTCTTGCGAGGTACTCTTCAATTTGGCGCACGCGTTCCTCCAATGTCACACGGGGTACGCGCATTGTCTCTTTCGCGAGAGGTGTGCTGACTTGTGAGTGGGAGGGAACTTGATCAACGTGCCCCTCATGGACTAATCCTTCAGTCGCACAATCACTCCTCGCTATTGCTGTCAACCATAAGTACCGCAATGTGGAGGGTACTGTCTTCGGAATCTTCAGAACTTTGGGGAACTCGTTTCACAAAGACGATGCCAAACTATTTCGGCCAACTCGAGCCTCCTACAGACCGGTCTATATTCCACCATCTTAGCCCGGAAGCGGTTGAACGCGCAAACAATCACAGAGAGGGAGAAGGCTGGCAAGAGACTTTTTTACGTGGAAAACCTCAGAAAGAGATGAAAAATCACAGTCACAGTTGTGCTGACCAAACTTCACTATCTATTTGTGTTGTACAGAGTTTTAAGACAAAGCGAGGGAGAAAACCTGCTCCTCATTACAATTTGCAGGCAGAGAGAGTTATGATTGGAGGTGAGATGTCACCGCTCGTGAAGCTAAATACTTTCAACTTGTTCAGAGGGGGGCCCTGCACTCTGGATGCTTTGGAGTCTTCTTTTGGCGGTACTTAAAGATCTTCAAAGGAGTCTTCGAAGGGCAGAGGAGATTCCTGGTGGAGCACTCACGCGCGTAGGAGATGAAGCCGGAAAAGAAAAGAATGAAAATGAAGGAGACCCTTGTAATGGCCTCCCCAGTACACAACTCGCAAGGAGGACCGTCAACACCCCAACGCACCACTCAAAAGGGTTCAGTCTCAAATGGTCTACAGACCACCCCAACACTCTCTTCATGGACTACCTTTTGTGGCGCTCTGCCCACTGACGGTTTGTTGGAGGTCGCAACCTCCCTTTGATGAGAAAAACTCCACTTAAGTGGGCAGCACGGGGACTTCCCATAAGATCACCCATCCCAAGACTACTTTATCCTGAACACGTTTAACTATGAAGTTCTTTCATTTTTCATGACCAATTGAGCTGCATGCTTAACTATGGAGTTTTTTCACATCTCGTCATCAATTGAGCTGCAACTAAATTGGTGATGAGACGTGAAAAAACTTCATAGTTAAGCGTGCTCAAGCTAGAGCAGTCACGAGATGAGTGACCTCCTGGGAAGTCCTTGTGCAACCCACTGAACTTAAGTTTACCTCATTAAAGGGAGGTCGCGGTCTCCAACAACCCATCAGTGGGCAGAGCGCTGCATGAGGCGGTCCATGGAGAGAGGGTTAAGTTGTATGGTCTGCAGACCAGTTGAGCCAGAACCCTTACGAGCTGTGTGTTGGGGGTGTCGGTGGTCGTCCTTGCGAGCTTTGTGCTTGGGACGTTGTTACAACCCTAAGATCCTTTTAATAGGCTCAAAGATGGTTATGGTGATTATGTAGTTATCCACATACCATAACCACTTTATGCGTTATTTGCATGCCATTTTATTATAATTCATGATACGTATTTTTAGGGATTTACTACGCGCACACCGATCATTATTTTGACTATATGTCCACCCATAAATGGGAGGTCACACGAGTTGGTTATGCGTAGATCGGATGGTGGGATTGCGTGTCGGCGATCCGACGCCGGAGGAGAGCCGTCTGGTGGGGGCGATTGGCGGCGAGGCCCTAGCGGCAGGAGGCCGACCGGGGAGGAGGAAGCGGCTGACCGTGGTTGAGCGGTTCCCTCTATGCCCCCATCAAGTTAGCGGGTGACATGAGAATTGTGATTATTTGTTGTCCAAAATTCCTATAAATGGAGGAGGTTCCATCAAGAGTAATGTTTTTCAAATTAATATGAAATATCTGCATGTTTTTTATTTCACAAAAGCCCATTTTCCCTTTACACACGCGCGCGCGAGTTACGGTGCACGGGGCCCCTCGTGCCCGCGCGACAATACCCGCCCCCGACAGTTGTTAATATTTAGTGAACGAGGCGCAATAAAAAAATAATAAAAAGAAATAAAAGGCCAAAAATAATCCCGTGAGCTCAATTAAAGAGGCCGCAATAAGAAAATTGATGAAATTATTTAGTGATTATAATTATCCGTGCTTATATATCTATACCATATTAAAAGAAATATGGTGGCCTGCATATAGCATGAGTTCGAAATTAGACGGTAATTAGGTGGCCGTCGGATTTCAGATTTTTGATCATGAACCGTTGGATCAAAGCAATCCTCTATCCCGACTTTTTTATAGGCCTCTTAAGGCTTCATTTGGTTCGGCGGTGGCGGGTCGAACCGGCGGGTGGAAACGGAGTGTTCGAACCGGAGGGGGGAGGTGGCTGCTCCAAACGGAGCTTTTTGAGGCGTTTCTCGAGACGGGCGGGTGGAAACGGAGCAAATGCCGCCGGAGGTTCATTTGTTTACCCTCCTTCCGGCGGCGTTTGCCCAAAACGGAGCAGCGAAACGCCCAAACAAATAGAGCCTAAACCTACTCTAGGATAGTCCTAAACCTACAATAGGACAGCAAAAAAACTAGCGGACCCGAAACCAGCGACCCCGCAAACAACCCGCAAGCCCATCCCGTGAAAACCTGCAAGCAAGTCCGCCCGCAAGTCAACCAGCCAACATTTCTTCAAATATTCAATGTGAAATATTGAATATATACCCGCAAAAATCCGAAGAATGGACGGTGTGGGACTAAAAACAGGCGGGTGAACTGTTCACCCGCCTGTTTAGGCACGGAAATCAGATTTTTCGGGGCCCAATATGAGGGTTAAGATGGCTTCAAAACGAAAAGTGGTCAACATAAAAGTTGTAGATCTCGGCGATCCGAACAACTTTCATGTTGATCACTTTTTGATTTGGAGCCTCCGTGACCTTTGATTTGGGACCCGAAAAGTCTGGGCGGCGAGACTGCTACAGTAAAGGCATGGAAATCAGGTTTTTTGGGGCCCAATATGAGGGTCAAGATGGCTCCAAAACGAAAAGAGGTCAACATGAAAGTTGTAGATCTCGGCGATCCGAACAACTTTCATGTTGATCACTTTTTGATTTGGAGCCTCCTTGACCTTCGATTTGGGACCCTAAAAGTCTGGGCGGCGAGACTGCTACAGTAAAGGCATGGAAATCAGGTTTTTCGGGGCCCAATATGAGGGTCAAGATGGCTCCAAAACGAAAAGAGGTCAACATAAAAGTTGTAGATCTCGGCGATCCGAACAACTTTCATGGTGATCACTTTTTGATTTAGAGTCTCCTTGACCTTCGATTTGGGACCCGAAAAGTCTGGGCGGCGAGACTGCTAAAAGACACGGAAATCAGGTAATATAATAATATATATATAAAACAGCCCCGGTGCGCGGGCGAAGCCCGCCGCCGGCCGGGTACTGTGGCGCGTGGCCATCGGGCCGGAGGCCCGTGCCTGTCACTCGTATATATATATATATATATATTCTTCGCTATTCATGTTAGAGGTGAGCAAAAAGACTGGGCCCAAAAAGCCCGCCTGGGCCCGGCCTGGAAAAAACCTGGTTAGGCTTGGGCCCGGGAAGGACTGGTCCAGGCCCAGGCCGGTCCTGAGGGGCCTAACAAGACCTTAAAATATAGATTTTGCCTGGCCCGGTGCCCTGCCCGGGCTCGGCCCAGTCTTGGCCTGGTCCCAGGCCTTGCCTGGGCCTGCTCCAAGGCCTTGCCTGGGCCTGGGCCCCAAAATTGCCAAGACACATGCTGCCGTTAGAGCCGTTAACGGCTCTTTTAAGCTTTTAACGGCTCTTTTATAAAAGAGCCGAACGATTTTTTTTTTAATAAAAAAAAAATTATTTTTTAATTAATAAATCTTAACATAAAAAGTCTTTATGTGCAGGCCTATATATAAATCTTAACATAATATTAAATATTAAATAATTTTTATTAAAAAATGATTTTTTTATATTAAAAATTCGGTCATTGGTAGACCAAGGCCTGGTTGGGCCATGTTTAGGCCTTGCCGAAAAGGCCTTGTAAGGCCCCATTCATACGGGGGCCTGGGCCTGGGTCTGGTTATTATAAGGCCTGGGCCTGGGCCTGGACATAAAAAAGCCTGGGCCTGACAGACCCAGGCCTAAACTGGGCCTGCCAGGCTTTATGTGCACCCCTAATTCATGTAGTGTATATCTTTCTTGGCATATTGGATACAATGCCTGACTTCAGAACTCATTGGGTCAAGGCGTGATTTTAATTTGATTTTTTACCGAGGGGTGGTAGTTTTTTATTTTTTTTTTTAAAACTCTGTGGACGGATTAGTCCCACATCAATGTAGTTGGGTTTTGCGGGCTGAAGGCTGGCTTTTATTTCTAATCGTTTAAACACTCTTTCTTCCTATTCATTGCTTTGCGGGCTGTGCCTGTGCTTTCATCTCATTACCTGCGTGGCGTGCTGGAAAGTTGGATTTTTTTTTCGTGCGCTTTAAAAAATGAACGATCAAGATTAATTTGAAGATTAATCGTATTACACTGTGAAATCTCAACGGCTAACAACATTTCTTTGTATATATATAGTCTTTCATTTATTTATACCAAATTTGCTTTGCAATACCACTGCAACTAAAACCAGCATTGT
The DNA here is from genome assembly GCA_039513925.1 of Platanthera zijinensis. Taxonomy (NCBI): domain Eukaryota; kingdom Viridiplantae; phylum Streptophyta; class Magnoliopsida; order Asparagales; family Orchidaceae; genus Platanthera; species Platanthera zijinensis. The sequence goes on from CM077092.1 coordinate 16,536,394, forward strand.
CAATTTTGCAAAAGAAATAAATTAAAATGAACAACTGTACACAAATTCATTCAAAAAGAGTATTTTTGACAAAGGCGAGGAGGAAAAACTGAAGAATTATTACCAAGAAATATTTATGAGAAGATATGAGCTTAGTATAAAATCTTTATTATGCCTGTAGTCACACGAAAAGAAATGCATCTTCCTTCTCAGCCAAATAGTATGAAGAGTGAGCCCAACCTGAACTGCTACAGTATCAAATCTTCCACTCCCGGGGCGGAAAATGGCAGCTTTACTATGCCGGCGGCAACCAAGAGGAGGAGAAGCCACACAGGCAGCGCGCTCAAACAGAAGATCATCAGATTCATCAGCACTGCACGTGAATTACAACACCAAACACGAAGCTGAGTTTGATGCGAAGAGACCGTAAAGTTTGGACAAAGAATTACCATGACATGGGTGCACTTTACGGTAGAGTGCGGGCATCCAACGGTCCGTGGATTTCCGCACATATCTTAAAGCGGATACAACTTAAAACACTTTGAGATGCGTGCGGACATTCACGCAGATTGTTGGATGTTTTACGGTAAAATGCATCACCCGCACTTTCCCGCCCTCTTACTCAGTAAGAGGGGTGTGTTTGTGAAACCGTAATTTATTTAGCAAACTTAGAAGGGAGGTTCCCATAAATACCCCTAAATTTGTGTTAAAATATAGGAATCCAGGATAGCTTATAAGGTCAATAAATCTAATGCCATGAAGAGCAATAAAATGCGCACATTGTAAGCATGATTCGAGATTGCATGAGTTCCTCTACCTTGGACGTGTATTGTACAACAACAACAATTATTTGGGGTCATTTTTGTTGTTATATCCTGTTACTGTGCTTGAAGCATCCAGTGTAACAATAGAGTTTGGAACGACCTCCACGTTCCTCATAACATGAGTATTTATAGGGGTAGCCCTAAATCCCTGACGAGTTATTGGATTGCTACCATATCCACATCAAACCCAATAAAAATCGCTTACGATTAATATAAATATATCTCAACATACTCGAGAAGCAACAACTTAAGACAACTATGCTGCCTGTCTCAAACCTTGAACGAACTTGATCAGAAGGGGTCAAAATACTTTGGATAATTTAATATTTTAATAAGTTTGATGAGGGGCTCAATTATTTTCTTCCTATCTCTATTGATGTTGAGGGATGTGCATCAAGAACAATAACAATTATAAACCAAGACCTTTTTGGGTTGGCTCGGGCCAAACTTAAGACTATTCTACTAGAGCCACACGTAATAAAAGAAGTGGCTTTAATTAGATGTCGTAAATACAAAGGGGTAGTGGACAGGGGCGGAACTGTTCACGGGCACACCCGGGCACGTGCCCGGGTCGAAAATTTCGGGGAAAAAAATAAAGGTGTTAATTTGGGTTTAACTAAATACAATTTAGGTTTGATTTAGACACATTCGGACACAAATCGGATTCTATTTCAACCCAGGCCAGCCAATGTTCACCGCGTCAATATCGCGAGTCGCAACTATGTTTACTACTTTTATAATGAATCGCGTGAGAAGCACCGGAGATTTCAGCAAATTTAAGGAAAATATGCGTCCTGGCGTCTGATAATGTACACGACGCCGGTCGTCTTGAAAATTTAAGGAAAATAGGGAATAGACTGCGGTTTTTATACAAACTACAATCTATTCCCCTCAGTATTATAATTTTTTCTTATTTAAAATAATATTTTTCTTAATTTAAAAAGACAATTTTTTTTTAATATTTTAGACAGACTTTAGACTGCGGTTTTTTATGCAGTCTAAAGTATTATTAATATAGACTGCGGTTTTTTTACGCGTAAAAAACTGCAGTCTAAAATATTATAATTTTTTTCATTTAAAACGTGACTTTTGAAAACATGACTTTAATCAATGGAGGGCCAAAGATTTATTAGTATATACTGCGGTTTTATCATAAAACAACAGTCTATACCCTACTTAAATCGAAAAAGTCGCGATTTACCTTTTCACCGAGAGTTTTTACGGCTGCTGCTTTCCCGAAAAGTCCCTGGCGATTTTCTTGCGAAAATTTTGGCCCTCGTTTGCTTATATTTGGTGAGTGATGATTTTTCTTAAAAAGATTAAAGTTTTTTAATTTCGTTTTATGTTGATTCACCATGTTTTATGTAGTTTTTTCGATTTTTTTTATTTTTTAGGGTTTTCGAGCTGTTTAGGGTGAGTTCTGAAATCTGCTCTCAATGCAGTAGACGATGACTCATGCTGACCTTCGGGTATCTTTTGAATTATTTAATTTTCAATGTCATATAGATGACCTATTTTTTACTATTTGGTGAATGCATTCAGATCTCATCTCAATAATATCATGTTGCCCTAGCTTGGAGTTGGTAAGGATACTAATTCGTTTTACTATTTGTTTTTTTTTTTCAGGAATCACTTATTCTAACTCTAAGCCCCTAAGACTCTAATTTAGGAATCATCCAATCAGGTATTGAAGGTCTTTTTTTGATTAAATTCCACATTTAGCATTTTTTTTGGACAATACATAAATTTGAACATAATTAATTAGCATATTTATTTTTATATCTTTAAATTGTAGCTGTAAGCATTGCCTACTGTGCTGTATTCCCTTTTCATGGATAAATTTCTCTCAAGAACAACTTTGAAGGAAAAATTAGTTGAATTAGAAGAGAACAAGAGACCTCGATTAGAGTTTAAATTAGAGGACTTACCCGCTTATCCGGGCTTGAGACATATGATTGATGTTTCTAATATGGATAATACATTTGTTCAACCTGAGAGATCAATGTGTAAAACAAGAGATATCACAAATTTCCATCATTTTCGTGTTGAGCTATTTAATTAATACCATAATTGATTGAGTATTGAATGAGTTAAATGATCGTTTTAATGAAATAAATACTGAGCTGCTTATTTGTGTTTCATGTCTTGACCCGAATGACCAGTTCGTTTCTTTTAATAAGCAAAACTTGATTTATCTAGCAGAATTCTATCCTTATGATTTCAGCCCAATATATTTGCAATTATTTGAAGATCAACTAGATGTGTACATTCGGGATATGCGATCAACTAACACATTTTCTCATATAAAAGGAATTAGCGTACTTGTTCAAAAAATGGTGAAGACTAAAAAACATGATCATTTTCAACTTATTTATTGGCTTTTGTAGTTAGCATGTCTTTTACCTGTTGCAACAATTTCTGTTGAAAGAATGTTCTCGGCAATAAAGATAATAAAAAGTCGTTTGCGGAACAGAATGAGAGATGAATGGATGAACGATTGCTTAATTGCATATATTGAGAAGGACATTGTGACAACCATAACTAATGGCGCAATTATCGCACGCTACCAAAATATGTGTCCCCGAAAAGTAGTTTGTTAATCGGTATGTAATTTGACTTTTATTTTAATTAACTAGTATTTTTTTAAATGTTGCATTAAAAAATTTTGTATAGTTAGTTATTTTTGTATGGTGTCCGGGTCCAACAAAAATCCTAGTTCTGCCACTGGTCGTGGAGGCACGGGTATACGAGGAGACCAAAATGTTACCACTATGGGAAAGAATATCATGTTATAGAAAATCTCGTAACAAAGAATCTAGTACAATTGTTTAGCATGTGCGCATTCCTTCTTCTCCGGAGGGCTTCTATAGTTCTATTCATATGCTCCGACCATTTTAAGGTATGTTTAACGTTGATTTATTTTTGATAGTTTTTAGGGATTTTTGCTTGATTTTTAAGTGTTTTTCATCAAATTGATAGGTTGTAACTTATAAATATGTATTGCTAGGTTTTTTAAGGGCTTTTTTTTTCTTGTTTTTAAGTGGAATGTTCCCATATGTGAATCATTGTTAAATATTGAAATAATTTTGTAAGATTGTTTAGGATTAAGTGTATAAACGCCCAATTTGCTCATATAAGTGAAAAATGTTTGGAAAAGCAGGAATTTAATTGATTCAATTTTCTTTTTATTTAGATTAACTTGCATATATAATGTATTTGAAGAGACTAATATTATGTTTATGTGTTTCTAGGTTGCTACAATAAAGACTATTGATAATATTTTAATTTTATTTTTGTTTTAACTTTAATATGAGATATATGATTTTACTTTTGCTCAAAATATCCGTTGGTTTTCATGTTTATTTTTTATTTTTGTGATAATGTGCTAATAATGAGTTGATATGAAGATTTTATTTTTATAATGCTAAATTAATATAGCAATGTATAGCAAATTCTGTGATGCTAATAACAACATTGCTCAATACCCGACTCTCCAACCTAATCGATCATATATGCATATAGTTATTGTCAATTTAGGATGATGTTATATGCATGTCATTTCAGTTATGTGCAGTCCAAGAATACATGCAGGCCAAACTAAGTGTAACGGCCCGGTTTAGAGCTCAGAAGCTGCCGCACTCAACCATGGGCCGCACAACGTGTCTCGCCCCGCAGCCCGCTACAGAGGACTGCAGTCCGTACACCCCAACCCCTCACTGTGCCTGTTTCTCAGCAACAGTAGATTGTTGGCAACAGGTTTCGAACCCAAACACCCTTAATAAGAAACCTTCAACAGTCCTCATCACCAACTGAGCTGCAGCTCAGAGGCTGCCGCACCCAACTTGGCCGCACAACGTGTCTCGCCCCGTGGCCCGCTACAGGGCTGCAGTCCAGCGCCACCCCAACCCATCACTGGCCTGTTTCTCAGCACAATAGGTTGTTGAGGGCAGGTTTCGAACCCGACACCTCTTTAACAAGGCGCCTTCAACAGCCCTCATCACCAACTGTGCTGAGAAACAGGCCAGTGATGGGTTGGGGTGGCGCTGGGCTGCAGCCCTGTAGCAGGCCACAGGGCGAGACACGTTGTGCGGCCCATGGTTGGGTGCTGCAGCCTCTAAACCGGGCCGTTACACTAAGAGCATCTCCAATGAGGAGATCCCCATTGTACTACGTTGTCCAAATATGAAGAACTTAGTTGTTCAATTCCAACCATGTTTTTCATATTTGAAGAACATGACATTTTTTTAATATTTTCAACGTTGATATTCAATAATATTAATATGATAAATAAAATTTATAAGATATTCAATATTGATATCATTTTATAGGTTTAAAAAAACAATTTTATTAATATATTATATGTATATTAGTAATTATGCACGTTATAAATTAATAGAAAATTTTTAAAAAATAATAAATATTAAAAAAAAGAAATGTATGCCCTCCATTTTCTCTCTCCCTTAAATTTAAATTTAAAGGAGGAGAGGGATCATCTTCATATTTGAAGCCTCAAATAGACACCGATTGGAGAAAATTTGTTCTTCAAAAATAGAAAAATAGAAAAAATGAAGGAGCTGTGAAATTGCAGCATATGCACATACGGATTGCATATAATTAGGGTGGTGTTAAAGGCACACCAACTTCGGCTTTGTGCACACCAATACTATGTGCACCCATTGAAATTTTATGTGCACACCATCTTCTGCTTTGTGCACATCAATACTATGTGCACAGTCTGAGCAAACATAGCTGTAATGTATGTGGACTCGTTGGGCGCCGTTGCCGTCTCCTTCATCAGAGCAAACAGATCGACGGCAAGGCGGCCATGACCGTGCATCGCGAGCCCTCCGATCATCACGTTCCAAAGCACGACGTCTTTGCTCGAAACCCGGCGGAACACCTCCAAAGTCGCTTCAACGCACCCGCATCTGCAGTACATGTCCACAAGAGCTGTGGGGAGGATGATGTTGCCGTGATTGCATAGTTTTTTTTAAAATGAAATACGCGTCTTTTTGAACTGCGTCTTCTACGTGCATTTTTATGTAACGTGTTCAACATGAAAGTTGTAGATCTCGACGATATCTACAACTTTCATGTTGAATACTTTTTGATTTAAAGCCGTTTAGGCCCCCGATTTGGCCCCCGAAAAAAATCACGCGTGATTTTTCAAATCAAAGTGTTCCGCGTGATTTTTTTCGGAGGCCAAATCGGAGGCATAAACGGCTTTAAATCAAAAAGTGTTCAACATGAAAGTTGTAGATATCGTCAAGATCTACAACTTTCATGTTGAACACGTTTCATAAAAATCCACGTAGAAGACGCAGTTCAAAAAGGCGTGTATCGGAAAGGGGGAGGCGGGCTGCTTCGGCTTTAGTTGGGTGGGGTTTAGAAAACCTAAATTATTAAAAATTATATTTTTGATGGGTGTGCACATAGCCAAAAATGATGTGCCTTTAACACCACCCTATAATTATTGGCAATTTATAAATTATTTTATTATTTCCAAGATTTATATATATTCAAAAATTGAAATAACCAAGGTTACCATCGCCGGCTTTGCCCTCGGTGCGTTCGGCCACCCACTCCCCAAGCTGACGGAGCGATCGCTCGGCGGGGCTCTCAGGCTGGCCGATGGGCGTGGAAGCCAGAAAATCCATAAACGGAGATGAAGAAGACGACGACGTAGAAGAAGAAGTCGGAGGAGAAGATTGAGGGCTTCCTCCCCCCATCCTCGGAACCTCGTCGACGCCAATAGCTATCCGAACCTCGGCCGCAGTGGGCCGACGACGCTGTCGGCCGCTTCCATTAATCTTACCCGGGGAAGGGTCACCGGAGGGGGAGCCGACGGCGAACGTGGCCACGCCGGATCTGCCTCGGCTGCTGGCCGGAGGATGTGATCGGAGATGATAGAAGGACAATCCTCTCGCGGCCAAAATCCAGCCCATGAGTGTTGCTTACGATTCAAATCCTGCCGGAGCTATTCGAGGAATTGAACGATAGAAAGTGATCTGGAAGTATAATGAGATGTCGCCCTAAACCTTATCTTCAATCCCCCTCATGTCTCCCTCGCTCTCTTTCGCACAAAATATGAAAATACTCTTTATTAACTCGGTCAAATTTAGAGCAATTGGGGGAAAAATTACCAGTTTATAATTGGTAAAGCACGAAAGCCGTCTTTCTTATCGAGCTTCCCGCCTAATAGAGCTGCGCGAGGAAGACAATAATGCAGTAATTTATTAATTTCTCGAGGGTTTCGGGGGAGTAGTGCTTAAACTCTCCCCGCTCTCTCATCGTCCTCATCTCGAGTTCGCGGCGGCCACGTCCGCCATCCCGGCCGATCTGGTACGGAGAAGCAGGTCAAGCCGTTTACTTTCAAGTTTCAACCTCCACGCAGCGCTGCCATTCCTGCCTGCTTCCGCACGTCGGAGCTGCTCCGCCTCGCCGGCGTCTCCTCGGCACTGCAGCTGCCGGAGTTTGTGGCGTATCCATTTTCTCTCACAGCTGGGACGACCCGCGTGTCTCCGCACGCCTGGGAATATCTCAACGCCGGAGGCCAGTTTCCGGCTAATGTTACGGAAATAAGCGCTGCGATTTAATGCCGGCAGGTGGATACATCATCCTCTTGTTCCCTGTGGACTTATTCACCGTCACAGTGCTCCTCAACCGCCCACGATTTCCTTCACTACCAACATCGGAGCAGTGTCGTAGCCCGAAACTGAATTACCAAGGTTAGCTATATTATTCAGCTTCTATGATTCTTGTTTCACATAAGCTGGAAATTGTTTGATGTGTTTACTTTTTTTGGCCGTAATTGTGATTTTCTTTCATTAGCCTAGAGAAATCCATGTTATCCGGTATCGATGTACACTTGACTGTCTGTTTGATTTGAAAGTATATTAGTGTTCTGTTTTATTGTCTGATGTATATTTTTTTGTTTGGCTGGATAGCTTAATATGGCCACATAGGATAAGGTGAGGATGACGGCGCTGCCAAGGAATGTGTTTTAGTGTTGTGTTGTGGAGGAAAACTAACAATGGTGCAATGAACACTAAAAATTACTATAAAGGCAGAAATTAACAAAATTGACTGCAAACATTCATGAATGAAATTAGAAGGGTACTAAACAAATAATTTTAGGATGAGTTAGGACTAAGAACGCTTCCTTTAAAGTCTTATGTTGAGTTAATTATCTTCCACTATTTTTATTTTGTCTTGTTACAATGACTACTTATGCTTAACTGGTTGTTTAGATAAGGAACCTTGTTCCCATTGTAAATGGATGTGATTAATAAATAAAATGGTGTTTCCCCTAGACATCAGGAAGCGACCTCCTCCATCAGGCATTCACTGGCGATCTCCTCTACCGGTGGGTGTGCCGGCGTTCGTCTATACCGATGTTCTTCTCTTCCTGACGTTCGTTGGTGATCTCCTCTCCTCTCCCTGGGCAACGCTGAGCATCTGCTTTATTTGATCTTTGGTTCATAAATCTTGCCGCTGGTAAAGAAAAGTTTTTCTCCCTTACACTTCCTGTTACTGTTTGTGTCTGTTCTTTATTCTGCTTGCAATGACAGCCGCTAAGAAAATATCGATGCATCCTCTCCCTTTTACATGTCTCCATCTGATAACCCAGGAGCAATGGTCACGTCTTGCCTTCTCAATGTCGATAATTTTGATATGTGGGCTAAAACCATGATTGCTTTGAAGGCCAAAAATAAACCTTGTTTTGTTGATGGAACGGTGACAAAACCAGTTTCTGAAACCTCAAAGGTTGAATATTGGGAGCCTTGCAACTCCATGATAATCTCTTGGATTATGAATTCCATCAACAAGGAGATTCAACCTATTGTTACTTATTTGGAGACTGCTAAAGCCGTTTCGGACGATTTGAGGGAGAGATTTGCTACTGGAAATGCTCAGAGAGTTTATAAATTAAAGAATAAAATTGCATCGTTTCGTCAACATGGGATGAATTTAATGACCTATTACACCAAATTAAAAGGGTTATGGGATGAATTGGGCAGTCATTCTAAAGTTCCCACTTGCACATGCGGTGCTTCACAAGAATTTCTACGTGAAAGAAGAAGAAAAACCACATCAATTCCATATGGGGTTGAATGACGCGATGTTTGGGACCGTTCGGTCTCACATACTAAACTTGGATCCCCTACTAACCGTGAGTAAGGCATATGCCCTCATCACTTGTGTGGAACGACGCCGTACCGTTATGCATGGTCAAGAAGGATGTGGGGAAGTCACTACCATGGACATGCATATCGTGACAAAAGGGAAACAATTCCCTCCTACCTACTCCAAACTGTGAGGGCTTGTTGATAAGAACTACAACCACTGTCACAATGTCGGACACGACGCAGCCAATTGCTTTGAACTCCATGGATATCCTGCTTGGTACAAAGGATGAAAAGGTAGCGAGCACCTTGCTGGCATGCGCCCTCGTGGTCCACCTATCGCTCGTAACCAAGCTAATGCCACCCAAGCCTCCTACACGGGTCATTCTGTCGAGACCATTTCCAACCAATGTCTTTCTGGCTTGTCTCAAGAACAAATGCATAAACTTCTAAGCCTCCTTAATTGAACCGGTGATAGTTCTGACAAACTCTCTGGTAAGGCCTCCATCATCTCTCATTGGATCCTTGATAGAAGTGCTTCCAAACACATGACTGGTTAGAAGGGCATATTACAAGAACTCAAAGAAATCGTACCTATGCCAGTTTGCTTGCCGAATGGTTCCCAAACTATGGCAGTGATGGTTGGTCGTGAAATTAAGTGATGACTTGCACCTTGTTGACGTCTTTTTTGTTCCCAACTTAACTTGCAATTTAATTTCCATTCGATAACTTGCCTCAGCGTCAAATTGCCATATCATGTTCACTTATGTGCTTTGTGTGATACATGACTATACCTCGAGGACACTGATTGGAGCGAGTGAGCTTCGCAGGGGTGTCTACTTCTATGCTCCAATCAAGCCACACGCAACTTTCCAAGGTTGCGCAGTCCGACTCACAAACGGTTTGGCATTGGCGTCTTAGACACCAATCTAGTCATCATCTTTCTTTTATTTCAGATCTTAGTCGTCATTTTGATTTGAAGAACAATACTATTTGTGATGCTTGTTATCGGGCCAAACAAACACGTTCTCCTTTTCCTTTAAGTACAACCACTGCTTGTGAATATTTTGCTTTGATCCATTGCGATTTATGGGGCCCGTTTCGCAAACTGTCCTCTTGTGGTGTGTTTTATTTTCTTACTTAAGGTGGATGATTATAGTTGTGGTGTTTGGGTGTATCTCATGCGGAGAAGAGTGAAACTAGTAAATTACTTATGAACTTCTGCCACCTTGTCAAAACACAATTTGGAAAACTAGTCAAAAAAATTCGCAGCGATAACGGTCCGGAATTTCTGGGCCCATGAGAGATTTTTATCATACCAATGACATTATCCATGAAACCAGTTGCACCGACACACCCCAACAAAATGGTTGGGTCGAACGCATATATAGGCACATTTTAGAAGTGGCTCGTGTTTTACGTTTTCAACCTTCCTTGTCGATTAGTTTGTGGGGAGAGTTCATTTTGATAACGACGTATCTCATTAACCGTACACCCATTGTTAGGCTTCTTAAAAAATCCCCTTATGAAATTCCCTTTGGCGTTAAACTCTTCTACCAACTTATTCATGTGTTTGATTGCCTATGTTATTGGTGGAGACCAACCTAGGTCAGGTCGCCGAAAAATGCCCGACGTCGTATTTTCAGTTATGTTTATTGCATTTTATTTTGCAAGTCTTATGTTGTCAATTTTTAGTTTGTCGCACGCCTGCGCGCGTAGCCATATTGTTGCACGCCTGCGCGCGTCGCTATGTTTGAAGTATTATTTTCTCTACCATTATATATACATATATATAACAATACCTATATATGTATATATAATTGCACACATGTGTAGTGTGTGTTATTAAATGAGTGTGAATATATATATATAATTATATATATATCTATTATATATATCTATTATATATATATATATATATATATGTATAAAGTTATACATATGTAAAGCAGCCGCAGGATTAAAAGCCCGGTTCAGTCTCCCGTCACTGCTCATCTTCCGGGTTATTAGGGTTGACTGCTCCTTCCCCGCCATTGCCGCTGGACGCAAGGGATTTTTCGCACGATGCCGACTCGACTTCCGAAGATGAACGCAACCGTCTCCCTTCAGCCACGATCCCGGCGCAACCGCTGTACGATCCGCCATTTCCGCTCCGCCAAAGCTTCGGGCACACCTGCATCCTCCAGCGTCTTCGACGGCATCTTCCTCCCCACGTTTGCTGGCCACTGCTGCCCTATAAAAACAGGAAAGGATGATATTCAGGTGGTGAATGTTGACATATTGAATGATCGTTGATGTGCATGTGAGGTGCTCTGTGAGTCCTGTTAATGAAGTTATAGAACTTCCTGTAGCTGTAGGATTTTAGTTGTGGAAGATAATGAATAGTGTTTAGGTGTTAGGTTGAATATGGTGATGTGTGTTTGATTTCCTGTGTGAGATTGAGTTGAGAGATTGCTGTCTTCTCTTGAGACCTGTAGCTGGTAGAGGTGATTTGATGAGTGACTTGAGTTTCCTGTATGTGTTAAGTTGCTGTGGAGTTTTTTTCCAAGATGATGAACAGTATCATCAAGGTTACTGTGGCTTTGTATTGATTCCTGTTGTCATTATACTGGGAGAATGGTTAATTGTGATCAGTAAGTAGATTAGGAAATTATTGTTAGATTTAGGCTTAGGGAATTGAGTTATTTCCTGGTGTGAGATTTCGTGGAGCCACCGCAAGTGTTTGAGATTTCGTGGAACCACCTCTAGTGTGAGAGCGAGTGAATTTTAGGCGTGTTAGGTTTGTGGCTTCCTTGATTTGAGTGATTCCGTGGAACCACCTCGTGTGAGGGAGTGAATTAATTCCTTGGTGCCCGTATGCGATAGCGGCCGACCTCAGAGCGAAGAACGAAGGTGACGAGGAGTTTCTCGCGTGATCGCCATCGACTTCGAAATACGGAAGACGCCTCTTCCGTGGGTAATTGTTTCTTTCTCCTTCCTTTGTGTGTGTCTAAGTTTTCTCATTAGGATAATTAGACTCATTGTTGGGTCTTCGCCCGAATTTCGTCAGCAAACGTTACGTCGAAAACTCCAAACGGAAACGTATTTGAAGTTCACGATTTCCGTTTTGCTACGATAAGGGGAACGGATCAAAAGTTGCTAACTTCCGTCCCGGATTTAAAATCGAGCCATTGTTTAAGAAAATTCATTTTAAACGAAGAAGCAATTTTGTGTTTTTTCATAAAAATTCCTAGTTGCGTAATTTCTTAAGTGCTGCGCCCGCTCTAAACTTTGCAAAATTAATTTAAGAATTGCATGCATTTAGGGTTTCCTAGAAAAAGCCGACAGGCGCGTAAACCCTACGCGTCGTCCTGCATCAAATTGGTATCAGAGCCAGGTTCCAAAATTTTTCTAAGTTTTGGGATCCGCTCTGCGTAGAATAGGAACCCACAAATCACTTAAAATTTTTTTTACAAAAAAAAATGAATTTTTTTAGCATTATCTTTGCATTTGACTTGTGTTTGCATGCATCAACGTAGTGATAGAATGCGTCGAGTTGAGCTTTGTCAACCGAGTCGTGGGAACGAAGGGAATGAACCACCCCCGTGGTTTTTACCATTCGCCCACCAAATGACTGTATTAACTGAAAGTACCTGCCAAATGCGTGAAAGGTTAGAAAATCTTAGAGGTAGGGTGAATAGTTTAGAAAGACCCCCTCGAGCGTCAATGCCGCCTCAAATTCGAGATGAACATTTTGTCCGTGCACATTACGAGATTTCTCATCACTATGTGGAAAGGTCTACATTTAGGAGGAATCCACTATATGAGGATCACGACTACACCTACCCTACCTCATATAGAGATCCATCAAGGAGATCTTCACGATACTTCGATGATTATACTCGAGCACCATATACCACTTCCCGAGATCGTGTTGACCCATCAACACGTTCACATTATGTTAGGGACGATCAGTACGATGACTATCGTCGATTTTACCCTTGTACTCGAGTGGATCATATTGGTTCTTCGACACCATACTATGAGGGTAGAGTTCAGTATGACGCTCGTTACCAATACTACACGTCACCCTTATATGAGGAATCTGAGTCTGTACATGTGCGACCACCATCACCCGTTCGTAGGACTCACGATTATCCACGAGCACATCATGATTATGTTGGGGACACTCATCATGATTACCTTCGAACTACCTATAGAGGCCACTATCGTCAAGAGTACGTCACACCTAGTGATCCTCCTAGTGTTCCGAAGGTAAACATGATGATAGATGTTAAGGGTCAGAAAGAACATTCCACTACCCACACCAGAGAGACCTCACCCATTCTATTTGAGATTCGTATACAGGATGTGTGGAGTCAACCTCCAGGTGAGTCTACTCCACTTAGTGAACCTACCCGTGATTCTAGATCTATTAGCTCTCTTTTGAGTGTAGATTCCGTGCACACTTCACCCAGTGGCACACCGAGTCATATCACCACACCTGATGTTGCACCGAGTGACATTACGTTAGAGGGCCGAGAGCTTAGTAGTGATCTCGAGGTAGTCACCCCTACCCTATCTGGGAGTATGACGCCTTCTGATGGTTCATTTCTGGAGGATCATCACTCTACTGATGGGTCATTTGACGACCCTCCTCTTGAGCCTCCAGAAGAGCCACCTCGTCCTTATATGGATGCGCTTTATCTTGATAGTACACTTGCGAATTTTAAGACATGGATACCTGCTCCATTGTCTCAATGGGCGTTGATAGTGCTTAGGCATAGCTGTCTGGTGACTTGCACTCTAGATGAGTTATGGGACGTACCACCTGTTGATCATCGTATTCACGATGAATTTTCATATGTCCCACCTAATGAGCCTCCTGATGCCTCACTTTTCCTTAGCACAGTTATTATGGTTGTCACACTTCGTGCACATTTATCTGAGAGCACTCCATCTGTTGTTGAAGCCTACGTTTGCACGCGTCGCATTTGCGACGAATTTTATTATACCCCTCCTGGTGAACCCCCAGATGAAAAACTTATGGGTTCACCACACATTTGGGATGTTTCCATTGTTAGTGACACAGTCGAGTTTGAGGGTGCACTCACTGATTCGTTGATGTTATATCTTCTCGCCCGCACTTTCAGAGACAGTTCGCACACTATGTTGACACATCTGATCACTGATGTCTCTGATTTGCACTTGAGTGTTCATCGCCCCCGCGATGAATTCTTTTGTGATCCACCCTCTGAGCCTCCTGATCATGTACCTCTTTCAGGAGTTGCTTTGTTGCTTTTGGTGTCTGAAACGATCAATTTGTGGCGTTAGTCATATTAGTAGTTCATTTATTGCATTTGCATGATTTGCATAAAAATTTTTTTTTTGAGCGGAACATTGCATAGTACTTTTGATTTTTTATGCAACTACAATTAAAAAGCATAAACGAGCTACTTATTTTAAATGGATGACTTGATTATGGTTCGGCTAGATCCGGAACGATTACCTTTTGGTACCGTAAAGAAGCTAGCTACCGTAGAACTGGACCCTTTCGAGTAGTAAATCGGATTGGGCAAAATGCGTATGAACTTGAGATGCCTTCCGTTTGGAGAGCAAATCCTGTTTTTAACGTAGCCAATCTGACTTAATTCTACGATTACTCGCATGAGTCTTTAGAATCTCCATTGCGTTCTCCTCCATTTGTTTCTTCTTGGTTGGTGAGTGAGAGTGAGGAGCCACATTCAGGACACCTTGATTTTCATTCTGCTACTGACATGTCCACCGTAGTTTCTTCTATTTTCACTACCAATTTCAGGTTGAGCATGAGACACCAGGAGATTCTTCTATTCCAGTTCCCGAGCACACATTGGACAGTGACCACTACTGATGATGATTTTCAGAGATACTTGGTTCGTTGGCATGAGTGTTAATCTTCTCTGGTACCACCACTCGGACCACTCACCAGAGATGAGTGATTTCGAGAGAGGGAGAGTTGGTGGAGACCAACCTAGGTCAGGTCGCCGAAAAATGCCCGACGTCGTATTTTCAGTTATGTTTATTGCATTTTATTTTGCAAGTCTTATGTTGTCAATTTTTAGTTTGTCGCACGCCTGCGCGCGTAGCCATATTGTTGCACGCCTGCGCGCGTCGCTATGTTTGAAGTATTATTTTCTCTACCATTATATATACATATATATAACAATACCTATATATGTATATATAATTGCACACATGTGTAGTGTGTGTTATTAAATGAGTGTGAATATATATATATAATTATATATATATCTATTATATATATCTATTATATATATATATATGTATAAAGTTATACATATCTAAAGCAGCCGCAGGATTAAAAGCCCGGTTCAGTCTCCCGTCACTGCTCATCTTCCGGGTTATTAGGGTTGACTGCTCCTTCCCCGCCATTGCCGCTGGACGCAAGGGATTTTTCGCACGATGCCGACTCGACTTCCGAAGATGAACGCAACCGTCTCCCTTCAGCCACGATCCCGGCGCAACCGCTGTACGATCCGCCATTTCCGCTCCGCCAAAGCTTCGGGCACACCTGCATCCTCCAGCATCTTCGACGGCATCTTCCTCCCCACGTTTGCTGGCCACTGCTGCCCTATAAAAACAGGAAAGGATGATATTCAGGTGGTGAATGTTGACATATTGAATGATCGTTGATGTGCATGTGAGGTGCTCTGTGAGTCCTGTTAATGAAGTTATAGAACTTCCTGTAGCTGTAGGATTTTAGTTGTGGAAGATAATGAATAGTGTTTAGGTGTTAGGTTGAATATGGTGATGTGTGTTTGATTTCCTGTGTGAGATTGAGTTGAGAGATTGCTGTCTTCTCTTGAGACCTGTAGCTGGTAGAGGTGATTTGATGAGTGACTTGAGTTTCCTGTATGTGTTAAGTTGCTGTGGAGTTTTTTTCCAAGATGATGAACAGTATCATCAAGGTTACTGTGGCTTTGTATTGATTCCTGTTGTCATTATACTGGGAGAATGGTTAATTGTGATCAGTAAGTAGATTAGGAAATTATTGTTAGATTTAGGCTTAGGGAATTGAGTTATTTCCTGGTGTGAGATTTCGTGGAGCCACCGCAAGTGTTTGAGATTTCGTGGAACCACCTCTAGTGTGAGAGCGAGTGAATTTTAGGCGTGTTAGGTTTGTGGCTTCCTTGATTTGAGTGATTCCGTGGAACCACCTCGTGTGAGGGAGTGAATTAATTCCTTGGTGCCCGTATGCGATAGCGGCCGACCTCAGAGCGAAGAACGAAGGTGACGAGGAGTTTCTCGCGTGATCGCCATCGACTTCGGGAAGACGCCTCTTCCGTGGGTAATTGTTTCTTTCTCCTTCCTTTGTGTGTGTCTAAGTTTTCTCATTAGGATAATTAGACTCATTGTTGGGTCTTCGCCCGAATTTCGTCAGCAAACGTTACGTCGAAAACTCCAAACGGAAACGTATTTGAAGTTCACGATTTCCGTTTTGCTACGATAAGGGGAACGGATCAAAAGTTGCTAACTTCCGTCCCGGATTTAAAATCGAGCCATTGTTTAAGAAAATTCATTTTAAACGAAGAAGCAATTTTGTGTTTTTTCATAAAAATTCCTAGTTGCGTAATTTCTTAAGTGCTGCGCCCGCTCTAAACTTTGCAAAATTAATTTAAGAATTGCATGCATTTAGGGTTTCCTAGAAAAAGCCGACAGGCGCGTAAACCCTACGCGTCGTCCTGCATCAGTTATGCTCATCACCACCCCGTTTTGTCCCCTTAGCCAAAGGCGTGTGTTCGTTGGCTATCCCCATGGAAAGAAAGGATGAAAGTTGTTTGATCTTGAGCAACAAATCTTCTTTTACTCTAAAGATGTGACGTTTCACGAAAATGTTTTTCCCTTTGAGCAAGACCAACTACAATCTTCCCAAGGTGATCTAGTATTCCAACACATCATTTCTCCACCGACGATTGACTATTTTAACACTCCAAATGAGACTGCATCACCTCCAACCAACGTCAATAATTACGCTAATACACCTACAAGTCCTCTTGAAATTGGAGGGCCAAACATTCAAGGACTGCTTTTCCCACGCCAGGCGTCTCGACCGCCCCCACATCTTAATGACTATGTGGTTTATTCTTCCGCCGCCCTCGACTGGGCCAATCTGCCGCAACCATCTTATTGTGTTCAATCAGGTCCCATTTTCCAGAAAACTTCAGCTAACAGTCCCCGATTGTTCCATGAAATGCTGGTTGGCAACTTATTGACGACTCTCTCACCAACATCGACACCCCCACGAAGCTTCCACAACATTTATACACCTCAGTTACACCTTATCCCTTTGCCCATTACATAACATTTGCCAATTTCTCGCAGTGTCATCATTATTTCTTGGCAGCTATTCACTCGCAAGTTGAGTCACACTCTTATGCAAATGCTGTGCAACTTGATGAATGGCGCCTTGCGATGGGCATTGGAATTGCAACACTTGAATCTAATAGAACTTGGACACTTGAAACTTTGCCTCTCGGCAAAAAGCTGATTGACTGTAATTGAATCTACAAAATTAAATACAAGGCTAACGACACCATTGAATGTTACAAAACACGTCTTGTTGCCAAAAAATTCACCCAAGTTTAGGGGCTCGACTTCTACGAGACCTTCTCCCCTATTGCCAAACTTGTCTCGATTCGTGTTTTCTATTTTTTGCTGCTGCCCGCAATTGGGAATTATATTAAATGGATGCTGACAATGCATTCTTACATGACAATCTCAATGAAGAGATTTACATGCAACTTCCATCTGGTTTTAAGGTGACTTGTCCAAATCAAGTGTGTCTGCTCTAGAAATATAAATGGGTTTAAGCAAGCCTCTCGCAATTTGTTCAACAAATTAACCATTGCTCTTAAACCATAAGGATTTACCCCATCCTTGGCCGACTATTCCCTCTTCACATATCATAAGGATGACATTTTCACGGCGCTCCTTGTCTATGTCGATGACCTCATTCTTGTGGGCAACAATTCTGTGGCATGTTCGTAATTCAAAGGCTACTTAAATACTTACTACTACATTAAAAACTTAAGGGTCCTCAAGTTTTTTTTGGGCATTGAAGTTGCTAGATCTCCGCGGGGTATTTTTCTATTTCAGCGAAAATATGCCTTGGACATCCTCTCAGAAACTAGCCTCCCCGCTTTCCTTGGCCGATGGGGAGTTTGCCGACGGGGATGCTTACCGACGACTCGTGGGTCGCTTAATTTATCTCACTATTACTCGCCCGAGATCTCTTGCCTGGTGCACACACTTTCCCAATTTGCATCCACTCCCAAAAAAGTACATTTGAGGCAGCTTTGCGTGTTGTTCACTATCTTAAAGGTAACCCAGGACAAGAAATTCTATTATAGGCCAATTGTGATCTAAAACTACACGCCTATTGCGATTTTGATTGGGCGAGTTGTCCAATTACATGTAAGTCGATCACTAGATATTTTATCACTCTTGGGAAGTCACCGATTTCTTGGAAAACCCAAAAACAGAACACAATTTTGCGATCATCGGCGAAAGCTGAGTATCGCACCGTGGATTTAACGTGCTGTGAACTCGTTTGGCTCAAGTTCTTATTGTCCTCTTTTTGTGTAAATCAATTGGAGCCCATGATATTGTTTTGTAATAGCCAATCTCACAATCTGCCATTCACATTGCCGCAAATCCAGTTTTTCACGATAGAACCAAACACATTGAAATTGACAGATATTTTATCAGTGAACACATCCAGGCCCAAATAATTGCCACCGTCCACTTTTTTGTTTAGAAATTCAACCGGCCGACCTTTTCACGAAAGTTCTCGCAAGATCACAGTTCACCTTTCTATTAAGCAAGTTGGGTATTCATGATATTCATACGCCAATTTGAGGGGGTGTGTTGAGTTAATTATCTTCCATTATTTTTATTTTGTTTTGTTACGGTGACTACTTATGCTTAACTGGTTATATACATAAGGAATCTTGTTCTCATTGTAAATTAATGAGATTAAAAAATAAAATGGCATTTTCTTTTTTATCATCTTAAATAAAGAAACTACACAAATAATACAAATCCAAAACAAAGAACGGTGCCTATCGACTGCAAACGTATGAAGGTGGAGACATCTCCCACACTTGGAGTGGGGACGACCTGAAGCAATTCTATTCTTGAACAATGTTTTCTTCCTTTATTTGTATTCATTCAACGATTATATCAATGAAGAACCTCCTACTAACACTTTTCCTTGTCAAGTGATTCTTCCCTCTCTCTCTGGGTAACTTGAGAATAAGGATCACTAAAAAAGGAGACATCGCCGAGTCCAGCAAAAACCCCCACCAGAATCGTTGTCATTGGTGTAACACCACGATGACCACGTGTTGCGGGGAGATTTCACACCGTGTAGTGGGAGCTTGCAGATTCTCGTGCAGAGGACTTTTGAATTGCGGATCCAAGCTGGTATCCAACCCACCTTTGCATTTTGGAGGGTTAGGGTGGTTGTTAGCTCTACCATGCATTGTAAGGCATATCGTTACAGCTTTGACGATCTTTCTGGGAAAGCAATG
The DNA here is from genome assembly GCA_039513925.1 of Platanthera zijinensis. Lineage (NCBI taxonomy): Eukaryota > Viridiplantae > Streptophyta > Magnoliopsida > Asparagales > Orchidaceae > Platanthera > Platanthera zijinensis. The sequence continues at coordinate 16,555,894 of CM077092.1, forward strand.
CTGCCCCGTGCGCACTTATGCCCAATTGATCACCTTAGTCTGTGACCCTCGAACACTCCTTGATACTCTCAAGCAGTGTCTGTAGGGGACCCACAACCTGGTTAATCTCTCTGAGGAAAGCAATGCAGCCCTGCGTGCACCTGCCCAATTGATTAACTTGGTCTGTATCCCCAGACAAGAGAGCAGTGTACCCTTTTTCTCTTGTTGTTGAGTTTACAACTTTTGTGATCTTGCTGAGGAAAGCAATGCAGCCCTGCGCGCACCTGCCCACTTGGTCACCTAAGTCTGCAACTCTTCTTTTTTTCTCCGCAGATCGCCATTCTCGATCTCTCAGGCCGCGATATCTACCTATTTGAGTTTACAACTTTTGTGACCTTGTTGAGGAGAACAATGCAGCCCTGTGCGCACCTGCCCACTTGGTCAACTAAGTCTGTGAACTCATTCCAGTCTGTCAATATTGATCTTTCAGGTCGCAGTAGCCGCCCGAGGTATACAGATCTGACGATCCCTCTGAGGAAATCATGCTTTACGCGCACCTGCCCAATTGATCGCCTTAGGCTATATCCCTCGAGCACGGATAGCTCTTTGTATGCGCACAGGTTGCTTCGTCGACATCTTATGTGGCGGTTAAAGTTATATGGCAAGATAATTGAGTACAACTCTATGGTATATCTTGACTATGGTTCGTTTTATGCGATCTGATATATTAATTCATGTGTCCTGCAGTATCTCTCTACTCAGGTCGCTCACATGATTTTTTCCATCATTTTATGCGATCTGGACTATGGTTGTTCATTTTCCTTGGTCATGCCCTCAACGTGCAACCCATGAAGTGGCTTGTGACCATGCTATTCGAATGAGCCTGTGCAGCTAAATAAGGAAGATCGGCAGTGGGTACCCCATGAAGCTCGTGCAGGTTTCTCTTCCCATACATGGCAGTACTCGCGACATGAGCGTGGCGAGTAATCCTCGCGGTCTTCCGGAAAGGAAGCGTGGTCGAGATGCATACATGCTTGCTTTTTCGATGCCATTGCATCATGCGATCTCCGCGGAGATCCTTTTGGTTTACTCCAAAGTCACGAAGCTCGAATGATTACGAAGAAGAGTAGTCCGTCGCGACATCCTCTTCTTTGTTGTCTCTTGTCTCTTTTCCCTCTGGGTTAGGGTCAGCCCGCCTAGAGTTTGTGGTAGGTTGGCAGAAATGACCAAGGTCGCTGCGAAAAGAAATCAGTTAGCAGAGCAGAATTATGAAGAAGCGGACAAGAATTGAAGACCGCAGAATTTACTCACTCTCCTGGCAGGCTACGATATCTAAACTCGGCAGCAGAGGGAGATAGTGATCAATATCAAGCCGTGACCCTCCTAAAGACTCGACTATCTTCTCCTCCGTGCCCACATGCTTGACACTTTTGAATTCGCTATCCGCCCGCTCCTGCGGATAGGTGTGTTCAAGGCCCAGGTCGCCCTCAAATATCAAATAACGAGAAGTCCAATTATAAATTTTATTCGATAGGTTGATCATCTTCATCCCCTTGCAGTAGGAGTAAATGATCTCTTTGTATGGTCTGCCGCCGGCAGGAGTAATGGAGCGGACATAGAAGATTTTCTTGAAAACGTTAAGAGAGAAGGCAACCCGCTCATATCGCAGGTATGAAAAATAGCTATAAATCGCGGCTATTGTGTTGGGTGCGAGCTGCCCAGGAACCACCTCGTAGTGTTCAAAAATTTCGGCGATCTTCCATAATAACGGAAACTTGAAACCGCTGGTGAAGTGGTCAATAGGGATTGCGATTTGGTTCGCCATGGAAGTATTAACTTGCATTTCTTATGATCGGCGACATGAAAAGCTTTTGCAGCATCAGTACGTGCGGACACCATTTTTTCAGACCGCAAGGACTTCTGATGCGGAGCAGAGACGAGGACGAGCTTTGAGCCCATTCGGGGCTGATTTGGAGACTTACCATATATGGCGTGCCCGGATCGACGATCCGACTCCGTGGATGCGTCCGGATTCGCGTTGCGAATCAATTTCATATATAGCTTTGTACTTTTCGGATTTTATTTCATGTAGTTTTGGCCTCGAGACTAACGACCAATCATAGCCGTTGATTTCAGGTGCCCTAAATTTTATTTCTTATAAATAGATGGTTTAGGGCTGCCGTCATTTCTCATTGTTAAATGTTTGGAGAGCTTCTTCCTTCATTTCGGTGATCTTCTCCGCGGTGCCGACTCCATGAAACCCCTTGGTGACGACTCATCGGGTAAGCTTTGTATCTTTTATTTTTCCCTCCATATTTTCCCCTTTTGTCCTGCTGTCCAGCCACCGCCAGTGCAGTTTTTCTTGCACAGATTTCAGCCGGCCACCCCTCTACTCCAAAAGCCAGCCGGCCACCCCCTTCCTCCATCTGATCCAAGTTTCCACCACCTTCAGACCCCTCAACCAGCCGCCCCCACATCAAGCCGCCTCCCCTGCCCCTTCCTCCGCCCTTTCCAAATCAGGCCGCCGGCCATTGTGCTGTCCAGATCTGGCCAGCAGCCCCCTCCCCTCCTTGTTCCAGCCTTGCTGCCCCTCTCCCTTCAGCCCGCCTCCCCTCCACCAGGCCACCAACCACCCAAACTGCCCCCCTTAGCTGTTTTCCCACAAAACCAGTCCAGATCGGGCCTCTTCCTGCCAGGTCCAGCCACCCCGCCTTCTCCCCTTTGCTGCCATCAGCCGCCAACCCCGTGGATCCACCTCAAAACAGCCACCCAACACCAAACCTGTCCAGATTCAGCTATTTTCGCCTGGTTCCAGCCATCCTCCGCCCCGATCCAATCCTCCTAATCCCCAACCAGCCCTCCCCTTACCCGATCCGGTCCACCAACCACCAAAATCCCTCTGAGCCCCCAAACGTCCAAATATACTATTATTACAACAACCCTAATATTTGTATTGTGTTTTGTATTGGTTTGTTCGGTTGTAAACATTATTATGGTTTTGGATTATTATATGTTTGCTTGGGTGTTCAGTTTATTATAGTTATTTGTGCATGGATTAATCTCTAACTGCAGGAAGGATTCATTAGTCCCACGCTCTTGCTTTGGCCTTCCATGCGGAGGAAAGCCTAAGCTTGCTTTTGCCCTAATAAAAATATTTTGCCTTGTTGTGGATTTATTTTGCGTGGGATGTTTTATTTATTATCCAATTGTGATCTAACCGTCAGATTTGCATAGCATGTAGGGTTAGGTCGTAGGTTTCCCGTCGCCTATAGTTCCGTGCTGCGCCAACTTCTGCTTCTAGCGCATTTCCTGTAATGAGCATAAAATGAGACCTATTTATAGAAAATCTAGCCTGCCTGTAACCAGCCAGACCGCGCTGATTAATCTAGTAGTCCGCACAGCTCGCGGAAATACTTCCAGCTGCTACAAAAACCTGCGGTTAGCATTATCAATTCACACAGTTCGCAGAAACAAGTATAACAACAAATTCACAGACAAGTAAAGGAATTCACACAGTTCGCAACATTTCATAAGCATCAATTTACTGGAAATGAATTAAACCAAATCAAAGCGATTAATCAGATTGTCTTAAGTCGCCACTGCACAACAATATTCAAATTATATATTACACACTTAAGTAATAAGTTCATTCACGATCAGCACGGTCATAGCGATCGCGACGGTCAGAGTGACCAGGTTGCTTCGGCTGGTCTCTGCACATGTACGCCACTTGATCGCTGCCTTAGAGGATCATTCCGTACAACTGTTGTAGATGATAGTGCATTGTGTGGAAGGTTCGATGCACTCGAGACGCCTCCTGATCTACGCGGCTTAGAGGAACCAAGTATTCACTTGGCGGTCTCGATGCATCAGCCGCCGGCTGCTCCCTTCTTTCAGCAGGATTCGACGTCTCTCCAGAAGCCACGCGATCTGGCAATCGCGGCTTCTTGGTGTTTCCTTCAGCAGTCCGCCGATTTTTGGTCTCTCGAACCAAGCGTAAGTATTTTTCTTTGTAAAAGCGGGTATCGTCGTCAGATCACCACCTTTCCTTCTTCTCTTTTTCAAGGGAAGCAACAATGTTGACAATCTGATCCTGCAATACTCTCTCCCTTTCTTTTTTCTCTTTTTCTAACTCTGCTCGCATGGCTTCTTTTTTATCCGCAAAGATCCTCTTTTCCCTCTCTCCCGAAGCCACTAACATGGCTAAACTCTTGTTCAAGTCGGCTATTTCCTTTCAGAAAGCAGACTTGCCAGGAGTAATCTCGCCAAGAGGTCGTAGAGGAGGAGGAGGTGGTAGCCGTGGAGGCAAGAACTGCCTGATTCAATGGAGGCCGGCGACGGGTTTGGGCCTGAAACAAGAATGCAAAGTCAGGAACAATCGATACAGGTCGCAGCGAATAAAAATTACAAAGAACAAGACTGCTAGGTCGCAAGGTGCATCTTCGGGTAATCGTTGCAGCAACTTGACGACTATCGAATATACTTAGACATTTTTTTCCAGTTTCGGTGAGCCTTTGCTCTCTTCTTGGCCGCCAAGCTGGTGGAGATGACAATATCATCGTTCTCCGTGATGATCTTTATCAGTTTTGACTTTCGAGTAGACTTGTAAAGTCGCGAACGCTTAATTTTCCTGGATGTCGGTTTGAGTTTACCTGACCGCCAGAGTTCACCCGCAGTCCGCAAATCCTCGGCCCGCTTGTCCGCGTTTTCCTTCTCCGATTCCGCCTTTTCCTTGACCGCTTTCTCAGCTGCAATCCTCTCCCTCAACTTCCTCTTCTCATCTCCTTCTGAAGCAGAGGTAGAAGCTTTCTCGCCGCCCTTGACCCCCAGCACCAGGACCTCGTCATCTGAAGCAGAGGTAGAAGCAGATGTAGAGGATTAGAGGTGGACTGGAAAACCTCCAACAGAGATTGGTTAATTTCTTCAAGCTTCTCACTATCATAGTTTTGGATCATCTCATCAGTAGAGAGACTGACCGCGGACATCGAATTTTCACTTCCCGGAGCTGCGGTCTCAGTAGTAACAAAGTCAGTCTCGGGAGCCTCCTTGTCTCGCGGTCTATATTGTAAGCTCGCTGCTCCAGTTCACACAGATACGTTTGGCTCCTTCATCGAACGAATCCTCTTCGCTATGCGTTCGACAACAGAGGTCTTGTCCCTTTTCTTCTTTTTCTCAGAAGAGCCCTGTTGACCATTCTGCTCCATGATGTTCGTTGAGGCCTGGTCAGGGCGCCGCAGTCCTTCGCGGACAGCATCAATATTGGCGGTGGTTAGGGCAAGGGAAGGGGCGAGCTGGCTTTCAGTCCGCCCATTTCGGCAGCTCTTTTTCCTCAGTTAGTCTCTCTTCAGCGAACTGCCCCTTCTCTTCAACCTTCTCTCCAGAGAGTTTGCATCTCTCAAGGGAGAGGTTATCTCTGGAAGAGTACCTGTTTCTGAGGACTTCCCTTTACCAGATTCATCTGCAACCCGGATAGAGGATTCCAGAATTTTTCCCTTGTTAGAGGACTCTCCTGTGGCGCGGACAGACCTTTCTGTTCTCTTCACAACCTTCTTTGTCCTAACTCGTGGTTTGGTTTTCCTCTCTGGCAAAAACATTGGAGGAGCTTTCCGATTCCAGACATGGCGGACTGAAAAACGTTAACCGCAAGAGGTGAGTATCAACTCGTGGTGCTTGAGGTCTTATTAGAACTGAAGAGCTTTCAGGGATATTTATAGCACCGACAACATTAAAGGCAGTTGCGTCCTCGGCGGTTAAGACAATGTCTTCGAAATTTCCTGAAATTTAAAAATGTGCGGGGATTATGTTAACCCTGGAGTCCGCAACACATCCTCAACTCAGTGGCCAGGTTGCCACGGTCTCATATCTCAAACCGCACAGACAGCCGTCTCGATCTCAAGGCAGTCCTAGCCTCACAGGTCGCCTCTCAGCCTTGCGGAGTACGCAGTTCACCTTCATCAGCGGCGGACAGAAGATCCAGTCCGCCCAAGTCGGCCACTGCCCATACCCGATCGGACAAGAGCTCCAGGTCGCAAGGCTCAGTCCGCCCCCTTTGAGCGGACTGGCGGCTTGTCTTTTTTCTTTTCCTTTGTATCCCGTCACCACTGCCCGGTTCTCCTGTACCCCGGGTAGGCGGTTATTTTAGCCCTACCCGTTTGGGCAGACCCCTGAGTCTATAAATAGGGGGGAGTGACACACCAAAAGCACGCTGACTCAAACCTAGGAGCCCCCTTATTAAAGGCTGCGAACTCGATTTTCAGGCTTTGCGGTCTGCTGCTTGCACAACTCTCTTTTCTATTTCCTGTAACCGCACCCCTTTTTAATCAAAGGAAGCCCGCCGCAAGAGAGGCATTCGCCGCAACGGATGAAGTCTGGTGTTGCCGCGGCCTGCGGCTCTGGTTGTTTCTTTGCTCTTGACCGCTAGTAGCTAGCTACTTGCAGTTTTCTCCACCTTTTCTCCTTGCGAGTTCAGAGGTGCATTTCTTGAATCAACATCGACGATGGTCTCGGGGGCACTTTTCTATAGCTACGTCATAATAAGGCCTCTCCTGATAATTATCTCACATGCCTAAGAAAATCTCTCGTTGGGGTTCAGGAAAATACCTTGGGGAATTCCTACCCCGTTCGTGCTCAAATTCAAATCTCTCTAAGGGATTTCTAGCTTCCTCAAAAAGAGGATTCCTCCTAAGGGTAGATCTCTCAACACAGTGATGTGAGACTTCGTGATGGGGTTGAACAAAATGCTCATCTCGGAGTTGAGGTGACAGTGAAGCTCGAGGGGGTACTTCTAGACTATTCACCATAACATTGAGGTTGTCGAACCCTCTCGCACCTGTTGTATACTCTCGGTTAACGCCGTCATTTGGTGGGCGGAAGGTAAAAATCACAGAGGTGGTTCATTCCCTTCGTTCACACGACTCGTTGACCTTGTTCAATTCGCCGCATCTTTGAATTTACCTCTTGAGAATGTTCAGGTGGTGGATTGTGATGGGGTGGACTCATACTTACCAACTTACCACTATGTAGATGCTCGCAAGACAGACAATAAATGTATGATCATGGTATTTAATTTTTTTTAAAAATAAAAATGCTATGCGGGGTTCCACTATGTAGGGCGGGTTTTGAAACTTGGAAAATTTCGAAAACTGACTCTGGTACCAAATTGATGCAGTGGCGGCGCGCACGGTTTGTGCACCTATCGACTTTTCTTAGGAAACCCTAATGCATGCATTGTTTAATGAATTTTGCAAAGATTTTGAACAGACGTTGCACAACTTTAAGAAATAAAACAACATTAATTAATTTTTTGTAAAGCATAAACAAATTATTTTGTTTCAAAAAATGAATTTTCTTGAAAAATAGTTCGAATGAAAAATCCGGGGAAAGGTTTGCAACTTTCATTCCGTTCCCCTTGTCGTAGCAAAACAAAAATCGTGAACTCCAAGTTATGTTTCCGATTTGAGTTTTTGATGTAGCGTTTGCTGGCAAAATCCAGGCGAAAATCCAGGCGAAAATCCAGGCGAAAATCCAGCAAATGAGTTAAATTCTAAAGAGAAATGTAGACATACATAAAGGAGGGGGAAAAACAATTACCCACGGAAAGAGTCGCCTTTCCGCAACTGAAGTCGATGGCGATCCCGCGAGGAATTCCTCGTCACCTTCGATCTCCCGCTGTAAGGTCGGCCGCTATCGTATATGGACACCACGGAGAAAATTCGCTCACTCTTACACTCAAGAGGTTCCACAAAATCTCAAAGCTCAAAAAAAAATCAATCTCTCTTTTTTTCACTGCTCACACGGAAGCCAACATCACTTTTCATTTCAACAGCATTTCATAGAAACAGTAATACATCAAATTTCCACATGGAGATAAAAAACTTCACATTACTTTTCAACTCAAACTACACGGTAGCAACAAAACAGCAACCAAACAATACCTTTCTCTCAGAGGAAGGCAAGCAGCAACATCAAAATTTAACATTCAACAACATTTTTGGAAACAGAATACACCTCTCTTTTATAGGGCATCACGGAAATCAATTAACAAAACTAACTAAAAATAAATCCCTAACCCGTCGGCTATGTGGAAGGAGCCGACAAGGCCAGAAACTGTCGGCTTCACGAGGAGGGATTGTGGCTGGAACTGCCGCCGAAACCGTCGGAGGAGGATGCGTGGCAGCGGAACACGAGCGGGAAGACTCGCGATGTGCGGTGCGGAATCATAGACGCGGCTAGATCTTGTTTTGCGGAGCGGCTGACGCGCGATGTGCGGAGGCCTAACCCATCCAACGACTAAATTGGGGCAGGCATCTGCTGTTCAGGCCGATTGAGAGGAGGAATTGAACCCGGTCCATTTAGCCAGCTCGACTCTGCAACAAGAGTTACAAACAAATACAATACAACATAATAAAAATAAACAAATAGAAATAAATAAATGCAATACAATATTTTGAATGTTTTAGGGAGGGTAGGGTTTCAGTCGGGTGCGGCGTCGGGTACTTCTGCGTCGCCTTGATCTGGGCTGGTCTCCACCAGGAGGGCTATGGCCAGCTGTAGGTGAGGGGATGATGGTGGTGGACGGCAAGGTGGAGGTGGGGATCAAGGCTTCGCACCCGAGACTCTTCTTCTGCATTGAAATGACCAAATGATGGCTTCTATGCTCCAATCCTTCAATACCGCCCGACTCAAAAATACATAAAAATACAACTCGAAATAAATAATGACAAGAACAAAAAATACATCGATTAGCGATCCGCTCAAGATGAGTTGATTCGCTCAAGATGAGCGATCCCGATCATCACTGTGCCAGTAGACCTGAACGGGTCAGGCGGCTTGCTCCCCAATTCCCATAATAAGTGATAATAAAAAACTCATCCCTCCTTATTTTTCCTAATGTTCTATAGCCTTAACTCTCTTAATTAATTTTTTTGTAAGTTTTGTACATTGAATTTGCTGCTTGCTGGATTTTTAGTTTTATTATTGACCTACTTGGTTACTTCAACCAGTCGTTGACCTGAATGTACCACTCTTTATTCTCCAGCAGTTTCGATAAGTTGGAGTTTTCATTTGTGTTTTCACTTATTTCGAATGAAGTAATTCCGGTGGTGCTATGATCTCTTTGAGGGTTCGTCACTCCCTTTCGATGCTTAGTGGTGCCTCCCATTGTTCGCTCTTTCGAGGAATTCATGAAGGTAGCCGGCTTTCCTTAGTTTAGGGTGTAAAAGAACTGATATTTTAATTTCTTAATTCATTTTCTTAATGAGTATCTGGTTTTGTCTCCAGGCATTCTTGAAGGTGGAAGAGAGGAAGCTAGCTCAATTCATCCAACTGCATTAATTCATCCTGATGCGATTCTTGGAAAGGTCAGTTCATATAGAATGAGCCTTTTTTATGTTATTTCATGTAACAAAATCATTTATTTTACCTTCCCACAAATGTTGTCATACTAACATATGAATTGAGCTAACGTTTATATTATTCTACAACGTTGTCAGGTTTCTCCTTAATGACCAGCTTTGATGGCCTATTATTTATTTGTTTTTTTGTTGGAAAGGAAACCTCTTCATTCAGTTAGACCCAGGCTTAGCATGATTATTATGAACTAATTATAATTTCTTTCCTAGTAACCCTGTCATGTAGATAACTATCATATTTATTCAATATCTGTGTTGTGTTCCTTGATTTGACTATGAATTCGTAGAAGAAGAAAGTAACCAAGTTAGAAGAGCATGTAGTATTTTCTATCCAAAGGTTGTGCATTTCACCAAGGTAAACATGTCATAATTTTGGATGCTATTGACGAGTCTGATATTTATAGGGTTTTTCGGACTCATATGAGCTAGATTTCACGCACAAGCATTTCACATTTGACTTATAATCACTTATATTTCACTTGTTCCTTATTGGTACACGAAGTGCACTTTTTGCCCATGGTGCGCAATTGTGCTTTATTTTGCTGGGGGTAAGCACTTAATTCTCCCCGTTGTGTTTTACAGTTCTTATTGCACTTTGGACTTGCAGGAGCAGAACCCAATCCATTTTTGGAATTTGTGCATTCGCACGGTCGTGCGTTTTTGCCTTCGCGCACGGGCGTTCTGCCCGCGCATGACCTTTGTGCTGAAATTCTGTGTTCTGCCTCCGCTTGTGCGTTTTGGTCACGCACGATTGATTCCAATCGTGCGAGAGCAAATCGCATGAGCGACCTGCTTTGTCTAAATTTTTATATTTCACTTGTTCCTCATTGGTACACGAAGTGCACTTTTTGCCCATTATGGTGCGCAATTGTGCTTTATTTTGCTGGGGGTAAGCACTTAATGCTCCCCGTTGTGTTTTACAGTTCTTATTGCACTTTGGACTTGCAGGGGCAGAACCCAATCCATTTTTGGAATTCTGTGCATTCGCACGGTCGTGCGTTTTTGTCTTCGCGCACGGGGGTTCTGCCCGCGCATGACCTTTGTGCTGAAATTCTGTGTTCTGCCTCCGCTTGTGCGTTTTGGTCACGCACGATTGATTCCAATCGTGCGAGAGCAAATCGCATGAGCGACCTGCTTTGTCTAAATTTTTTATGTTTTTATTGGTCGTGTGTTTCCTTCATGCATGGTTGAATTCAATCGCGCGAGAAGAAAATTGCACGAGCTGGTGTTTGACCTGAAAATCAGAGTCCTGTCTCTACCTGTGCGTTTTTCTTTGCGCACGGTTGTTGCGACCGTGCGTGAGGAGAAATCGCACAGGCGGACCATTGCCCTGTAGTAAAAGTTTTCTCGTAAATATCGCACGGTTCGATCGCATGACCGTGCATGACCAATTTTCTGACGATTTTTTATTTAAGCACAGATTTTCGCCCTATTTGGGATCCTTCGTTCTTTTTTGCGCCTAGAGTTCCGTTTCCGCCCCATTTCGCCGTCCCATCGCCGCTCACCATCAGGAGGTGCTCCGACCATGTTCTTCACGCAAATCCAAGGCTAGGGCATCCTCTTGACCTCCTCCATCATTCGTGTGCTTCCAAGCTCCATTTCAAGGTGTTTCTCGCTGCGTACTTGGAGTTCTCCGGCGAGATCGTAGCCAAAGGTGATTGACGAAGAAGACGAGCTCATTGGAAGGAGGTGACAACCCTTCTCTACCCTAGACGACAGTCGAAGACCGAGCACGAACGAGGATTGACAACCCTTCGGTTCCGGCCGTGAATGTCCGACGAGTCTTCGTGCTTTGGTTGTAATCCTACCTCCTCGTTGTAGTAGCTATTTCTTTGAATGCTTGTTTGCATGGATGATGTTGTGTAAACCTTAATTTATTTTAATGCTAGAATTTCCACTTCTATGTGGTAATCTTTGTGGTTTATGTGAAGTGAGGAGTGCCTTCATTTCATAATTTCCTTCCCGCCAACGTGAGAGTTGCCGTAATAGCAATTGCTAGTGTCGTGTGTTGTGACGAGGTGTTGTCGACCCTCATTCTGCCTATGCGAACCATCCATCCGCCTGCCTTCTCGCTCATCCCCCTACCAAAGCAGTATAGCGGCCTGCATAGTTTCCATCCACCAAGCGAAGCGGTGTTTGCGACCCGCATTAGTGTCGTTTATATTTTGTTGTCATTTTCAAAATAAACCCAATGCCTTTTTTTAGTTTTAAATCTTTATAATTCATTTTCTAAACAGCAGAATTACCCACCCCAACTTGCGTTTCTTAGAGATCAATATTCGGGAAAATCTTCCTGTTTTATATTACTTGAGCGATCGGTACACTTGCCATAAGTGCATCAAGTTTTTAGCGTCATTGCCGGGGAACGCAAGCAACATGCTTTTCTTTGGTTTAGAAAATAGTTATAAGGATTTTGTGTATTTGATTTTGTTTTTCTTTTGTGAGTTTATATGCAGGGGCATGACCCTGTTGATATTGTTGATTTCGACCCAGAGATTGAGCGGATGCTACGTGCGCGCCGTAGAGCTGCTGTTAATATGGAGGGAAATAGAATCCATGAAAATGATCATAAGGGAGAGGTTGAGCCCCAACTCCCAAGGTGAACAAGCTGCAGATGAACATGATGTGATCCGTCCGAGGCCACGAACAATGCGGGACTACACCACTCCCGATGTTGGGAGTGTGCATCTAGGTTTCGGCCCGACGATTACTAACAATCAGTTTGAGATCAAGCCGCCAATTCTTAACATCATTTTCAACAACACCCAATTCTCTGGGTTGCCAAGTGAAGACCCCCATCTTTACTTGGCCGAATTTTCTGAAATCTGCGGGACCTTTCGGTATGCCGGTATCTCCGATGATACCATGAAGTTGAGACTCTTCCCGTTCTCCTTATGTAACAAAGCCAAAACATGGTTCCACATTATTCCACCCGGAGTTGCCACTACATGGGACGCTTTATCTTCGAAGTTCCTCGCCAAGTTTCTTCCGGTAGACAAAATCGTGAGTACACGCCGCAAAATAGCTATCTTGTGCCAGAATGATCAGGAGACTCTAACAGAGGCCGGGGAGAGGTTCACAGACCTTTTGAGAAAATGCCCCCAACATGAGTATCAGCCCTGAAGCCTCGTTGAAATCTTCTACTTTGCTATAGAGCCGAATCTCCGCGCAATGATCGATGCAGCTGCCAGAGGAATATTGATGAACCACACACTCGAAGATGCCTTTCAAATTCTATAAGACACCGCCTCTCATAGCTCATTTTGGATTGCAGGAAGAAATACCCCCAAGAGGATCACGAGGGTTGTTTGAAGTTATTTTTTCGGTGCAACCTGCTGAAACTGCACCATCTCCATTTGAGAATTTAGTGTTCTTGAAGTGTCCTACCATTACCTCCGCTCCAGTTATGGCGATATCTTGCCAAGGATGTGGAAACCTCGGGCATCACTCTTACGAATGCCCGGCTGGTGAGCTTTTTAATGAATTTTCTAATATGAATTTTGATGAAACTGTAAATTATGTTAACAGCCAGAATAGGTCTGTTCCATTTTTGAATGCTTATAATCCAGTCGTGAGGAATCACCCCAATTTTTCGTGGAACCAAAATGCCCCAAGCCAATGATGCTAACCAGACCAACATCAGTATGATGCACAGGCTTCCAGGAGCCAACCGAGGCCGCCTCATCCCGATTATAATCAGCCCGCTCCCGCGCTAAAGAAAAGCGCACTCGAGGAGATGATGGAGAAGTTTGTTGACACGGCCCAATCAAATATGGCCAACCAAACAACCTCGATGAGGAACCTAGAGGTGCAGTTGGGTCAATTGGCTTAAGTGTTATCGGAGCGTGCGCTAGGCGCACTACCCCAACACAACTGAGAAAAATCCTCATGAGCAAGGCAAGAGTTTATCAGATCCTACTGGTGGGTGCGATGGAGATATGGTTGTCAAGTGTTTGACTAATGATATCAAACCACTGCATTGTGCGACACGGGTTCATCACACAACATTCTTGCTTTGCAAGACGTTGAAAAATTCAACCTAAATATCGATGTTGATGAACGAACATCTCTTGTCCTCGCTAATGGCTCTGTGGTGGAGACTGAGTGAGAAGTGAAGGATGTTGAAGTTGTCTTTGATGGTGCTGTGGTTGTCACGAGCTTCCAAATATTGAGACCTATGGATAATGATTCTATACCCATTATGGGTATCCCATTCTTGAGTGGTGCCACCCTGCATATCGCCGATGGTAGTGTTTCCTTGTCACCCAAGGAGACACACAGTTCTTTCCCATTCACTACAACTGAGAGCCTCGACACTATGGTAGAAAATCATGATATTTCTGTTTTGGTTTCTGATGTTGTGTGCAACTCTGTTGTTTGTAGCCCTGATATGAATGTTCTAGGTGAGATTGATGTGATCGATGGTGTTGATGAGGAAGAAGAAAAGTCTGAAGCTATTGATGTGCTGGATGAAGTTAGAGCTGATCCTGATGATGTACTTCAGTACTTGTGGTGCAAGTCAAAGGAAAGGAAGAGTGCATCAAGGCCGCGAGGTTGAGTACCGATGCGACAGGCATGGCCGCCAAGACTTTAAATTCTTCTGATAATTTCAATTTTGTTTCCGAACAATTTAAACAGGTGAAGTGGACCGATCTATTACCCGCGGGGGGTAAAGAATGACGCCCCATGCTGAGTCTGAGGTTACAAAGACTGAATCTGAGGTTGAGTTTTGTGATCACTGACCCTCTCCTAATGTGGAGAAACTTAAACAAGAGAAATTGCCGCGCGCTTCGTGATTTGCTGCCCTCTGGCGCGAGGAGGAGGTTAGAGGCAGGGGAATTAAAATGCTCCTGAGCTCTAAATCCTTCACCTCCTGTCCATCTCGCGTGGCGGGGGAGAACCACCACAAGTCGGCGTATAGCTGATTCGTGATGGTTCTCAGAGCTGTTTTTGTTGTTGTTTCTGCTATGTTTTTGTGATGCTTCTGTTTTTTGGATGTTCTATGTGGCTGTTTTTTGATTAGTTTTTTATTAAACAATTTTGAGAACTCTACTTTATAACTGCTTAATACAAGGTATTTGATGGACCTTAAGGACGATAAACAAAAAGGCTAATGTGATACAACCCAGTTTCTGCTATTTTGTTTATTTAACTTACGTATATTTCTACTTTTATATTTGCCGTGCCGAGTCCTTTCGCAGGTGTGGTGATCCTTGGGCGACGGACATGGATTTTCTTTTCAAGATTCACGTCAATCTTCTGGTATGCTCATTTCTGAGCACGGGTAACTTCTCCTCCTTGACTTTTTTTTATTGCTATATCTTGGATTATGTTGCATAGACTAAGTTTGGGGGAGAGCCACTCGTCGTTACTCGTGCACGTGCACATCTCATAGCATGCTAGAAGTGTTTCTATTTTATTTATTTAGTATTATTCATATTCACTGCACACCACAACACCCACTTGAGCACGTGCTTAACCGTTAGTGCGTCATGGGTTTTATTCATTTCTTTTGTGTGATTTTGAAAAAATCTGTGCTGGCTCAGGATTGTGAGAAAGAGTAAATGACTTCTATAGTGCTCTTAGTCGAGTGCTCGCGTCTCGCGTAGAAATATGAGTAGAATTTTTTTTATGCTTTTAGTTTATACTTTTTTCTGTTAGCGTAAATATTGTTTCTTCTACTCAGAAATTGGTGAATCCGGTTGAATCCAATGATAACGTAGGGATGTGTGTAGACGGTCGTTAGCCTCGTATTGCTCGAATCAGGAGGAAGGATAATTTTTCTCGGTAGCTAAGTACTTGCCCCAAGCTATTCTCGAAGCATGTGCATATGGTTAGTTCAATCGCACGAGTGTGATGTATGCCATTATTTAGGCCCGGTTGAGCTTGTGTACCGATTCCTATCGTCTATCCTCGTTAGCCCCTTTGTGTATACCCTGTCTTTTGATTCAGCTCCACCATTATCTCGCCAAAGCCAAAAAGCCAATCCTCATCGCATACCCAAATCCGAGCTTTAGTTGTTTTATGTTTTCGTTTTGGTGGTGTTGATGTGGTGTTGTTATTGTGGATATGTGGATGCGCTCTAATGAAAAATATGCTGAAAAACTAGTTGCGAAAAAAAGGAGAGAAAATTATTGAGAAAAAAAGAAAAAAAAGAGAAAAGTGTTTAAATGAAAATATTTATGTGATTGGTATTTGGGAGTAGGCGGAGCACACACCAATATTATCAAGTTCAAGTCTGGGGGTGTGGTGCACCCACATATATTTTTGGTACGTGGATCATTTCTTTTTATGCTAACTCATTTGGGTTAGGTGCATGAGTCATCGTGTTTATCTTTGTATATCCCACCAAAATCCAAGCCCCATCGTAAACCTAAATGCCCTACTGATTCGCGCGTTGAACCAAACCAGTGTTGTGGAAAGAGTGGGAACGGGTGAGCTTATGGTCACCGACATTGATGGATTTCTTTGAAGGTTGTCCCCAGCCCCGATCTTTGACAATGCTCACCTCAGCGATCAGTTTACTTTCTCTCTACGCATGACCAGATGATTCACCACAATTCTATTTTTGAGTAGCAATAATATATAGATACATTCTTAGAAAAAATATAAACTATTGTGCATAATTAGACATTTCTTCTACTGTATTTCTACGCGTACGAGCTTTCAACTTCGCATGACACTCCGCTTTGGAATTGCCAAGCCAACTATTCCTTTTTCTTATCCACTGAGAGATGGTTTGCTCGGGACGAACAAATGTTTAAGTCTGGAGGTGTGATGAGTCCAATATTTATAGGGTTTTTCGGACTCATCTGAACTAGATTTCACACACAGACACTTCACATTTGACTCATAATCGCGTACATTTCACTTGTTCCTCATTGGTACACAGTGTACTTTTTGTCCATTGTGGTGCGCAATTGCGCTCTATTTTGCTGGGGGTAAGCATATGTTGCTCCCCGTTGTGCTTTACAGTTCTTATTGCAGTTTGGACACGCCGGGGCAGAGTCCAATCTATTTTTGGAATTCTGTGCATTCGTACGGTCGCGCTTTTTTGCCTTCGCGCACGTGCATTCTGCCCGCGCATGACCTTTGTGCTGAAATTCTGTGTTCTGCCTCCGCTCGTGCGTTTTGGTCACGCACAGTTGATTCCAACCGTGTGAGAGCAAATCACAAAAGTGACCTGCTTTGTCTAAAAATTGTATGTTTTTATTGGTCGCGCCTTTCCTTCACGCATGGTTGGATTCAACCGTGCGAGAAGAAAATCGCACGAGCTAGTGTTTGGCCAGAAAATCAAAGTTCTGTCTCTACCTGTGCGTTTTTGTTCGCGCACGGTTGCGACCGTGCGTGAGGAAAAATCGCACAGGCAGACCCTTGCCCTGCAGTAAAAGTTTTTTTCGTAAATATCGCACGGTTCGATCACACGACCGTGCACGACCAATTTAATGACGATTTTTTATGTAAGTGCAAATTTTCGCCCTATTTGGGGTCCTTCGTTCTTTTTTGCGCACAAAGTTCTATTTCCGCCCTATTTCGCCGCTCCATCGCCGCTCACCATCGGGAGGTGCTCCGACCACGTTCTTCATGCAAATCCAAGGCTAGGGCATTCTCTTGGCCTCTTCCATCATTCGTGTGCTTCCAAGCTTCATTTCAAGGTGTTTCTCGCTGCATACTTGGAGTTCTCCTGCGAGATCGTAGCCGAAGGTGATTGACGAAGAAGACATGCTTATTGGAAGGAGGTGACAACCATTCTCTACCCCGGACGACAATCGAAGATCGAGCACAGACGAGTATTGACAGCCCTCCGATTCTGGCCGCGAATCTCCGACGAGTCTCCGTGCTTTGGTTGTAATCCTACCTCCTCCTTGTTGTAGTAGCTATTTCTTTGAATGTTTGGTTGCATGGATGAGGTTGTGCAAACCCTAATTTATTTTAATGCTAGAATTTTCATGTCTATGTGATAATCTTTGTGATTTATGTGAAGTGAGGAGTGCATCCATTTCAGAATTTCCATCCCGCCAACGTGAGAGTTGCCGCATTAGCAATTACTAGTGTCTTGCGTTGCGACGAGGTGCTTTCTACCCTCATTCCACCTGTGCGAACCATCCATCCGTCTGCCTTCTCGCCCATCTGCTACCGAAGCAGTGCATAGCGGTCTGCATAGTTTCCATCCACAAAGCGAAGCGGTGTTTGCAACCCGCATTAGTGTAGTTTAGATTTTGTTGACATTTTCAAAACAAATCCAAAGCCCTTGTTTTTAGTTTTAAATCTTTATAATTCATTTTCTAAACAACAGAATTACACACCCCAACTTGCGTTCCTTAGAGATCGATACTCGGAAATCTCCCCGTTTTATATTATTTGAGCGATCGGTATACTTGCCGTGATTGCATCAGCTATGCACCACAAAGAGATGCTAATCAAGGCTAAGAAACGATAGTTTGAAGTACCCTTTTGCATAGAACTTGGTTTCTATATTCTCCATGATAATGGATAGATGCATTATTAGAGTAGCATAGAGCATCCCACCAGGAGTGGTGGCATTAATTATGAATAAATTTATTAACCATTATGTGAAAGGACTGGAATTAATCCAACGAAGCAACTGGTTGACAAACTTAGCCATGTATTAAAAAGTGAATAAAACATATAAGAGTGCAATTTATTCTTCCACATAGAGGCTAATTTATAGGAATTACAATGGACTTGCAAACATAACTCATGATGTGGGACTAAATTGCGAACATACTAAATACCCAAATATTAATAACTCTAACACTCTCCTTCAAGCTGGAGGGGCAACCTCCAGCTTGGACACAACATAGAAGGAGAGGAAAAAGGTGATTGACAATGTAGGACAAAAACAGCAGCCACCGAGGCCCAACCGTGTGCCACCGTGGATACTTCAACCGGGCATAAGCCACACGACGTTGTTCCACAAACCGACCATGATCACACTGGATGCTCCCAATGCTCAAACTAGGTCAACCATCAAAGACCAAACCAACCTTACCTCAAATTGAAGAAAAATATGGGGAGACACAAATAACATACGAACTATGCCTGGAGGCCATGTGCGACTAAGACAGGAATCGACAAAGATGCATCCGAGTTGCCGTTATCACAAACACTCCCCCTCACGTGGATCATGTGCATGAAGGTATAGACTACGCCTGGAGGCCATATGTAACTAAGGAATGAGTCGGGAAAGAGGCATTCAAGTCGTTGTTATCACAAACACTTCCCCTCACATGGAATACGTGCATGAAGGCATAAACAACACCTGGAGATTGTGACGTACACTCCTCACGTAGAACACGTGCATGAAGGCATAGAACACAAAAAACAAAACAGCAACACTCAAGCCTTTGTCCCACTATAGTGGGGTCGGCTATATGGATCCTTTGTCACCATTGTACCCAATCTTTTGTCATACTCTCACTAATGCCTAAGTACATCATTTCTTTCCTTATAGTTTCATTCCAAGTCTTTATTGATCTATCCCTCTCTCGTTTAACATGCCTAGTCACTAGACTCTCACAATGCCTGACAGGTGCCTCTAATGGTCTCCTTTGTACGTGCCCAAACCATCTTAGTCGAGCTTCTCACATCTTCTCTGCAATTGGTGCTACTCCCGTCTTATCCCTGGTACATTCATTTCTAATTTTATCCAGCCTCGTGTCCACACATCCACCTAAGCATTCTCATCTCCGCAACTCTCATTTTTTGCTAATGTGCACAATTCATTGCCCAACATTCAGAATCATAGAGCATCGTTCTAATTGCAGTACGGTAAAACTTGCCCTTAAGCTTTAATGATACTTTATGATCATATAAGATCCATGACGCGCCTCTCCACTTCAACCAACCCCTTGAATTCTATGTATCACATCTTTATCAATACCTCCGTCATTTTGAACTATCAATCCAAAATATTTAAAACACTCACTACGGGAAATATCTTGATCACCCAACTTAATAATGAAGCCATCCGTCTTTCTTGTACTGCTAAATTTAAGCTTCATATACTCCGTCTTTGCCCTACTCAGCCTAAAACCCTTCTTTTCTAAAATGTCTCGCTAAGATTCAAGTTTTGCGTTTACACCCTCACGCGTCTCATCAACTAAAACAATATCATCCACAAACAATAAACACCAATGTATTGCTTGTTGGATATGTTCGGTGAGCTCATCTAAGATAGGGTAAAGAAATAAGGGCTTAAAGCTGAACCTTGATGTAAGCCAACAATGATAGGTAATTCCGTGTTAATCCTCCAGAGGTCCTCACCCTTGTCACTGAATTAGTATACATATCTTTGATTATGTCAATATATGATACATTTACACCTTTCTTTTTTAAGACTCTCTATAAGATCTCTCTTAGAACTTCATCATAAGCCTTCTCAAGGTCAATAAACAACATATGCAAATCTTATTTTCTTTCTCTGTAGTTGTCAATGATTCTCCTCAAGAGATGTATAGCTTCCATGGTCGACCGCCCCAACATGAATCCAAATTGATTCTCCAAGATGTTAGTCTCCCGTCTTACTCTTCTTTATATCACTAGTTCCTAGGGCTGATATCGAGTCGAGTTCGAGCGATTTTGGTTCGGCTCGAAATCAAAATTTTTTACTCGAACTCAGCTTAAAATCGACTCAAATTTAATTTCGAGTCGAGTCGGTTCGACTCGAAATGGCTCGATTCCGAGACGGCTCGAAATTGAGCAATTTTCCTCTTTATTCCTAGTTGGTTCAAAATTAAATTGGGCAACCTATAAATTTAGCAAATGAAATAGTTAAAGCCTTCATTCTTTTTACTTAGGTTTAAATTTTATTATTCTTAATTTTAAAATAAGAATCTATTAATAAATACATAATATTTTTAATTAATTCGAGTTGATTCGAATCATATTTCGAGCGATTCAGGGCTTACTCAAAATCGACTTGAAATCAGATTCGAGTCAAATTGAATCGTCTCAAATTGAGTCGAATCAATTTTAACCATTTCCGATTCGGCTCAATTTTCGAGCGACTTTCGAGTTTCAAATAATATGCTCAGCACAACTTGTACCCACAATTTCATGGTATGACTCATCAATTTAATTCCTCTATAATTAACACAATTTTGTATATCTCCTTTGTTCTTATGCAAAGGTACCAAGTTACTTTCTTTTCATTTGTCTGACATCCTCTTTGACTTTAGTATCTCATTGAAAAAACATTTAAATCACAAAATTCTTTCATTCCCTAGACATTTTCATACTTCAATGAGTATATCATTTAACACAACTGCCTTTCTATTTTTCATCTTCTTTAGAGCATTATTTACCTTTGATACTCTAATTTTTTTATAAAACGTTATGTTCCCATACTCCTCTGATTTACTTAACTCTTATAGGTTCAATTCATTATCTTTTGTTTCATTATAGAATTGATAAAAGTATCTTTTTCATCTCTCTTTAATATCCACATCATCCCTCAAAACTTTATCCGTCTCATCCTTTATGCATTTTACTTGGCTTAAATCTCTTGTCTTTCTTTCTCTAGCTCGAGCAATTTTATATATGTCACTAAGTTTTCATCATTCCTGCAAGTGTAGAGTGATTTATAGTTGCCCATCTTTGCTCTCACTTTGTCTTGAACTTCTTCTTTCCACCACCAAGATTCTTTATTTGAGGGCGCATGACCTTTTGATACTCCAAGTATGTTCTTTCCACTTATCCTTAAATACGAAGAAATAACTCTCCATGAGACACTAGGATCAACATAAGGGTCATCAACTTGTTCCATAGCCGCTGTCTTGAAAGCGACTCGTTTTTCTATCTTCAAGTTCCACCACCGATTTTTTTGTAATATTTTTGTTATTATCTTAAATTTATTATTTTAATTTGTACATCTGACACCAATAACCTATGCTGTGTTGTCAAACTTTCTCCTATTATGACTTTGCAATCACCACAAATCATTTATCAAATGATCTATATTCATAAGGGTGACTAAATTTTATGCTGGCCGTATACCTAAAACAACCCTCACCATTTTTCATCTGGGCTTGGGACCGGCATAGGCTGGTTTAAGACAGAACACAATATTAAAAAAACTAAGACAATAAAAAACTATCAAAATAATGGAGAACGACTGCAGACGAGAACACGACCCAAGATTTAACAAGCAAAGCACGAGCATAAGCCAGCAACAAGCAGAAGGCTCAAGCCGTTGCTAGCAGAGGAGGGAGCTCGATAAGGAAGCAAAGAGCTCGACACAAAGAGGAGCATTGTTTGGATCAAAGGAGAGGAACAGTCGCAACAATGGTAGACGTAAAAACAACAATACACGCGGTAGAAGTTTTGACAGTCGCCCGTCGACGGAAATAATGAAAGTGGGACGTCCACGGGATCGAAGAAGAATCTCCAGGCAGGCCGCTGCCTCAGAAGATGCTCCAGCTGGACCAGTGCAGGCAAAGCCCAAATCCCCTCCATGGTCTCCTGTCGATCGAAGAAGCTCCACGTTATCAACAAAGGAGCGGCTCCCACAGGAAAGACAAAGGAGAAGCTGCAGTGGCCGAGGAGCTCTGCTTTATATGAGTTGGGCAGGAGAAGAACATGATGGGATCGTCGTTGACGATCTGTGACAAAAATGCAAATGGGAGCAGTAACGTGATCGTTTGCGGGAGAAGAAACTCCATCGTTTGTGGGAGAAGAAGCAATCATCGACAGTCAAGCAACTGCGGCGGGATCGACGGGACGAAGACAACAGATAGGAGAAAGAAGGCGAACGAGAAGTCATCGTTGATGAGGGGATCAAATGTTGTTCCCTCCGTCGTGGGGAATAAAGAACGCTCTCGTTGATGGAATTAAATGACGATTCCGTTGATGGGAGCAGGAATGGAGCTTTAGCAATGCAGGGGACAAATTGAATCGACAGGAAGAGGCGAAAATCAGAGAGCGGAAGCCACCGAGAAGTTAGGTCGCCAACAATTAGGGCGAAGAAATTTCAGGGAGGAGTGAATTCCTGCTCCGATACCATGTTAGAAAGAGAATTGAAAATATAGGAGTGCAATTTTATTCTTCCACATAGGGGCTAATTTATAGAAATTACAACGGACTTACAAACATAACTCACGATGTGGGACTAAATCCCGAACATTCTAAATACCCCAATATTAATAACCCTAACAACAAGCATAATATTAAACCCCAACCAGGAGTAGGGACATTAACAATGAATAAGTTCTATAGACTACTTGTGAAAGGGCATAGAAATAAGCCAACTAAGCACCGCGCTCACAAAATTTAGCAAGCATAATATTCCAATCAGCCCCATAATACCAATGCTTATTTACTTTTTTTTAATTTTGTTCAGTCAGACGTAACCTTAAGTCAGCTTGAGTGTTGTAGACGTAACCTTAAGTCAGCTCTGCCTTTAATGCCCCCTCTAGCTAAATTCATAAATATCCACCATTTCAAGTTTGTGAGCTCTCTGATGTAGAATTTTTCTAGATACAGCTTTTGATTGAGTGCCAGTAGAGATAATTTCGTTTTGAACTTTCTCCCGCACAAAATGACTATCAATTTCTATATGTTTGGTCCGCTCAAAACACATGATTAAAAGCAATATGAATTATAGTCTGGCTATCACAATATAACGTCATGACTTCTTGAACTCCAAATTTCAAGCACTCCAAAATAGATTTGACCCATATCAATTCACATGTAGTAAGAGCAATAACTCTATATTCTTCTTCAGCAAATGATCAAGCAACAACATTTTACTTTTTACGTTTCAGGAGATTAAGTTTTTCTTCAATAAATATAGTATACTCATTTGTGGACCTTCAATAAGACAAAGATCCAGTCAAATCAATGCCACATTAGCTCTGAACATTAAGGCGGCCATGATCTTGAAATATGATATCTTTGTAATATCATTTTTCAAACACTTGCGAATTCTAAGGGCAGTTTCATAATGGTGAAATTTCGGATTGTGCATAATTTGAATAACAAGGCCAACAACAACGGAGATGTTATGCCAGTTAGAGTCAAGTAAATTAGTTTCCCAACCAGACATTCAAGCTCGAGGGAGTCATCTTTATGAATAATGTAGTTAGGATTAACGGAGCTTCACAATTCACAAATTTTACTCCCCGATATCCAACTTTAATAAGCATATCCAAAACATATTTCAGTTGAGAAATCATAATATTTCCTGCAGGTCTAACTACCCCATTTTCAAGAAAATATCGTAGAAGACCCAAATCTTTAATCCTAAAAGCATTTGCCAACTCTCGTTTAACTTGGTTAATGTAATGTTCATCAATCCCAGTAATAATAATTTCATCAGCATAGACAAACATGATATAATCCATTGTTTTATGAATAAAAAAAGAGTGATCATATGTACTAACAACAGTCATACTCTTTAGTTGGACACTGAGCTTCTCAAACTAGGCACTAGATAATTGTTTTTGGCCATAAAGAACTTTCTTAAGTAGATACACACGCCCTTTAGGCGTTTGTTTTCCAGGAAGGTGAATCATATAGATTTCCTCTTTCAAATCACCATGCATAAACATATTCTTTACATCTAATTGGTGTTGTTTCCAGGACTTATGAGCTGCTATAGACAAAAGAATCCTCAAGATATTAGTTTAGCAACATGAGTAAATGTTTCTTGAAAGTCGTTTTCATCAACTTGGCCACTAGGTGCGCTTTATAACGCTTAAGGGTGTTGTCTTGTAGATATTTAATAGTATCGACCCACTTGGATCTTACAATATGATGATGTTGGGAGTAGGTATGATCTCAGTATTTTGAATTTGAAGAGCTCCCATCTCCACTTACATGACTTTCCTCCAATGAGGATTAAAAATAGCTTCTGAAAAAATATTGGGAATAGCAACGAAAGAAATAGAGTCAATCTAAGATTTCAATGGGGAGGGGAATAGAATGATACCCAATCTATTTTTAATAGGGTATCAAGTATGGCCACTATATGTTTGGGGCGCATCAGAAGTACCCCCATAAGTCACCTTAATATCTGGACTTGGTAGAGAGGGAATGAATACTGAATCATGAGTACCAACAATCTGATCATAACTTCTGATTGTTTCCTATGATAAACTTGATGCTTCCTCCTATTATAGACTCGCATATCAGACATTTTCATTTCTTTACCCCTCAGTTTACTAATAACCTTAGCAGGAAGGATATCTATAAGAGTTGGAGGAGCCATAGTATACTCGCTCTTAGTTTCATTATCATGCTACGAAGCACGGATACTTAAAAGTACTCTACGTATGCGCTCGGACGCATATCAGACACAGGAAACTCCTGAAACACTCGGAAACGGATTTCCGAAACTCTTTGAAATGTTTTTTTAAGTACTACTTGAGAGAATGTTTAATTTTTAAACATGATATTTTGCATGTGAATGTAACAAAAAATGATCAATTGATGTAATGATGTGAACATGTGATATATTGTTCTTTATGGTGCTTATTTTCTTGAATCTTCTCTATATTTTATAGTATTACATGGAATATTATTTATAACATTATATGAAATGTCAATGATATATAATATAAGTTTGAAGTCCCGATTTTTGTATGTACGGTCTATGTTGTAGTCTTATTAATTTTTTTTCGTTACAATAAGATATGTACAAATAGTTTGTTAGTTGTCTTATTCTAATATTAATTAATACTTATATTAAAAAATTAAAAATAATTAAAAACATATCTTGTATCCTTATTTTTTAAAAAATCACGTTTCCAATATCCGTTTCGTATCGTATCCTGTATCTCGTTTCCGTCCCTGTGCTACATAGTTATCATGCTTGGAACCCAATAGTCTTCCCTTCCTCGAAGTAAAAAGGACTGAAAGTCACATCTTTGGAGAGGATTCTCCTATGCAGAGGAAGACAACAACACCTATACTCTTTTTTTTAGTGATAAATCCAACAAATATATTATTTAATACTTAGGGTCCCAATTTATCTTTATTAGCTTGGGGTACAACAATGTGTACAAAGACAACACACCAAAATTCTTTGGAAAGGAGATTGAATATAGTAGCATTGGGAAGAAGCTGTGTTATCAAGGCATGTGCCTAGGCGCGCCTGAGGCACCGAGCGCACCGGACGCACTCCGCTGCGCCGGAGTGCGCCTCAGGAAGGCCTAGGTGGGCGATGTTCCTGAGGCGCGCCCATAGCGCACCTGAGGCGCACTCGAGGCGCACCAGGTGCCCAATTTGCTGAAATTGAGCGAATCGGGTGCCCGATTTGCTGAAACTGAGCAAATTGGGCGCCCGATTCGCTAATTTTATTTTTTCTCCATTTTTGCGCCTTATGTGCCTCAGACGCGTGCCCGAGCCTTGCGCCTAGGCTCCAGGGCGTCTTTGCGCCTCGGTGCGCCTTGTGCCTTTAATAACATAGGGAAGAAGTTTCAATGGATACATCCTTCCAAAGGTGTCTGACATTATTCAATTGATCATATATTTGGAAATTAGGTCACCTTCATCCCACAATTTTTTTAGAACTTGCATATCTTGTAAGAAGTATCAGGTAGTTTTCATAATATGCCAATTCTTCCCCTCAGACACTCCATTCTATTGTGGGTTCCTAGATAGGATGTTTGAAAAACAATCCCATTTTCTTCCAAAAACCTTTAGGGTCCGTTTGTTTGGAAGGAATTCAGAGGTGAGAATTGAAATTGACTTAATTTAAACAGAAGTTAATTCCAATTTTGCTGTTCGCCTAAATGCATAAATTGTCACAGAAATTGGAATAAGTAATTTCACTGTTCGGTTGCATGTTAAAATTTAATTGTAGGAATTAAAATAAAATTTTTTAGTATATGAACACAAACATACACACGCACATTCTTCTCTATTTTTTGTCTAATGAAATTTGAGATTTTCGCCGTATATTCAATTTGGACATGGAACAACAATCATATGTTTGCCAATATCAACCAAACACAAAATGTAACCCATAATTTCATATTGGGCAGCCTTCAATTTTAATAAAACAACAAGAAACAAGAATGCAAGAAGATAAATTCTGCTCTTGAGATAAACCCTTCACCGGCACTTGATGCTTCAAGTACAGGGAACTCAAATTTAAAAAATAATCATCAGACTACCACACCACTGACCTCCCCTGAAGAACCGACACTGGGAAACAATATTCTCGTAGATCTTGGATCCACCAAAGAACTCTAGAAAATATTTGATCTATCTTCTCGCGACCAAGAATTCTAGAAAATCCCCCTCCGACACAATTGTCGCCCTATATTATCAAGGCACGCGCCTAGGCGCGGGCGCACCGGACGCACACTCCATTTCCTCTACTAGACAGAGGCGGGCGAGGGGCCTCAGGTGCACCTGAGGCGCGCCTGAGGTGCACCCGAGGTGCACCCAAATCACTGAAATTCAGTGAATTGGGTGCCCAATTCACTGAATTTCAGTGATTTGGGCGTCCAATTGACTAAAATCCAGTGAACTGGGCGCCCAGTTGACTGAATTTCAGTGAATTAATTTGGTGTCAAATTCACTGAATTTATGTGAAAATTAGTGAATTGGGCACCCCAATTTACTGATTGTTTTTTCATTTTTGCGCCTCACGTGCCTCAGGCGCTTGCCTGCGCCTAGGCTCCAGGACCCATTTGTGCCTCGCTGCGCGTTACACCTTTAATAACATAGCTGTCGCCATTGCTGGACGACCAAGAGCTCCCTAAACAGAAAATCTATCTTGTCGCAAAGCCGACACTGAGTGATCAAGGCCGTGGGTTGAGACGAGGATTTTCTAAGCGACGAGAAATGTGATTCGGGAACGAAGATAAGTCAAATGACGATGCCAACGAAGATGTCTGCAAATAGCACATCTCGTTTGATGATCATCGTTTAAGAAGAGGTGGAAGATGGAGTCATAGTGTGAGGATGTTTTGGTCGCGAAGGAGAGGGTGCGGGTAAGAATTGGGAGGTCTTACCTAAGGAGGTCTGAATTGTGGGGGAAAGAAAATAGGCTATTGTGAAATCTTATGGAATTGTGCCGAATTCCAATTCTTAGCAAAATTTTTGGACACCAAACGGTGGAATCAGAATTGGGGGGTCAGTTCCAATTCGTATCCTCCAATTCCATCTAAACGAGCGGACCCTTTGAGTTCACCACAAGTGATTCTCCACCATTGTTGCTCAGAGGAATTTTAATTCTAAATCCAAATTGAATTTCTACATAATGATGAAATAATTTAAATAGGCCACTTATTTCATTTTTCTTATTCATAAGATTATTCAAGGTAAAGAGGAAATGTATCTCAAGTATACCAATTAGTAGGTATGAGTGGATTAATGTCCAATCATCACGGACAAATGATAGATTTACCCAGTTAAAGCAATTTACAGGAATAACTTTCTTTGATTGAATATATAATTTCATGCTACCGAGTCCACAAAGGAGTTGTAGATACCGTTGTACTGACATAGTAACATCAGATGTTGTATCCCTCATGCGTAGGCTTATTGAAGTAGTTCAACACATTCTTGTACGTTGAGCGGATTGTGGTATTATCCGAGGTATTTTTGTTGAATCCTAATCATCATTAAATGCCACAAAGTAACAAAAAACATTAATAGAACAAAACAACGTAAGTCCAAACATCAAAATGAATCATATCAAAACATTTAATAATTCGACTATAGCTAGAAAAACAAGCAGTTCTACAATATTCCCCAAGTTCACGGGCTTGACATTCAATCTTCTTTGTAGATTCTTTAAATTGACTAGGAAAAACAAATTCCATGGTCTTCAAATTTGCATGCCCTAATCTCTTATGCCACAACATCATGGGTTCTTTATCAATAACTGTCCATGCCCCAAACTCCTATCCAGTATGACGTAGGTAAGGCGCTAGATGAATACTAAGGCTAGATACAAATGCAAATGTCCAGCGAATTCAAACTTGCAAACAATATTTATAAATCATATAACTAGATTTTTCCACACTTGAGTTAAAGTAATTTAAAGTCAAGGTAACAATGTGAAACGTATGAGCGCGAGAGTGCGCAAAAACAAATATTATTTAAATAAGAAATTACAAAGACGAAAATGACTGATACAAGACTTACAAATGACTATCCCTACAAGTAGAAATAAAAACAAACCTTGAACTGTGCAAACAATGTAGAAGGGAGGGCTGGGTGCACACTTTGAGGCCTGCTGAGGCTGTATGGTGGCTGAATGGGACTCGTGGAAACCTGTAGGAATTAATTATAGGAGGAACGGTTTGGCTGCTAGATGGATTGAAGGTAATGAGCTATCAGTTAGGAGGGTTTATGTGATTCCACATGAGTGTTAGTTGAGAATTATAGGGGCCGTTTGAGGTGGGGAGTGGGCTGGAATTTAGGAGGGAGTTAGTTGGGAAGGGGTCCGGTCAATAGCATAGGGGATAGTGAGAGAGGTGGTGTTATGGTTCTTATAAAATTATCTTATTTTATCGAGTTGTGTGATGTTCTCCTTATTATATTATTATTATTATGTGTCGGGCTAATTAAGTTAATGCCCTTGTATGTTTCTATTTAAGAGATCCTTGGGGTCTTGTTTAGGAGGAATGAAAAAGTCTAGTTTCTTGTCCCTTATTGTGAGATATTAGTAGCTCTCTCCTCTAACGTGCAAGCCCCGCATAGACAGCCACGGTTCCGTCTCCATGGTATCCTCCACCATTGCCATCTCCCCCCACTCCGGTCACCACTCCGACGAGTTATCACTGTTACGGAAGTAGGCCTGTAACAACTTGGTATCAGAGGGAGGTTCATGAGGCTAGCGTTGACTTTGTTGTGGCTGTCCTACTTGCTCTCACAGACACTACTGTTATTGGTGCCCTTCTCGTGGTGGACTTTCATATCATTATCGACCTCTTTGGGATCAAGTCCCCGAGAGGTTCATTTGACAAGCCTTCCCTCCTACACTTTAGTGATAGATCGTGTATCTGCACTATTGATCATCTCACAGGTGATGACTTTTGACATACACCCCCTGGTGAGCCACCTGATGGGCTATATCATTTGAAAGGTACCCATCACACTAGTGCTACGCACTATTTTGTCACCATCTACGTCGTCCCCACGGGAGATGATGTCGGTCACGCCGGATTTTTCTATCAACCACCCGGTAAGCCTCCTGATAGGCCACCCCATGTTAGTAATATCCAAGTCATTGTCAGACCTTCTCTTAGGAAGTGTGTCAAGTATGTTGCGCTCTATTTGCATCATTCGCTCCATTTGCACGAGTCAGTTGGATCACTTGTTCGTCATTTGCATGCATTACATGGGTCGGTTCGCCTACGAATAATAATGAGCAGTGAAAGTTATAAAACCCATGTAGATAAATGAAGGCGAGAACAAGTATTTAATGAAGACGAGAAAGTAATGGTGCGAGTCCGCCCAGAGAGGCTCCCCTCGGGGCCTACCAAAAAGTTAAGCGTCAGGCGAATGGGTCCGTACTTTATTATTAGTCGTATTGGGACAAATGCCTACCGGCTCGATATTCCGGCTAGTATGGGAACTCATCTGGTGTTTAATGTTGAGGATCTGACGCCGTACTATGAGCCTCACGAGTATGTAGACCCGAGCAGTGGATATGCCTAACCGCCCCACCCCCACCCCCACCCCCACTTTCATTGCCTTACCACTCTCTTACCCCACCTACGTCTAATGACCACCACAGTCCGCCCCGTACCACCCATCCACCTGAGAATTTGTCTTCTTTGGTTTCACCACCGGCACCGCCGATCGCACTGAGTTCCACCCTTCGAGAGATGAGCGATGAGAGCATCACAGAGTTCAGATTCCACCGGTTTGTTCCTACTTCAGATGGGTCGCGCTATCGCTACTTGGTACATTGGCGGGACCGCCCCGACGCAGTTGACGCTTGGATACTTGCAGCAAAGCTTGATCGATTTGCCCCTGGACTTCGACTTCAGCACGACCGTCTCCATTCACCGGAGATGACAACTTTTCAGTCAGGGAGAGTTGATGGGCGAGGACACTCTTCCGTCGACGACACTTGGACGACTCCCGACGGACCTCTTCGAGTTGTACCTGACATTCATCGAGAGAATTCTGATCCCAATTCATCGGGAGATGAATTTTTTCAAGTCGGGGTGATTGATGCGGAGCAGAGACGAGCACGAGCTTTGGGCCCGTTCGGGACTGATTTGGTGACTTACCATATATGGCGTGCCCAGATCGATGATCGGACTCCGCAGATATGTCCGGATCCACGTCGCGAATCAAAAACATATATTAGTTTATTGTTTTTGATTCATTAAACATGTATTTTAATGGTCTCTCCCACCGGCCAATCATATCCGTTGATTGGGATGCCTTAGTATTTCCTTTTATTATAAATATTGGTCTAAGAGGCTGAACCAAGTCATTGCAGAATTTGGAGACTCTTCTTCCCGGATTCCAGCGATCACCCCTCGGTGCCGACGCCATGGAGCCCTAGGTGACGACTCCTATGTTGGTTTTGTTGAAAGGGGGGCCCGACCCATCTTGGGAAACCCGGGGAAGAAGAAAGCCCCAGCCCGACTGCAGTCGGTGCACTCCAACCAAATCTCTCTGGGGCCCATCTTGGGAAATCCCGGGAAGGTTGTTGAGGCTCGGTCTTGAACCCGAGACCTCCTTTATCAAGTTCCTTCATGGAGTCCTGATACCCAACTGAGCTGAGCTTCAAGACCGAGCCTCAACAACCTTCCCGGGATTTCCCAAGATGGGCCCCGAAGAGATTTGGTTGGAGTGCACCGACTGCAGTCGGGCTGGGGCTTTCTTCTTCCCCGGGTTTCCCAAGATGGGCCGGGCCCCCCTTTCAACTGGTTTCTCTTCCCAAACCCTTCCCTACCTCTAGCCTTCATTTTCCACCCCTCACACCACTTATCCAGCCGCCGACAACCCTCCAAACTCCTCCCAAAACCCGCCGGCCTGCTGCCTTCCTGCAGCCCAATCTGCCACCTTCCCCTCTCCAAACCGCCCACTCCTCTTCAGGGAACCACCTCCAAATCGCCCTAATTCTCTAGATCAATTCAGATCTGAGAATTTCAACCCCCGATCCGTTATTTCCACCATTCATATTTCCTTTTTTGTCCGGATCCGCTCCCAAATATCGGATCCACCATTCCCTTGCCCGAATCTACTCCCTCGTGCTCGGATCTATTTATTTCCGGCCCGATCTCGCCATCCACCGCCGAGGACAGCCACCGCCACCATTTCCATGCCGCCGATTCCACCTCCAATCGCCGATTTACGCATCCTGCTCTGATTTCTTCAGTGTACCGGTTCAGCCCTCTACTTTGTGAGTTTTTTTGGTATTGGATTATTTGCATTGACATTTTCATTTAGTGAACTACTATATTTTGCTACGACTCTTGATAATAGAAATTTGTTTTGGTACACTAATAATTTGCATGAGGAAATATTCGCCGTGCGCTTCGCTTTGACCCTTCGAGTGGAGGAAGCCATTATAATTTGCCCAAAATTAAATATTTGTTTTCTATTTAAATATCTGCGTGGTGCTGAAATTACATTGCTTTAATTTATTCATCAAAATACCGATCATTACATTGTATGTAGATTCGGATTAGCGTGCCACTTTTGCACTACCACCTAGAGTCGTAGGTTTTGTGCACCAGTAGCCTACCCCTACATCATGTCTGCACGCCAACATCTTCTCCGTTGCGATTCTCGGCCCCTCCAAGTCCAGCTGCACCACTGCCTTTGACCACCCCAAGCACAGTTATTTCCCCGTTGCCCTCTCGCCCATCCTGTCGCCAACAGAGCCAACCTCCCCTCCTGTGCAGGATCCTCGCTAACTAGTTGTTGTCTGCGTGCTTCAAACCCCCGCGCGAACGACGCTCTTCAAACGCTTACATTTCTCTGCGTCGATTCAGACGCCTCTGACATGCAACTTCCTCCGTCCCAGCGACGTACCCGCAGATCGATTCCATTAGCAGCAAAGGACTCACACGACTCTCTCCGCGTCGACGTCAGTTCCACATGCGCCCCTATTGCTTTCGAGTCTTGCACGCCTCTGCTCCTTTCGAGCCCTACACGCCTCTGCTCCCGCTTCCCCTTTTCATCCCTCGAGCCCAACAAACTATATTTTATTAAAACTACCGTTGTTCCCGTTGGATAAAATTAGGAATGAATTGTGTAAATGAGACATCCGAGGAGAGTGCATAAACCTGCTGATAACCCCAACCACAAAGGACATGTCAGGTCTTATAACCGTTAGGTAAATTAGTTTTCCAACAAAGCGTCGATAGTATTCCAGATTTGAGAGTAGATGATCTGTATCCAAGCTTCCATCACAAAGCTTATGATTGACATCCATGAGAGTTTTGGTCGGCTTGCATCCAGAGTAACCGACAACCAGAAGGAGGTCGATACAGTACTTCCGTTGAGATAGGACAAGACCATCCGGTCATCTCGCGATCTCAAGTCCGAGGAAGTATCTGAGGTTCCCCAGATCTTTTGTTTGAAACACAGAGCTCAGGTACTTTTTGATCATTTGTATTTCCTTTGAGTCATCACCTGTGATTAGGATGTCATCGACATATACTTAGAGAAACACAGTGCCTGTTGTGTGATGTCGAGTAAACAGAGAGAAGTCTGCCGAGCTCCGATTAAAACTAATCTCTCGCAGAACTCTATTGAATTTGTCGAACCATGCCCGGGGGATTGTTTGAGAGCATAAATCGATATTTTGAGGTGACAAACCCGGGACTCTTCCGTGGTCTCAAACCCCAGTGGTTGTTGCATGTAGACGGTTTCTTGCAGATCACCATTCAAAAAAGGCATTCTTGATATCCAATTGATGTAAGGGCCATTGACAATGCACAACCACTGAAAGGACACGAACCGTGTTGAGCTTGGCCACTGGAGAAAATGCTTCTTCATAATCTAGACCCTGTTGTTGAGTAAACCCACGAACCACCAGACGGCCTTTAAGACGGTCATTTGTCCCATCAGGAGCATGCTTGATGACAAAGACTCATTTACACCCCACCGTAGTCTGGCCTAGAGGAAGAGGAACTATATCCCACGTCCAATTAGCCTAGAGGGCTGTCATTTTTTCGTCCAGAGCTGCCCGCCAACCTGGATGTTGAAGAGCCTCCTGCTCAGAGTTAGAGACAGAAACAGAGGATAATGAAGTAGTAAAGGTGTGAAGCACCGAGGATAGGCGATGCAAACACATAATTTGCCATGAGATGAGCGGTTGAGGCCGTTGTTGGATCATCAGGCCGTAGAGTGTCAGAGGTCGAAGTCGATTGCACGGGGCGACGAAGCGAGTAGGACGACGAGTATAGACACGAATAAGAGAGGGTTTTTGAAGAACGGGAGCTGGGTTGGGCAGAAGTGGAGGTGGAGGAGAGGTAACATGAATAACAGGTCTTGGCAAAGGTTGTGGTGACAGAGGTGATGTTGGAGCGTTGAAGTACAGTTGATCTTCCCGAAAAGTAACGTCAGCAGAAAAGGTCATCTTGCGGGTAGTAGGAGAATAACACACATAGCCTTTCTGGGTACGGGAGTATCCGACAAACATGTATTTGGTTGTCCGGGGATCCAACTTGTCCGATGACGGACCAAGTGTGTGACATAGCAGGTGCAACCAAAAATGCGAGGCGGGAGAGAGAACAACAGAGTAGACGGGAAAAGTAGACTAAACGGGGTAGCATTTTGTAGAACGGAAGAAGGGAGATGATTAATGAGATAACATGCTGTCGAAAGAGCAAAATTCCAATACACCTTGGGAACATGCATTTGAATCATGAGAGCGAGCAATAGCAAGGAGGTGTCTGTTTTTACGTTCGGCAACACCATTTTGCTGCGGTGTGTAAGCACAAGAAGTTTGGTGAATAATGCTAAATTCAGAGCAGATATTGACAAACTCATTGCTAGTGTATTTACGAGCATTATTAGTACGAAGAGTTTTAATATTGGCGGAGAAATGCGTTCGAGTTTCAAGAACAAAAGCCCGGAACACACGGGGAAGTTCAGAGCGATCAGTAGTAAGTATAACCATGTCGTTCGAGAATAGTCATCAATAAAGGTGATAAAATACCGGTAGCCAGATATACTAGATATTTTATACGGCCTAAAACATCAGAATGCACTAAAATAAAAGGAGCAGAGCTCCGAGTACAATGAGGAGAAAAAGATGCATGATGTTGTTTTCCCAAAATACATGAATTACACGTAAAAAGAGAAGAAAAATATCAGGTAGGGCCTTCTTGAGGACTGGTAGAAGAGCATGCCCAAGACGTCGATGTCAATCAATGAAGGAGACTGATGAGAGGATGATAGGAGAATCATCAAGAAGATAGAACCCGTTGTGCAGTCGTCCTTTACCAATGATACTCCGCGTCCGTCGATCTTGCATCATAAAAGAAGTAGAGGTAAATGTGACAGATAATTCAAATTGGCAGTGAGACGACTAACAAACAGTAAATTAAATGGGGAGCCCGAGACATAAAGAGTCGAGCAAAGAGATATAGATGAATTCAGAAGGATATCAGCAGAGCCGGAGATAGGGACGGTAGCGCCATTGTCCACAGTGATACACTTAGGATCAAGGTTGTCAGGATCGAGATCCTAGCTAGGATCGTTTCGGGGGTTGGATCGGATCAGATCGTAGGATCGGATCGAGAATCATAAGATCCTACTACATTCATAAAGTAAGACTTAAAATAAGCAATAACATAGAGAGACTTGAGTTACAGAACCTAATCAGCCATACATACACAAAAATATAAATATAAAGTTCAACTTTTGCAGCGGAGTATTAAACCAAAAAAAAAAACCGTAACCACATATGAGAAGTTTCGGCTTAATTTTAAAAATACCTACTTGCACTTGCCCAAGAAATGATATATTAAGAATTTATTAACGTAGCACTCCCACAAAATCAACACAACATAAATTGATAGCATAGATGATGAATTGTATGTAATTGCATAACGTGTGAGGAAAAATATTACATTAACCTTCGGAAAGTGCCTAGCTAATTCAGCTTGAAAGCATCTATCAAAAAGAGCAAAGTGTAAACGCAGATATGGAAAGTGGAAAGTGAAATACCTGGATGTCCTGGATAGGGCTCCGAAGTTTGGCTTCCAGACGAAGGTGGTTGTCGCTGATGGACGAAGGTGGCTGCCGTTGACGCAGATCTGGAGCTGGACTACGAGGCAGAATAAGAAGAAATCAAATAAGAAGAAATAAAAAGGAAGCAGGAGAAGAGGAAATCAAAAAGAAGAAGCAGGTGAAGAAGAGGAAATCAAAAAGAAGAAGCAGGTGAAGAAGAGGAAATCAAATAAGAAGAAATAAAAAAGAAGCAGGAGAAAGAAGATGAAGAAGAAGCAGAAGAAGAAGAAGCAGATGAAGAAGAAATCAAGAAAAAGAAATCAAGAAGATGAAGAAATCAAGAAGAAGAAATCAAGAGGATGAAGAAATCAAGAAGAAGTAGCAGGAACATCCTGTGTTAAAGCCCTTAGACTGAAGAACTCGGCGAACAGAGTGTACCCATTCAAAAAAGTTCTTCTTCCCTGTCAGAAAGATAATAGTGATGCGTAACTCGTCCCGTAGTTCAGGAGCTAGAGTAGACATTGTTGCAGGAGTAGTAGTAGACGTATCCATGAGGAAGAGGGAAGCCCGTTACACAGGACAACTAGCCGGCAAAACAAGCAAATCGCACACCAGAATAGGAGGCTGGCAAGAGACTCAGTCCGCAACACACTGCAAGCCGCAGAAAGGAAGAGGAGATCGCAGCGGCAGCGGCAGCGGGCAGACCGCGCGGCAAGCAGAACAATCCGCGGAGAACAGAACAACCCGTGACGAACAGAGCACACCAAGCGGTCAAGCGGCAAGGAAGAGAGAAGTCGCAGCGGGTATACCGTGCAACAAGCAGCCGACAGACCGCGCGACAAGAAGACGCGCGGGAAGAAGAGAGAAGCAGACCGCGCGGGTAGACCAAAAAATGTGCGGACAGCGAAACAAACCGCGCGGTCAGGAGAAGCGAGAAGGAAAGTGAGAAAATTGCGGTTTAGAGGAAGCAGTTAGACAAGATGAGAAGAGGCCGCGGTAAGAAGAGAAGTCCGACACTAGTAGTCAGCGACTAAAGGAGCAAAGGCTGAATCCGCTAAGAGAGACCGCGTCGGAGAGGACGTCAGCGAGAAGAGCCGCGATCAAGGAGAAGAAGGTGTCGTGAATAGATGAGATTAGACCGTGGGAGAAGACTTGTCCCATAGGTAGCCGCTGATACGCGTGGTCATAGCACCACGACAAAAAAAAGGAGTCCTGTAGGTAGGAAGAGAAGACTGTGCGAGAAGGAGGAGCCCACCACGCAGTAGCAGAAGACACCGGGTAGAAGACCGCAGAGACTGGCGGTTAAAACAGAAGAAGCCGCTCGACTTAGGAGGTAGGACCGTATGACTTTGATACCATGTAGAGAAGTACACCAGAAATTAGGAACAAAATGATCAACCTTGTAAATATGTAAATACAATGAATGAGTACATATATATAAGAGAAAAAGAGAAGAGCCCCTTATACAAAATGTGAGACTAATACAACAAGAGAAAAAAAGGGTCATTTAGATGAACCTTTACAATGTCTTTTCTAACAATATCGAACAGATTGTTAATCTAGGATATGTATATTTTTTATTTTATTTAGCTTGTTTTGGCGGCTGCCATGATCAAAGAATCGTGACCATTCATGACTCCTCCTTAGCCTATATATAGTGGTAGAAGGCTCATTCGAGTGCAAAACTTGGGCATCCCATCCCCTCTCCCTCCTTGGTCGGTCAAACCTTTCCCTTCCACCTCATTTCCAGCCAACCCTCCTCTTCCCCACCTCCCATCACCATTTACCCACCTCCGACCACCATTCCCGCACCCACCTCCGACCAATAACCCTACCTAGGGCCTCCATCCCACCACTACCCCAATTACTAATATTACTTGACTGCTATCCACCCACTCACAATAACCCTATCTATGGCCGCCATCCCATCACTATCGCAATTTCTAATATTACTCCACTGCATTCCCCCCACTCACAATATCCACTTTACCCATTATTTCCACAGTAACTGCACCTTACCCATTTACGTTTAACTCATTTTACCGTAGTCCATGCCCTCCTAATTCATTCCCACCACTAATTCCCCTCCCACTCATAGACCCCACTCCCCATTACCAAATTGAGGCCCCCATGTCGCCCATTACCCTCAGTCGATCCCCATTTTCCCACCAAAATGTTGATTGTTGTGGGGTCCCTAAAACTTCTCATTTCCTGCACAGAACCGGCCCCTGGATAGCATTCCGAGCACTGGCAGACTTGGATCAGCCTGCCAGCCCTTGTCCAGGAACATCATGAGCTCTTCCTCGCTCCCCAGACCATTAGATCCTTTCCCCACTCTCCCTTCCCTTGGGCAGCCCACTGGCCCACCTGGAAATTCTCAAGCAATATCTAAAGAACGTCTGCTTAGTTTCCCGCCTTTCGCTCCAACTTCAAATTTCTCCTCCAACTTCAAATTTCTCCTCCAACTACCACAGAGCCTCCTACCCTGTAATTATTGTAATATTGTTGTTTGGTTATCATTTCTTGGCATTAAATATTGTGTGAATTCTCTGTTTTGGGTAATATTAAGTTAATCTTTATCTCCAAGTTTCTTGTCATTTGTTGAGATTTATTCGTTCGTGCATTTATTTTCTAGTTCTCTTACATGTGTACTATATCAAGTGTTTCTTTAGTTTGTTGTTGTACTTGAACATGGCTAGTTTTGTTGTCATTTATCAATTTAATTGTAACAAGACAGGACATGTTCAGACTCTCATTATGCAGTTTGATGCTCTTATTTAGCATGACTGTATTGGGTGTTTTAGGAGAGGCAATTTGATTTTCAAATCACTCGTTTGACAAGTTCATATTCAATGAACTCCCATTCGGGGAATTCTCATTTGCAAGCTATTATTGGCTTGGTGCAAGATATTGCCATATATAGTTCACTTGCAATAGTGGCCCTGTTCACAGCTAGTGCGAAGCTCCGTGTTTAGCCATTACGACACTCTCAACCCCACGACTAACCAAAGAGGAGAGTGTGCAGCTTGGCACATCATCGTCATGACCATCTCGTCAAGGTACGAGTCTTACATTGTTTTTCCGATTTTATGCCGAGCTCGAAAAAAACAGGGATTGCGTAATACCAATACTCCTTGAGATCAAAAGTACACGTGGAGGACATGACAACAAGTCAATGCGACGACATTATCAGGTCAAGTAGGCGAGCTTAGTAGATCACCTCGGCGAGCTCAACAAATCACCTCGACGAACTTAACAGATCACCTCGGCGATGTCAGCAGATCACCTCGACGAACTCAGTAGATCACCTCGTTGAGCTTAGTAGATCACTTGACGAGCTTAGCAGATCTCCTCAGCTAGATCAACGGATCACCACAGCGAGTTCCCATTGACCTCGCATGGGGGTGGCCCATCTACTGATAGCAAGGTACTCCCCCTCATGCATTTGCTTATATGTTTCCATTGTAACATGAGTGAGACAGTTGACACCTCGCGAAGGTCGTCCATTTGAAGATTTGGCAACCTTGCCTGCATTCCCCCGAATTTGCACAACACTTGGTTTGGAGGGGAGTTCTTATGCACTCGTGGGTATGCAGAACGACCTCCATGTTGTAACACAACCATGTCATCAAGCAATAAGCTTCTTTGCCTCTTGCTTTTGTGGTCACTCGCGAACTTGTAACCTTCGAGCATACTATACCGATTTTTGCGAGTTGAGACCTTGGCTCCTTACGGGCCGAGATCTTGGCTCCATCATATATGGTTCTCAATACTTGTTTTAGATGGAAGTGGCGAGTAATATGTTGGACCAATTGATGCAGACATGAATAAGAGAAACGACAATAACATGAAGATAGACTATTACATTAAACTTGGAGACATGCTAATGTAGGGTAGGATGTGGGATGAGCGAAAACAATGCAAACCTAGTGGATGGTGGAATGTTTGCTTACAAACTCAACACTACATGAGATCTGACCATGCTTCGACCATAATCAACATTGAGGAATAAACATGAAACCCATGCAAGAATAAATAAACAAGCGATAAACAATATTCTTTGGGCTAGCAAGCAAAGACTTTCCTCCGCGTGGAGGGCCAAAATAAACGCGCGGCAAATGGTTCTTTCTGCAAATCACAATAACATATAGGATAAACTTCCACAATACTAAATTCCCAAGCAAACGAGAGTTCACAATACCATATTTAATATAAAAGAAATAAGATCCCTACAACAAATAACAACTCACAAAGCATAAGGGCTGTCGTAGGAGAGGATTCAGTGATGCCAATAACGGTGATCGGGAGAGGCCTCGGTGGCTGGAAAGGGGGGGGAGGAGGTCGGGTGGCTGTCGGACAATGGATAAACTGCAGGTTGGAGGGGAAATAAGGGCAGTGGTGCAGGATTTCTATAGGGAAGGCTGACGACTTGCCGGAGAAGGGGATGGGGTGGTGGCTGCTGGATTTTGGGTGTCAGCAGGGGTTTATGCAGGGAGGAGAGGGGGCGACTGGTGTTTATGCAGAGAGAGGGTGGGTGGCTGGGGTTTATGTAGGGCGAGGATGGGGTGACTGGGGTTTATGCAGAGAGAGGGTGGGTGGCTGGGGTTTATGTAGAGTGAGGATGGGGCGGCTTGGGTTTATGCAGGGAAAGGGTGGGGCGGCTAGGGTTTGTGCAGAGAGAGGGTGGGGCAGCACAAAATATTTTTGGAAGAGGGAGGCGACATTGATGATTGTTGTATCTGGGTGCGACAACAAAAAAACAATGAAGGGGGAGGGGAGGCGGCGACGAGCGGTTTTAGGGATGGAATAGGGGGGCTATGAATGAGGGATACCAAAGGGGGGAGCACACCTTGAAGTCGTCACCTAGGGCCTCACAGAGTCTTCACCGTAAGGAAATCACCAAATTTCAGAAATAATCTTCTCCCAAAATTTGCAATGACCCTATGACAGCCCCCACACACTTTATTTATAATAAAACCAAACTCGGGTACCCTGCATACAACATATATGATTGACCGAAGATTCGGCGGGCCAAATACATGAAATAAAACCGAAACATAACAATACAATATATGAGAAAGTATGGAAATGACGAGCCGGACATATCCTTGGAGTCAGATTGCCGATCCGATCAAGTCCTACGTGAATATACGAACGCCCACCTTGTGGTGAGCTTACTCCGATGCATCCCCATCACATGCTCTCACTGAAATAATGCACTTGAGAAAGATGTAATTAGAATCCTTAAGTGGGAGATGCAAAATTTATAGTTCCAGGATTTCCTTGGAACATATTTATGTTGGAAGATCCATTATGCCCATTATGTATTTATGTTTTCATTAAGCATTGAAGTAAAGACTAGAGGACAAAATGACAAAACATAGAAATCGCAATGCAACAACAAATTAGTCGTAGGATCAAGGTTGTAGATGTCGGATATCAGGGACACGTTGGTTTAGGTTTTTAATGTCGGTTTTAATATGTTGGGGGATATATCGGAGATATTTCATATATCTGGTTTTTATATTATATTATTTATATGTGTGATTCTATATAAATATAATCATTTTTAATTTATATATATTAATATATAAATAATTTGATATTTATTGAACTCTTAAATCTGCCAAATTAATATAAATATTTTATGTTACACAAGTAATCACTGTATAACACGTGAAATAAAGGAAGTGGAAGCAAGAAGTCAGGAAGTTGTTGATGATAATGGAAGATAAAAAACTTTTAGTGCATAATTCAAAGCACATGCATAATTGAAGTCTACGACGGACGTGAGCAGGTCATATGAATGACAAAAATCAACCTGAACAATGACATGATTTTTGCTTATTGTCTATTAGACCATAGACGCTTGTTAAAATAAATTGAAAAAAAATCAGTTGATAACTTGTCGGGATATATCTGCTGATATATCGGCGAATATATCGGTCAATATCAGATATATCAGAGGATATATTCCATAAGGATATTTTGCAAAAAAATATCGAAAACGTTTCGTTTTGTCCATAAAACCTTTATGTCGTCCAACATGTCGGCCATGTCGGAGGATATCCACAACACTGCGTATGATAGAATGATATTTCATACACGCATGCATGTTTCATAAATAAATTTAATAATTGGATACATTGTAATATAGTTTAAATGATAAAACTTATGATCATTATTGCATAATCTTAGAATTTAAGAATTTTTTTTTAAAGTGAGAAAGATATCAGACTGAGAATGATTTAAATAGAGAATAGGAGATAGAAAACAAAGATTGATATAGGATATGCTGGAGTTTAAGCTGTCATAGTTGATGAACAATTTGCGCCTAAAACAATTTAAGTTCTGTTCGAGGGTTTTATTTTATAAGAAGAAAGTGGTGCTATGTGGAATGACTTGCTGAAAACTTGAAAAGCCAAAAATTTGTTTTTTACTTCATGTATATTCAACATGTCTCTAATTCATACAAAACTGATAGGAGTATTTATGCTTTGTAGATCAAACACTAATCTATAGTTGTGTTTTATTTAGTAATACAACTTGTTTTTCCTTTTTTTGTTCTATCATTTGCAGAGAATTTTTGTTGGTCCCTTCTGTACAATTGGGTCTGAAGCAAAGATTGGAAATGCTTGTAAATTACACACTGGAAGCCATGTAATAGGCAATACCGAGTTAGGTGACAGTTGCTGTGTGCTGAGGTGAGTTTAAGGAAGCATAAACGTTGCGGTTCAAAATGCGTGTTTTTGACCTGTGATGTATTATTTTTGATTTAATTACCACTTAGTAGGAAGTCTAATAGTTGTGGCCTAAGATTTTACAACTTAGAGGCATTGTTTTGGATTTAATTGTAACATCTACTATTCCTATAAACTTGTTTATAGGAGAAAGCAATTCTTATATAAGGCTGATTCTCACCCGTCATCACTTTCCGGTGTAGCAACATTCTATGGAAAGTTTGATATATCATGATATGATGTACGTGTATTGGAAAACTGTATGCTTTTAAATACTAATACATGAAACACATGAGTTCTCTTGCTTATTGAACATTACAAGATCTAGAATGGGGTGTTCAGCCCTCTTTGGGAGCGGTTCAATCTTTATATCTTCAAACTTCATTGTTTAGCTTTTACCAAAATTATGGGTTTTCATGGTGCATATAAAAACTGATCAAACTTAGGGACAATGTTATTCTCTTGTTATATTAGACAACTACTCAGTTTATTTTTCTATCTGATAATCCTTTCAAATCATCCTTTGCAATATTATGCAATTTACTTGAATAATAGATTTGATTTTCTGATGTTTTGTTATGCTTCTCATGTTGGAACTTGAAATGGTAGACAGTGGTGCTATTGTTGGTGCTGATTTACCAGGTCGCACAATTATTGGAAGTAACAATGAAATTGGATATCACGCTGTCATAGGGGTGAAGTGCCAGGATTTGAAGTACAAGGTTAGTTGACTTGAGTAGTTTCACTACTTACAACTCTAGTCGACTTTAATTAGTTATGCTTACGGTGAGTTTTTCTGTTAGGTTTTTTGTTTCTTCACAGATTTTCATCCTTTTCAATAAGAAAAGACTAGTTGGTAAAGCATATGTGATTCTTGAATTATTTTTTATGTAAATGTCTTTGTTCTTAAAAGTAGCTGTAAAGCCGTGAACACAAAATTGCATTAATTAATTTTTTTGTTCTAAAAATAAATACAAGCACATGTATACATATTTAAAGGTATGAGGAGTGACAACTCAATTGCAAACCAAAATGCAGGACTAATCTATACAAGATGGAAACCACTCCTAATGGGCCATAGATGTGGACCTTTAACTGTGGGTTCTAATACAATATTCTTTCTATACTCCCCCTGTAAGTTGGAGCATACGTATCGTAGACTCTAAGCTTGGAAACAAATTAACGATAGAGTGACCGAGGCAAGTCCTTTGTGAAGATATCGGAGAGTTGATTGACAGTGGAAACATGTCGGAGATCAATTTTGTGGAGTTATACTTTTTTCTGATGAAGTGGTAGTCCACTTCAATGTGTTTGGTTTGTTCATGAAAAATAAGTTTTTTGCCCATATGAATAGTCTATTTACTATCGCAATGAAGGAATTCTAGAGATAGAAGAGATACATTAAGATTAGTGAGAAGACTCTCGAACCAAGTAAACTCGGAAGCGGTAGAATCCATTGAATGATACTCAATTTTGGTAGATGAGCATGCCACAACCGCCTGTTTCTCGCTTCGCCAATTGACCATGCGTCCTCCAAAATGTGTGTAGTTCTCGCTTGTTGATCGAGGATCATCAATAGAGTCTACATCAGAGTAAGCAATCAATGAGAGGGAAGATGAAGGCTTAAATACAAGCCTCAGATAGATAAGTTTGTCAACCAGCCGACACCGACAATAGTATTTCGGGTTTTCTAAGAGAAGATTATAAGAAAAATCGTGAACACAAAGCTTGTGATTTATATCCATGGTGTGTCAGCTGACTTACACCCTAATTATCCGACATCCAGTAAAGGATCAGTTCCATACTTCTGTTGTGATAATACTAGCCCATCATGTTGTCGAGATACCTCAATACCTAAGAAATATCTGAGATGTCCCAAATCTTTGGTATGGAATTGAGAGGCCAAGTGCTCTTTGATCATGGAGATACCAGTTTGATCTTGCCCTCAAATAGGGGAAAGTCAAGCTTCACGCAACGCAAGACACTGCTTCTCGCGGACCAACTCTTGGGGGGACTTTACGTGTAATGTGGTCCCCCTGATTGGATCTCGTCGTGGGATGATGTCCGATTGGGTGGCAGACACAGACAATTGATGCGAGAGATAAGGGCGTCAAATGTGGTAAGATTCGATGCTTGTTACTAAGCTGTTTGAGTTGCTTGGTCAACAATTATCTTTTGGATGGAATCCATGACTTGAGTGAGGGTAAGAACACCTTCGTCCATGGTTGCTAGACTTGCTTTGGGGGTACTCAGAGGTGGCA
The DNA here is from genome assembly GCA_039513925.1 of Platanthera zijinensis. NCBI lineage: Eukaryota > Viridiplantae > Streptophyta > Magnoliopsida > Asparagales > Orchidaceae > Platanthera > Platanthera zijinensis. Next base: position 16,600,414 of record CM077092.1, read on the forward strand.
AGAATGGAGGTTGAGAATTGAACAACCCGAGGCAGAGTGTGGTGGGGACAGAAGTGAAGTGTTGACGGTGGTTTGTGAAGCCAATCGAAGGTACACGTTAATCGTCGACCGAGTGGAATAGAATTCCTGGCGGTACATTGAGGGCTGAAGAAGTATCAAAAGATAGATGGTCTAGCAGCGTCGTGTGCGGAAAATGTCGGGCACTGAGCGTCACAGTGCCAGCTGGGTGAGTAGGGGATCGAATGTTATCATGCGCTGGGGAGTGATCCGGAGCTGGCAGATCGTGCAACCTTGTGTGTTGGGAGTCTTTGCGTTGGCAAAGTGAGCAGTGGACTGAGCGATGTCATGCACTGGTCGGGTGGTCAATGAAGGAAACCGAGATGTGTTGGATTTTTTGTTGCGCGATTGTGCAGAGGGAAATCGGGGGCCTTAGAATGGCGGAATCACCTTCGAGGTGACATTGCTGGCCCTCGTGCAGGAATTTCATGAACATAGTCTCTCAATTGATGCATACATTCCCGAGCGTGCGGAGCCAAGCCACTCCTAGAATGGTGTCGTGACTGCCCAAGCCGAATATGTAGAAGTCCGTGGTCACGGAACAAGACCCCACAAAGAGAGAGACAACAGTGCAACGACCCTGAGTCGGTCAGTGGTGCCCATCAATCCGGGGAGGGAATCAAGAGAAGACGGAGCAGCTACACCAGGTGCTCAGAGATGAGATTGTGGCTTGCGCCGCTGTCCACCATGATGACGATCAGGCGATCCCGCAGTGTGCCCGAGAGCTGCATGGTCTGCTGGCCGGCGATCCCGCCCGTCGAGGCACAAAATAACTCCAGGCGGTGGAACGTAGCTACGGGGGGTGGGGGTCCAGAAGTGTTTTCCCCGCTAAGAGCTCTAGGGACTCAAAGTCGGCCAGGGTCACCTTAGGGTCGGCGTCACCGTTGATGGCGTGGAACTCCTTCATGGCGCACTCATGGTTGGTGGATTAGGGTTGGCAACACTGAAAACAGAGACCCTTGCTATGAACTTCATTGTAATCGCTATTCGAGATGAGCTGAGGGGCCGTTGGGCGGCCCGACCAGTTTCCCTAAGGCGGAGGCCGCAGTGGAGGAGCCGTGGCTAGTGGTCGCCAAGGTGGTCGAGGCTGGTGGTCGCCAGGGTGGCCGAGGCTGGTGGTCGCCAGGGTGGCCGAGGCTGGTGGTCACCAAGGTGGCCGAGGCTGGTGGTGGTCGGTCGTAGGGGCAGGTGACTGAGGCTGGTGGTGGTCGGTCATAGGGGCATGTGGCCGAGGGAAGAGGTCGACCTCCACAAGACGCGCAAAGTCCATGCTGTCCGAGACTGTATGATGGTGGTGCGTGCAGAGACAAGATCGGATATGTGGCAGTAGACCCTGCATGAAGAAGCCCAGGTAATGATCGGGTGGTAGCCCATGAACGTGGGAGACCAGGGCGACGAACTCATCGACATAGTCGTCCAGGCCTGCTGTCTGGTGGATGTTACAAAAACGCTCGATAGCGGTGGAGCCGGAGTAGCGAGTTTCATATCGCTTGATCATCTCTTGCTTGAGCTCGGGCCAGGAGAGGAACGGGTTGGTTTGGCGTAGTCACCAAGCCCAGTGGAGTGTCGAGCCATCTATGACAACCACCGTTGTAGACACCTTGTCGTGCTCTAGTGTGTAGTTGAGGTCGAAATATTGTTCCACCTTGGCGATCCAACTCATCGGGTCAACGCCGACGAAGGCAGAAATATTGAGGGAGAGGATGGGCCGGCCCGAAATGCACAGAGGAGTGGTCCCTGAAGGAATGGGTTGCGGCCCGTCACCTAGGAGAGAGCCGTCGTCCGCGGGTGTGCCGGAGCCGGACGCGGCGGAGACGGCGACGGTGGGCTCCTGGAGGGAGTTTATCTTGGAGTGGAGGGTGAGGAGCGAGGCGTGCATGGAGGCGAGTTGCTCCTGATCCTCCAAGCGGCGGCTTAGGTCTTCGGTGGTCGCTTCCGGAGGGAGATCTCCGACCAAGCGTATGCTGGGTGCCATGGCTGGGATCGGCAGAGCGGAAGGGATGCACTGGAATCGGCGGAAACTGCTTGAAGCCGCGAAACGGATGGATGCGGTGGACACCTGCGGAAATCCGATGGATCAGGGTTGGGGTGCAGCTGAACCGGCGGGTACGGGCCGAATGCGGTGGAGGCTGCAGATTTGGAATGGATGCCGACGAAACCGCCTCCTGGGACTTATTGGAAGGAGTTGATCTTGGAGTGGAGGACAAGGAGAGAGGCGTGCATGGATGCAACAAGTTGCTTCTGAGCCTCCAAGCAGCGGCTTAGGGCTTCGGTGGTCGCATCCGGAGGGAGATCTCCGACTGAGCGTGTGTTCGGAGCCATGGCTCATGGCTGGGAATGGCGGAGCTTAAGGGATGCACTGGAATCGGTGGAAACCACTTGAAGTCGCAAAATGGCTGGATGCGGTGGACACTTGCGGAAATCCGACGGATCGAGGCTGGGGTGCGGCTGAACCGGCGGGTCTGGTCCGGAATGCAGCGGAGGCTGCGGATCTGGAATGGAAGCCGGCAAAACCGCCGCCCGGGTCTTCCTGCGATAGTCTGCGACTCAAAACAGAGAAGACGGCGGGCAGCGATTGCTGCCAGCGAGGGACGCCGACGCGAGGTGGTAAATCAGTGGTCCGGACGTCGGAGTGCGGCTGGAAGGGCGTGAATTCAGTTGTAGATCGGCTGGAGAACAACGGTCGGCGGCCGAATGGGGCGGACCTGGCGTGGATCGGTAGAACTGGATGGCGGGCGACCTTTCTGCGTCGAAACAGGGCGACGTATGGGAAACCTGGCGAGGAAAAATAAAACGGCACTGGAAACGGCGGAACGTCCGAGCGGCTAAGGCAGAACGTCGGTGAGCGGTGTGAGGTATCGGCAAAGGCGGGCAAGAGACGTATCAGCACAAACGGCACGAGGAAACGACGATGCGGCTCGGTAGCGCAGCGGAAGGGGCCGCCTGCCAATATCACGTGAAATCGGCGCAGGATCGGGCACGAAGAGGCCTTGGGGGGCGATCATGAGCACCAGCGGCGAGATGGCGGGCGGTGAGGCAGGCCATGCCATATTGATGCGAACCCGAGAGGAATTCGGTGGGAGGAGGGCCGACGGAGGTAAGGGAGACGAAGAGAATTGGGGTTGAGAGGAAAATCTTAGGGAACTACCCTAATTCTCATTCATCCAAGTATAATAAAAAAGGAGTACAACTCCACCCCTTATATGTGCGGGGTGCGAATAGAAAATGCGAGAAAATTAAAGGCGTACGCAACATAATATAAAGTAACATTGTGCAAAATAAGTAAAATAGTCACGTCGGCGCCAAGTCTTCAGTCTCTCCTCCCAACGGACTCGACGTCGTCTTCCTCCGCGTGTAGACCCGTCACGTCGTCTCGTCGGCGAGTGTGTGTCCCGTCGGCATGCACAACCGTAATAGCCCCACATTGAGTTAAAGATCAATGCGTGTACTGATGCAGATTGGGTTGGATCTGTTGATGAGACATTCTACCTATGGATACTGCACTATGGTTGGTGGAAACTTGGTCTCGTCGAGTAGCAAGAAGCAACGAGTTGTTGCCCGATCCAGTGCTAAAGTTGAGTTCCGGGCTATTTGCCTATGGGATTTATGAAGAGCTATGGCTCCGCTCGTTGATGAGTGACGTAGGCAAAATGAGGAGGGGCCTCTTAGACTATTTTGTGATGATAAGGCTATGATTAACATCGCTTATAGTGTTGTTAAACACGATTGAATTAAACATATTGAAGTTAACTGATATTTTATTAAGGAAAACATTTAGATAGGAGTTATTTGTACTGTGTTGTTTCCTCTGAAAGACAACTTGTTGATGTTCTCACCTAGCGTCTGTGTGGAAGTGTTACTGTAAAAATTATTGACAAGCTAGGCATGAACAGTATCACTAGCCCAACTTGAGGGGAGTGTTAGAATAGTTTGCATTAAGCATTTTTCCTGTTTACATTTCTACTCCTATATGTATCTCTCTTTTATATGGGAGGGGTCTCTGGTCTTTGATAATCCGATTTTATTTTCTCCTAACAGCAGTTCTTGACTTTTTCACTTCCAAAAGTTCATTACTCTTTTCCGACTGGTTTTTAGGTCGGGGACGAGTGCTTTCTAATTGTTGGTGACAACAATGACATCAGAGAGTTCACATCTATTCATCGATCTTCCAAATCAAGCGATACTACGGTATTTATGGATAATAGGCTTAGGCGAACCTTTTCTATCAGCACATAGTTTTATTTCTTGTAATATTTGCTCAGGTTATTGGTGATGGAAACCTTATTATGGGTTCTTGCCATATTGCTCATGACTGCAAAGTAGGTAACAACAATATTCTTGCAAACAATACTTTGTTAGCAGGACATGTTGTAATTGAGGTAATTCCTTCTCCCATTTAAGCTTGTTTCTGTAATGTTAGTTCCATCCAGTGGCTATTTGTTACTAAAAGATAATTTATGTTCTGTAGGATTGCATTCATACTGCTGGGGCTATTGTTATTCATCAATTTTGTCATGTTGGATCATACTCCTTCATAGGTGGCGGGTCTGTGGTATGTTAGCTTTCTTCGTTTCATATTTTCTACGATCATTCTCCTGTTATTTTCTACGATCATTCTCCTGTTTCTCCTTGACACTCCGCTCTCCAAGAGAGCCAAAAGCTAAGTCCAAAAAGGAGGCTCATCTAAAGATACTACCACTCCTATATATAGGCGAGTGAGGAAATGCAACATGCAATATTACCCATGGGCTACATAGACTAATATCAGCGTGTAGCGGCCCACATCGTATCATTTTCACCCAGCTGCAAGTATCCTTGCATTATGAAATTCCAACTTGTGATTGGAAATTTTCCACTCCATTTACTTTTTAAATTTTTTTTCTAAATTGCTTCAGTAATTTGAATTTTCTTTTCTAGATTTCACAAGATGTTCCAAGGTACATAATGGTTTCTGGCGACAGAGCAGAAATTCGTGGTTTGAATCTTGAGGGTCTTCGACGTCACGGATTCTCCACTGCAGAGGTTTGTTTAGACTTCATGTTAAACCCTTTTCTTCCAACATAAAATCGAATCTGCTGGAGATTTTGCATAACATTTGCATTTAGTTTGCATTGCCGTTTTCCTCCATTTATCTTGTAATACATCCTCGGTTGCTTCTTCTTTCGCTCATTTGTTACTCTCTTGTAGTCCTTCAATTTTGTTATTGATTTTGCGACTTTTTATACATGTAGATCCAAACCATGAGAAAAGCATACAGAAAGATATTCATGAGAAGGGATGCAAATGCGGAAAGTTTCGAAGATCGGCTGTCTGAAGTGGTAAGGGACGATGCCGTTGATCCGTCTTTTTTAGTTTTTCCTCATTGACATTGATTAGGCATCGCCGCCCAGGAACTTAACAGAGAATTGGCTGAAGTTTCTGCTGTGTGCTCCATGGTGAGATCTATTCGGGATTCATTTACGGAAAGTCGCCGCGGAATATGCAAGTTTGGCCATTGGCGTGGTTCTTAGAGGGGCGACCGCAGATTCTCTTTAGTTCTTGTTGGTGTAAGTGCTCTATTGTATTTACCACTTTGTCCATCTGCTTTTCCTATGAAAAATATTTAATAAGATTGCCTTTCACAAATAATTTATATTATTAACTGTCCATCTCTCTTTCAACTATTATAAGAGAATGAGAAATTTATTTATCTTAATTAAATATACAATTTGATGATTTTTGCATAATTTTCCGTTTCCTACCTTCCCATTTTTCTAGCTCGTTTGTCCGGTGGAATTGAATTACTTGCGGCTTTTCTAATTAATAGTATAATTACTTATTCAAATAATGATAATATCTTCCCAACTTGAATAAAACAAACCTGGGAAATATTTGATGAACTAGGCTGGTTCAATTTAAACTTGGTCTAGCTATATTTTTTTTAGGTCAATGAACCAAAACCCCTCATCCATGGGCGGACCCAAGACTAGACACACCCAGGCACGTACCCGAGTGTGTTTTTTTGTGAATCCCGCCCGTGGAGCGATATTCAGCTGCAGAAAGGAAACCTAATTCCTGAGCAAGAGCAGGAGACATCACACGATTCATCTTCTTCCTTCCTTCTTCTTCAAGGAGACGAGGGTGATGGGTAGGTTTCTCTTTTGAGTTCCTTCGGCATTCCATCTCTCAGACACTAGATGCTCAGGTGGCCGGCGATTCCGTCTGGTCGTTCCTTCAGCAGTTTGGCTTCGGCTCCTCTGTAACTCACTGTAAGTTCCATTCGCTCTTCTCACAGTCCTTTGCAACTCACTGCAAGTCAAACTATGACATTGCATTTGATTTAGACGGAGTTCTACAAGTTTCTTTTCCAGTATCTCTGAATTTGAGTCTGAGTTTCCAGCTTCTACAAGTTCCACAAATTTCTTGTCTTTACCCCCTTCCTCTTCTGTTTCAAGTCCGACACCGTGACTCCGACGACTTTTATCCAGCTCTCCCTCTAGGCTCTGCCCTACCCCAACAAGGTAAAGCTCTCCCTCTAGGCTCTGCCCTACCCCAACAATGTTTACCTGCTTGATTCTACAGCCAACATTATAGGATTTGGGTTATCGACTGTCACTAATCTTCTCATAGTCTGGCAGGTCCTCCCTCCTAATCCCTTCTAAAATGCAATTTTAGCTTTTAGTTTTTTTTAAAAAAAAATTGTCTGTATACTACAATTTTTTTGCCGGTTTGAAGATTAAGGCTCCGTTTTGGGGGACTTATTTTCACCGGTCAAGCGGTTACGACCGCATAAATTGGACCTTAATTATGATTAGATTGATGCGGTCGTAACCGCTTGACCGGTGAAAATAAGTCCCCCCAAACGGAGCCTAAAAATTGGCTGCATATCCGTTTCTCGTCCAGACTCCTTTTTCTTCCATTTCCAATTTACTCTTTCTATTTCTCTTCCTTGATTTCAAAGAAGCAGTCCGCCGCCGAACTCCTTCGAATAATAAAATTGAAAATTGAGTCCGCTACATAGGGCTCCGCGAGGTAAGTGCCAGAAGACATTTCCCGTTTCGATTAGTTTCTCTCCCTATAAATTTTTTCATTAAACTCATTGTTTTGTAATTTATCTATTCTAATGGAGTTCGACGGAGGGAAATGTCATTAAATTTGTTAAAGATGATTATGATGTTTCTAATATAACGTTTTACAATCTTTTATATCTAGATATTTATGTAAGCCAACAACAATCAATAGAAATTACAACTTAGCAGAACCTCATGACAGGTAATTTCGATAATTATTTTTTGTATGAATTTATTGTTCCTTGGTTGTGCTGAAATCCTAGTTCCGCCACTACCCTCATCTATATGGTCTTTATCTTAAAAAGGCGCTGTTTGAAACTCCGCGGTCGGGTTTTTAGGGCTGAAAATGCTATGTAAGGCAGGCTGATGTGTTCGGGCATCAGCCTTAACCCTAAAAGCGGCGGCGAATGTTGCCTCCCGCCGCTCTTTTTTCCTACCATAATTTAATTTATACCCCCTTGGTTCCAAATCCAGCGTTCATCAGAAAGAAGTGTTGGGTTTTACGCGGTTGAAAATTGCCCTTATGTGATCCCATCATAGCGGATTTTAACTGCTTTTGAGCTGTTCTTCTATGAGCAGGTGGTAAGATTTGGCATCTATCAGGAGAGCAAGCAATATCTTGTTTAGATTTTTAAGTTCATTATGTATTTGCTGAATAATGTCAGCAATTTTGTAAGAATAATATGAATCTAATTGAGATAGCAGTATAGCTTTGATTTTGTGGAACATTAATTATTATTTTTAATTATTTGTTAGAAAGATTTAACTTTTTGGTTGAAAAAAAGATTGATGCATCAGCACAGACATCATCTTACATGAAAACCAGATGCTTAATTTGTCGTGTGCTTGGTCATCATATTTCGCTCTTTAGAGGACGTGAAAGCGCATGCCTGCGCATCCACACACTTGTGGAAGAACAAAAGGAGAAGTGAATTAAAAACAGAATCCCTTGAAATTGGTAGGTAGGATTATTATGAAAGTAGCTTGTGGGGGGAGAAAATATACAAAATACATTGAGCATGGGGGAAACAGCAGGCATATTATATTATGGTTGTGGATGGGTGTAAATGTAATTAAGCAGCTTCCCAGGTCTCAAAAGTACCCTTGACAAAATCGTAGTACCCTCCAAATAAAGAGAGGGTATTCTTCTCCACGCCCTCCGTGACAAAGGGGTAAGTCTTCAGGTTCTCCAGATAGAGTTTCACCGCCTCCTGCATTAATACACGTATAATATGCGTGTGTGTGTTTTTTAAAGGCCTTGTGATTCTGGGGTGCAAAATTTGTAACTAAAGAAAGAGAATGAGTATACCTTCTCGCACTTGGAGCACTGGTCTTCGAAGGGCAAATGCGAGTGGGCTTCTTTAATTACTTCCTTGGCAGAAGTCGCTACTTTCACCCACTCCTCTATGAATTCACTTTCATGCATGCAGTTACTTATATTCGTTAGTTTGTTTCAAATGCAAACTTTTCAAAAAAAAAAAGACTCAAAATCATATTTTGAAGGACCCAATTGTTTTTCCTATTTTACAACAAAATTTAAGTCCCTTGGTGCCAAAGAGAGTCGCAAACACGGCTAATTCAATGGTTGCATTTTTTTTTGAATCATAGGAAACGAGAATCGAGCCATACCCTGAATTTTGTTATTTTTGGATTTATAATCAAATCAAGACACATGAGGACTGACCCGAATTACACAGTTCAATTTCAGTTTGAATATCGATTCTAAGGTTACTTTTGCACGCATCTAATTAGCGCTGTAACGGTTCGGTTTGATTCGATTTTTAAGCAAAATTGCAAACCGAAACACCCCTACGTGATTCCAAAAATTGAAACATTGAAACTGAATCGAATGGTTCGGTTTGATTTTGGTGGTTTAAATAATGTGATAAAGCCTAAAGATTATAGAGAGATCAGTGATGGTGCAATGAATGAGGCTCAATTACTCAACATAAAAAATATTGCCTAAACACAATTCTTATCACCTAACCATTTCAGAACTCCAAAATCAAAATCTTTAAATAACCAATAAAATACATAGTTCAATGAAATGTAATTAACTACATGCTTGCCACACAAAACCATGAACCGTATGATTTAACGTATTGTTTAATGAAATATAATTAACAGTTGCATCATGAACCGTATGATTTAATGAAATGTAATGTAATTAATAGATTTAATGTTTTTATAGACTACGGTTCGGTTCGGTTTGCAACGTAAAACCATCAACCGAACCGAACCGTATATTTTTTCTAAAATCAAAACCGTAACCGAACCGTGACCTGCTGAAACCGAACCAAACCACAAGTGTGTATGGTTTGATTCAGTTTGACAGTTCAGTTCAGTGCGCAAACTTCACTTTTTTTTGATTATTTTAGTACATCTTTATTATTTTATTTAATCCCTCTTTTGATATTTATACAGTTTATTTTATTTTAGTATATTATAAAATTTATAAATGATAATTTTATTTAAACTTTAATGAATAATTTCAATGAATTTAATTGTGTAATACTTCTCTTAATAATAGCATATTCAACTGCTCTTTATTTTTTGAAAAATGTTAAAATTCATGCTCCAACGAGTGTCTCTAAATGGCCCTTTAAAAATATCGATCTTCTCTCACCTCATTTAAATTTAGAGAAAGGAGAGGGGGAATGTGAATGTAGGGCGTATTTTTATTTAATTTTATTTTTTTAATTACTTAATTCATTTGGTTACAAAATTTTCGTAATAATCTATAATTCTTGTATCCGCTAATATATTTTATTGATTATGATATACAATATATCAATAAAATTGTCTTTTCGAGACCTACAAAACAAAATTAATATTGAATAATTATTATTATCATATAATTATCATTATAATTATTATATATATTTATAAATGCATATAAATTTATGAATATATATATATATATATATACATGAAATAATATGTTCTTCAAATATGTTGAACATAGTTATAATTGCTCTAATCATGTTTTCCATATTTCAAGAACATATATAATATAATGAGAATCTTTATATATAGAGATCCTCATTGAAGATGCTCTAATACTAACAATTGTGCAAGGTGTCTTTTAGTGTAGGGATGTAAATGAGTCGAACTTGACAAAATTCTCAAGCTCGAGCTCGACGAGCTCATTTTGCATGGCTCGAGCTCGAGACCAATATATTGAGTTCGAGCTCTCGAGCTCACAAGCTTTTCAGCTCATTAACCATTTTTATTTATAATTATTTTTTTTAAAAAGGTAAAACAAAACTTATGACCCGGCTTGCGAGCTCATGAACAAGAGTAGGCGAGCTCAAGCTCACAATCGAGCTCGAGTAGTGTTTTTATCGAGCTGGCCCATCGAACTCACGAGCCGGCTCAACTCAACTTGCACCCCTACTTTAGTGTGCATCGTGCGACAGGACTTTAGGCCGCATTCTAAATGATTCTAAAAAAAGATGAATATAATAGCAATTATCCAAATTTAAAGCAAAATTAATTTTATGTGTGAAAATAAAAATGTAAATTTAAAATAGCCATTACTTTGACTTTAAATCCTCTGATCCTCTGATTATTATTTTTAAAGCGGATTAATTTATTTTTATACGTTGACATTGGGATAAAAATCGAAATAACTAACGTGCTGTGGGTGCCGTCCTCATTGGCAGAAAGCAGTGCTTTGATGCCTCCACAACGGCTGTGCCCGATAACGATTATATTTTTCACCTGTTCAGAAAATTCACAATAAATTAACAAAAATGACACGTGGCACGTTTATATTGGCGAAACCGCCTGCTCAGCTTAACGTACCTTGAGATGGATGACAGGATATTCAAGGGCAGCTCCGGTGCCAGCGTATTTTGTCTGAAGGGAGAATAAATAAAAATGAGATTTATCGATATTGTTAATATTCGACAATTAAATTATTTCAGGACATAAATAATTAAGTAATAAAATATGAATAAATATTTATATATATGGCAAAATTATCAAATTGGTCCCTAAACTTTGGGTACTTTTTCAAATCAGTCCCTAAACTTTCAAATGATTCAAATAGGTCCCTAAACTATTAAAATCACTTCAAACTAATCCCAAAGGATTTTTAATTATTATAATATCTTATTTTTTTAATATATTATTTACTCCTCCCCCGCTTCTCATTTCCTCCGTCCGATACTAGCTGCTGTAAAAAAACGGTCTTGATCGCCGATCTTTTCCGACCCTGTACAAGGTCTCGCAGTTCTGCTCACCGGAGCTAGGGGTGCAAACGAGTCGAGCTCGAGTCGAGCATGGCAAAATTTCCAAGCTCGAGCTCGAGATTTTCATTTCGAGCTCGAGCTCGAAGAGCTCATTTATTCCAGCTTGAGGTCGAGCTCAATGCCAACTTATCGAGCTCGCGAGCTCGAGCTGCTCGCGATTTTTTTAGCTCATGAACTTTATTTTCTTATTTTATATATATATATATATATATATATATATATATATATATATATATATAATTTTAAAATATTTAAATAAAAAGCTCGCAAGCAGATAAATAAAAAGCTCGCGAGCCGGCTCGCCAACTCATGAATAACAATAGATGAGCTCGAGCTTGACTCGTAATCGAGCTCGAGCTCGTCGAGCTCGAGCTCCACAGGCTCTAGCTCGAGTCGAGTTTTTTTCGAGCCGGCTCATCGAGCTTTCGAGTCGGCTCAACTCAATTTGCACCCCTAGCCGGAACTCATCCATCCTCCCCGCCGGTGATATTATTAAAATAATAAGTTTCTTTCATTTCTCTCGCTGTCTTCTATTTCCCCGGCTGGTGTTTTAGGGTATTTTGCTCTGCTCGCCGGATTTTGTTTTAGGATTTTGCTTACAAGACATATTTCGCTATAAAACAAATGCAATTAATGTGAAAATTGTTTTGTGGCAGCTTATACTGGGTGGTTGTTTGAGTAAATTAGAATGCTTAATTTATTTTTTATAATTTTATAATCATTTTTTTAGAATTATCTAATATTTGTAATATTGCATTGAAATAAAAATTTAATTAAATAAAAAAAGAAAGGGAAAATCACTTTAGGATTATTTTGAAGTGATTTTAATAGTTTAGGGACCTATTCGAATCATTTGAAAGTTTAGGGACTGATTTGAAAAAGTACCCAAAGTTTAGGGACCAATTTGATAATTTTGCCTATATATATATATACCTTGTCATAGGGAGGGATGACGTTGGCGATGCTTCGGATGACGAAGGCTTCTCCCGGCAGAAAGTTGAATAGTACTGACGGGCACACGCGCGAGTCCGCACACGCGAATATTAGGAACTGCATTGTCAATGTTTATTTACATTAAACCCCTTCCCCTTTTTAAATTTTCATTTATAACAATAATTCTGAAAGGCTCTGCTTTCCATGGCCGAGGTGGTTAGGAATCTTCGTTCCTGAATGCTTGATCTCACTTAAAAAATTTCGGCTCCGTTTGGCACGGTGGTGGCGGGCATGAACATGGGGTTAAATTGGTTTACGACCGTCACCGCCGTGCCAAACAGAGCCTTCGTCTACTTTTATCTTCAAAATTAGTTATCTTTCTTTGATGACGGTCATAACGCTCTGTCATACTAGACATGCATTCTTTGACGGTGGCCTTTTTGCCCAAACTCATTGAAGCAAAAACACAGGTGTTAAATATTTTGTGAGAGAAAGAGGAAATGAAAATCTTGTAAATAGATGATTGTGATTTTTCTAATGCATTATTCTTAATCTTCTAAGTTCTAAGTATATTTTTACCATACTTGAGTTTTTTTATCATACATAATTGAAGATAAGGAGCAATGGTGACAAATGATCCATATAGTCGATTAAGACTGCAAATGATTCGGTTCAGTTTTATTTAATACTGAAATCAAGGTTGTCAGGATCGAGATTCTAGATGAGATCGTTTTGATGTAGGATCGGATCTAATAGTAGGGTCGGATCGAGAATCGCTTTACAAAATCAGGATCGATTTACAAAATCTGGATTGTAAGATCCTATTATCTGGATCACGATCCTGACAGCCTTGACAGAAACTGAGCCAAATAGCCTCGATTTTTACACATCCAAAACCAAAACCAAGCCGGACTCATTCGCTTCAGTTCGGGTTTTTATCCGTCGATTCAGTTTCCTACATTTGCTTCGAAGTTGTTTAATGTTTGTTTATATGCACGAGTTCTATCATTAAATTCAACAACGAGCTTTTTTAATGTTCTTGTGCATTCAAATCTATTCTAATGAGAAGTCATATTGCATTAGATATAAGCTATAAATATATTCAACTGTTTTTGTATAGCAAATCAGAAAAATGAAAATGAAGATCTTTCAAGTTAATGATTTGGATATAATATTGCATTATTTTTTTAATAATGATGATAAGATGTCATTTTATTCTCTAGCAATTAGGTTCGGTTCGGTTTACCCAACCAACAAACCGAATCAAACCGAACTGAAATGATGTCGATGTTCAGTTCCTCCATAAATCGAAACCGAACCGAACTAATCGGTTCGATCCGAAAATCAATTGGATTGATTGGTTCGATCGGCTTCGATTTCTTATGCACACCCCTATAATCGACCCCACTATGGTCTGATAAAGGCATGGGTGTTGTTATTGTAGTTGGATTGAATTGAATTGAGGTTTGGAATTGAAATTACAGATTCAATTTTGCCAAAAAAAAACCTCCAATTTTAAATTTTAAAATAAGTTTGGGAAAAAAACAAAAAAACATTAGCATAATATTAGTAATTTATTTGTATATTCTATTAACAGAATAACAGGCATTCAGTAATAATTAAAGAAATGATGCTGTAATTTTGGGAGGATTAAAGAATGCGATTCTTATTAGCATTATATTTTTGGATATTAGCATTACGTTTACTCCTAATTTTTCATACTTTTTGAAAATACTTCTTGTACATGTATTTTTAGGAAAAGTATTCAAGTTGAAGACTTCTCCTAAAAATGCATATACAAGACGTACATTAGAAATACACTCAGATTTTGGGCCTTTTAGAAATACGCCTTATGCATGCATTTGAAGGAAAAGTGTTCAACATCAACTCTCGTGTTGAATATTTTTTAAAAATGCATGTACATGAAGTATTTTCAAAAAGCACGAAAAACTAAAAGTAAATGTAGTGGGAATATCCAAAAATATAGTGCTAATAACAATCGCGTTAAAGAATATATTTATTTACCTCCGGACTCTGGCCCTCAGCTAACTGGCTGAACACCTCCGGCTTCTTCCTGCCATTAAAATCAAAAAAATGATGGAAGTCAAATGGCGATCACATTGCTCGCGCAGCACGATCGTCGTCATCCTCGATTCTAACAGACACCGATCATTGGAGATCGACGAAGAAGCAGGCCGATGATTTAGGGTTTCAAATCAAGAAGGAAGACAGATTGATTCAACAACTAAAGTAATAAATCAATCCCCAGGACTCCGTTTAAAGTAATTGCAACTTAAAATTCGAAATCGGCGAAAGAAATGGACCGCATTAAAGAACAAGATCCGCGGATTTTGGGAATTTTTTTAAAAAATCAAATCAAATGGGGGCAAAGCCAGTATACGCACTCGAATCCGTAATCCAATCGCTGAATCGCCTCCGCCATTAAAGAACAAGATCCGAAGATTTTGGATTTTTTTTAAAAAAATCAAATCAAATCAAATGGGGGGCAAAACTAGCTAGTATACGCACTCGAAGATTTCCCTCTTGAAGCGCTCGAATCCGTAATGCAATCGCTGAATGGCCTCCGCCATTAAAGAACAAGATCCGCGGATTTGGGAACTTTTTTTTTAAAATCAAATCAAATCAAATGGGGGCAAAGCTAGCTAGTATACGCACTCGAAGATTTCCCTCTTGAAGCGCTCGAATCCGTAATGCAATCGCTGAATGGCCTCCGCCATTAAAGAACAAGATCCGCGGATTTGGGAATTTTTTTTTAAAATCAAATCAAATCAAATGGGGGCAAAGCTAGCTAGTATACGCACTCGAAGATTTCCTTCTTAAAGCGCTCGAATCCGGAATGCAATCGATGAATCGCCTCCGCCATTTCCTGCAAATTGTCAAAGAAATCAATCAAATCGAAAAAAAAAGCCCCCCTCAAACGCAAATCATCGGATCAGAAATTTTACTCTGCTTAAAAACAAAAAAAATTATCAGAGACAAACAGAAAATCGTAAATAAATACGGAAATGTAGATTGAGAGGATCATTAAACTACCCGTGGCGACTGTAATTTGAGATTTCTATGTACTCTGTTGATCTTAAATTTCTGCGGAGAACGATGGCGATGGAAGGGGAAGAAGACATTGGCTTCTCAACTTTGTAAGAAGATAAATGTTTATATGTATGTATTTATATATATAAGAGAGAGAGAGAGGGAGAGAGAGAGAGAGAGAGACTGAGACAGTGGAAAATTTTCTGTTGAAGAGGGGATTCCGGGATGATCTCGCAGGAGATCAAATGCGCTAGGTTTGAACGGGTTGGATCCCGATTCATTTAGGCCATTGTTAACCGCATTCTGTTATTGACTAGTCGCACATATAAATCTCTCAATTTTTTGCGTCTTTTCGAAATAAGCATTGAACATGCAATTTCAGAAAAAATGTTCAAAGCGAAAGTCGTAGATCTCGATGAGATTGTAGGGGAGGATTCATTTAGGCGATTGTTAACCGCAATCTGTTATTGGCTAGTCGCATACCAAAATCTCCTAACTTTTTGCGTCTTTTCGAAATAACCATTGAACATGCAATTTTAGGAAAAGTGTTCAACGCGAAAGTTGTAGATCTCGACGAGATCTACAAATTTCGTGTTGAATACGTTTCCTGAAATTGCATGTACAAGACGTATTTCCGAAAGGTTCAAAATCTGGACATATTTTCAAAGTACGCATTGTACATGAATTTTTAGGAAAAGTGATCAACCCGACGAGATCTACAACTTTCGTGCTGAGCACTTTTCCTAAAATTGCATGTACAGAACGTATTTCGAAAAGACACGAAAAATTATGAGATTTTGGGGTGCGACTAGTCAATAACAGATTGCGGTTAACAATCGCCTTCATTTATTTATCTATTGGACACGACCATCCTTAAATATATCTGGAGAAATTTTTAATTAAAAGAAATATATAAAAGAATGAGAATAGTAAATCTGTTAAATCAGTAAGAAATGCATGTGGACTCTGTAATGATTTCCCTCCATTTCTGATATTTCGTCAGAAATGGAGAGGATTTTGATTTGAATGGGTTCATCACACCAAGCTCTTTGATTTTTTAGTTTTGATTATCATCGTCTATTGTTTCACGCGGCAACACAACAAGACCAATCTCAGCCCTAGATTTAGGAAAGGAGCCCGGACGGAAAAAATTTCCCGTGAGCGAGAGATTGAGAGACGATTGGAATTCGGCGGATTGTGGGACTCCATAAGAGTTGGATTAATTTAGGGGATGGTTAATCACAACTCTGAATAATAAGTTATTCGCACTCCAATATTAACAGTAATCGAAAAATTTAACTGCAATTCAAAATTTTAAAACTGCACCACATTGTTGCTCGAAAGAGTGAGAAGGGGGCAGTGAAGGTAGGGCTTCGTTTCGTGGTCGAGATCTGCTCCTTGTGCCCGTGTTTTCTGAAATTTTAGAGTAGCCATTGCAAAACAAAAATTGTGTTTAACAATCTCCTTAGGCTCCGTTTGGTATGGTGGTGGCGGTCATGAACCCGAGGATTAAAATGTCCTTAGTTAACGTACATCTAAGGAACTAGCTTCGCGAACGACGGTTTAACCCATGCGTTTATGACCGCCGTGCCAAATGGAGCCTTAATTAATAGGCTTTTATATCACCATTTAAAATTCAATTTACATTCCAATTAAAAGATGTTTTTCCATTACTTAAGTGGAATTTTTTTGTGCGAGCAACACACCTATTAATAGGTGCGAGAAGGGCAGATCCGACTGTAGGAACTGCCTTCTATTTGGATTTCAACAACAGAGATCCGATTATATCTGGTTCGCCGGTACATGCAGTTGTATCTCCAGCAGATACAACCAAGATCTGGCCGTTGAAATCAAGATCCTACGGTAAATACACATCTCACACCTATGGGAGGTGCGGTACTCGTACCAAATTCGCGCTCACTTAAGTGGGCGATTCAAGCTACTAAATTTCTGGAATCAAATTATTTAATTTGTATTTTGTATTGAAAATACAAAAAAGTAATTTGATCTAGGATCCGTTTTGCGCAAAATATTTGTATTTTGTTTTATGATCGTAATTAAGAAACAAAACTAATTTGAATTTTAATTGGCGATATGAAAGCCTGTAATCGAATCCTTTGTCTCAAATTGACCAATTTATTTGTTTAGGGCTCGCATGCTGGGTAGATTCTCTTAGGACAAAGAAATAAAATGTAAGCACACTCCTGACAAGCAGTCTCACTGCAATGTAAAGACAATGACTTATCCTCCGCAATCGAGGCTGCACCAGTACCCTCACTTGATTCTCCAGTTTCCTTTGATTTCTCTTTCAGATCTCTTTGCAACTTGAAACAATCATTCTTAAAGTGACTATTCTTCTTGCAATAGTAATACTCGATCTCCATTTTGGACATGGGCCTTGTACAACCCCTATTCGTCAAGGGTCAACGGTCAACGATCAACAGTCAACAAACAACACCAGTACACGAAGACCGATCAGCATTCAATGGTCAGCATGGGAGGCAAGGGTACCTTTAGACGCATGCGAGGATCATACTCGCTAGGGAGCGCGACCACCCAGCAGCCGGGCGAGCTTCAAAGACCTTTTAATACTGGCGAGCTCTGAACAGTACCAGCGGTGAGCATCAACAATCCTCGCCTAGCAGGAGACTTACGAACAACACCACAGATAATCGCCAGCCAATACTCGCCAGTAACCGAGCCAGGTCGCCCGAAGGCAACCATCGATGATCGTAGGATTGGGTCTTCTCGCCTAGCGACCCCTCAAGTTTTTTGCTTATAAATAAGACCTCATGTGTACAAGAATATGGACTTCGAAATCTTGAAAAAGATTTTGACCACTTCTTTCCTTGGACTTTTAGCTGAGTCTTTGGATCATTTCTCCAAAGAGACAAGTTCCCAGCTAGTGTCCCTCCTGTACCCTGCTCAGTCATCTTTGGTTGCGGAGGGGAAGCTTCTTTTAAGCATCCAGGTATGTGGTGGGACCTCCCTGCCGCAGCACCTGAGGTCCTTTTTGTTGTCCCTATATTTCCGCGTTTATCTAGTTTAGCCAACGAGCCCGACCGCTAGACCAGTAATCTTAGGCTGCACTAATCCAAATTTTGGAGTAGGGATTTTCCCGGTTTTCGAGAAGTTCGCGATGAGGATTGAGAGATCCATCCTAGCAGGTTTTCTTCCTCGCCTCGATGTCACGACAACCTCGACCTGTCGCATGACACCGCCGGAGGTGGAGGAGTCGTATAGGAGAGCAGGGAAGGAGCGAGCAAGAGATGAGCAGGTGCAACCAATGCAGTTACAGTACCGACCGACGAGCTACTAGGGGATCGCAAGGTTTCAGGATACTCGGTCGGGTGTCGAGTATGAGGAGGATGCTCGCGAGTATGAAACCCATCACCGCTAAGGAGGGAGGAGCCCCTGCTGTGACGAAGTATTAATCGCCCCAGTTCTTGAAGGCTTTAGAGAGCCCGTCCATAACTACTACACCGATAGAGATGATCTGATCATGCATCTTGTTGAAGCCAAAAATGACCGAAGCCAAAATTGACTTCTGTAGAGTTCGACCCTTGGGGAAATGGGTGACCTCACACC
Organism: Platanthera zijinensis; assembly: GCA_039513925.1. NCBI lineage: Eukaryota > Viridiplantae > Streptophyta > Magnoliopsida > Asparagales > Orchidaceae > Platanthera > Platanthera zijinensis. The sequence continues at coordinate 16,619,348 of CM077092.1, forward strand.
TACTATGCTCGGAAGAACGTCACGGACCGAAGACTTAGGAAGCTATGGGACAGACCCTTGGCTCTAGCGTGGAGGTCCCACCTCACACCCGAAAGACCTTTGAGGTCTCCCCCTCCCTAGCCAATGCTTGAGCTAGGTGCCTTGGAGGAAGAAAGCCAAAGAGATGTTTGTGGCTAAGGAATGAATGAATGCTCCCCAAGTCACCCTCAAGGGTCTATTTATAGTTTTTCCAAGTCTTGGGGGTAAAATGACCAAAATGCCCTTAGGACAAAAATGCCTCAAGCCAATAGCAAACCTCCACACCGGGGGGCAAAGAGGGAAATTCCACCCCGGGGGTAAAAAGGTAAAAGCATGCCCCAAGGAGGTCCAAGGGCGAGAACCCGCCTGGCCGGCGGTCTCTCCCGGCAAGCTGGCCGCGCGGGCGAGAACCCGCCTGGCCGGCGGTCTCGCCCCGCAAGCTGGCCGCACGGGCGAGAACCTGCCTGGCCGGCAGTCTCGCCCCGCAAGCTGGCCGCGCGGGCAAGAACCCGCCTGGCCGGCGGTCTCGCCCCGCAAGCTGGTCGCGGGGGCGAGAACCCGCTTGGCCGGCGGTCTCGCCCCGCAAGCTAGCCGCGCGGGAGAGAACCCGCCTGGCCGGCGGTCTCGCCCCGCAAGCTGGCCGCGCGGGCGAGAACCCGCTTGGCCGGCGGTCTCGCCCTGCAAGCTGGCCGCGCGGGCGAGAACCCGCCTGGCCGGCGGTCTCGCCCCGCAAGCTGGCTCGGGACTAAGGCGCAGTAAGGGGGATGAGACCTTGGTCTCCGCTCGACCCCGCTGCCCCCACCGCGTACTTTAACAAGTCGGGGGGGTGCCAGCCAACCTGCCGCTCCCGCCCCTCAAAGAGGGGGGCAAGGGGGAAGGCAATTTTTTCCTCCCCTACTAGTATATTTCCAAGCTAGAGCCAAAATTGGCCACCAAGAGTCCAAAATATCCAAAAAGCTTAAAAGCTTAAAACTGGCCCAGCGCCTGCCAAAGGGACCCTATTCCGCGAATACGGGGTTGTACACAATCCCCGCTCTTTTCGAGGTTGGCACAAGCTCGGAAAGAAACATCCAACCCAACGTATTCGCTGAGTGTAGCTTGCTTTTGCGGTGTCGAAAGATTATGAGGCCTCTTTGGAGGGGTCAACCTGCCATGTCAGCTGATGAGAGCCTGGGTGGCGAGACCCCCTCAGGGTAAAAAGACTTAAACCTCCTGGGGGGTCAACCTGCCATGCCAGCTGATGAGAGCCTGGGTGGCGAGACCCCCTCAGGGTAAAAAGTCAACCTCCACGAGAGATCAACCTGCCCTGCCAGCTAGTGAGAGCCTGGCAGCGGAATCATCTCGGAGCAAAAGGACTTAGCTTCCACGAGAGATCAATCTGCCCTGCCAGCTAGTGAGAGCCTGGCAGCGGAATCATCTCGGAGCAAAAGGACTTAGCTTCCACGAGAGATCAACCTGCCCTGCCAGCTAGTGAGAGCCTGACAGCGGAATCATCTCGGAGCAAAAGGACTTAGCTTCCACGAGAGATCAACCTGCCCTGCCAGCTAGTGAGAGCCTGACAGCGGAATCATCTCGGAGCAAAAGGACTTAGCTTCCACGAGAGATCAACCTGCCCTGCCAGCTAGTGAGAGTCTGGCAGCGGAATCATCTCGGAGCAAAAGGACTTAGCTTACACGAGAGATCAACCCGCCCTGCCAGCTAGTGAGAGCCTGGTGGTGGAATCCTCTCGGAGCAAAAGGACTTAGCTTCCACGAGAGATCAACCTGCCCTGCCAGCTAGTGAGAGCCTGACAGCGGAATCATCTCAGAGCAAAAGGACTTAGCTTCCACGAGAGATCAACCTGCCCTGCCAGCTAGTGAGAGCCTGGCAGCGGAATCATCTCGGAGCTAAGGGACTTAGGGACGGGGCATGTCACCTGAACTCTGCCAAAATTCAACATCCTCAAAATGGGAAAATAGTTGGGTTACATGACCCTCTCAACCCTATCGGTCGGAGGTTGGACTCATTACAACATAAAGAAAAACAAGATACATGACTCCGCCGAGACGAGGCTTCTTCAGGGGGCCTGGGCATGGTGGTCGCCATCAGGTTCTATCCCACTGGACACCTCAATCCTGCTCAGGCTCTCCATGATCTTCTCCATCTCCTCTGCCTTAGCCAACCAAGAGATGGTGTTGACTGCCGTGACGTAGCACTGCCTCACCATCCTGGAGTCTCCCTTGATCCTGACCTGGATCCCATCTGAGTTGAACTTGAGGCACTGGTGGAAGGATGAGGGCACGCACCGGAAGGCGCTGATGAGGGGCCTTCTGAAGATGGCGTTGTAGCTTCTTGGAGCATCGACAATGACGAACCTGCAGTTCCTTGAGGTCCCTCCTAACTTCACCTGGAGTCCGACCCCACCTTCCACCTCCTTCCTCTCCCCTGAGAATCCAAACAGAGGTCCATCCGATGCCACTACCCTCCTTGGCTCCACCTTCATCCCCTCGAACGCCTTCTTGAAAATGACATTGACCGAGCTTCCGTTATCAATCAAGATCCGGGAGACGGTGAAGCCTTCGACGGCCGCCTGGATGACCAGGGCGTCGCAGAAGGGATCCTCATGCTCTGGCATGTCCTTTGACGAGAAGGTGACCCTTTCCTCCGGGGGAGGGGTCTGGGATGTCGAGGCAACGCTCCGTCGATACATCACATGGAGACTTGCCTTTCGAGCGGCTTCGATCCGCACCCCCCCCCCCCCCCCCCCCGTGGATCACGGCTATACCACCTCGGGGTCCTACATCGACCCGGTCCTCACACACATCATCACCTCCTCCACCTCCTTGGGGCAGAGCTTCGATCCGCTCCGGCTGCTGCTGGACTGGAGCTCTCGCCCCCCTCACCTCCAGGAACTCGGGGAAGGTAGCCGCGGCGTGACCTTCCAACTGGTGGAAGTCGCAGTATGGTAACTCTACCCTGTCCCTCCCTCTTCCCTTGCGGTTCCTCCTCTCCCTTCGACCAATCGTCATCGCTTGCTGCAGTGGGGGCAGGAGCTGTCTTGGGGCTTGCCTTTGGAAGTTGAACCTCCCTTGGCCCCCATGAAAGTTCCCCCCACCCTGGATGAGAGCTCTTCCTGGACCCTGGGCAGTTCCTCCTTGCTACCTCTAACCTGGTTCCGGACCTTCCTGTCCCTGGAACCCTTGAGCTCTCTGCTCTTCTCTCCTCCTTCCTTCCTGATGCCTTGAGCCACCCTGCTCCTTTGACTCCACCTCTGTCAACTTTGTCAACTTCTTCACAAAGGCCGGGTTGGCCGCCTCCATGGCTATCTCCTTCGTCGCCCTTTCCATCAGCTCCTCGAAGGAAAGAGGGGTCTTCCGGGTCAAGCTCATCTTAAAGAACCCTTCGCGCAACCCCACCGTGAACGCCATCTGGAGGGCATACCCTGGCACCTCTTGGATATCAAGGACCTCCTCCTGGAACCTGTCAACATAGTGGGCCAGCGACTCCTCGGCCCTTTGCTTTATCAGGAAGAGGGACTCAGGACCTTTCTTCCTCTTCTTGGAGGTGGAAAAGCGAAGCTGAAAGCTCCGGCTCAAGTCTTCAAACCCGAAGATGGACCTTGGGGGGAGTTGATGGAACCAGTCCCCCGCCTTCTCTTTCAAAGTGATCGCAAAGAGGCGATACTTGAAGGCATCCGTCATCGGCCTGATAGAGACGGCATTCTCGAACCACTGTAGGTGCTGGACGGGGTCATCCTTCCCGGTATAGTAAGCCATGTCTGGCTCTCTGAACCCCTCGGGAACGGGAGCTGAGATGATTAACTCACTAAAGGGTGACCCCCTAAGGGGAGCTCTCGCCACCTCCACTCGCGCGACCTGCTCGCCTGGGGGGTTAGCTCTCGCCGGGCTTGGGAACAGCTCCAGGCCTAGGAGGTCTCGCTCGACCCCCTCTACCATCCTTTCCTTCCCAGGTCTCCTATCTGGCACACTTACTTCTCCCCCTGCCGGGGTGATCTCTCCTGGACCCCTAGGGGTCGACTCATCGAGAGGGGGTGGAGCTAGCTCTTGGGGGGTTGGAGTGGAGCTGCCACCCCGAGGGGCCAAACTCCGCAGCATCCCCATGATGCCTTGAATGGATGCCATGAACTCCTCCCTTCCCACGAAGGGTCCTGAGTTTGGGAGCTCGCCGAGATCATCACCACCTCCCTGATCTCCGGCCATGACGCTCACCCGAGATTTTCTGTGCCGGTCACTCTCCACGCTCACCGCACCAAAACTGTTGAAGCCAAAAATGACCGAAGCCAAAATTGACTTCTGTGGAGTTCGACCTTTAGGGAAAGGGGTGACCTCACACCTATTATGCTCGGAAGAACATCACGGACCGAAGACTTAGGAAGCTATGGGACAGACCCTTGGCTCTAGCGTGGAGGTCCCACCTCACACCCGGAAGACCTTTGAGGTCTCCCCCTCCCTAGCCAATGCTTGAGCTAGGTGCCTTGGAGGAAGAAAGCCAAAGAGATGTTTGTGGCTAAGGAATGAATGAATGCTCTCCAAGTCACCTTCAAGGGTCTATTTATAGTTTTTCCAAGTCTTGGGGGTAAAATGACCAAAATACCCTTAGGACAAAAATGCCTCAAGCCAATAGCAAACCTCCACACCGGGGGGCAAAGAGGGAAATTCCACCCCGGGGGTAAAAAGGTAAAAGCATGCCCCAAGGAGGTCCAAGGGCGAGAACCCGCCTGGCTGGCGGTCTCTCCCGGCAAGCTGGCCGCGTGGGCGAGAACCCGCCTGGCCGGCGGTCTCGCCCCGCAAGCTGGTCGCGCGGGCGAGAACCCGCCTGGCCGGCGGTCTCGCCCCGCAAACTGGCCGCGCGGGCGAGAACCCGCCTGGCCTGCGGTCTCGCCCCACAATCTGGCCGCGCGGGCAAGAACCTGCTTGGCCGGCGGTCTCTCCCCGCAAGCTAGCCGCGCGGGCGAGAACCCGCATGGACGGCGGTCTCGCCCCGCAAGCTGGCCGCGCGGGCGAGAACCCGCTTGGCCGGCGGTCTCGCTCCGCAAGCTGGCCGCGCGGGCGAGAACCCGCCTGGCCGGCGGTCTCGCCCCGCAAGCTGGCCGCGCGAGCGAGAACCCGCCTGGCCGGCGGTCTCGCCCCGCAAGCTGGCTCGGGACTAAGGCGCAGCAGGGGGGATGAGACCTTGGTCTCCGCTCGACCCCGCTGCCCCCACCGCATACTTTAACAAGTCGGGGGGTGCCAGCCAACCTGCCGCTCCCGCCCCTCAAAGAGGGGGGCAAGGGGGAAGGCAATTTTTTCCTCCCCTACTAGTATATTTCCAAGCTAGAGCCAAAATTGGCCACCAAGAGTCCAAAATATCCAAAAAGCTTAAAATATTAAAACTGGCCCTGCGCCTGCCAAAGAGACCCTACTCCGCGAATACGGGGTTGTACACATCTCTAATGGTTCGATAATGTGGTGTTAATCCACAACATGACCGATGCATTCAAATGCAGATTCTTCTCCATCACTTTCGCATGGAAGGCGAGAGACTAGTTCCACCAGCTACCCGAAGGTTCCATCTACCACTTCGAAGACCTGCGTTAGGGCCTGGTGGTGAGGTTCACGACATCTAAGAAGAGGAGGAAGGAAGCGACCGCTATCTTCAAGATCGTGCAGGGGCAGCACGAGAGTCTTGACCACTACATCGACCGTTTCTAGGAGGAAGTTCTAGAAGTCAAGGAAGTGGATGGTTTCACCCTACAGCTGGCCTTGAAGTTTGGCCAAAAGCAGGGCCTCTTCAGCCTGACAATCAGATCTAATCCCCCAAGATCCTTTGAGGAGATGATCGAAAGAGCAAACAAGTTCGTGCAAGGGGAGGAGAAGAACTCCGACTTCTTGGCAAGACTTGATGGGGAGAACCTTGGAGGCAGGGAGAGAGGAAGAACTTCGGGAGTGAGAGTCAGAGTAGTGCCGAAGAGGCAGGAAAAGCAAAGGAGGGAGGAGCCGAGGAGAAGGGAAGAGCCCAAAAGGGTGGAGGAGCAGAGGAGGCAATAGAGGCCTCGCAGGAAGGAGGAGAGGAGGCCTATATCAGATCCGAAAAGAACGGAGGAGGCACGACGATTCCAGTATCCCGTGAACCGGCCCCAGTGGAGGCCACTAGAAAAACCTTAGTATCATAACCAGGAGAGAAGGAATGACAACCAAACAGAGAGGAGGCAGGGAAGAGCTCAGGAGGAGGCGATGGTCATTGTCTGGCAAGGGAATAGGCATCACAGGAGGACCCAGCTGGTAAGGAACCAGGCAGAAGAGATCCCCTTTTACTATGATTTGCATCGAGTAGAGGGGCAAGGAACCATGGCTTGCCCCGAGTTTTAGGAAGTAAAGAGGAGGCTAGAAAAAAGAATGGTAGAGAGGGAGGAGCCGAGTCAAGAGGCTCATGTATGACCGATAGTGTTTCAAGCTCCAGGGAGGATGAGGAATGAGGATCGGGTCGACTAAGGCGGTCGTGGAGAGGTGGTCCAAGGCTAAGGAGGAGGGAAAGTATGAGTGTTCAACGGAGGAGCCGGGCTTGGATCTTCCTGCAAGGGAAGTATCCATCATATCTACCATAAGAGCGTCGCCTCGAGCTCTCAAGTTCCACTGTCGTTGGAGGAGATCACTTTTTCTAAGGAGGACATGTTAGGGAATGAGAACCCCTTTTATGATGCCCTTGTCACTCAAGCTTCCATCGATGACTTCATTGTTAACTTAATCTTGGCGAACAACGATAACTCGGTTACTATCTTCTTCAAAAGGACCTTCGTCGGGCTGCAGGTGGAGGCGTCTAGGGTCTTTTCTACTGACGGACACCTCTTTGGCTTTTCCGGAGAGAAGAAGGAGGTGGATGGAGGATCAGATCTTCTGGTGACCCTTGGCGACATCTCGATCTAATGCAGGTTCGCCATCGTGGATGCGCCAAGCTGCTATAGCGCGATCTTCGAAAGACCTCTCATCAACTACTTCAAGGCAGTTCCATCATCATATCATCAGTGCTTGAAGTATTGTAGAGGCAACATCCAAGTAAGGGTCCGAGGAGATCCTAAAGTTTCCCGGGAGTGCTATCTTAGTATCGTCAGTATCATCAGCTGAATGGAGTATGCAGAGAGGCTGGAGAAGATCCTAGAAAGGTAGGATTGGCTGAGAGATATGGAGGAGCAGGAGGAAGTGGAGGTGATCTCTATGGGAGGAGAGCCTGGACTGCTGAAGATTGGAGGATACCTAACACTAGAGGGAAAGGTAGAGATGACAATATGTCTGCAAGAAAATGTAGACATCTTTGCCTGGAGTGCCACAGAGATGCCTAGAATCGATGCATAGGTTCTCTGTCATCGCCTCATACTGGATCTGAAGGTTGCCCCCGTCTGTAACGTCATATTTAGCACTAGGCCCCTCGCACGCGTTTTGAGTCAAGAGAATTGACTCAGGCTCGGGAAGCGTCGAGTGAGTCGACTGGACTCGACGAATAGAATAGATTTTTACTTAGAATAATTCAAGAACCTGAAGGCATCGAGTGCGTTGAGTGCACTCGATGCCATTCGATGAATTATGTTGAGGCGTTGAGTGGACTAAGCACCACTCGACAAAATTAGACTTAGAATGTTTTCTAGACTCAGGGCGTCGAGTGCGTTGAGTGCGTTGAGTGCACTCGACGCCCCTCGACGAATTATGTTAGGCATTGAGTGGACTCAGCAGCACTCGACAAACTTGGACTTAGAATGTTTTCTGGACTCAGGGAGTCGAGTGCGTTGAGTACACTCAATGCCATTTGACAAATTATGCTGAGGAGTTGAGTGGACTCAACACCACTCAATGTATTTTACTTATAATAGTTTCTGGAAATTGAGGCGTATAGTGAAGTCAACACGGCGTTGAGTGAAGTCAACGCGGCATTGAGTGGTCTCAACGCCACTCAACGCTTTTAACTTAGAATTATTCTGGTGACTATTGGCATTGAGTGGTCTCAATGCCACTTAACGCTTTTAACTTAAATCTATTCTGACTGATGTTGGGGTTGAGTGAAGTCAACGTGGCGTTGAGTGAAGTCAACGCGGCGCTGAGTGGTCTCAACGCTTTTAACTTAGAATTACCCTAGATGCCGTTGGCGTTGAGTGGAGTCAACGCGGGGTTAAGTGATCTCAACGCCACTCAATGCTTTTAACTTAAATCTATTCTGACTCATGTTGGCGTTGAGTGAAGTCAACGCGACATTGAGTGGTCTCAACGCTTTTAACTTAGACTTATTCTGGCTGATGATGACGTTGAGTGGTCTCAATGCCACTCAACGTTTTTAACTTAGAATTATCCTGAATGTTGTTGGCATTGAGTGGAGTCAACGCGACATTGAGTGGTCTCAACGCCACTCAACGCTTTTGACATAGAAATATTCTGGATGACTGGGGCGTTGAGTGAAGTCAATGTGGCGTTGAGTGGTCTCAACGCCACTCAATGTTTTTTACTTAGAGATATTCTGGGGCTTGTAGGCGTCGAGTGCGTTGAGTGCACTCGACGCCACTCGATGATTCGTCGAGTGAAGGTTGCACACTCAACGATTTTGACTTAGTGGATTTTTGGCTAAGTCTGCTTGCTGCCACATGCACGGTTTGAACCGGAATTCCAAGATTGGCACCAAACGACTTAAATTGGATGTTTCTTTTCAAAAGGACATAGTTAATGTAATATTAAGCAGTCCAATATTAGGGTAACACGTGGCAAAGCGGTTCAACCCTAATTTCTCATTATAAAAGGAGATTTACCGGAAAACCCTAGCCGACTTCACGATTCTTGCCAAGCAGTTATCCTTGCTGAACCCGACGAAGAAGGAGATCACCAGAGTCGGATTTTCTGGAGGAAAGTCTTCCCTTTCTCTTTCCCCATAAAGAACAACACCAACATGAAGAAAGATGCTGCCAAGGAGAGTGACGAGGTCCATGGCCGGAACCGCCGGGAACGAAGTGAGCTTCCTACTCTCTCCCTTGGTGCTAGATTTGTAATTATTCTAGGAGAGATGTCGACTCAAAAAAGTTTGACTTGTGAGATGAAGATCTCCTAGGTAGAGACTATGCTAGGGCTTGTGCCCTAGATATTTGATGTCTTCAATCTCTCCTCTCTTCTTTGTGAAGATAGTGGACTTGGTTTCGTGAAAATAAATGGTCTATTAAGGGTGAATAAGAGAGGAGGAAGTTCTGCATATAGTTTTGATTAAAGGTCTAAAGGAAGAAGATGAACCGGTGTCGTTTATCTTGCTTTAAGATGCGTGTTAAAATCTATTTTTTGTGTGCAGTGAACTTCAAGGTCATTTTCGGGTATATTACGGCCAGGTCTGGGCTTTCGACTAAACACGAAAGTCATATCCCTTGTAAAGACCTTTCTAATGGATGGTTACACGTTTTCATACGAGTCCTATTGACTCAGGAATGTCCAGTCGAAGTTGTTGTACAGTCAAGTCTTAAGTACATATTATTCTCGGGTTAGTGTAGAACCGGGTTTGAATTTGGTAGAGAGGTCATAGTAACTTAACATTGAGATTTGTTGAACATAATTTATGGATGTTTGTGATAAACAAGGACTGATGGGATAGATCCTTAAGAAAGTAAATAAGGTTGAGGTTTTGGTAAACTTAGTCTATGCGTAATCGTGATAAACAAATGATTTGGTGGAACACGATTGTACCAACGGTTTGAAGAACATTGACAAACAAATGGTTTGGGTAAGCTAATGAACAAATAAATTGATAAGTTTGATTATACAAATGATATTCCTATGAAAACATAATTGATGGTGAATGCTTGACTTTAAGAAGGAATTGGATGAGATTAATGCATGGTTATATGATAGGATGATTAATGGAATGTGTATAATAGTCCACTGTCTATAGTTGGGTCTCCCTGCGGGTAGCAGTATGAGATTGGTATATTGTATAAGATGTCTTGCCACCTGTGTAAATGATGAACCCTTGTGTGGTAGGGAAATGTAGAAGGGTTGGAAGTGCGTGTGTATTTGCCGCACTAGAATGATGTGTTGATAAGGGACTCGGTGTGGAGCCCTTGCGTGCTGTTGAGCACGAGACGTGAATAATAAGAAGGGACTCAGTGTGGAGCCCTTGGGTGCTGTTGAGCACTGTATTGTTGATGACAAGGCCATGTGAAATTGCATGTGGTGTGATTTGACACGCGGTGTCATAATTCTGGGTTAAGGATAGTGTGACAGGTCTACGAGCTCACCAGTCGTCACACCGACAGGAGTTGACAGATAGGCTTTGGACGGTTGAGCCTGGTCCTCGGTGCTCATTCCTAGGGCTCCTTCCGTGCCAAGTGGACGGTTGGGCTTGGTCCTTTGGTGATACGCTCCCATAGGCTCCTTTTGTGCCACGATGATAGGCCGGCGTAGGGATATGTTCTTGGTGTACATCTACCCGAGACCCTTCTGAGCTGTAGTACGCATGTGAGCTCCACTATTGTGTTCTTAGCGTTGAGGCGTACGGAGACCTAGGCTTGATAGTGTGGATACCCGCCTAGTAGTGAAAAAGCTCGTTTCACTATCACCGTCTGGCCACAATTTGTCAGCTTAAAGCTGGAAGAATTCTACAATCAGTTAGGAACAGATCTTCAATTTACCTCTGTACACTACCCTCGAAGTAACCGACAGGTGGAGGCCGTCATCAAGCTGTTCATCAACCTCCTGAAGAAGAAGGTCACCAACCTAAAGGGGAACCGGGAGGAGCAACTCCCTTCGGTCTTATGGTCTCTGAGAACAACTCCTAACTCAGCTACGACAAAAACACCTTTCAAGTTATCCCACAGGTATGAAGCTCTCATCCCAATGGAGTTCGAAGTCCGTATCCCGAGAGTTGTCCGAGTAGGAGACGGTGGCGAAGAGTGGCACCTAAAAAATGAAGATACCCAGAGGTTCTCTCTGGACTATATCGAGGAGCTTCGAGATCTAGCCGCTATCTGCTAAGAGGAGGTCAGGAGGTGAGTGATAGGTTTCTTGAAGGTGGCGGTAAGGAAATTCGCGTCATGATTGACTTTGCGAGTATGGACATCCTCAGCTAAAACCATCCTTAAAGCTAGGAGAGAGAAGAGAGTTCGCAAAGGCTGGCAATGACAGGCGAGCAAAGGCAAGGGTTCCAAAAAAGCAGTGCCATCTGACCCCCTGCCCTCTTATTTATAGATAAAAGCGAAGAGGAGAAGCGTGTGATTGACTTCTGCGACAGAGTTCAGCATCGAGCACTCCGCCAACGTCAGGAGCGACAGTCATTTTCGCAAAGAATACAAAAAAGCATATATATCAACAAATGAACCTAACGACCTACCTATCGATACTTGTCAACACAGAAGGAAGATCATCACCTATGCGTAAGACAAAAGCAAGAGATAATCGCCAATCAAATTACTCGGCGGAGCGAGTTTCTCATATAAATGTCTATACAACCCAACAAGAATAAATTGAAATATTATTACAGAGCCAAAGACAAATTCATAGAATTAAGAAAAAGAAAAAAGAAAGCTAAGGGTCATGCTAGTTCCCCGGATGATCAGTTTGTTGAGCATGTCTCCTGACCCAGGCTTGATCTCGCAGTCGCTGCATGTGCTCGTTTGCCTAATTCAGCAGCTCCTCTCATCGAAGGACGTCGTAGTCCATCCTTGCTAATCTCCCCACCGACCCGATGCTCATCTGAATCGCAAGGATTTCGTTGTGAAGCAATTCCTACAGATGTTCCACCATCATGAGGCGATGCTCCATGAATTTGATCGCACCATAGCGAGACTAAGCAAGTTTCATGTGTTCCTTGTCTTCCTCTAGCTTGGCTACGCAAGTTTCCACCGAGCCCATGTGTCAGCGTGGTTCGCGGATTACCAGTTGATCAAATTTTATCTCTAGATCGAGGTAGGTTGCAGCCGCCTTCTCTTGGTACTCGCACAGGGGGAGCCCGGTGGCGTCTATCAACGCTCCCCTAGGAGGAGGGTGACCTATATAAAGAACTCGTCATTTTCAATACAAGCGCTGAGAAAAAACAAGCAGTGAAATACGACTATCGTTACCAACACGCGGAGCCGGTGGTCGGTATTCACGGCAAGGTGGAGTCCATCGAGGAGAGTTCCGCACCCACCGAGGAGACGGGTTTCGATGGTAGGAGTTCCGATGCCCAAAAAGACGACCACTGTGCTGACCCTTAGAGCTCCAAAAGTTGTGAGGCGACGAGGAGGCAGGAGCAGGTATTTTATCCAGACCATTTCCCCGAAGGTCCGGATGGCAGCAATCAACAGGAGGAGGCGGCCCGGAAAGCTTCCCTCTCTCATTCCCGCCAGGACGATGAAGGCACCACATTACCAACAGCCCCTGGGAAGGTAGAGTGCCCGAGCGAGGAGGCGTCGGTGTGGGGAGGTCCTCGACAAGGTTACCAGCAGGCCGATCATGAGTCAGCCGACCGAAACTAAGGTGAAGTCACACAGTGTGAGTACGCGGGGTAGTGGGTGGAAGGCCTTGAGGTATTGGCCCACTACTCCGATAGGCGGGTTCCACCAGTGGCGTAATATCTACAGTGTCACTAAAACTCTTTAGGAGAGACAGCTAAAAAGCGAAATAACGAGATCAATCATCTGCGAGTAGTTAGTGTACCAGGTTGGGTAGTCGCCGCTTTGGACGTACGATCAACCTCAGAAGGCGCAAAAGTAGATGCAGGAAACTCAACAACAGGGGAGACGATGATGACACTAAGTGGTGTGGCCCCCAGAGGCGCAACGATAGGGGTACTCACCCGGTCTTCTTAGCAAACCGAGTCATCCCTCGGGGTATCATTGTCCTCGCCCAAGCCCATCTTGTTCAGCAAATCGTTTGTAGTTCCCAGGGCGAGGGAAGACTCTGCAGGGTCTACGGACTCCTCATTTGGTGAAATAGGCACCTTTTCAGTAGGAAGATCCTTTCTCTGCTTCTTCTTCCTTCGGCGGTCACCTTCCTCATCGTGACCTTCCCGTTCATGCTTGCTAGTAGGCTGCTGAAGTCGAGTACCTAGAAAGGCCCCTAGGGCATTAAATCTCTTAGTGACTTCTTTAGCGGTGTAGACCATCTTGCAGTAGTCAGAAAGCGGTGCCCAAGGGTCATCCCATCCCCCTCTATTTATAAAGGTCAGAAGGGATTGTCCGATGAGCATCGTAGGGTTGAGAGCTTGCCAAAAGCCATGCCAAATGCGGGCTTGGATGTTTCTTTCTGAGCTCCTAGGTTGCTCGAAAAGAGCGGGGATTGTGTACAACCCCTATTCGTCAAGAGTCAGCGGTCAACGATCAATAGTCAACAAGCAGCACCAGTACATGAAGACCGATCAGTATTCAATGGTCAGCAGGGGAGGCAAGGGGACCTTTAGGCACAGTCGGGGATCATATTCGCCAGGGAGCATGACCACCTAGCAGCGCGGGCGAGCTTCAAAGACCTTTTAGTACTGGCAAGCTCCGAACATTGCTAGTGACGAGCATCAACAATACTCACCTAGCAGGCAACTTTCGACCAACACCACAGATAATCACCAGCAAATACTCATCAATAACCAAGCCAGGTCGTCCGAAGGCAACCGCCGATGATTGCAGGATTGAGTCTTCTTGCCTAGAGACCCCCCCCCCCGGTTTTTTTCCTATAAATAGGACCACAGGGGTACAAGAATATGGACTTCGAAATCTTGAAAAAGATCTTGACCACTTCTTTTCTTGGACTTTTAGCCGAGCCTTTGGATCCTTTCTCCGAAGAGTCAAGTTCCCAGCTAGTGTTCCCCTTGTACCCTGCTCGACCATCTTTGGTTATGAAAGGGAAGATTCTTCTAAGCATTCAGGTACATGGTGAGACCTCCCTACCGCAGCACCTGGGGAACTTTTTGTTATCCCCATATTTATGTGTTTTAACTCGTTTAGTCATCAAGCTCGAACGTTAGACCAGTAACCTTAGGCTGTATTGATCCAAATTTTGAAGTAGGGCTTTTCCCGACTTCAACAGACCTGGACTTGCTTATGGAATTAACATGCTTCTTACCTTCCTTTTTCATTGGTCTTCCTCTTCCCTCCAAAAGAAGGACATCTAAGGTAGAGACACCAGAATCCTTCTTCCTTAACTCTTCGTTCAAAAAGACAGCTCGTCAACATCTTCATCGACACTGTACAACCCCGTATTCGCGGAGTAGGGTCCCTTTGGCAGGCGCAGGGCCAGTTTTAAGCTTTTAAGCTTTTTGGATATTTTGGACTCTTGGTGGCCAATTTTGGCTCTAGCTTGGAAATATACTAGTAGGGGAGGAAAAATTGCCTTCCCCCTTGCCCCCCTCTTTGAGGGGCGGGAGCGGCAGGTTGGCTGGCACCCCCCCCGACTTGTTAAAGTACGCGGTGGGGGCAGCGAGGTCGAGCGGAGACCAAGGTCTCATCCCCCCTGCTGCGCCTTAGTCCCGAGCCAGCTTGCGGGGCGAGACCGCCGGCCAGGCGGGTTCTCGCCCGCGCGGCCAGCTTGCGGGGCGAGACCGCCGGCCAGGCGGGTTCTCGCCCGCGCGGCCAGCTTGCGGGGCGAGACCGCCGGCCAGGCGGGTTCTCGCCCGCGCGGCCAGCTTGCGGGGCGAGACCGCCGGCCAGGCGAGTTCTCGCCCGCGCGGCCAGCTTGCGGGGCGAGACCGCCGGCCAGGCGGGTTCTCACCCGCGCGGCTAGCTTGCAGGGCGAGACCGCCGGCCAGGCGGTTTCTCGCCCGCGCGGCCAGCTTGCGGGGCGAGACCGCCGGCCAGGCGGGTTCTCGCCCGCGCGGCCAGCTTGCCGGGAGAGACCGCCGGCCAGGCGGGTTCTCGCCCTTGGACCTCCTTGGGGCATGCTTTTACCTTTTTACCCCCGGGGTGGAATTTCCCTCTTTGCCCCCCGGTGTGGAGGTTTGTTATTGGCTTGAGGCATTTTTGTCCTAAGGGCATTTTGGTCATTTTACCCCCAAGACTTGGAAAAACTATAAATAGACCCTTGAGGGTGACTTGGAGAGCATTCATTCATTCCTTAGCCACAAACATCTCTTTGGCTTTCTTCCTTCAAGGCACCTAGCTCAAGCATTGGCTAGGGAGGGGGAGACCTCAAAGGTCTTCCGGGTGTGAGGTGGGACCTCCACGCTAGAGACAAGGGTCTGTCCCATAGCTTCCTAAGTCTTCGGTCCGTGACGTTCTTCCGAGCATAGAGGTGTGAGGTCACCCCTTTACCCAAGGTTCGAACTCCACAGAAGTCAATTTTGGCTTCGGTCATTTTTGGCTTCAACAGTTTTGGTGCGGTGAGCGTGGAGAGTGACCGGCACAGAAAATCTCGGGTGAGTGTCATGGCCGGAGATCAGGGAGGTGGTGATGATCTCGGCGAGCTCCCAAACTCAGGACCCTTCGTGGGAAGGGAGGAGTTCATGGCATCCATTCAAGGCATCATGGGGATGCTGCGGAGTTTGGCCCCTCGGGGTGGCAGCTCCACTCCAACCCCCCAAGAGCTAGCTCCACCCCCTCTCGATGAGTCGACCCCTAGGGGTCCAGGCGAGATCACCCCGGCAGGGGGAGAAGTAAGTGTGCCAGATAGGAGAACTGGGAAGGAAAGGATGGTAGAGGGGGTCGAGCGAGACCTCCCAGGCCGGGAGCTGTTCCCAAGCCCGGCGAGAGCTAACCCCCCAGACGAGCAGGTCGCGCGAGTGGAGGTGGTGAGAGCTCCCCTTAGGGGGTCACCCTTTAGTGAGTTAATCATCTCAGCTCCCGTTCCCGAGGGGTTCAGAGAGCCAGACATGGCTTACTATACCGGGAAGGATGACCCCGTCCAGCACCTACAGTGGTTCGAGGATGCCGTCTCCATCAGGCCGATGACGGATGCCTTCAAGTGTCGCCTCTTTGCGATCACTTTGAAAGAGAAGGCGAGGGACTGGTTCCATCAACTCCCCCCAAGGTCCATCTTCGGGTTTGAAGACTTGAGCCGGAGCTTTCAGCTTCGCTTTTCCACCTCCAAGAAGAGGAAGAAAGGTCCCGAGTCCCTCTTCCTGATAAAGCAAAGGGCCGAGGAGTCGCTGGCCCACTATGTTGACAGGTTCCAGGAGGAGGTCCTTGATATCCAAGAGGTGCCAGGGTATGCCCTCCAGATGGCGTTCATGGTGGGGTTGCACGAAGGGTTCTTTAAGATGAGCTTGACCCGGAAGACCCCTCTTTCCTTCGAGGAGCTGATGGAAAGGGCGGCGGAGGAGATAGCCATGGAGGCGGCCAACCCGGCCTTTGTGAAGAAGTTGGCAAAGTTGAAAGAGGTGGAGTCAAAGGAGCAGGGTGGCTCGAGGCATCAGGAAGGAAGGAGGAGAGAAGAGCAGAGAGCTCAAGGGTTCCAGGGACAGGAAGGTCCGGAACCAGGTTGGAGGCAGCAAGGAGGACCTGCCTAGGGTCCAGGAAGAGCTCTCATCCAGGGTGGGGGGAACTTTCATGGGGGCCAAGGGAGGTTCAACTTCCAAAGGCAAGCCCCAAGACAGCTCCTACCCCCACCGCAGTAAGCGATGACGATTGGTCGAAGGGAGAGGAGGAATCGCAAGGGAAGAGGGAGGGATAGGGTAGAGTTACCATACTGCAACTTCCACCAGTTGGAAGGTCACGTCGCGGCTACCTGCCCCGAGTTCCTGGAGGTGAGGGGGGCGAGGGCTCTAGTCCAGCAGCAGCCGGAGCGGATCGAAGCTCTGCCCCAAGGAGGTGGAGGAGGTGATGATGTGTGTGAGGACCGGGTCGATGTAGGACCCCGAGGTGGTATAGCCGTGATCCACGGGGGGGTGGGGATCAAAGCCGCTCGGAAGGTAAGTCTCCATGTGATGTATCGACGGAGCGTTGCCTCGACATCCCAGACCCCTCCCCAGGAGAAAAGGATCACCTTCTCGTCAAAGGACATGCCAGAGCATGAGGATCCCTTCTGCGATGCCCTGGTCATCCAGGCGGCCGTCGAAGGCTTCACCGTCTCCCGGATCTTGGTTGATAACGGAAGCTCGATCAATGTCATTTTCAAGAAGGCGTTCGAGGGGATGAAGGTGAGCCAAGAAGGGTAGTGGCATCGGATGGACCTCTGTTTGGATTCTCAGGGGAGAGGAAGGAGGTGGAAGGTGGGGTCGGACTCCAGGTGAAGTTAGGAGGGACCTCAAGGAACTGCAGGTTCGTCATTGTCGACGCTCCAAGCAGCTACAACGCCATCTTCGGAAGGCCCCTCATCAGCGCCTTTCGGTGCGTGCCCTCATCCTTCCACCAGTGCCTCAAGTTCAACTCAGATGGGATCCAGGTCAGGATCAAGGGAGACTCCAGGATGGCGAGGCAGTGCTACATCACGGCAGTCAACACCATCTCTTGGTTGGCTAAGGCGGAGGAGATGGAGAAGATCATGGAGAGCCTGAGCAGGATTGAGGTGTCCATTGGGATAGAACCTGATGGCGACCACCATGCCCAGGCCCCCTGAAGAAGCCTCGTCTCGGCGGAGTCATGTATCTTGTTTTTCTTTATGTTGTAATGAGTCCAACCTCCGACCGATAGGGTTGGGAGGGTCATGTAACCCAACTATTTTCCCCTTTTGAGGATGTTGAATTTTGGCAGAGTTCAGGTGACATGCCCCGTCCCTAAGTCCCTTAGCTCCGAGATGATTCCGCTGTCAGGCTCTCACTAGCTGGCAGGGCAGGTTGATCTCTCGTGGAAGCTAAGTCCTTTTGCTCCGAGATGATTCCGCTGCCAGGCTCTCACTAGCTAGCAGGGCAGGTTGATCTCTCGTGGAAGCTAAGTCCTTTTGCTCCGAGAGGATTCCGCCGACAGGCTCTCACTAGCTGGCAGGGCAGGTTGATCTCTCGTGGAAGCTAAGTCTTTTTGCTCCGAGATGATTCCGCTGTCAGGCTCTCACTAGCTGGCAGGGCAGGTTGATCTCTCGTGGAAGCTAAGTCCTTTTGCTCCGAGATGATTCCGCTGCCAGGCTCTCACTAGCTGGCAGGGCAGGTTGATCTCTCGTGGAAGCTAAGTCCTTTTGCTCCGAGATGATTCCGCTGCCAGGCTCTCACTAGCTGGCAGGGCAGGTTGATCTCTCGTGGAAGCTAAGTCCTTTTGCTCCGAGATGATTCCGCTGCCAGGCTCTCACTAGCTGGCAGGGCAGGTTGATCTCTCGTGGAAGCTAAGTCCTTTTGCTCCGAGATGATTCCGCTGTCAGGCTCTCACTAGCTGGCAGGGCAGGTTGATCTCTCGTGAAAGCTAAGTCCTTTTGCTCCGAGATGATTCCGCTGCCAGGCTCTCACTAGCTGGCAGGGCAGGTTAATCTCTCGTGGAAGCTAAGTCCTTTTGCTCTGAGATGATTCCACTATCAGGCTCTCACTAACTGGCAGGGCAAATTGATCTCTCGTGGTGGTTGACTTTTTACCCTGAGGGGGTCTCGCCACCCAGGCTCTCATCAGCTGGTATGGCAGGTTGACCCCCCCAGGAGGTTTAAGTCTTTTTACCCTGAGGGGGTCTCGCCATCCAGGCTCTCATCAGCTGGCATGGCAAGTTGACCCCTCCAAAGAGGCCTCATAATCTTTCGACACCGCAAAAGCAAGCTACACTCAGCGAATACGTTGGGTTGGATGTTTCTTTCCGAGCTTGTGCCAACCTCGAAAAGAGCGGGGATTGTGTACAACCCCGTATTCGCGGAGTAGGGTCCCTTTGGCAGGCGCAGGGCCAGTTTTAAGCTTTTAAGCTTTTTGGATATTTTGGACTCTTGGTGGCCAATTTTGGCTCTAGCTTGGAAATATACTAGTAGGGGAGGAAAAATTGCCTTCCCCCTTGCCCCCCTCTTTGAGGGGCGGGAGCGGCAGGTTGGCTGGCACCCCCCCCCCCCGACTTGTTAAAGTACGCGGTGGGGGCAGCGGGGTCGAGCGGAGACCAAGGTCTCATCCCCCCTGCTGCGCCTTAGTCCCGAGCCAGCTTGCGGGGCGAGACCGCCGGCCAGGCGGGTTCTCGCCCGCGCGGCCAGCTTGCGGGGCGAGACCGCCGGCCAGGCGGGTTCGCGCCCGCGCGGCCAGCTTGCGGGGCGAGACCGCCGGCCAGGCGGGTTCTCGCCCGCGCGGCTAGCTTGCGGGGCGAGGGCGAGACCGCCGGCCAAGCAGGTTCTCACCCGCGCGGCCAGCTTGCGGGGCGAGACCGCCGGCTAGGCGGGTTCTCGCCGCGCGGCCAGCTTGCGGGGCGAGACCGCCGGCCAGGCGGGTTCTTGCCCGCGCGGCCAGCTTGCGGGGCGAGACCGCCGGCCAGGCGGGTTCTCGCCCGCGCGGCCAGCTTGCCGGGAGAGACCGCCGGCCAGGCGGGTTCTCGCCCTTGTACCTCCTTGGGGCATGCTTTTATCTTTTTACCCCCGGGGTGGAATTTCCCTCTTTGCCCCCCGGTGTGGAGGTTTGCTATTGGCTTGAGGCATTTTTGTCCTATGGGCATTTTGGTCATTTTACCCCCCAAGACTTGGAAAAACTATAAATAGACCCTTGAGGGTGACTTAGAGAGCATTCATTCATTCCTTAGCCACAAACATCTCTTTGGCTTTATTCCTCCAAGGCACCTAGCTCAAGCATTGGCTAGGGAGGGGGAGACCTCAAAGGTCTTCCGGGTGTGAGGTGGGACCTCCACGCTAGAGCCAAGGGTCTGTCCCATAGCTTCCTAAGTCTTCGGTCCGTGACGTTCTTCCGAGCATAGTAGGTGTGAGGTCACCCCTTTCCCCAAGGGTCGAACTCCATAAAAGTCAATTTTGGCTTCGGTCATTTTTGGCTTCAACAGACACAACGCCATACAATGTTGAATTGCTCAATGACACCACAAGAGTTTTCCAACTCTCTAGTAAAGATCTAAGAACCATCAAAGCTTATAGCTCATCCTACAAAGTGATCTTCATGGCCTCCAACTAGTTGATGATGCTTTGAGCAGGGTTCAAATGCTCTGTTATCTGAGATCCATCTTTGTACTTCAACTTTACCAGCTTCCTGATCAAGAACTCTTTGTTTCCCGCTGTCTTTCGCTCGTACAGTGATTCAAGCTTCCTCCATAAAGCCTGAGCGATGATTCCGTAGATACATGGTGGAAGACGGAATCATCAATCCATTGCCGAATGAAACCCACCGCCTTCTGATCCATCTTCTTCCGCTCTGATTCATCCAGCACGGTAGCCAGCCTCCCCAACAACAGAGCATAAAGATCCTTGTAATACAACAGATCTTCCATCTGCGGCTTCCAAATACTCCAGTTCTTTCCATTCATGCTAATCATTCTCGTGCTCCGCTTCATCTTCTTCTAACAACCCGATAGGCTGAGACAAACCTAGATCTGATATCATTTTGTTGGAAATAGAATATCCCACTTCGCGCTTGCGCACCAGGCTTCCAGGAAGAATAAACACAAGATAAACTGAAAGTCTCTAGTGTCGACTAGATCCACCTATGGGGGGGGGGAATAGGTGTCGTGCAGTCTTTTACGGAATTAAATTTACCTGTACAAATTAACAAACACAACAAAGAAGACACACAAAGAATTATAGTGGTTCCCCTATTTGGGTACGTCCACTTTCCCCCTTCGACCTATCTCCCACCAAAGGACGACTCGGTCACTTCTCCAAACGGATTGAAATCCAATCCTCACACTACGGAAGGAACTCTTCCAACAAAGGAGTCACAACTCCACCACCACGGGTTGCACCCAACCCTTACAACTAGGAATAAAAAATTCCTTTACAACAAACCAAAATTGAATGTAAAAGAAAATACAAACAAATCTTTGGAGATTCCGATGTCCATCTTCGTTCGTTGAAGCTTTCTTGAAAATAATGAAGAATCCACAACCGAATTTCTCTCTTGGAATGGGTCTTCTCAAGATTGGCGGCGGCAAGTGATTGCGGCGGAGATACTTTGTAGATCCAAACTTCTTGACGAAGCAAGCAAGGTCTATCAACGATCTCAATCGGATCAATCATCTCCACCGATTCGGAATGAAGAACTTGTCTCGTTAGACGAATCGAGAGACAAAAGATCTCAAGAGAGATGCGGGAGACGCTCGGCTTGCCTCGGTACTGTCGTCGGAAGATCAAAGAAGATCGTAGATTAGCGGCGACGACGAATCTGCGAGTGACGACAAACGATCGGCGATTTCCGCGATCGGCTAGGGCACGGCGTCGGCTACTTTTGATTTCGCGTGAATGACTGACTATCGAAGTTCAAAATACGCGAGTATAAATACTAGAGGCCAGCCCTAATGACCGTTGTGGGGCCCACAAGGAGAAACCCTAGCCCCGGCCGAAACAGCGCACGACTTCTTGGTTCGGTCCAGCGAACGGAGGAAATTTGCCTAAGGCAAAATCGGCGGGAATCGTTGGTGATTCCCGTCGATGTCGGTGGGAATCACTCACGATTCCCGTCGATACTTCCTTAGCAGAATCCCTGTCTAGAAAACTGTCAGCCGGAAGAAGTCGGCGGGAGTGGCTAACTGATTCTCGATGAATCGGCGGGAATCACTAACGATTCCCGTCGAAGTCGGCGGGAATCACTAGCGATTCCCGTCGATTTTGACTTAGAAGAATTTTCTCTTCCTTCCTTTGATGACTTGGTCTTTGACCCATCTTTGCTCCTTCTTCTGCTCTTGATCTACCTTAACCCTGTACTTGAAAATAAGTATACTCCAATAGAGAGAGCACACGTGAGTCAACACACTGATCTACTCAACGAGGGATTGCGTTGCGCAGACCCGTGTATATTGACCCACTGCACCCTGACATTGGTGTGTACTTAGCATGGAATAGCTGCAAGCACAACTTGATAGAAGATCGTCAAATACATTGTCAATTCAACTTAGCTTGTTCAGGGGCTTCTTCAAATCAGGTCTATTGTGGATACAATACCCAACAATCTCCCCCTATTTGAAGAAGCCTAAACCCTAAAAGCTAAGGTGAATAGAACAGATGGGAATGAAAATCATAAAATGAAAATGCAGTTAAGAGTGAAATCTATTACCATTCTCCTGAGAGCATACTTAGCATTGGCAGCCACCTTAGCTTTAGTCGAGAGGGTAATCTCCCCCTTTTCGGCTTCTGCAAATCTGGGACTTCACTTGGAGCACAAAGCTCCCCCTCAGTTCTTGCATCCGTGCCCGATCTTTAGTTCCTCGTACAAAGCTCCCCCTTGATCCAAGAGCCTGGAGCCCTTTAGTCTTCAATCTTTATAGTTCAGCATGCTGAGTTCAGTTTTCAAGAGACTGAACTTGGCCTCGTCTAGGGGCTTTTTGAAGATATCTGCAATCTGCTTATCCGTGGGGACATAGCAGAGAGAGATATCTTTGTTTTCCACATGCTCCCGAATGAAGTGGTAGCGCACTTCAATATACTTTGTTCTGTTGTGCGACACAAGATTGTTCGCAATTGCTATTGCGCTCGAGGAGTCGCAATACATAGGAACTTCTCTGAACTGCAAGTCATAATATTCGAGTTGATTTCTGATCCATAGAAGTTGTGCGCAACAGCTGCCTGCTGAGATGTACTCTGATTCAGCCGTAGAGGTTGCGACACAGTTTTGCTTTTTATTGTTCCATGAAATAAGCCTTCTTCCGAGGAATTGGCATGTCCCGGAAGTGCTTTTCCTATCATCCCTGCTTCCAAGCTCGAGGAGCTTGTTTTAAGCCATATTATGCTGAGATTATTAGGATGATCATTCAGATCCACGATTCGACGTACGAGGGATGTCATGTCATGAAGGACTCCGTAATAAGCATTATATCTTTTCCCAAATTCCTTGTTCCAGTGCAAGCCTGGAACATCTCTTGTCTAGGTCCCATCATGTTCATGGTTACCTAGACTATCCTACAAAATAGAATTACCTTACCTTAGGAACCAAATAGGCATTGGGTCCTAGGTTACTTGTTAGCACACTCCCCCTCGGTTGGTTAACCCAACGAGTTGTCGGCCTCGCATTGCTAACATAAGGAGTCTCATTGTATCTTGGATTAAACCAGCAATCCACGACAAAGTGACCAACTTTGCCACAGCACCAACAGTCAAATATATTGTACCGTTTCCTAGGCTCCTGCTTTACCCTTGGAACGGTGGGTCCAGCTGGGGCCTTAGATCTGGAGGTGGAGGCATCATGATGACAGCAGTCACACAACTTCTTCACTTCATGTTCCTTCAGTATGACAGACTTGGCCTTTGGTGTCTGCTTCCTATTATGGCCGCTAGAGAAATGACCATAATTCTCCACTTGGATTTCCTCATAAGGTGCCTTGAAGACACTCTCACCGTAGTTGTGGGGAAAGGTCCAACCATCATACCGGCTCTTGGGCTTTTCAACCGAGGGCCGGAAGAAGTGGTCATAGGTTGACTCAAAGTCCTGCTCATTGCAAGGAAAGCAAGGCTTTCTGAATGAAACAGGACCGAGTGGGGCCTTTCCCTTTTCTGTAGTAGAAGCCTTCTTAACAGCCTTATTTTTACTCTGATTTCTGTTTCTCCTGGATGATTTGCCAGGCCCTCCTACATGCCCTAAGCCAGCCCCCTTATCCTGAGCAGAGAATGTATCAACCAGAGGAAGAACGGTCTTGGGCATAGAGAAGCTTTTGGCAATCTTCTTTTCTGCCGCAAGCTGTTCTTCCAGCTTGTCAATTTCTTTATGCTTTTGGTCAAGGAGCTTTAGAGAATCTGAGTGCTCATTAATCAGGTCCAGGTGTTCTGGTTGGAGAGTGATCAAGCTAGTGATCTCTTCTCTGAGAAAAACACCCTCAGCCTCAAGAAATTTGACTTTCTTTTTCTGAGCCCTCAATCTCTTGCGGCATTTCTCAAAGATATTAAGCAGAAGCTCATATTTTTCTAGGAGCTCAGCTTCACGGGCAGATGGACTGTCCTCGAGATCATCTTCAGGAGACTTAGAGTCAGAGTCAGAGAGGGGGTGCGATCTTTTACCTTCCTAGTAAATGGGGGACAGTCTCCTTCTGAGTCGGAGCGACCCATTAGCCCGAAGTAGGCTTCCTCATCATCACTGGAGTCTGAAGAATCAGATTCACTCAGTGTCTTTGGCTTTTTAGCAATATAGCTCCTCTCCTTCTTCTTATCTCTAGAGGACCTGTGCTCCTCTCCTTTCCCCTTATCTCTCTTGCTTTGGTGGCAGTCAGCAACGACGTGGCCTGACTTATTACATCCAAAGCAGATAATGTCAGCAGAGCGATATTTGTTCTGTTTAGAATCATACTTGTTAGAAGAGTAATTCTTCTTCTGATGTTTGGAGGAGGAGCCGTCTCTCTTTCTTTGATTCCTCATCTTGAGGAACTTCTTGAACTCTCGAGTGATGAAGGAGAATTCTTCTTCAGATAGCTCGGAGCCGGAAGAGCATGGCTCAGAGTCTTCTTCCTCATCCTTTTTCCAAGAGCGGGACGAGGCTGCACCCTTGCCTTTCCTTGAGTGATTGGCTTTCAGGGCTACAGTCTTTTCTTTGGCAGCGGCTTTATCGACTTCTTCTTCAGCTTTTCCGGTATTCAGCTGAAGCTCATAGGATATAATTAAGCTTCCCAAACAGAATCTGGGGATCAGTTTCTGTCAGCTTACCAAACTCCCCGATGGCGCAGATCTTGGTGTCCCATTCCTTAGTAAGGGATCTAAGGAATTTGTCATTTAGTTCACCATCGGTGAACACTCTGCCATAACCATTCAGAGCATTGACGATCTTCAGGAAGTTCTCGAATGTCACTCTGATTTATTCCTTGGGACCTTGCCTGAAGGCCTCATACTTCTAGTTCAGAAGGGATCTTCGATCATCCCTTACTTTATTTGTACCTTCCATCAGAATGACCAGGCAGTGCCATATGTCCTTAGTAGTCCTGCAGTTGCTGAAATTCTGCATCATGGAATCATTGACGGCGCTTACTAAGATGTTTTGAGCTTTCTTGTCTAGTCCGACAAGCACCATCTCATCCTTATCCATTTCGGAGAGCTTCTTGGGCACCATCTTGGTAGGATCAATGGCGGAGGCCTTAGTGGGGAAATAAGGGCCCTCCTCCACTATCATGAAGAGTCGGGGGTCGACTGCTTCCATGTAGAACCTGATCCTTTCCTTCCAGATGGGAAAGTTCAGCTTGGTGCATACTGGATCTTTCCTAAATACTTGAGTCCGTCCATTCCCGAGATCTTCTTTCCTCTTGACACTAGACACAGGATCTTACTCAAGGTGTTAACCTTACTGATTAGTAACCTTGCTCTGATACCACTTGAAAGTGTCTAGTGTCGACTAAATCCACCTATGGGGGGGGGGGGAATAGGTGTCGTGCAGTCTTTTGCGGAATTAAATTTACCTACACAAATTAACAAACACAGCACAGAAAACACACAAAGAATTATACTGGTTCCCCGATTTGGGTACGCCCACTTTCCCCCTTCGACCTATCTCCCACCAAGGAACGAGTCGGTCACTTCTCCAAACGGATTGAAATCCAATCCTCACACTACGGAAGGAACCCTTCCAACAAAGGAGTCACGACTCCACCACCACGGATTGCACCCAACCCTTACAACTAGGAATGAAAAATTCCTTTACAACAAACCAAAATTGAATGTAAAAGAAAATACAAACAAATCTTTTGGAGATTCTGATATCCTTCTTCGTTCGTTGAAGCTTGCTTGAAAATAACGAAGAATCCACAACCGGATTTCTCTCTTGGAATGGGTCTTCTCAAGATCGGCGGCGGCAAGTGATTGCAGCGACGATACTTTGTAGATCCAAATTTTTTGACGAAGCAAGCAAGGTCTACCAACGATCTCAGTCAGATCAATCGTCTCCACCGATTCGGAATGAAGAACTTGTCTCGTTCAACGAATCGAGAGACAAAAGATCTCAAGAGAGATGTGTGAGACGCTCGGCTTACCTCGGTACTGTCGTCGGAAGATCAAAGAAGATCAGAGATTAGCGGCGACGACGAATCTACGAGCGGCGACAAGCGATCGGCTAGGGCACGACGTCGGCTACTTTCGATTTCGCGTGAATTACTGACTATCGAAGTTCAAAATACACAAGTATAAATACTAGAGGCCAGCCCTAATGACCGTTGTGGGGCCCACAAGGAGAAACCCTAGCCCTGGCCGAAACAGCGCACGACTTCTTGGTTCGGTCCAGCGAACGAAGGAAATTTGCCTAAGGCAAAATCGGCGGGAATCGTTGGTAATTCCGGTCGATGTCGGCGGGAATCACTCACGATTCCCGTCGATTCTGCCTTAGCAGAATCCCTGTCTGGAAAACTGTCAGCCGGAAGAAGTCGGCGGGAGAGGCTAACTGATTCTCGACGAATCGGCGGAAATCACTAACGATTCCCGTTGAAGTCGGCGGGAATCAATAGCGATTCCCGTCGATTTTGACTTAGAAGAATTTTCTCTTCCTTCCTTTGATGACTTGGTCTTTGACCCATCTTTGCTTCTTCTTCTGCTCTTGATCTACCTTAACCCTGTACTTGAAAATAAGTACACTCCAATAGAGAGAGCACACGTGAGGCAACACACTGATTTACTTAACGAGGGATTACATTGCGCAGACCCGTGTATATTGACCCACTGCCCCCTGACATTGGTGTGTACTTAGCATGGAATAGCTGCAAGCACAACTTGATAGAAGATCGTCAAATACATTGTCAATTCAACTTAGCTTGTTCAGGGGATTCATCAAATCAGGTCCATTGTGGATACAATACCCAACAATCTCCCTCTATTTGAAGAAGCCTAAACCCTACAAGCTAAGGTGAATAGAACAGATGGGAATGAAAATTATAAAATGAAAATGCAGTTAAGAGTGAAATCCATTACCATTCTCCTGAGAGCATACTTAGCATTGGCAGCCACCTTAGCCTTAGACGAGAGGGTAATCTCCCCCTTTTCGGCTTCTGCAAATCTGGGACTTCACTTGGAGCACAAAGCTCCCCCTCAGTTCTTGCATCCGTACCCGATCTTTAGTTCCTCGCACAAAGCTCCCCCTTGATCCAAGAGCCTGGAGCCCTTAAGTCTTCAATCTTCATAGTTCAGCATGCTGAGTTCAGTTTTGAAGAGACTGAACTTAGTCTCGTCTAGGGACTTTGTGAAGATATCTGCAATCTGCTTATCCGTGGGGATATAGCAGAGAGAGATATCTTTGTTTTCCACATGCTCCCGAATGAAGTGGTAGCGCACTTTAATATGCTTTGTTCTGCTGTGCGACACAGGATTGTTCGCAATTGCTATTGCGCTCGAGGAGTCGCAATACATAGGAAATTCTCTGAACTGCAAGTCATAATATTCGAGTTGATTTCTGATCCATAGAAGTTATGCACAACAGTTGCCTGCTGAGATGTACTCTGATTCAGCCGTAGAGGTTGCGACACAGTTCTCCTTTTTACTGTTCCATGAAATAAGCCTTCTTCCGAGGAATTGACACGTCCTGGAAGTGCTTTTCCTATCATCCCTGCTTCCAAGCTCGAGGAGCTTGTTTTAAGCCATATTATGCTGGGATTATTAGGATGATCATTCGAATCCACGATTCGAAGTACGAGGGATGTCATGTCATGAAGGACTCCGTAATAAGCATTATATCTTTTCCCAAATTCCTTGTTCCAGTGCAAGCCTGGAACATCTCTTGTCTAGGTCCCATCATGTTCATGGGTACCTAGATTATCCTGCAAAATAGAATTACCTTACCTTAGGAACCCAATAGGCATTGGGTCCTAGGTTCCTTATTAGCACACTCCCCCTCGGTTAGTTAACCCTACGAGTGGTCGGCCGCGCATTGCTAACATAAGGAGTCTCATTGTATCTTGGATTAAACCAGCAATCCACGGCAAAGTGACCAACTTTGACACAACACCAACAGTCAAACCTATTGTACCGTTTCTTAGGCTCCTGCTTTACCCTTGGAACGGTGGGTCCAGCCGGGGCCTTGGATCTGGAGGTGGAGGCATCATGATGACAGCAGTCACACGACTTCTTCACTTCTTGTTCCTTCAGTATGACAGGCTTGGCCTTTGGTGCCTACTTCCTATTATGGCCGCTAGAGAAATGGCCATAATTCTCCACTTGGATTTCCTCATAAGGTGCCTTGAAGACACTCTCACCGTAGTTACGGGGGAAGGTCCAACCATCATACTGGCTCTTGGGCTTTTCAACCGAGGGCTGGAAGAAGTGGCCATAGGTTGACTACAAGTCCTGCTCATTGCAAGGAAAGCCAGGCTTTCTGAATGAAACAGGACCGAGTGGGGCCTTTCCCTTTTCTGCAGCAGAGGCCTTCTTAGTAGCCTTATTTTTCCTCTAATTTCTGCTTCTCCTGGATGATTTGCCAGGCCCTCCCACATGCCCTAAGCCAGCCCCCTTAGCCTGAGCAGAGAATGTATCAACCAGAGGAAGAACGGTCTTGGGCATAGAGAAGCTTTTGACAATCTTCTTTTCTGCCGCAAGCTGTTCTTCCAGCTTTTCAATTTCTTTCTGCTTTTGGTCAAGGAGCTTTAGAGAATATGAGTGCTCATGAATCAGGTCTAGGTGTTCCGATTGGAGAGTGATCAAGCTAGTGATCTCTTCTCTTAGGAAAACACCCTCAGCCTCAAGGAATTTGACTTTCTTTTTCCGAGCCCTCAATCTCTTGCGGCATTCCTCAAAGGTATTAAGCAGAAGCTCATACTTTTCTAGGAGCTCAGCTTCACGGGCAGATGGGCTTTCCTCGAGATCATCTTCAGGAGACTCAGAGTCAGAGTCAGAGAGGGGGGTGCAATCTTTTACCTTCCCAGTAAATGGGGGACAGTCTCTTTCTGAGTCGGAGCGACCCATTAGCCTGAAGTAGGCTTCCTCATCATCACTGGAGTCTGAAGAATCAGATTCACTCAGTGTCTTTGGATTTTTAGCAATGTAGCTCCTCTCCTTCTTCTTATCTCTAGAGGACCTGTGCTCCTCTCCTTTCCCCTTATCTCTCTTGCTTTGGTGGCAGTCAGCCACGACGTGGCCTGACTTATTGTATCCAAAGCAGATAATGTCAGCAGAGCGATGTTTGTTCTGTTTAGAATCATACCTGTCAGAAGAGTAATTCTTCTTTTGATGTCTGGAGGAGGAGCCGTCTCTCTTTCTTTGATTCCTCATCTTGAGGAACTTCTTGAACTCTCAAGTGATGAAGGAGAATTCTTATTAGGATAGCTCGGAGCAGGAAGAGTATGGCTCAGAGTCTTCTTCCTCATCCTTTTTCCAAGAGCGGGACGAGGCTGCACCCTTGCCTTTCCTTGAGTGATTGACTTTCAGGGCTACAGTCTTTTCTTTGGCAGCGGCCTTATCGGCTTCTTCTTCAGCTTTTCTGGTATTCAGCTGAAGCTCATAGGACATAAGCTTCCCAAACAGAATCTGGGGATCAGTTTCTGCCAGCTTGCCAAACTCCCCGATGGCGCAGATCTTGGTGTCCCATTCCTTAGTAAGGGATCTAAGGAATTTGTCATTTAGTTCACCATCGGTGAACACTCTGCCATAACCCTTCAGGGCATTGACGATCTTCAGGAAGTTCTCGAATGTCACTCCGATTTATTCCTTGGGACCTTGCCTGAAGGCCTCATACTTCTGGTTCAGAAGGGATCTTCGATCATCCCTTACTTCATCTGTGTCTTCCATCAGAATGATCAGGCAGTGCCATATGTCCTTGGCAGTCCTGCAGTTGCTGAAATTCTGCATCATGGAATCATTGACGGCGCTTACTAAGATGTTTTGAGCTTTCTTGTCTAGTCCGACAAGCACCATCTCATCCTTATCCATTTCGGAGAGCTTCTTGGGCACCATCTTGGTAGGATCAATGGCGGAGGCCTTAGTGGGGAAATAAGGGCCCTCCTCCACTATCATGATGAGTCGGGGGTCGACTGCTTCCATGTAGAACCTGATCCTTTCCTTCCAGATGGGAAAGTTCAGCTTGGTGCATACTGGATCTTTCCTAAATACTTGAGTCCGTCCATTCCCGAGATCTTCTTTCCTCTTGACACTAGACACAGGATCTTACTCAAGGTGTTAACCTTACTGATTAGTAACCTTGCTCTGATACCACTTGAAAGTGTCTAGTGTCGACTAAATGCACCTATGGGGGGGGGGAATAGGTGTCGTGCAGTCTTTTGCGGAATTAAATTTACCTGCACAAATTAACAAACACAGCACAGAAAACACACAAAGAATTATACTGGTTCCCCGATTTGGGTACGCCCACTTTCTCCCTTCGACCTATCTCCCACCAAGGGACGACTCGGTCACTTCTCAAAACGGATTGAAATCCAATCCTCACACTATGGAAGGAACCCTTCCAACAAAGGAGTCACGACTCCTCCACCACGGGTTGCACCCAACCCTTACAACTAGGAATGAAAAATTCCTTTACAACAAACCAAAATTGAATGTAAAAGAAAATACAAACAAATCTTTTGGAGATTCTGATGTCCTTCTTCGTTCGTTGAAGCTTGCTTGAAAATAACGAAGAATCCACAACCGGATTTCTCTCTTGGAATGGGTCTTCTCAAGATCGGCGGCGGCAAGTGATTGCGGCGACGATACTTTGTAGATCCAAATTTTTTGACGAAGCAAGCAAGGTCTACCAACGATCTCAGTCAGATCAATTGTCTCCACCGATTCGGAATGAAGAAATTGTCTCGTTCAACGAATCGAGAGACAAAAGATCTCAAGAGAGATGTGTGAAACGCTCGGCTTACCTTGGTACTGTCGTCGGAAGATCAAAGAAGATCGGAGATTAACGAAGACGACGAATCTGCGAGCGGCGGCAAGCGATCGGCTAGGGCACGACGTCGGCTACTTTCGATTTCGCGTGAATGACTTACTATCGAAGTTCAAAATACGCAAGTATAAATACTAGAGGCCAGCCCTAATGACCGTTGTGGGGCCCACAAGGAGAAACCCTATCCCCGGCCGAAACATCGCACGACTTCTTTGTTCGGTCCAGCGAACGGAGGAAATTTGCCTAAGGCAAAATCGGCGGGAATCGTTGGCGATTCCCGTCGATGTCGGCGGGAATCACTCACGATTCCCGTTGATTCTGCCTTAGCAGAATCCCTGTCTGGAAAACTGTCAGCCGGAAGAAGTCGGCGGGAGAGGCTAACTGATTCTCGACGAATCGGTGGGAATCACTAATTATTCTCGTCGAAGTTGGCGGGAATCACTAGAAATTCCCGTCGATTTTGACTTAGAAGAATTTTCTCTTCCTTCCTTTGATGACTTGGTCTTTGACCTATCTTTGCTCCTTCTTCTGCTCTTGATCTACCTTAACCCTGTACTTGAAAATAAGTACACTCCAATAGAGAGAGCACACGTGAGTCAACACACTGATCTACTCAACGAGGGATTACGTTGCGCAGACCCGTGTATATTGACCCACTGCACCCTGACATTGGTGTGTACTTAGTATGGAATAGCTGCAAGCACAACTTGATAGAAGATCGTCACATACATTGTCAATTCAACTTAGCTTGTTTAGGGGCTTCTTCAAATCAGGTCCATTGTGGATACAATACCCAACATAAACAACAGAAGAAAAACACACAACCAGAGAATACAGATTTTACGTGGAAAACTCTCTCTCAATCAATGAGGGAAAAATCACGGGGCAGGACACACGAATAATTCACTATCAAAAGAATAAGGATTACAACAAATATTATTGATTTGCCCAACCTAGATCCCCCACTGGATTCACAGATTGAATCCTCCTCTAAGATCTCAGTAGGAAACTTCTCTTCCTCAAAAGAACACAAAACTCCAGACCTCTCCTCTAAAATCCTTAAGGTAACTGAAGACGAGAATGAGAGCAAAAACTTTTACAGAGAAGACGAAGTATTAATATGTGAAAACTTCTGTTCTTGAACTCGAATAACTCCTCTGGCAGCAAGAATGACAGAGACACACACAATTACTCCTTAACGGCGACAAACTTGAAGCATAATCCCCTCAGGAATAGGGGGAGAACTATTTAGGGAAAACAATGCAATCATAGCCCTTGGATCAAGTGCCAAGCAATCTGACAGCAATGATTGCGTCCTTTGATGAACCAACCGCCATCTGCCACCTCATCACAGTGACACAGAGCAATCAGGGGTCATCACAATGACACCCAACAGACAACTATCATCACAACGATATCGGCGAGATCGCCGAGACCAGTCACGCTGGTACCGATGAGATCGTTGAGACCATACCTGATTTGAATTCTGAGTTCTCCGACTCTTTAAGGGCTGGAGCCCAACACGACGATCATGAACATGAGGGTTAAATTGTCATTCGTTAACGCCCACCTAAAGAATTTCATCCACTTTTATGTTCAAAGTGATGATATTTGTTAGATGATGCTTAACAAATGACGGTTTAACCCATGCGTTTATGACCGCCACCACTGTGCCAAACGGAGCCTTAATTTATGGGCTTTCATATCGCCATTTAAAATTCAATTTACATTTCAATTAAAAGAAGTTTCCATTCATGCAACGGGGCATAAAGATCCTTGCAATACAACAGATCTTCCAACTGCGACTTTCAAATACTCCAGTTCTTTCCATTCATGCTAATCATTCTCGTGCTCTGCTCCATCTTCTTCTAACAACCCGATAGGCCGAGACAAACCTAGCTCTGATATCATTTTGTTGGAAATAGAATATCCAACTTCGCGCTTGAGCACCAGACTTCCAGGAAGAATAAACACAAGATAAACAACAGAAGAAAAAAACACACAACCAGAGAATACAGATTTTACGTGGAAAACTCTCTCTCAATCAATGAGGGAAAAATCACGGGACAGGGCACACGAATAATTCACTATCAAAAGAATAAGGATTACAACAAATATTATTGATTTGCCCAACCTAGATCCCCCACTGAATTCACAGATTGAATCTTCCTCTCAGATCTCAGTAGAAAACTTCTCTTCCTCAAAAGAACACAAAACTACAGACCTCTCTTGTAAAATCCTTAAGGTAACTGAAGACGAGAATGAGAGCAAAAACGTTTACAGAGAAGACGAAGTATTAATATGAGAAAACTTATGTTCTTGAACTCCTTTAGTAGCAAGAATGACAGAGACACACAATTACTCCTTGACGGCGGCAAACTTGAAGCATAATCCCCTCGGGAATAGGGGGAGAACTATTTAGGGAAAACAATGCAATCATAGCCCTTGGATCAAACGCCAAGCAATCTGACAGCAATGATTGCGCCCTTTTATGAACCAACCGCCATCTGTCACCTCATCACAGTGACAACAATCAGGGGTCATCACAATGACACCCAACAGACAACTATCATCACAACGATATCAGCGAGATCGTCGAGACCAGTCACGCTGGTACCGATGAGATCGCTGAGACCATACCTGATCTGAATTCTGAGTCCTCCGACTCTTTAAGGGCTGGAGCCCAACACGACGATCATGAACATGAGGGTTAAATTGTCATTCGTTAACGCACACCTAAAGAACTTCATCCACTTTTATGTTCAAAGGAATGATATTTGTTAGATGATTCTTAACAAATGACGGTTTAACTCATGCGTTTATGACCGCCACCACTGTGCCAAACGGAGCCTTAATATACAGGCTTTCATATCCCCATTTAAAATTCAATTTACATTTCAATTAAAAGAAGTTTTTTCCCTTACTTTTATTCATGATCATAAATTGCTGGAATTATAATTATTTAATTTGTATTTTGATACAAAAAGTAATTTGATCCGGGATTCGTTTGGCGCAAAATATTTGTATTTTGTATTATGATCATATTTAAGAAAAAAAAATTAATTTGAATTTTAATTTGCGATATGAAAGCCTACAAACGAGCCCTTTATCTCAAATTGGCCAATTTATTTGTTTGGGGCTGGTCTGCTGGGTAGATTCTCTTAGGACGAAGAAATAAAATATAAGCCAATATCAAATTAATTAAATTAAATATAGGATACTACAAAATGAAATTGATTATTAAATCAAATGTCAACACAATTTAAAGAAGCTACAAGATAAAATGATTATTTTAAAAAGAGATGAGACCAAAGACTATATGAATGCATGATGATTATGATAGATTTCAACATCAATATATATATATATATATATATATAAGATATATATATATATATATATATATATATATTTACATGTTGCATTTCTCTCTCTATATTATATTATCTCTTCTCTAAGTTTGTCTAGTTTATAAAAATATTTCTTTTCTTAAAAATATATATGAAAAATGATAAAATTAGCTAAATTATTTTATGATATTCAATTTTACCTTTTGCCACGACTCTACATTAAAAGGCATAATCTTCTCTTTTAGAAATTAAAAAAAAACCTTTTCTTTAGAAATATAAATAAAAAGAGATCAAATATACTTAATTATTTTATGATATTTCAATTTTAACCTTTGTAATAACTCTACGTAGAAAAGGATGCGTTACATTTTACCCTTTGTAATGAATCTAGAATAATTGTAAAAAATAAAATTAAATTATCATAAAATGATTTTAAAAATCTCTTATTTCTAATGACATTTTTGTAAATTATAAAAATTTATAGGAGAGGTAAATGTTCCTTCAAGAGCACCCCATAGGTGCAAGTGTGCAACCTATAATTATGAAAACTCCCAAAAAATATACTGGTAATTAATCACATACACATATATATTAAGGCTCCGTTTGGGAGGGGTCCTATTCATGCGATCGTAATTGCTTGATCGGTAAAAATAAGTCTCCCAAACAGAGCCTAAATTATATATATTTGATGTCTGTCTCCTAATTATTAATTAAATAAAAAATGATATCATATCAAATTAGCTATGTTTTTATATTAGAGTTGGTAACTGTGGGAGGAGCTTCACCTTGACTTTTCTTTCTCCTGGGCCCTGGCGGAGTCGCCAGGGGTGACAGTGCTAGTTCATATTAATTATTAAAGGTCCGTTTGGCACGACTGTTGTGAACACAATGGTTATGAAACATCATCTTTTTGGCGCAGCATTTTGGTACGATGAGTTTGGATAAATACGTTATCGTCATACAATATGAGTTCGCACCGCCAAATAAAAACTTATTTTAAACGTAAAAATGATCGGAGCTCCTTATGTGAGTTTGGGCGACCATCGCCACCCTGCCAAACAAACCCTAAATTTAACCTCACGGTTTGAATCGTTTATCTTAGAATAGCTTATTAATATTTTCAGGGAAATCGCTCATCTCATAATTACCCTCATGCGCTTCGAGCACGGTTTGGCCCAACATTGGGTATAAGGCATGGTTTATGTTCACATGGTTTTTGGTTGCTTCCACCGCGATTGAATTAGTTAGTTTCAAGCTCAAGTTAACCGTCGTGGTTGATTGTATTTGATGCATGATGGTCGTGTTAGTGCTTGATAATTTTATTTTACTTTTGTATGTGTTGTACTTTCAATTTTTACCAATGATATCAGAGCGAAGTTGTCGAAGTGCTCACAAAATATCACCGCATAATAGCAATTGCTGCAGATCGTCGAAATAACATCGTATCACGACATTACAAAAGAAGGAAATTTTGACATCATTATTATCAGAAATAATGTTCATCTTTGTACACCTGCAGGTCTCAAAGTTGACAAAAACTAACTATGAGAACTAGAGACTACAAATCAAAGTGTTGTTAGCATCCTTAGATAGGTGAAATATTTTGGAAGAATGATTTAAAAAACTTAAGGTCAAGGTCAATGGTTTGACCACACTCGAAGAAGAAGCCACTGTGGAACAAAAGAGGAATGCCATTGTGTGAAATGGAGCGAAGACTTGAAGATGTGGATCCTCTTCATTTCAGACGAAATGGACTGAAATGGAGGGATCCATTTCACGGTTTAGATGCATTTCTCGCTAATCCGACGGTTCATTAATCTCATCTTTTTATAGTTTTCTTTTAATTAAAAAAACTTTATCTTGTCCATCAAATCTTCAAATGAATCCCCTCCATTTCGTCACAAATGAAGAGGATTCGTATAATTTTTTTGATGCGGGTAACTCCATATTATACTCTATGCTTCCAATAAAAAATAAAATTGTTTAAGTTAACAAGCAATTGCAGCTTAAACAACAAAATATTGTGAAATTAATACACTTTGCTTTTGTAAATGAATATTTACTCATTTAAATGTTAGGACTGAATTGACTGTTAATTGTTTCCAAATATATAGAAAATAAGATTTTGAAAATTAAATTTTTTTTTTTATTTTCATTTATTTTATGGATGAAGATGTGAGATGAGATTGTTAATTACCACAGTTGGGGAGACGGTGGAAGGAGCGGCGAGGACCGGCGTGGGGCACATGGGACGGCGGTTCGACGGCCGCCGGAAAGGCGAGGCGGCGGAAGAAGAAGAAGTGATGAGGGAGGAACAAGCGAGAAAAGTCCGCCGGAGCTTGGCCACCCGCACCTCCTTCTCCACTTATAGTTGCATACGGCGGCCCACCGGCCAATATTTTGATGGCGACACTAACCTGGTTCTATAAATCCAGTCCGTCCGTTGATTGTCGTGAAGCCGGTGCCGTTGATTGGTTTGATGATGGGCCCACCAGGTAACACTTGGCCGAAGGAACGAGGATATGTGCCGCTTCCCACCACTCAATACATATCCAAATTTTGGGAACCGTCATGACTCTCTTAAATGTTATTTTTGTTGTTGTTACGAACTAACTCGATGTCCCGGTCGGATCGAATAATTTTGGACCGTCTCATCTCACGGAGCGGTCGAGCGCGCACACAGTCGATGAAAGTGAAACAGTGAACACAAGTCTTGATGACGCGGAAAAACCCCTTAAATTGGTAAAAAAACCACGTGACCGGGTCTGTGCCGGTCAAATTCCACTAGCTTCCGGGGGTTACAACTTGCTTGGTGAATCGGGGCGACAGGCCGCTCCCGTTACAACTTGAGGGGAGAGATAAAGACTGAAGCTTCCAGCGGGCAACAGGCTGCTCCGCGGAAGTGACTTAGGCGGGGAAATGTGCGTTATGCTTCTAGCATGCGCGCTCGGGGCGGCGCGCGCTTGCTGGCTTCGGATCGCTTCTTCCTTTGGCTTCCTCGCGGTCCTGGACGTCCTTTGGCTGACGGTGCGCTGGTGGTGTGCTTATAGTCGCTAGCAGCAGCTAGTTGTCACAGGTGGCCGTTGGTGGCCGATGGTGGCTGTTGGAGGTTCACGGCGAGCGGTGGCCGACTCGGTGGAGGAGGCATGAGAGCTCTCACCTGAAGAAGAAGAGGAAGAAGCGGAGAAGAGAAAAGGTCCGAAATAAGAGTCCCCTGGGGGTCTTTTTATAGCCTCCAGGGGTGGATCATGGCGGGCCCCACCACCAAAGTGGTGGGGTAGTGGGTAGTTACCACTTCGATCAGATGGCATGGAGGGCCTCCCCCTTGATCGGACGGCGGGGAGACCCCCCGTGGTGGCGGGCCGTCATGACGGCGGCGGCGGCCAGGCGGCCGACGACGAGGCCGGCCGCGCGCCTCCCGGCGGCGACCAGCCGCCGGCCGGGCGTGGCGAGGGAGGCCGGCCACGGCCGGAGCGGCCAAGGTCACGGCCGGCCATGGCCGGGGCGGCCATGGCCGGGGCGGCCACGGCCGGGGCGGCCACGGCCGGGGCGGCCACGGCCGCGGCGGCCGTGGCCGGGGCGGCCGAGGGAGGGCCGGCCGCCGGCGGTGGCTCGGCCTCTTGCCGGCGGTTCTCTCAGCAGCGGTTTTTCCCATGATGGGAGGGAGTGGGGCCCGCCCCCATCACCTCCATGAGAGATCATGGGGGGTGGGGCCCACCCATGACTTCTTTGAGTGGAGATCATGGGGGCTCCTTGCTTCCTATAAATGATGGTGGAACCCATCAAATGCCCCCCAAATCTCTACTGGCCGGGAACGAAGCGAGCGTGAGGAGAGTTTTCTGCAATTCCTTGTTGTCATGGTGAGTGCCGGCGAGAAATCTGAGGTGGCGGCGATGGATCGTGGTTCTAAGGTATTACGCTGTGCGGAGGCTTGGCGATCGGGCGCCGGTTACACGCGGACGGAGGCCGGCGCGGCACGCGAGCTTCTAAACGGCGCGCGCGAGGAAGGGTCGTAGGGGCGGGCGTTGCCTGTGCGTGTTGGCAGTGCGAGGGCAGACCGCGCGCGCGGCCTGCCTGCGCGCACAGGCCGCGCGCGCAGGTAGGCCTCGCGCGTAGGCAGGCGGCGCGCGCAAGCTGGCTGTGCACGCGCAGGCCGCGCGCAGGCAGGTCGCGCGCGCAGGACGCGCGCAGGCAGGCCGCGCGAGCGCAGGCCGCGCGCGCGCAGGCAGGCCGCGCGAGCGCGGGCCGCGCGCGCGCAGGCCGTGCGCATACGTGCTGGCTGCCTGCGTGAGCCTTGTGCGCAGTTTGCGTGAGCGAGTCTTACAACTGCGAACTGATTTTTTATTCTTCGCCGTGTGCAGGCAACGAAGCGCTCTTCCGGTCCGATGCGCTTGCGCTCTTCCTTGACTGAATATGGTGTGGATATTTGGAGGGCGAAGTACGAGCTTTCTACTGACTTAGAAGTGAGGATCCCGCGGCCCGAGGAGCGGGTTCAGAATCCTCCTCGTGGCTGGCTGACGATTTGTGATGTATGCCTTAGATCCGGCTTCTGGTTTCCGCCTTGCGATGAGGTGATAGAGATTTTGAAGTTCTGTGGGGTGCCTGTCTCCCAGTTTGCTCCGACTGGGGTTGCCCGAATCATGGGCTTGGTCGCCTTCTTCCGCGAGCATGGGAGCTCACTCTCTTTGGACCAGTTTCAAGATTGGTGCGACG
The DNA here is from genome assembly GCA_039513925.1 of Platanthera zijinensis. Lineage (NCBI taxonomy): Eukaryota > Viridiplantae > Streptophyta > Magnoliopsida > Asparagales > Orchidaceae > Platanthera > Platanthera zijinensis. Next base: position 16,658,137 of record CM077092.1, read on the forward strand.
TGCGCTTTGATGGCGGCGAGCGGATTGAGGTGTGTAGCAATAAGGCTTGGTTGGGGTTTGAGGCCCGTAAAGATCGTCGCAATGGTAATACTCTGTTTGGATATGTGAAGAACTCCTGGGGTCTTCCTGAGGTGTGGAATGCGCTCCCCGACCGTTGCCGCCGTGTGAAAGGGAGGGAGCGGGACTTTTCCCCTTTGCTTGGATTCTCTGAGCCTCGTGAGCTGGCCAATCGCCTCTTCAACATATATGTTTACGTGGAGGAAAAACGACTGCTGGGATGTGGTATCTCGATGAGCACGGTTCAGGTGGCGACGACTTCTCAGGGAGGGGGCCGAAAGAGGAAAGCAGTGATGGCTCCTGTTAATAACCTTGATGTTGTGGTGGTAGCTTCTGACGATTCAGCTCCAGAGGTGCAATTACCTGCTTCCCCGGTTCCTCAGGCGCTTGCCAGTACAACGGCTCCACGGATGTCTTCTTCCTTGAGGGCGATGAGCGATGCAGTAAGGAGGTGACTATCTTTTTTCTTTCCTTTTCTGTTTGAAAGTGGTTGATTGTGTGTCTTTCTTTTGCAGATAGAGACTCAGGCGCAGATCGCAGTGACCTGGAATGATCATTACGTGAGCTTGAAGGACGGGTTTTTCGCTTTACAGGAGAAGCTTCGGTTGTCGATGAGCTCGCTTGCCTCCTTGAAGGAGGAACATGACCGGGATATCGTGTGGCTTCGTCGAATTGGCTCAGAGCTGAAGTCCGAGCTAGAAGATACGCGTGCGGCTTTGGACGTGAAGAAGGCTTCGGTGGAGAGGACCACTCAGATGCTGAAGCATGCAAAGGAGGAGACATCCGGCTTGGGGACCCAACTGCAGGCGGCGCGAGAGGAGGTTTCAGGCCTTGAGACTCAGCTTCGGGCGGCGAAGGCGCAGGTGGAGATGTTGTCCTCCGACGACCATGCATCAGAGCTGAAGGCAGCAGGGCTTGCAGAGTACTTGGAGTCGCTAGACTATCTTCGAGATCGCAACTTGATTGCGAAAGAGGTTCGTGATGATATTTGGTCAAAGGAGGTGGAGCCCCAAATGGATGACATACGCGAGCTAGCGCTCCGTCGCAGCGTCTCGAAGGCCTTTCGCTTTGTAGGCAAGCGCCTTTGGTGTGATACCTCCAGTTTCATGACGAGCCCTCTGACTCAGACGCCGATGGAGAGTAGCTGTAGTGCTTATTTGCTGTTGTATGTTTTGTCGTACATTTGTTGCCTTTTGCTTTCGTTGTAGCTTTTGAGATTGTCGCCCTTAGGGCTGAGATTTGTTGTCTTCTATGATAGCTTCATTTTTATGTCATTGTCATATGCTTTGCACAGATATGTTTTGCCATAAAGTGGCAGCGCAGGAGGGCGTTGGTGGCGTCCTCCCCAAATCTTTGAGGGCTTGTTTGAACCGTCTTTGATTTTACGGCCTAGTTGCAACAATAGAGAGGGAGTAGACCCTTGCGAGGGTGTACGAGTCAGGCTTGTGACTTAGTTGCGTGGAGCTAGTCCATGGCTTTGTGCGCGAGACTGGCTCGCGGCTTGGTTGCGTGGAGCTGGTCTACGGCTTTGTGCGCGAGGCTGGCTCACGGCTTGGTTGCGTGGATTTGGTCCACGACTTTGTGCGCGAGGCTGGCTCGCGGCTTGGTTGTGTGGAGCTGGTCCACGGCTTTGTGCACGAGGCTGGCTCGCGACTCGGGTTGCTCGCTGTAAGAAGCGAACTAAAACAAGCCGGAAATGGTATAACTGAAATTTTATTATCAGAAAAAGGTGTCTATTACAAAGGTATGGCCTCCCTTATATAGAATGGAGGAGAGAAGAGAGAATACAAATAAGAGATGTGGGACTAAAACTATACAAAAAATCTGGGCGGCTAGAACAACAGACCGGAACAAGCCGCGCGGTTAGACAGAAGGGCTAGCCGCTCGGCCACTGCCAGAGAGAGGGACAAGCCGCCATGTGAGACCGTTAGACCACCCGATCTCCTAGTCGCCAGTAACAGAACGCTAGACCGCTTGGACCTCAGACCCCAACACAGCAACCAAACCGCTGAAGGCAAACCGCCAGACCGCCTAGTCAATAACCCGCCAAGCCAGACCGACAGACCGCCCGGTCTCCAACTTCAACACTCCCCCTCAAGCTGGAGCATATATGTCGATCATGCCTAGCTTGTCACATATATGAAGAAATGAGGCGGATACTGGCTTGGTGAAGATGTCAGCCAGCTCTTTTTCAGACGTGACGAAGGGGGTGCAAATTTGTTCCTTCAGAATCTCTTCACGAATGAAATGACAGTCGACCTCAATGTGCTTGGTTCTCTCATGGAAGACTGGATTTTTGGAGATGTATATAGCAGCCTTGTTGTCACGGAACATAGGTAGAGGATGGTTGTAGACCTCTCCTAAATCCAACATGAGAGCCGTAGCCATTTTAGCTCACAAGTGGTTGATGCCATACTCCGATACTCTGCTTCAGCACTGGACCTGGAGACAACAGATTGCTTCTTGCTCTTCCAGCTTACCAGATTGCCCCCAACAAAGGTACAGAAACCGAAGGTAGACTTGCGGTCCCCTTTGTCATCAGCGTAACTCGCATCTGAGTAAGCTTCAACCCTCAGATGATCATTCTTCTGAAAGAGCAATCCTTTCCCAGGGGCTGCTTTGACGTACTCCAAGATCTGCATGGCGGACTGTAGATGACACTCCCTGGGAGCTTGCATGAATTGACTCACCTTGCCCACAGCATAGGAAATGTCGGGCCTAGTCACGGTGAGGTATATGAGCTTACCAACCAGACGCCTGTACCGTGAAGCATCTGAAAGAAGAGGCGAATCATCTGTCCAGGTTTTGTCTTCTCCAACAGCCATGGGACATCGGGCAGGTTTGGCCCCAGTCAATCCTGCTTCTTTTAAAATATCAAGAGCATACTTACGCTGAGAGAGGACTAAAGAGTTGGGCTTTCGAGAGATTTCGATCCCCAAAAAGTACTTCGGAGAACCCATATCTTTCGTGACTAGATATTGGCGAAGATGCCGCTTTGTCAAGGCTACCCCTTCCTGGTCATCACCAGTGAGAAGAATATCATCAACATATACTGCAAGAACCACCAGTCCCGAAGAGGTTTTGCGAATAAATAGAGAGCAAAACCAACGGCCGCCACGATGCCGCTGAACTTGTCAAACCAAGCTCGAGGGCTCTGCTTGAGGCCATAGATTGCCTTCTGTAGCCGGCATACTCGTGTCTCCCCCTGAGCAACATACCCTGGAGGTTGCTCCATGTAGACGGCCTCCTGAAGATCACCATAAAGGAAGGCATTCTTAATATCCAGCTGGGAAAGTGGCCAGTCTTTGTTGACCGCCACAGAGAGAAGGACCCGTATAGTGCTGAGACGAGCCACGGGAGAGAAGGTGTCAAAGTAATCAACCCCATAGTTTTGAGTAAAGCCCTTAGCCACCAGGCGAGCTTTGTAACGGTTCACAGTGCCATCTGGGCCAAATTTGATCACAAAGACCCAGCGACAACCAACAACATCCGTATCAAAAGGAGGAGGGACAAGAGTCCAGGTACCCCGCTCTGTAAGGGTCGCCATTTCCTCATCCATGGCCATCTTCCAGTGAGGAATGACAAGGGCCTCCTGGTAGGAACGAGGTGTGGTAGTAGCAGAGATAGCCAGTGCAAAGGCCCTGCGAGAAGGGGTAAGACGATCATATGAAACAACAGTAGCAAGGGGGTGTAGGGTACACGTCCGCACCCCTTTTCGAAGAGCTACAGGAAGATCCAGGTCGGCGGGCTCCTCGGCATCCAGAGCATCCGTGGCAGAGAGAGCTGGCCCGGGAGGAGAGAGCGACGGCAGCGGAGATGAGGGAGATGGAGGCAGAGAGAGAGGCGGAGGGAGAGGAGTGGGCGGAGACGGAGGAGGGGCGGATATCGCAGTAGGAGACGAAGGAACGAACAGAATAACAGGAGAATCAGAGGTGGGGGGAAGAGAAGAGGAGTCATCCGAGAAGTAGGAGGAATTCTCGAAGAAGGTAACGTCAGCAGAGACGAACTGCTTACGAAGAACAGGATCAAAGCAGCAGTAGCCTTTCTGAGTGGCCGAGTACCCCAGAAAGACACATTTGGTGGAGCGAGGGGAGAGCTTATCACGGGTGGCAGATGGGGCATGCACAAAAGCAGTGCACCCAAAGATTCGGAGAGGGAGAGGAAAAGGGTCCTTGCCTAGATAAAGGATGGAAAAAGGGGTTTTTCCCTTGAGAACGGAGGAGGGAATGCGATTGATGAGATAGCAGGCAAGAAGAACAGCATAGCCCCAATATGAGCGAGGGACATGCATTTGAGTCATCAATGTTCGAGCAACATCGAGGAGGTGACGGTTTTTGCGTTCCGCTACCCCATTTTGTTGGGATGTATAGACACAACTTGTCTGATGAATAACGCCATGTTGCACACAGAAAGAGGTAAAAGCATGACTTAAGTACTCTTTTGCATTATCAGAGCGAAGAGTTTTAATACCAACACCAAACTGATTTTTGATTAAATGATAATAGGAGGTCCATACAGTAAAAAGTTCAGAGCGATCTCGTAAGAGATACACCCAAGTACATCTAGAAAAATCATCAATAAAGGTTACAAAATAAGAATTACCCCGACCAATAGTAAGGGTAGGAGCAGGTCCCCAGATATCGGAGTGGACTAGATCAAACGGACGGGTAGAGCCCCAACCCTGCTTCGGCGGGAAGGAGGAACGATGATGCTTGCCAAGTTGACATGCTTCGCAGTTGAGAGGAGTATTGGAGGGAGGGAGGTGGGGCAGAAGCTGATGTAGAAGCCGTGGTGGAGGATGACCGAGACGGAGATGCCACTGGAGAAGATCCGTACAAGAAGAAGAGAAGGCGGACAAAGCGGAAACGTTGTCGAGGAAGTAGAGGTCGCCGCTCTCAGTCCCAGTAGCAATCGTCCGCTGGGAGCTCGAATCCTGAAAAGAACAAGAAGATGGAGTAAATGTTACAGAACATTGAAGCTGCTTGCACAAAGAAGTAACCGACAACAGATTGCACGGAAACTTGGGCACATAGAGTGTGTCCTCTAGCCGAAGGGACGGAGTAACATGAACCACTCCCGACCCATGAACCGGGGAGGGAGAACTGTCTGTAATGAGGACCGGGGGCAACCGATCATGCTGTTCGAGGAGAGAGAAGCACTGAGGATTGCCCGTCATATGATTAGTTGCACCGGAGTCGATAAGCCATTTACCTTGAGTGACCACATGGGCACTACCTGATGATGTGACCACGGAAGCAGATGGCTAGGAAGAGGAGGCGGAAGAGTCACCCGAGGGGCGAAGATGGGGATGCTTTGTCCAGCAGCGGTCAAGAGTGTGTCTGGTGCGGCCGCAGTGAGAGCAGAGGTAGCGGGAAGAAGGACGTCCGCCAGACTGATGATTACGGCTACCAGAGCCACTCCGCTGAGTTTGATGAGCATAGTTATCCGGAGGAGAAGGAGCGGGCAGAAGCGGGCGCTGAAGGAGAGAGGTGACAGCGGCGATGCGAGCAGCGGTGGCATCTAAAGTAGGAGATTCCGCCTCACCCAGAATTTGTTGGCAGATCATGTCATAAGTGTCAGGAAGACGGAGCAGATAACACACAACCAGAAGCTCCTGGAAGTGCTTGTGTTGTTGAGCCAGATCCGCAGAAAAGGGGCGATTCTGAAGAATCTCAGCCCTAAGAGCTTGAACTTGTTGGTAGGCAGCAGCAGGAGACAAGGTAGGCCGGGCAAAGAGGTCCGCATATAACGTATAGATGCGGGACGTCTGAGCCCCTTTGGAATACAAAGCAGCAAGATGAAGCCAAGCGGCCTTCACCGTCTCATCATGACAGATGACGGGAATGCACTCATCAGATAGACTGTTAGCGAGCCAAGTACGCACAAGAGCGTCACTCGCATCCCAGTCATCAAAGAGAGGTGAAGTGGTAGGAGGAGGGTCATCAACAAGATGGTGGCGTTTGCGTTGCGAGCGAAGGAGAAAGGTGAAAGAGACGCTCCAATCCGGGTAGTTGGAGCCGACAAGCTTGGAAACGGTGCCAAGGTTCCCGGAAGGAGTAGGAGGAAGAGGCGGAGCCGGATTGGCTACAGGGGTGGCTGCAGGAGTGGTGGCAGTGGAAGCATCAGAAAGAGCCATAAGAGCAAACAACAGGAAGCCACGCGGTTAGGAAACAAGCCGCGCGGATAGACAGAAGAAGAACTGTAGCGGTCAGGATGTCAAACACCAGCGGCCAGAAAGACCACGACCAAGCCGCAGTATCAAGCAGAGGGGAAGAAGTCGAGCGGCAAGCAGACAGTCCGCTCGAACAGAAGCACAAGAGAGGGCAAGGCACACGACGATAGGTCGCGGCGAACTAGGCGATAGACCGCAGCGAACAAGGCAACAGGTCGCGACGACCAGAGCAAGAGCAAACAGATAGGTCTCGGCGAACAAGGCGACAGATCGCAGCGAACAAGGGAACAGGTCGTGCACACAGAGGGCAACGACAAGGAGACCGCGCGGACAGGGCGCAAGCCGGAGAAGCAAGTCACGCGGATAGAGAAGGGCACAGAATCAGGAGGAAAGGATCGATTCCTCTGATACCATGTAAGAAGCGAACTAAAACAAGCCGGAAATGGTATAACTGAAATTTTATTATCAGAAAAAGGTGTCTATTATAAAGGTATGGCCTCTCTTATATAGAATGGAGGAGAGAAGAGAGAATACAAATAAGAGATGTGGGACTAAAACTATACAAAAAATCTGGGCGGCTAGAACAACAGACCGGAACAAGCCGCGCGGTTAGACAGAAGGGCTAATCGCTCGGCCACTGCCAGAGAGAGAGACAAGCCGCCATGTGAGACCGTTAGACCGCCCGATCTCCTAGTCGCCAGTAACAGACCGCTAGACAGCTTGGACCTCAGACCTCAGACCTCAACACAGCAACCAAACCGTTGAAGGCAAACCGCCAGACCGCCCGGTCAATAACCCGCCAAGCCAGACCGACAGACCGCCCGGTCTCCAACTTCAACACGAGGCTGGTCCACGGCTTTGTGCACGAGGCTGGCTCGCGGCTCGGGTTGCTCGCAACTTAGCTTGCGCGAGGGTTGCTCGCGGCTTAGGTTGCGCGAGGGTTGTGCACGGCTTAGCTTGCGCGAGGGTTGCTCGCGGCTTAGGTTGCGCGAGGGTTGCGCGCGACTTAGTTTGCGTGAGGGATGCTTGCGGTTTAGTTTATGCGAGGGATGCTCGCGGCTTCTTCGTGAGGGGGCAGACCCCCACGGTGTCGTCGGAGAGTGTAAATACTCAATCCGACCGTCGGAGAGCGTAAGTGCTTAATCCGGGCACCGGAGAACGTATGTGCTCAATCCGGGTGTGATCGCGAGGGGGGCAAGCCCTGACGATGGCGTCAAAGAGTGTAAGTACTCCATCCGACCATCGGAGAATGTATGTGCTCAATCCGGGCACCGGAGAACGTATGTGCTCAATCCGGGTGCGATCGCGAGGGGGCAGGCCATGGCGATGGCGATGGCGTCAGAGAGTGTAAGTACTCAATCCGACCGTCGGAGAACGTAGGTGCTCAATCCGGGTACCGGAGAACGTATGTGCTCAATCCGGGTGCGATTGCGAGGGGGGCAGGCCCTGGCGATGGCGTCGGAGAGTGTAAGTACTCAATCCGACCATCGGAGAATGTAGGTGCTCAATCCCGGCACCGGAGAACGCATGTGCTCAATCCGGGTGCGATCGCGAGGGGGGCAGGCTCTGGCGATGACATGACGTTTGAGGGGCAAAGTTGCGGAAGGACCTGCTTGTTCGGTTTGTAAGCACAGTTTTACCTTAAAACGAATATGATATTGTACTTGGAAATAAACATGGTTCGCGCGAGCCTGAGCTCATGACCTTTACTGTTCTAAAGTGGCAAAACAAGATGATTGAAAAAGCAGACGATTAACACCATTAATAAAAGATAAAAATGCGGAGGGATGGACGCGACGCAAATTCTGGGAAGCAGGTGTGCTGTAGAGGGTCGTCCTGCGTCGGGGAGAGCATTCGTCCTAGGTATTCATTGCTGGGGATCCGACGATGGTCTCTATGTTGTCTACCATCTGCCTTCCTCCACCGTTTCCTTGTGCTGGGATCTGTGTCTATCTTTGCAAAAATCTCTCGAGGAGCCCCTGGCAAACAAGACGTTCAATTTCATCTTTGAGACCGGCGCACTCTTCAGTATTATGACCCATTGCGCGGTGGAACTCATAATATCTTATCTTGTTTGTCTTGGGGTTTCGCTGCGACGCTCTTGGTCGTTGGAAGGCCGGATCATTCTGATTGGCGTACATCACATTTATGTGGGTGGTATTCAGAGGGGTGTATTCCTGAAATGGATGTTGCCCCCCATTCCTTGGAAGGTCTCGTTGACGGCTATTGCGGTGACGCTCACTCGGGTGTCGTTCTTCTTGTCTTGTGAGATTTGGTTCCTCTTCTTTCTTCCTTTTTTGTCCTCCTCCAAACTGCTGTTGGTGCGTTTCAATAGCTTCGTCGGCTGCTATCTGGGCCTCGACCCGATGAACGAGATCAGGATAACTGGACACGGTCTCCCTCATGAGTGCTAAATAGAAGCCGCTGGGGCGGAGTCCGCCAAGGAAGACGCCTCTGAGAAGCTCGGGGTCGACGCCTGGAATTTGACGTGCCTCAGAGGTGAAGCGGCGAAAGAAGTCCCTGAGAGACTCCCCTTCATTTTGTCGAATACCTGAAAGGTGAGAGGGATCGCGAACAATTCTCCGATTTGCGATGAACTGGTCAGTAAATTGCCTTATCAGCTCTGTGAAGTTAGTAATGGTGCCAGCTCTCAGGGAATGGAACCATGTACGAGCCTGTCCTTTGAGTGTTGTTGGGAACACTTGACAGAGCAACTGGTCTAGAGCATTATAAATCCTCATAATGGTGGAGAAGTGGTTGATGTATTCTAGTGGATCATTGGTCCCATCAAACGTCTCGATGTTTGGAAGCTTGAATCCATGTGGAATGGGATGATCGAGGATTTGCGGCGTCAAGGGGGAGCCTTGGCAGAGCGGTCGGTGAGCCTGAAAGTCTCTTCTTCCAGCCTGGCGGTATTCTTCGGCTATAACTTCTCGAATTTCCTCCCGAGTAAATCTTTCGAGAGGAGGGGGTGAATGTCGCCGACGAGGTGGTGATTAAGACGATCTGCTCTTACTACTCTTTGAGCTGGGTGAGTGGAGCCGGCGACATCAGAATAATCCTCGGGCTCTTCCTGGACCCTTTCCGGGTTTGGTTGCAGCGGAGGATTTGCTGGGGCTGGCGGCATCGGGGGAGCAGGAGGTGCTCCCATGTTTCGGAGTAATGCAAGAATTTCCATTTGTTGTTCTTCCATTTGGTTGACGCGCCCGTCCAGGGTGATGATGGGGGCGAAAGCTGCTTCAGCGGTCAGTGGCATGTCTACCAGAGAGTGAGATCGTGCTAGTTCAGTATGTCCGCCAAGTGCGGATCCTTCGGTAGTGCGGGCACTTCTCTTTGTAATCGCGGTGGTAGGGGTGATGAACTTGTTCTGCGAAGGATATTGGGAATGTTTCCCACAGATGGCGCCAAACTGTTGCGGACTAACTCGATGCCCCGGTCGGACCGGATAATCTTGGACTGTCTCATCTCACGGAGCGGTCGAGCGCGCACACAGTCGATGAAAATGAAACAGTGAACACAAGTCTTGATGACGTGGAAAAACCCCTTAAATGAGTAAAAAAACCACGTGACCAGGTCTATGTCGGTCAAATTCCACTAGCTTCCGGGGGTTACAACCTTCTTGGTGAATCGGGGCGACGTGCCGCTCCCGTTACAACTTGAGGGGAGAGATAAAGACTGAAGCTTCCAGCGGGCAACAGGCTGCTCCGCGGAAGTGACTTAGGCGGGGAAACTTGCGTGATGCTTTTGGCGTGCGCGCTCGGGGCGGCGCGCGCTTGCTGGCTTCGGATCGCTTCTTCCTTTGGCTTCCTCGCGATCCTGGATGTCCTTTCGCTGACGGTGCACTGGTGGTGTGCTTATAGCCGCTGGCAGCAGCTAGTTGTCACAGGTGGCCGTTGGTGGCCGATGGTGGCCGTTGGAGGTTCACGACGAGCGGTGTCCGACTCGGTGGAGGAGGCAAGAGAGCTCTCACCTGAAGAAGAAGAGGAAGAAGCGGAGAAGATAAAAGGTCAGAAATAAGAGTCCCCTGGGGGTCTTTTTATAGCCTCAAGGGGTGGATCATGGCAGGCCCCACCACCAAAGTGGTGGGGTAGTGGGTAGTTACCACTTTGATCGGATGGCATGGAGGGCCTCCCCCTTGATCGGACAGCGGGGAGACCCCCATGGTGGCGGGCCGTCATGACGGCGGCGACGGCCGGGCGGCCAGCGACGGGGCCGGCCGCGCGCCTCCCGGCGGCGACCAGCCGCCGGCCGGGCATTGCGAGGGAGGCCGTCCACGGCCGGAGAGGCCAAGGTCACGGTCGGCCATGGCCGGGGCGGCCATGGCCGGGGCTTGCCATGGCCGCGGCGGCCATGGCCGCGGCTGGTCAGGGCCGAGGCTGGCCACGACCGCGGCAGTCATGGCCGGGGCGGCCGAGGGAGGGCCGGCCGCCGGCGGTGGCTCGGCCTCTTGCCGGCGGCAGTTTTTCTAATGAGGGGAGGGAGTGGGGCCCGCCCCCATCACCTCCATGAGAGATCATGGGGGGTGGGGCCCACCCATGACTTCCTTGAGTGGATATCATGGGGGGCTCCTTGCTTACTATAAATGATGGTGGAACCCATCAGTTATATTTGTGTTCATGGTAATGGTGTAAACGAGTCGAGCTTGATGGGATCCCCTGAGACGGTTCAACCGAACTCAAAAAATCGCACGCAACCATCCGAGGTGTAACCATCGCACCAACCCGTGGACCAACCATCGTCGTCTCTGTAGCCGTGCCAACCAACGCTCCAGCCTCCAACACGGTAACCGCCCAAGGCGCAACCGCCTGCGGCGCGTCGGTCGGGGCTTGACCCTCTGCCACCGCTGAGCAGGCCTCTTCCTGTCTCCCCCATAGGGGGAGGCTTTCTGTCCGGCCACTACCCCCTCTCAGGGAGGCTCCCTCCCCAACCAGGGAGGGCGGAAGTTTTGCCGCCCGTCCTGCGGTTCCAAGTGCCCTAGACAGGCGTCAGTTTTTTCCGCCAGTCGAGCCACCTCTTCCTCTCAGGGGCGAGTTCCCTCCTGACCAGGACAGGGGCAATTTTGCCGCCCGTCCTATTGCTTCCAGTGCCCTGGACGAACGACAGTTTCTGCCACCCGTCCAGCCACCGCCCCCTCTCAGGGGCGGCTACCGTCCCGACCAGAATGGGCGACAGTTCCCCCCCCCGTCTTACTGTTTCAAGTGCCCTGGACGGGCGATAGTTTTTGTTGCCCGTCCAGTCGTCGCCCCCTCTCAATGGCGGCTTCCCTCCCGACCAGGACGGGCGGCTGTTTTTCTGACCGTCCGGTTGCTTTCAGCGCCCTGGACAGGTCGCCCGTCCAGCCACCGCCCCCTCTCAGGGGCAGCTCCTGTCCTGCGGCCTCCCCCATCAGGGGAAACATTTTTGCCACCCAGGACGAGCGCCATTTTATGCCGCCCATCCTGCTGCCTCCTCCCTTAGGGGTGGCTTTCTCGCCACCTATTACAGGCGACAACTCCGACCATACGGGAAGCCCTTTCTCATCGGCCTCCCCTTTCGAGGGACGGGGTGGTTATTTTTCCGATGAGGGCGGTTATTTTCCGGCTAGGGGCGTTTTTGTTGTTTACATAAAATCTGTGATCTGCGTGGTCTAAACAGAGCGTTTCTATTCGTCCGTTCGGTTGTTTTGGCGGGAAATTATCGGCTTACCGCACTTAAAATCTATAAATAGACCCTTCTTCCTCTCATTTTCATTCTCTTCTGCCTCGGGAAATCCTACTATGGATTTTCGCTCTCCTCATCTTTTTCTCTCTCTATGTCCGCTTGTGTGCGCTCCTCTTTGCGCACGTCCCTTAGAGAACTCCGCCATTAAAATCATCCAAGCGTGTCTCCGCGCGCTCCACCGTCAAGACCATCCAAGCGCGTCTCACACGCCCCGCCATCATGACTATCCAAGCACGCCTCCGCGCGCTCTGCCATAAAGACTATCCCGACGCGCCTCTTCGCACCCCGCCGTCAAGACCGTCCTAGCTCGCCTCCACGTGCTCCGCGATCAAGACCGACCGAACGCGCCTCCACACACCCCGCCGTCAAGATCGTCTAGGCGCGCCTCCGCGCGCTGCACTTTCAAGATCGTCCAAGCGCGCGCTCCGCCGCCAAGATCGTCCAAGCACGTCAAGACTGCCTGAGCGTGCCTCTACGCGCTCCGCCATTAAGACCGTCCAAGCGTGCCTCCGCGCACACTGCCGTCAAGACCGTCCACGTGCGCCTTCGCGCGCTCCGCCATTAAGACCGTCCACGTGCGCCTTCGCGCGCCCCGCCGTCAAGACCGTCCAAGCACGCTTCTGCGCGCTCCGCCGTCCAGACCGTTCCAAGTGCGTCTCCGCACGCTCCGCTGGGACCACCAAGTCACTCAGTGTCAACATGTAACGCCCCGAAACTCAAAAGAGGAACGAGCAACATTTGAGGCATGTTTGGACCTTGGTACAGGTCACACGGCCTGGGACAACCACACGGGCGTGTCCTAGGGACGTGTCAGGGGCGTGTTCGATGTCAGGTCACGTGGTCGACGAAATTGCAGTCAACGATCGTCGGGACAGTGAACACGGCCTGGGACACGGGCGTGTCCCAGGGCGTGTCAGCCACTCGATGCCTCAGCACTCAACGAGCGTCGAGTGAGGGCACACGGCCTGCGACACGGGCGTGTCCATGGCCGTGTCCTGCTCGGGTGATTTGCGGGTTTGTGCTGAGGAAGCTACACGGCCTGGGATACAGGCGTGTCCCAGGGAGTGTCTAGCACACGGCATGTGACACGGGCGTATCATATGGCCCTGTCGTGCTCTGGACGTTTTGGTCCTGAGTCGATGGAGGAACACGCCCAGCTATACGGGCGTGTACTGTATGACACGGGCGTGTCAATCCTGACACGGGTGTGTCGAGTGCCCGCGTTCTTTTCGGGACGCGACGGTTTTGACGGGGAATGAGTTACTCGGCCTTGGACACGGGCGTGTCGCAAGCCGTGTTCGGCGCAGGAAGTTTATTTTCAGGGCGAATCATGGTTGTTCGTTTCCTTATTTTGGGATCTAACGGTTCAGGCCTCTCCATCCTAGGGTTAAGGCCGGGATTGGGGGTTTAAACTCTCATATTACTTTGGCCATTCTCTTTCTAAATCCTAAAGAGAAGGGAGAGCAAGGAGGAAGAAGGAAGAGGGAGATCCGGTCGCCGGAGGAGATTCGAAGCGCCAAATCGCAAACCGAGCCCAGATCTGCGGAGGCAAGATCATCGCGGTGCTTTTCATCCGCGTAGTTTTCCATGGCGCCGAGGAGAAATGCTAGGGTAACGATTCTCTACTTGAGCGTGTGAAGCTCTTCTTCTTTTGCATAGGGAAAACCCGCTCCCGCGAGTGTGCGGCGAGTTTGCGGTGTTCCTTGGGGTAGATATGTAAAGTTCCCCTTGTTTGCATTTAGAGTCTGAAATCGAGAAACGAACATAGACATGATGTGTGAAGCCTACCCGGACATGTTGGTCTGGATCGGTGATGTTTTACTATGCATGATTAGCCGGAGAAGACTCTGTGCCTTTTGTTGTTTTCGGGTTTCTACGTGGTAGATTGCAGCAGGGATCCTTGGGGATTAACCCCATGGCGCACCCAAAAAATTGGGCGGAAATGCATTTCTGCCATCTTGGCGGCCTGAGAGCCAGCTTTGAACATAACTGGGTTATGTGATTGTATGAACGAATTTGGGATTCGGCGAAGTTTGACCCGCGCGCTTGTCTTAAGTTTGACAGTGCGGCGTGAGCAACGGGCTTGTGGAACCGGACCCGGGCTATGTGGTTTGGTGACAAATACCTGAAAAAGGGACTGGCCACTGGCATAGTCGTGCGAATCTTAGGCTTAGGTCAGAAAGACTAAATGCTCACGAGATTTGCCATCCAAGGGATGGTGGTGAGACCACGGTTTTGACCGGGTTCACTGAATTAGTGTTCTAAGAGCACGAGGTGTGTGGCCGTGTGAGCCTGCACCTGTGATGTTATGTTTATTCACTATATTGCTTGTTACGCTAGCAAGTGCAGGGAAGGAGCTTTGCCGCCCCAAGTTTGGGGGCAGAATCGTTATAATTTGGTCGGCTTTAGCTGATCGTTATTCTTGTTTGCCACCATTGCGGTGAATTGTGCTTGCAGGTGCTGCGGAGCCGAGTGGTAAATAGCGGGTCAAATCCCTTGTTGCTGAGCCGACCCTTGAAGGCCTTATTTGTTTTCTTATTTAAATCATGTGTGGCCGGCCTGCGAGCCGAAGTTTGTAAGACACTATTTAAATTTGGTGAACTATTGTAAGGTCATAAGGCCAGTACTTTTGTGTTTTTTTTAGTTCATTCCTACTGGTTGTTAGTGGACATTCGGGCTTGTGATGAGCTCTTTCTCTTGTAACTTAATCAAATTGCTTCCGCTAGATGCTCTGTTTAGGACGTTATGATTGGAAGAATGGTTTCATTGAGTAACCCACCGGTCTGTCCGTGGTATATGGCGTCGGGCCCCGGCCGGACCTACTGCTATATGTTATGTGACGGATATGGGTGTTACACAACAGACCAAGCCTTCTGTAAGAAACGAACTAGAAACAAGCCGGAACGGGTATAACTGAAATTTTATTATCAGAAAAAAGTATCTATTACAAAGGTATGGACTCCCTTATATAGAATGGAGGAGATGGGAGAGAATACAAATACCCAATGTGGGACTAAAAATACAAAAGACAACATCTATAAAGTTAACCGCCAAACCGCCAAGCAGACCGCCTAACCGTGCGGTTAGTAGGAACTAACCGCCCGGTCACTACCAGAGAACACTCAGCCGAACCACCAAGATCCCAGAGACTAGCCGGCAGACCGCCTGGCAACCAAACCGCCAGACCGCCAGACCGCCCGGCTACCAAACCGCAAGATTAGCCGGGCTGACCGCCCGGCTACCAGACCGCCAGTCTTAGCCGCCGGTCCGCCCAGGTCTATACAGCAACACTCCCCCTCAAGCTGGAGCATAGATGTCAATCATGCCTAGCTTGCTGCAAATGTGGAAGAAAGAGGCGGATACAGGTTTTGTGAATATATCTGCCAGCTCTTTCTCCGAGGTAACAAACGGAGTGCAAATCTGGTTCTTCAACACTTCTTCCCGAATGAAGTGACAATCAACCTCTATGTGCTTTGTTCGCTCATGGAATACCGGATTTTTGGAAATGTAGATCGCAGCCTTGTTGTCACAGAACATGGGAAGAGGATAGTTATAGACCTCTCCTAGATCCAGCATGAGAGCCCGCAACCATTTTAACTCACACGTGGTTGATGCCATGCTACGATATTCTGCTTCCGCACTAGACCTGGAGACGACTGACTGCTTCTTGCTCTTCCAGCTAACCAAGTTTCCTCCAACAAACGTGCAAAATCCGGAAGTCGACTTGCGATCCCCTTTGTCGTCCGCATAGCTAGCGTCGGAGTATGCTTCGACTCTTAGGTGACCGTTTTTCTGAAAGAGAAGACCTTTCCCAGGTGCGGACTTCACATACTCCAATATCCTTAGAGCAGATTGAAGATGACATTCCCTAGGCGACTGCATAAACTGGCTGACCTTTCCCACTGCATAGGAGATGTCTGGTCTGGTCACCGTAAGGTAGATGAGTTTGCCAACCAGACGCCGATACCTCGTAGTATCCAATAGAGGAGGTGATTCGTCTGTCCATGTCTTGTCTTCTCCAGGAGCCATGGGACACCGGGCAGGTTTAGCACCCGTCAACCCTGCCTCTTTCAACAAATCAAGAGCATACTTCCGTTGGGAGAGAACCAAGGAACCCGGTTTCCGAGAGATTTCAATTCCCAAGAAGTATTTTGGAGAGCCCATATCCTTCGTGACTAGGTGTTGGCGGAGATGGACCTTCGTCAAGGCTACACCAGCTTGATCGTCGCCAGTAAGAAGAATATCGTCCACGTAAACAGCTAGCACAACCAGACCCGAAGATGTCTTGCGAATGAACAAGGAGTGATCAGCCGAACTCCTAGTGAAACCGATGGCCCCAACGATGCTACTGAACTTATCGAACCACGCCCTGGGACTTTGCTTTAGGCCATAGATGGCCTTCTTCAACCGGCATACTTGAGTCTCCCCCTGAGCAACATACCCAGGAGGTTGCTCCATGTAGACGTCCTCGTGAAGGTCACCATAGAGGAAGGCATTCTTGACGTCCAACTGCGAAATAGGCCAATCCCTGTTGACCGCCACCGATAAAAGGACCCGAATGGTGCTGAGGCGAGCAACTGGTGAGAACGTGTCAAAGTAATCAACACCATAGGTCTGAGTAAACCCTTTTGCAACAAGACGGGCTTTGTACCGGTCCACACTGCCATCAGGACGGAACTTGACGACAAACACCCAGCGACAACCAACCACATCCGTGCCAAAAGGAGGAGGCACAAGGGTCCAAGTGCCCCGGTCAGAGAGAGTAGCAATCTCGTCATCCATGGCAGCCTTCCAGTGAGGAATATCAAGGGCTTCCTGGTAGGTGCGAGGTGTGGTAGTCGCGGAGATGGCTAGGGCGAAGTCCCTGCGAGAAGGTGTTAGCCGATCATAAGAAATAACAACTGCCAGCGAGTGCTGGGTGCACGTCCGAACCCCTTTGCGAAGGGCAATGGGCAGCTCCAGGTCCTCGAGTTCCTCAGTCGCCGGTGCATCCGTGGCGGAGATAGCTGGCCCGGGAGAAGAGAGAGACGGCCGAGGGGACGAGGTAGAAGGATCATGATCAAGAGAAGGAGCGGCTGGTGGAGGTGGGGATGGAGGAAGCTCAAGAGGAGTGGATGTGGTGGAGAGAATGGGTGGAGAGGTCGAGTCGGTAGGAAGAAGAGGGAGGTTTGATCCATCGACCTGTGGGAGATCAGAAGAGAAGTAGGCGGCATTCTCAAAGAATGTCACATCCGCCGAGACGAACTGCTTGCGATGAACAGGGTCAAAGCAGCAGTAACCTTTTTGAGTTGTGGAGTAACCCAAAAAGATACACTTCGTAGCACGAGGGGACAATTTGTCGCGAGTTGCGGCAGGGCTATGAACAAAGGCAGTGCACCCAAAAATGCGGAGAGGTAAGGGAAAGGGGTCCTTGGAGGGATAGAGGATGGAAAAAGGGGTTTTGCCTTTGAGGACGGTAGAGGGAATGCGATTGATGAGGTAGCAGGAGATGAGGACCGCATAGCCCCAATAGCTACGAGGAACCTGCATCTGCGTCATGAGAGTGCGAGCGACATCGAGGAGGTGAAGGTTTTTACGTTCCGCCACCCCATTTTGCTGGGAGGTATAGACGCAGCTAGTTTGATGAATGATACCATGTTGCGTACAGAAAGAAGCGAAATCACTACTCAGATATTCTTTTGCATTATCAGAGCGAAAAATTTTGACAGAGGCATCAAATTGATTTTTAATCATATAATAAAATGAAGTCCATACAGAAAAAAGTTCGGAGCGATCCTTTAATAGATACACCCACGTACAGCGAGAATAATCATCAATAAAGGTTACAAAATAGGAACTTCCACGCCCGATGGTGAGGGTAGGGGAAGGTCCCCAAACATCCGAGTGAATAAGGTCGAAGGGCTTGGAAGAGCCACGACCTTGCTTAGGAGGAAAGGGGGAACGGTGATGCTTGCCCAGTTGACAAGCATCACAGTTGAGAGGAGAGTCCTGCTGAGGGAGGTGAGGAAACAGCTGGTGGATGAGACGCGAGGGAGGATGCCCCAGGCGAAGGTGCCACTGAAGAAGATCTGTAGAAGCGGGAGAGAAGACGGTAAGAGCAGATACATCATCAAAGAAGTAGAGACCACCCCTCTCAGTCCCAGTAGCAAACGTCCGCTTGGAGTCCGGGTCCTGAAACGAACAAGAAGAAGGAGTAAATGTTACCGAACACTGAAGTTGCTTGCAAAGAGAAGTAACCGACAATAAATTGCACGGAAACTTGGGCACATAAAGAGTATCCGCCAGGCGAAGGGACGGAGTAACTTGAACCATGCCCGTTCCATGCACCGGAGAGGGAGAACCATCCGCAACGAGAACAGGGGGCAACCGATCATGTGTTTCTAGGAGAGAAAAGCACTGAGGATTGCCCGTCATATGATTAGTGGCGCCAGAGTCGATTAGCCATTTACCTTGGGTAACCACGTGGGCACTACCTGAAGTCGTGGCCACGGAGGCAGATGGCTTGGAAGAATTAGGAGTATCACCAGCGGGACGAAGATGCGGATGCTTTGTCCAGCAGCGGTCAACTAAGTGTCCTGGGCGGCCACAATGAGTACAGAGGTAGCGAGAAGGGCCACGCCCGCCAGAGTGGTTACCACGACCACTAAATCCACCACGATGAGCCTGGTGGGCATAGGCATCCGGAGCCGGAGGAGCGGCAAGCAAGGGGCGTTGGAGCAGAGAGGTAACAGCGGCAATGCGGGCAGCAGTAGCATCCAGGGTAGGAGACTCAGCCTCTCCAAGAATTTGCTGCCGGATCATATCGTATGAGTCCGGAAGCCGCAGAAGGTAACAGACCACTAGGAGTTCTTGGAAGTGCTTCAGCTGAGTGGCCACATCTGCCGAGAGAGGACGATTTTGTAGAATCTCAGCTCCAAGGGCTTGGACTTGTTGGTAAGCTGCAGGAGGGGACATGGACTGGCGAGCAAAGAGATCCGTATAGAGAGTATAGATGCGAGATGTTTGTCCCCCCTTGGAGTAGAGAGCGACCAAGTGATTCCAAGCTTGTTTTACCGTCTCATCGTGACGGATGACAGGAAGGCATTCATCGGACAGGCTGTTCGCCAGCCAAGTACGAACAAGCGCATCATTCGCATCCCAGTCATTAAACTGGGCAGAGTCCGCAGGCGGAGGGTCATCAGTAAGATGATGACGCTTGCGCTGAGAGCGGAGAAGAAAAGTGAATGAGACACTCCAGTCGGGATAATTGGGCCCCAGAAGCTTAGAGACGGTGCCAAGATTCCCGGAAGCAGGAGGAGGAGGAGGAGGCGGTGGGACAACGACAGTAGACGAGGTGGAGCCATCAGAATTGGTCATCCTGGAAGAGAGGTCGCGCGGTTAAGAGGAGAGACCGGGCGAGCAAAGGAAGGAAGAGTTCGCAGCGGTCACAATTAGACCAGCGGCAAGCAATGCCACGACCAAGCTGCGAAGCACAAGAAGAGAAGCCGCACGGTTAAGAAGGGAAACCGGGCGGGAAGAAAAAGAAGCCGCGCGGATAGATAGAGCGAGAAGACCGCGCGAACAAAAAGCAAACCGCGGCGGGCAGAGAGAACAAGCTGCAACGGTCACGGTGCCAGCACACTAGCGGCAAGAAGGGCAGAGAGGCCGCCTAAACAAGGCAGAACTCGCGCGAACAGAGAGAATTCGCGCGGATAGGAAGAAAAAGATCTGCAGCGGTCACGATGGCAGACACCAGCGGCCAGAGAAGCCACGACCAAGTCGCAGAACCAAACAGGGGGAGAGAAGTCGGGCGGCTAGCAGACAGACCGCGCGAACAGAAGAGGAGGATAGAAGAATTCACTGGAGAGGAGAGCTTGCGCGAGCTGAAAGACAGACCGCGGATAGGGGGCAGAGGTCGCACGGACAGAAGAGAACACAATCAGGAGGACTAGATCGGGTCCTCTGATACCATGTAAGAAACAAACTAGAAACAAGCCGGAACGGGTATAACTGAAATTTTATTATCAGAAAAAGGTATCTATTACAAAGGTATGGCCTCCCTTATATAGAATGGAGGAGATGGGAGAGAATACAAATACCCAATGTGGGACTAAAAATACAAAAGACAACATCTACAAAGTTAACCGCCAAACCGCCAAGCAGACCGCCTAACCGTGCGGTTAGTAGGAACTAACCGCCCGGTCACTACCAGAGAACACTCAGCCGAACCACCAAGATCCCAGAGACTAGCCGGCAGACCGCCTGGCAACCAAACCGCCAGACCGCCAGACCGCCCGGCTACCAAACCGCAAGATTAGCCGGGCTGACCGCCCGGCTACCAGACCGCCAGTCTTAGCCGCCTGTCCGCCCAGGTCTATACAGCAACACCGTCAGAGCGCCCAAAGTTCGTGTGCCCCGCACCACTAGTAGTTTACAAGAGCAACTACAGAGCCCGCCAAGGACCGCTCAAATGCAGTCAGACGCGCAGAACGCTCGACATTCCCAATACCCTCGACTCAGCAGCAAGCTCGGCGAACGGCGACAAGTCAGCCATTCTAGGCTCAACCAAGTGCGGCAGGAGACAAGCCCCAGTCACCAAGACGAGCGTAAAAAGTCTTCCCCACTTCTAAGCATCAACAAAGGACTCCAAAGCGCGGCCAGTGAATCGCTGCCTACAACTCACAAAAAAACACTTAGATCTGAGAGTGGTTGTTTGTCACCCTCCGAGTCCTTCCCACTCTCTCTCCCAACAATTGTAACGAGAGACAGCGTGTCGTCCTTGAATTCTTCAAGAAAGCATTGTACAACAACAAGCAAATAGTGGAAATTTGACTGACACAGATCTGACGACGTGACTTTTCACCCATTTGACTGACACGGATCTGACGACGTGACTTTTCACCCATTTGACTGACACGGATCTGACGACGTGACTTTTCACCCATTTGTCTGGTTTTACACGCTCTACTGGAGCCTAGCTTGAGCGATCCCTAACAAAGCTCGAGTTGAATTTAGCAAAATTCCCAAGTTCGAGCTCGAGCTAAACATTTTGAGCTCGAGCTCGACCAGCTCATTTTACATGGCTCAAGCTCGAACTCGAGACCAATATATTGTGCTCCAGCTCGAACTCCCGAGCTCACGAGCTCGAGTCGAGATAGAGCTACTCACGAGCTATTCAACTCATTAGCCATTTTTTATTTATATGCATATGTATATTAAAAAAAGTAAAAAAGAAAGCTTGCGAGCTCATGAATAAGAGACGTCGAGCTCGAGCTCAAACTCGCAATCGAGCTCGAGCTCAACTATCTCGAGCTCGAGTCGAGCTTTTTTGTAGTCGGCTCAACTCAACTTGCACCCCTAGTTCATGAATGAGCGGAGAGAATTAAAAAATTAATAATTGTTCTGCCATTTATTATGGCCTAATAACTTCTACACCAAAAATGTTATTTTTAATTTACGATACCAACAGTTGCGCATATGCTCATCTTTCTAGGGAAATTTTTTGCGTCCATCACTAGACAAAAAAAAAACAGTCCGGAAAATCAATTAAAATAAGCGAAACAATGGGGTCCAGCGATCTGCGGACTGCTGGGACGCGCGGGAAGCCATAAAAAGAAACCCAATACCATCCCGCAATATCACTATCGTCCGGCGATAGCAGTAGTAAATTAGGAAGAGGCTGCCACCTTTTCTTTCCGGTGCGGGACAGCTGGCGGCGGCGATACTAAACTAGGATATCGTCAAGCGATAACCACTATCGTCGGACGATAGCGTTAAAATGCTTTACTAACACAAGGTGCACTGTAAAGAGCGCATTTCTCCTATATGTCATTGATCCCGAACTGTTTTCTACGTCCGAGTTGCGGACCGAATTTTTTGCTCTCTTGCTCGACTCTAGTATGGGCTATAACGAACGCACATTATTGTTACCGCACATGGTAGCGAAGGGCCCGGCGTCTATATTAATATTTTTTTTATTTTTATACCAGCCCAAGAGCCCACTGGATAATTTTGTGTCAAAGAAGAAGAGATGAGGGGCGATGCTATCCGCACCGAAGTTTTGGCTATTCGTACCGCACTTTTTCCTAATTTTTCGTGCATTTTGAAAATACGCCTTGTACATACATTTTTAAGAAAAGTGTTCACCACGAAAGTTTAGATCTCGACGACATCTACAACTTTCGTGTTGAACACTTATCCCAAAAATGCATGTACAAAGCGTACTTTGAAAATACGCCCAGATTTCGCGCTTTTTGGAAATACGCCTTGTACATGTATTTTTAGGAAAAAATGTTTAACACGAAAGTTGTAGATGTCGTCGAGAACTACAACTTTCGTGTTGAACACTTTTTCTAAAAATGCATGTACAAGACGTATTTTCAAAAGACACGAAAAATAAGGAGAAAGTGCGGTGCGAATAGCCCAAACTGCGGTGCTATTTTAATTACACTATTTCATGTTCACAATTAAAGAATAAAATAATTTGATGATTTCATTATTTTATTTCTAATATATTATAGGCAGGGGGCAGATCTAGGGGGAGGGTGGGCTGCCCATGTCCCTTCCTCATGCACACGCACAATCATTTTTTTTTCAAAATCGTTAGTGCATTTGAATGGATGCTGATATTAGTACTGTATTTTTGGTTATCTGCATTTAAAATTTGAGTTTTTTTTGAACTTTAGAATTCTTATTAGTAAGCACTGTACAAAAATTATATCTTATTTGCACTAGTCCCTCTCGTGCTTCCGCCTCCCCTCCAAACCGCTAATCCGCCGGCGACCCTTCCTCCTATCTTTTCGTTCGGTCTGAATCCGGCAAATGCTCCTCCTCCATTTTTCGAACGACGTTCTTTATCCGGCACGTTCTTCTCCATTATCCGGCGGCTATTTTTTCCACATTCGGTGATCTCTCTTCCTCTTGATGGCATTGCTGCTCTGTTCCACGATTTTCAAGCGTGCATTTCTCCTCCATGTGGGGGTGCTCTGCTCCTCCTTTTTTTCAATTTTTGAAAGCGAATAGTTTTGATAGCAAAAAATACTAATCGTAAAAACTATGATGCTAATATTAGGGCACATTTGAATTTATCGTGTATGATAAAGAATTTAGATTAGAGAGAGATGCTGGTATTTGAAACAACATTTTTTTAATTATTTTAGAACTTACGTGGTGAAGCTAATATCTGGTGAGTTAAGTCATACATTAAATAGTCAAAATTGTTGAGTCAACTAAGCACATGCAATCAAAATTCGCTAGGGCGAGCAAATTGTTTTTCGTCCTGACGTGTTTTTTTCGTCTGAGCGCATTTTATTCCTGCGAGCGATTGTTTCGCTAGGTCACAATATTTATGCTCGGACGCAAAATTTTAGCCCGGCTCTTTGTTTTTCCGCATAGACGTGATTTTTTCGCACGAGGGCGGTTTTTTCTCCCGAACGCGATTTTATCATCCGGACGCGATTTTATCGTCCGGGCGCGAATTTTTCACCCAGGCGTGAATTTTTCGCCCGGACGCGATTATTTCTGCCTGGGCGTGTTTTTTCGCTCGGGTGCATTTTTTTGCCTGGGCCTGATTTTTTTTCGCCCAAAAGTATTTTTTCGCCTCCGGGCAAAAATATCGCGCCGGACGAAAATATCATGTCCGGGCGAAAAATTCGCGCTCGTGCAAAAAATTCGTGTCTAGGCGAAAAATTCCCGCTCGGACGAAAAAATCGTGCTCGGGCGAAAAAGTCGCTCTCGAGCAAAAAATAGCTCTCGAGCAAAAAAACAAGTCCGTGCGAAAAAACCGCGTCCGGGTGATAAATAAGCGTCCAGGCGAAAAATTGCTCACCCGGGCAAAAAAAAGTGTGCCCGGGTTGAAAAATGCGCGTCCAGATAAAAAATACGCGCCCGTGCAAAAAATGCGCGCTCAGACAAAAAATTCTAATATGCAGGCGAATAGTGGAATTAATAATTCTAATTCTTGTGATAGAATTTCTGCATTTAGCCGAACAGTAAAATTAGAACTGACTCAATTCCAATTTCAGCGAAAATTGAAATTGAAGTCAATTCCAATTTCAGCGAAAATTGAAATTGAAGTCAATTCCAATTCCTATATCTCAATTCCTGTAAAACGGGCCCACCAAAATTTTGTACACATCAGATGTTATCCATCCAAGCGAAAAACAGTGAACCAAGCGACTCGATTCTGATGGCCTTATCCATTGCATGTGCACAATAAGCTAGCTTCATCACATCCATAAAAATTCAAACAATATGGACGGTGTGGATGACTACCCCCTTCGCGCCCTTTGAAAGGAACATCATCATGTAGAGTGGGGTTCCCATTTTTCGTCCTCACAAACATCTACTTTGAGCGACCTCAGACTTTATCTAAAACGCGCGATCTTTTGCGCGGATTTGCTTATTGCTTTTTTACGTCCTTACCCGATTGCTTTTGGTTGCGAACGGGCTTCTCCGCCATTGGTTGCTTTGGGTGCATGAAGTAGGCCCAAAATTATAATTAAAATCAAAATTTAGAGGGTGGATTCCAGTTGGCTGAAAGGAGCAACACCATCACTTTTCATCCTTACAAATCTTTATTTTAAGTGGCCTTAAACTTTATCTAAATAGCCAATTTTATGTAGGGCTTGGTTTATTGCTTGTCTAAGGCTCTGTTTGGCACAATGGTGACGGTCATAAATATGGGGATTAAATTGTCATTTTTTAACGTCCTTCTAAAAAACTTCATCAACTTTTGTGTTCAAACAGATGATATTTGTTAGACGATCATTAACGAATGACGGTTTAACTCATGCGTTTACGACCGCCACCACCTTATCAAAAGGAGCTTAAGATTGTGACCGTCTCATAATATATTTGCTCAAAGTTGATGGACTCACCATCATAATGATGCATGAGCCACACTCTCCCTTATCTATCTTTAATTTCTTTTCTAAATAATGAATGGTGTATATGATTATGCTGATGTGACACATTATAAACAGAGCATTGTTATGAGCACGCTTATTTTGAATATTAGCACACCATTTATAAGAGCGCACCGTAAATTTTATTTGCTACACATTTTTCTAAGAGCACGCCTATTTGATTTTTTTTTTAAAAAATTGTTTTCTTAAGCAAGGTGTGCACGCTGATGTTGCATGCTGATGCTGCTCGCCCGCCCAATGTGTTCTCAGGGTTGCTATCTGGATCAATCTTGACGACGGAGAGAAGAAGCAAGGTCAACAGACTCTCAATAAAGTAATTTCTGAAAAAAATATTCATCTCAATAAGATCTCATATCAAAAAATTTGTACTTTAGACAGGAAATGGGACTGAGGCGGGCGACATCGGAATGGGAGGAAGGCAACGCTGGCCGGGGAGGTTGGGAGGAGGGGGGAGGGGGATTAGGGTTTCACGAGATTTGAGGTTCACGGGAAAAGAGTGATGCGGAAATGGGAGGGGGTGCGCATAAGAAATAAGCAGGACACAAATAATGTATTATTATTTTTTTGGTGCGCTCATTTCCGCAATAGTTGTGCTCTATAAATAAAGTATTTCTTTATTTTTCAAATATTACTTTTTTAAAAAAAATTTAACTAGTGTCTGGTAATGAAAGTATTGTTCGATCTTTGATAGATCAGAGAGATTTTACGCTCTGATTCCTGGTTCTTCAGGATTTATTCAAGCCATTGAAATATATCAACATAAGAGCCAGAAAAATTAAATTAATTGTAAGAAAAATACTATATTTATAATGGCGAGATATGTGTGATTGCAGACAGTCTTAGGCTGCGTTTGGCGCCTGGCTTATCATGACTTATTTGGTCCGATGAGGTTGGACAAAAACGTCATTGTCATAAAATCTATGTTTGATATCACAAATGTTTCTACTGTTACCAAAAAAAGAAACTAGTTTGGGGCATAAGATTTTGGTATGAAAATGACATTTTTGTCCAACCTCACCGGAACAAATACGCCGTGATAAGCCGCATCAAACGCATCCTTAATCTCGAACACACAAAAAATCGCAGATGGATAGAAGTTGGGCTGCTTCTAAGAAAATTTGGGAACATCCCTCCCACCATAGGCTAATTTTTAGGTCAGGACTCCTGACCTAAAGAAAGGTCAGGACAACCAATGAGAAGCTAGAAAATGCATGGGTCCCGCGCAAAAGTGTATGACACAAGTCACTAGTGCGTGGACCCCACCTCCATTGCAAACTCCTCATTGGTGGAGGACAATGAGCATCATCAGGAGTCCTGACCTAAATATTGCTCCCCACCATATCTCCTCTGACAGACATCTCTTTGGACCCAAACCATTTCAATATTAAATTTATTTATTCATTGCTATATTTCAATGGAGGGCTGTGATTGCATCCATATCTTCGTTCTTATAAATTTTGACGCATTCATTGTATGTAGACATGTTACCTAAATTTGTAGTATGGGATGAAAGATTGCTTAGTAGGCCGTGCACCAGTTAGCAGCTTCCACGTGGAACAAAGAAAATTTAAATAGATAAGAGTATATTTTAAAGGGTAAAATTAATTTTTGTTTTCACTTATTATATTTAATATCATTTTAGTGTTAATTACCAGGACCTCCCTGAGAGTTTGCATAATTACAGGTTGCGCCCCTCTATCTTACGAAATTACATTTATCTCCCCCCTCCGAGTTTTCTCAGTTTACAAAAATGTTCAATCAGTTAAATTATTTTATAATATTATAATTTTATTCTTTTATATTATAAATGTCAAATGTATTGCATCTCTTTGTAGAGTTATCGCAAACTGTAAAATTGGAATATAATAACATAATTTGATATATTTGTTATCATTTTTCATATATATTTTTAAAGGAAGAAGTCATCCTTTTAAATGTAGAATTATTACAAAGGGTAAAATTGGAATATCATAAATTATTTTGGATGATTTTATCATATTTCATTCATAATTTTAATGAAAGGAGCATTTTGTAAACTGACGAAACTTAAAAGGGAGTTGTAAATGAAATTTTGAAAGATAGAGGGGTGCAACCTGTAATTAATCCTATCATGTTATAAGAAATAAACAATTTTATATAAACTAGTTATTTAATGTAAATTTTGACTAAATGCATAAAATTAAATCATATTTCATATAATTTATGGGTTTCTTTGTTTAATTTTTTCACAGTTTTATGCCAATCCAAAGTAATGTTTATGTGACAACTTATTTCTGACTGTATAGAAGGCAATTGACCTAAACTGCTATCAAAAGCAATTGCTACCAGTTCTTTCACAAAGCAATTATTCTAATATCTGAATTAGGCTCTGTTTGGGGGGACTTAAAGGTCCGGTTCATGCGATCGTAACCGTTTGACCGGTGAAAATAAGTCCCCCCAAACGAAGCCATAGTGTTTAGGTGACTGTTTTATCCTTTCAACGAAGGAATGGCGGCGCATGTGGGGCCAAAACTCGCCGTAAGGGGTGATTGTGATATCGTTTCCTCCGTAGAAGTTGACCTTAAATAATGTGAAGGTCATGTTTTAACTCTCCATGATCCCTTTTATGGAGGAGACCGCGAAGGCGTGAATCTCGTCGAGCTTGGGGCGCATGATCAAGTGAGCAAGGACTGACGGCGAGGGGTCGAGTTCGGCGGCAGGATGGGGAGAGCGGTGGAGTTCAGCGGCTTGCTTACAACAGTGGAGAATGAGTTTTAGTTCAGCCCGAGAATGGGGTGAGGCAGAAACAATGTGCACGTTGTCGGTCTGCAAATAGAAAGTGTTTGAGGTTATTAGGTGGGTTGCGAATATATTTTGGTAAACAAATAGAAGAGCCCTAGAAATGCGAAGTAGTTTACTCCGAATTATCCACTAATGTCTGATAAATGGCCCAATATATTTCTTTAGTGGGCCGGCCGTCGGAAAGCCCGTTTAAAATTTCGTAAAAATGAGCTAAAGTATATTATATTTTCAAGAGGCCATGGACCGCTCTACGAGACTACGACTACTACCGCTTCAACTCAGCGTCCATCACGTATATTTATTTATCACTCATGCGAGAGTAAGTACTGTTGTAGGATCTCCGATTTCACGCCGCAGCTTTTTTTATCAGTACTGCGATCACTTTTCAATAACGTCGTATTTGAGAAATACAGTCGTCTTTTTGAGCGAATGATCTATATCGTTGAAATCACAGATCATGCAGATGTATTTGCTCTCTCACGAGAGAAAATAAGTACGCATACGTACCAAAAAAAATTTCCTTGTTTACTAGGTAAAATAATTTTGTAGAAGGTATCGAGCAACAATAAGGCACTATCATCGCCGCATATTGTGCTATGAGGACACTTGCAAAGTTACTTAATGATCGTATGCGTGTATATTTGATCTATATAAGTGTGGCTGAACAAGAAATTTTCTTCATCTTTTTAGAGTCATTTTTTTCTCATCCGACTATCATTGTTGACGTGTAATTAGTCAAAATTCATCGTCACGTCGATCATAATGTTAACGAATGGTGATAAAAATGTGGACGCAAGATAATTAAAAACGATCGCATTATAATCAAAAAATGAACGCAAATGTCCATTTAATATGGGCTATCACGTGGCAGCATCGTAAGGGGCCGTCTCTAAATCTGGAGACGGGCCAGATCGAAAAAATTTCCCTCCCTCTTCTTTACATCGCCATCAAAATAATTTAATTAGTTGTGAACATATAAGTGGATGAACAGTGGCTGATCAAAGAATTTTGATGGGTAGGGGGCGGCCGTCAACATCTCCAATATTTTGAAACACCTACATGTTATTAGAGCCGTTTCTCTCTTATACGGCCACCTTTTTTGGCATATAACTAGTCAAAATTCACGGTCTTGGCGAGAGGAATCCAAATTCGCTAACCATTTTTCAAAATTTCTGGAAGAGGAGCAGCCCGCCCTCCCTTAGATCGAGCATTCACGGACCACAGATTATAACCACCAGGTTCACGATCGCCACCACCATGCCAAACGGAACCTTAGTCAGAGACAAATTATTACTAATATTTACGGATAAATCAAGATCTAATAGCCACAATTTACGGGCTGACCAACTTGGTCAATAAATCAGCTCAAATTTGACTAATTAAACAAAACAAAATTTATATTAGCAATAAATATAATTAAGGTGGGGCGGATTAAGCTCATTTAGAACCTTACACACATTACAAAACAAAGCTCCAAAACCATTCCAACTGGGCTCAAAATATACAACTTACCGGTTTCACATGGAAGCTTACTATGCAAATGAACCGGATTAATTTGCTCAAATATTGGCAATTGTATAACCTCAAAATACGCAATTGTTATCCGCACCGCACTTTTAACTATCCGCAAATATTTAACATTCGCAAATCACTATATTTCAAAATGACTATCAACAAACATATTTTTTGTCCGCAAACCGCTGTTTTTCAAAATTTTCAACCGCAAATCAATTTTTTTGAAAAATAAAAATTAAAGAAATATAAATAATATCATCACAAATACATTGATATAAATTAATTTCTCAAAACAACATCAAAATATAAGGTGATTGTTAACCGCAACCTGTTATTGACTAGTCGCACCCCAAAATCTCCTAACTTTTCACGCCTTTTCTAAATACGCCTTTTACATGCAATTTCAGTAAAAGTGTTCAACACGAAAGTTGTAGATCTCGTCGAGATCTACAACTAAAACTTTTGTGTTGAACATTTTTCCTGAAATTGCATGTACAAGGCGTGTTTCTGAAAGGCACAAAATCTGGACATATTTCCAAAGTACATCTTGTACGTGCATTTTTAAGAAAAGTGCTCAACACGAAAGTTGTAGATCTCGACGAGATCTACAACTTTCGTGTTGAGCACTTTTCCTAAAATTGCATGTACAAGACGTATTTCGAAAAGACGCGAAAAATTATGAGATTTTGAGGTCCCACTAGCCTATAACGGGTTGCGGTTAACAATCGCCAAATTCTCTTCTAACCGCTGAAAATTCATTTCTGAAAATCTGTCAATTAAATTTAAGAAGTTGAATTTAGATGTTGTTCCCTCCACTGAAAACAGTTCAAATGCTACACCTGCTTGGAAGAAACATGTTAATTTTATTTCTGAAAAAGAAAAGAAAAAAAAGGCATAACTGATGAAATTCTCAAGCATGCTCCTTCTTCATCAAAGAATAGAAGAAAGCCACTTTCTATAATACTTTGGCAGACTTAGGCTCCCTTTGGAGGGACTTATTTTCACCGGTCAAGGTCCGGTTCATGCAGTCGTAACCGCTTGACCGGTGAAAATAAGTCCTCCCAAACGAAGCCTTGGATTGCGTTTGGGGCGGTTTATCGTGACTTATTTGCTTTGATGAAGTTGGACAAAAATGTCATTGTCATGTCAAAATCTTATGCCTAAGACTTGTTTTCTTTTTGTAAGATTTGTCATACCAAACATACATTCTATGACAATAACGTTTTTATCCAACCTCACCAGAACAAATAAGTTGTGATAAGCTGCGCCAAACGCAGCCTTAGAAGGGAATACTGAGAAAACCTCATGCAAGTATATTGATTCCCTCCACTGGAAATGGGAAATCAAATGATTATCGTGAAGTACATCATACAGTGATTAATTATTATATATGAAAGTAATATGTTCTATCAGGCCATAAGTCAAACACCTTGTGTGCAAATCAAAATTCATTTGAAATATGATAAACATAGCAATGAAATGTTGGAAATTTTTTGGTAAAAAGAAGCACTTACAGAAAAGTGGAAGGAGAAGATGGAGGTGGAGGAGTTTCATGGAGCACTTAGTGTTGTGTGAAACGATGCGAAAAAATAAAAATCACACAATCACAAACAATAAATACGATGCGATTTACGGGATTTGGCGAGAAACGCCTACGTCCAAGGGGATGAGCTGTTTACTATCACCGGTGGGAGAGAAAAGAAGAGGCTAATACAAAGTTAAGACGCCCAAGGGGATGAGCTGTTTACTATCACCGGTGGGAGAGAAAAGAAGAGGCTAATACAAAGTTAAGACACAACACTCTCTCAACTCTCTCAAAGCCAAAAAGAACCTTAACCACTTTATATCTGTAAGGGAAAATTAGGGCAAACCCAAAATGACAAAAATTATCTCTCTCAAATAACAATTTTAAGTTCATCTCTTATTTGACGGAAAACAAATATGAAATGACATAATAAACATCAACACAAATCGGCTGCGACAAGGTGGCTGCCTACGTATCCCCCCTCCCATGAGATCAAGTCACGCGTAGTTCTTCAAAATTGTCTCTCAAGGCACTCACCTCTGAGCTCGAACGTTTACCAATCCTTTTGCAATATGTGAACCTTTGGACTGGAAGCATCTTCGTGAGCATGCCTGCTAGATTCTCCTTAGTATCAATCTTTTTCAAAAGGACCTCGTCTGTCTCGATCAAGTCTCGAACAAAATGTTATCTTACATCAATATGCTTGGTACAAACATGGTGCCTTGGATTGGGTGGCAAGAAAATTGTGCTTTGAATGTCACAGAAGACAGTAAAAGCTTTTTGCTCCACACCCAAATCATCCAATAGGCTCTTCATCCATATAGCCCCATTCATAGCTTCTGTCACTACCATATATTCTACCTCTGTTGAAGATAAAACTACTGTCGACTGTAGAGTCGACCTCCAACTCACTGGACCTCCTGCCAATGTGAATAAACATCATGTTGTAGACCCGCACCTATTTATATCACCTGCATAGTTTGAATCGGTGTAGCCCATACAGAACCCAACGTTGGACTATTGCCTCTCATACACTAAGCCAACATCAACAGTGTAACACCCCAGAAATCTCAAAAGCCAAAATTGGGATTCAGGTTGGCTGACACGGCCTGATACACGGGCATGTCTCAGGGTGTGTCATGTGTACACGGCCTGGGACACGGGCGTGTCTAACTTAGCTAAGGGCCAGTTGTGTCTGAGGAGGACACGGTCTGTGACACGGGCGTGTCACAGGGGCGTGTTTAGCACACGGCTAGGGACACGGGCGTGTGCCTTCGCCGTGTTGTTCTCGGGTGATTTTGGAGATCGAGTTACAGAGGTGACACGGCCAGGCACACGGCCATGTACTGGGTGACACGGGCGTGTCGCTGCCCGTGTTCTGGTTTGTTTTAAGTCGGCTGTGCACCGCTTCAGGAACACGGCCTGTGACACGGGCGCGTCACAACCCGTATTCGGCCCAGGAAATTCAATTTCAGGGCTAATCTGAGCCTTCCATTTTTTTTGACCAAGATCCAATGGTCTAGGCTGTTCCCTGGGTTTATAAGGCCGGATTTGAGATGGAGAAAACTCATTTGAGTTGTGTCATTCTCTTTCCTAAGTGAAGAGAAAGAGGAGAGCAAGGGGAGGAAGAAGAAGGGAAAGCCGGCTGCCAGTGGTGCTGCGGTGGTCCAAATCGCGATCCGAGTTCAGCTCTGCGGAGGCTTGATCGCTGCGAAGCTTTCCAACCGTGTACTTTTCGCCATGGCGCCAAAACGTCCTTCAAGGGTAACGATTTCCTTATTGGACAAGTGAAGTCCTTCTTTCCTGCATTTGCATAGAAATCCTCCACCAAAAGGTGGATGGCGAAGTGATTCCCTTGGGTTGGTGGTACGTCCCTTGTTGTATTGCATTAGAACTGGAAGCGTGAGTACGGTTAGGCATGCTGTGTAAAGCCCATCTGGAAATGTTGGTCTGGATTGGTGATGCTTGTTTGCACATCGGAGAAGACTCCGTGAAAATTGCTTGTATGCATGAAATCTATGGTGGATACTTGTGGCTTGGTGCCGCAGGAAGTACTAGAGGAAGTCCAGGAAATGGTAAGAGTTGGGTTCAACTCTTGTGGCTGTGAGTGCTGTACAACCCGTATTCGACGAGGAGAGGCCCCACCGCAGCCAGGTCACCAGAAGTCAGAGTCAACGATCCAAGAGTGAAGTAAAGATAAAGTCGCGGGCTAGCAAGAGGTATGGGCGAGCATGGCGAGCTCCCCATGCCTACTCGCCAGGTGGCGACTAAGGCGAGATACTCGCTCGTCCCGTGCGAGCTCCCCAGAAAGTCGCCCGATCGTCGGGGAGGGGGTATAAGTAAGACCCCCCTGCTCTTTGGATTTCCCTATAAATAGGACCCCAGGGGTACGAAGGAGGAGACCGGAAGCTCCCAGATAGTTACTCGCGAATTCCAGCTCGCGCGTCTCCTTCGTATCTAGCTCGGCCATTCTGGTTGAGAAGGGGTTGCTTCACCTAAGCAACCGGGTACGTGGTGGGACCTTCCTGCCGCAGCGCCTGGGGTCTTGTTTCCTTTACTCATTCTGGGCCATCCGATTTCACTGCGAGACCGGTTGCCTTAGGCCGCCTAGTCCGATTCTGAGGTCTGGATTTTCTCGGCTTCAACACTTGGTGCGGTGAGCGTGGATAGCAGCCAAGGAGGAAAGTTTCGTAGTGGCGAAAGATGGTCAATGGTGACGATCAAGGCGAGGTGGCGAGCAACTCGGCAGGAGCAGGCACCTCAAAAAGAGGTGGCGGGTTTGTGACGGTAGCGGTTTTCGAGGAGTTCGCGAAGAGGATGGATGAAAGTGAAGGGATAGATACTACTCTAGAGGGGGGGTGAATAGAGTTATCAAATTTTGCACAGACAAAACTTAATATTCTACCCAACTCCCTTGGAGTGAAGTGCGGAATGAAAAGATTATAGATATTGATTTAACCTTAAAGCCTAACACAAGTGATGTGTACAAACACAAGCTAACTGTAATTACAGTTAAGCTTGGAAAAACCTAATCAGCAACTAGCAACCTAGTTATATCTAATCACAGCCACAATGCAGGAATTAAACAGTGGAATCCAGACGACACAAGGAAATTTATAGTGGTTCCCCAAACAACTTGGGTACGTCCACTCTTCTACCCACACGGTAGGAATCCACTCAGGTTTTTGATCAGGTGCCCTGCCACCAACAGGATCTGTTTCAGGTAGATCCAGAAACCCTTTAGACTTTTGATCAGGTGTCTAAAAACCAAGCACAGGTTTTTGATCAGGTGCCCTGCCACCAAGGGATACTTTTGAAGGGAGTAATAACCCTGTACAGGAGGGGGAAGAAGGTTAAGATGTCTTCTCTATTTTACAATAGATTAGAGAAGCACAAAAACTTGCACTGAGCTAGAATGCTCTAAAGAATCAAGGCTCCCCCTGGCTCAAGAATGTCCAGGTGAAGTCTTGCTTCAGTGCAGAGAAACTCTTCAGAAAGTTCTGAAGGAAAGAGCTACAGGAAGAAAGTAAATAATAAAATCAAAGTTCTTCAAGCAGCTATCTTCTTCTTCTTCTTCAAAGGAACTCTGAGTTGAACTTCCTGAAAGCAGGAGAACTCAGGTGAAGAAGAGATGAAGATCTTAACACTTCTCAGTTAGATGGAGATTGCTGAGAGCAGGAAGCTTGAGCTTGATGAAGGCTTGAGAGCTTGAGAATGAACAACTGGTTAGCTATTAGCTTCTGTTAACTAGCTTGAATCCTTCTTCAAAGGGTTCTTTATATAATCATCAGCAAGCAACGGCTCTCTTCCATTTGAATTATTTGTCTTCTTCTAAGCCTTGAGACCTGGGCTGTAAATATCAAGAAGACAGAAATATCTCTGCAGCAAAACATTCTATAAAGGGAATAAATCACTTTCTAAGAAACTGCAGGCTTAAATCAGATAACAGAAGGACTAAATAAAGTCACATCAGAAATAATCTCTTTATAGCAAAAGAAGACTTTTCAGTCTAACGGCTATAAAGGGCTGTCAGCAGATAAAGTAATTTAAAGAGATAGCTAATAAGACAAACAACTTTATCTTAAAAAGATTTGACTCAGGCAAAAGAGATGGAGCAAATATTGCCTGGTTATGTTATCATACAGCTTAAAATACTGTGCCAGAAAATGTATTAATTAATTAAATATAATAAATAAATATAAAATACAAAGGCAGACAGAAAACGTCGAACGACCTTCGAAGATCGTCGAACGGCGCACGGAGATCGTCGAACTATCGGGCAGATAGTCGAACGATCCAGATAGTCGATCTATCGAAGAAGATAGTCGAGCTACCCCGGCAGATAGTCGAACTATCAGAACAGATAGTCGAACTATCAGATAGTCGATCTATCAAGGACAGATAGTCGAACTATCAAGCGCACAGAGATAGTCGACCTATCAAGCAGATAGTCGACCTACCTCAGAAAACAGATAGTCAATCTATCAAAAGATAGTCGAACTATCAAAACCAACCAGATAGTCGAACTATCAGCAGATAGTCGAACTATCAGATAGTCGACCTATCAGGACAGATAGTCGAACTATCAAAACTAAACAGATAGTCGAACTATCAACAGATAGTCGAACTATCAAGGCGGAACAGATAGTCGACCTATCAACAGATAGTCGAACTATCAGATAGTCGATCTATCAGAACAGATAGTCGAACTACCTCGCCAAGCAGATAGTCGAACTATCAACAGATAGTCGAACTATCAACGCAAAACAAATAGTCGATCTATCAACAGATAGTCGAACTATCAACGCAGACAAGGCGTCGACCAACTGATAGACGATCGTCGATCAGCCGATAGACGATAGTCGAGCGGCGTTCGACTATCGTCGAACGAAAAACTTACTTAACCAAATTCTCAATCTGGAAAAGTGAGGACTCTACAGCTAGACTCCTAACCATTGACCATAAGTTTTTCTTGGGTCAAGGGGCACAAAGGAGAGGACTAAACTCAAATCAAAACTAGGGTACCAACAATCTCCCCCTATTTGAGTTAAGTCTCTCAAAATCTAAAACAGCTAGCAATAGAATACTAGAAATAAATTCAGCAAATAGTTAACAATAAACTGGCAGATTATCAATTAGATAGACAAATGTAGCACAGCAGTTAATTAAACTATTAAGAATCTAAAGGATCAGAAGAACTAGAAACAAAAGAAATTTTTCTTAGAGGGTCATCTGATTCTTTCTTTGACATTTTTAGGTCCTGCGCACCAATGATCTTCAGCTCTGTAGCCCTAGGGACAACAGCTTCAGGGTGCTTTTCCATGTACTTTGACGGATCAAAAATCTCAGGATTTACCTGGAACTTTTCAAATTATTTCTTTCTGTAAGCTGACATGGTAGTAAAACCAGTTGTATCTTTTCCTTCTGCTCTAGCTTTTCTTATCTGAGCTGCTCCTACAAGTTCTTGAAAGCGAGCCATCCTAAAGTTAGGATCGAGCTCAGGATTTTCATACACGGGCTCAGGAGAAGCAGCATCAGCTATTTTATCTAGATAAGACATTAGAGAATACTTAGCAGAGAGGTTCTTGCTAGATATCTTAAAACAAAATAAACTATTTACCTTTCGAAATACTTTTCTCAGATTGAACTGGAGTTGGAGATGAAATTCTCTTCTTTGGAGAAGGAGGTGGGGAAAAGGTTGGTCTTTGAACCACAGTCTCCTTCATTTGTCTTTGAGAACCATAAAATGATTTGCCTTGAGAGCTTTGATAACCTTGTCTTGGTTGGGGCTGAACAGACGCAGATTTTCCAGAGGAGGCAGTAGGATGAGCTGAAAGGTTCCCAGAGGCTCCTGCACCAGGAGGTGGAGGAGGGGGACCTCTGGGAGTCCATCTTGAGACAGGACTATCATACCTCTTGGTTCTTTTTCTTTCTTTTTGCTGATTCTTCGAAAACCACATCCAATGCTGAAATTCCTTGGATTTAGGGTCAATGCCCTTCAAAATGTAATATGGAATATCATTATCCTTACTGGGAGGTGGAGGAGGAGCAGCTTTTCTTTTCTTTGCAGCAGATTTCTTTTTCTTTGACTTCTCAGACATATCAGAATCATCATCATCAGACTGAGATGAGGGAGGATTTTCATAAGGATCATAGGCTTCTGAAACAGCCTTTTCTTTAAGCTTTGAAGCAGATTTCTCCCTTTCCTCTTCCATGGCATCCAGAGCCAGAAGGGAGTCTAAATCCAACCCTGGAGAGTCATCCCAGATGGTTGACTTTTCAATTTGCAAATCTTTCTCTTTCTCTTTTAAAGATTGAACTCTTAAATCCCAGGCAGCTCTTGCTTGAGCTTCTTCCAAACTCAGAACAGAGTCAACTTTGACTTCCTCTTTCTCAGACTCATCTTCTTTATTATTTAAGAAGGATTCCAATTCAAGGTCTACTTGAGTATCAGAAACACTTGGGTCAGCTTCAACAACAACTGCTATGATTTGAGCAGCTAAATCTTCTTTAATAACATCTGTAAAATTATGAATACATATCTGCTAAATAAGCTTGAATCATTCCTTCAAGGTATTCACAAACTATCAAATTAATCGACTCATCAACAAAACGAATAAAAGAGTTACCTTCATACTTAACCATCTCCCATGATTCATTCAGATATGAAGTTATAATTCCTTCTAGGAATCTAGCAATCATAGGAGTGGTAAGATCTTCTAAGCAGACTTTAACTGCAATCTCAGATAGCAGGATTCCATCTGCTATATCCTTATCAGACAGAACTGGAACTATAACTTTCTCAGCAGGAGCTGTTTCTTCCTGGGCTGGAGCTATCTCTTTCTCAGCTGGATCTATCACTTCCTGGGCAGACATGACAACATCTGGAACCATTTCTTCCTGAGCAGATTCTTCCTGGGCAGACATGACTGAATCTTTTAAAGCTGGAGGAGAGGCAGGATGATCTGAGGCATCTTCATTGAACATCTCCCCCTGCCTGATTTCAGTGGATACTGAAACCAGGCCCCTAGAGGAAGATGGCTCAGCTGATTTTGAAAGGGATTTGATGGAGGCAGATAAGAGATCAATGGAGGCAGCAAGGGGAGCGATTGCCTCTTCAATCATGGTTTTGATTGATGGGGTAATCAGCTCCACAATGCGGGAGATAAGCTCAGGAGAGATCTCAATGGATGAAGGATGTGAGGTGGATGGAGCTGCAGCAGATATGGTAGTGGCGCTGGGATGAGAAATGGTGTGGACAGGGGATCGAGCAGGAGATGGAGCAGGAGAGTTTATTGGGGAATGAATTGGAGAATGAATTGGAGATACAGGGGGAGTAAGAATTCTCTCTGATCCTAACAAATCAAAGCTAGGAGCAGATATCCTAGCCAGATGAGCAGGTAGAGGAGAGGCTGGAGGAGACAGAGGAACAACCGTAGTTGTTTCAGGAGCAGCAGAGGAAGAAGGTCGTACCTCAGCAGAAGTTGATGGTACTTCAACTGAGGCAGACGGCAATGCAGAGGAGGAGGAAGGAAGAGCTGAGCCAGCTTCAACAGGTTGAGGAGCGACTGATACAGTCCTTGTGTCCTCAGATGTTGCTGGAGCAGATTTCACAAACGTCCTCTTCCACTTAGAGAACAAGTGGGGATCCATCTTCTTGCTGGCGTTGATTGTTGTTGCAGTTGAACTTAGCAGCTGGGGGTATTTCTCTTTAAGGAAGATTCCAATGACCCTTCCTAGGGTGACTTCCTTCTTACCAGTCTTTTTCCTGATTAAATCAAACAAAACAGCTGCCCAATCTATCCTTTTTCGATTAACAATTGCACACATGAGTGCGAATTGCTGCCTTGTTATATTGTCGTGAGCAGAGTGCTTACCCAGGAGCACTTTTCCTACTACCTCAGCGAGGAACTTGATCTTGAAGGGGAAGTTTACTTTGAGCAGCTTGGTGGGAATGCCCTCAGCATGTCCCAGCTCAACCAGCATTCTTCCAAATTCCTGAGCATCTTGCTCATAATCCTCATCACCAATAACTAATCCAAAAACATCAGATAAGACGGCCGGAGTCAGGATAACTTCTTCTCCGCCTATGGTACCAGTCATCGATTCGTCTGTGGAAGACGACGTGAAAGCCCATTCTTTGATTTCTGGAATGTTGATCTTAATCCTTTCAGACATCAGCTTCTCTAAACCCTGATCCCTGCAGAGCTGGAGAACTTCCACGATTCCGGCATCGCAGCTACTGAATGCTTCGAAATCCACACTGAATCCTGCATCAAACTTCACGACGGCTAAAACTGCTGGGGAAACCGCCATGGATTCGCCGGAGAAAGCACGAGAAAGCTGCAGAGAACGAAGAAGACGAAACGCCCGGAAATCGCAAGCAGGAAAGCAGAATGCGAAAGGGCACGCTCCGTCGACGATAAAACAAAGGATCTTTTAACCTAGGTCGACTATCGGTTTTATATTAGACCGGAAATAGTCGATCTATTAAAAAGATACTTGACCCGATAGTCGAACGGCCGTTCGACGATCGGCTCAGAAGCAGAGTAGTCGAACCATCGTTCGGCTATTTCTGGCTTCACACGCAGCAAGCTGTCGTCGTTCAGAAATCGACGATGAGCTCAACCTGTTCGACGATGGTCGAATGTCGATCGACGATCTTCAAACAGATAAGCTATCATTAACCAGAGGTCGACGATAGGCTCAATCCGTTCGACGATCTTCGATCATAGTTCGACGATCTTCAAGCAGATTTCAACAAAGGCAGATATAGTCACACTTAGTCTCGTCCATTAATCATGCCTAGTTGAACTAAAAAGAACAGATGCTTCTGTTCATCTAAAGGCTTGGTGAATATATCACCTCTCTGAAACTCAGTGGATATGAACTCAAGACAGATCTTGTTCTTTTCCACACAATCTCTCAGGAAATGGTGCCTAATCTCAATGTGCTTGGTTCTAGAGTGGTGCACTGGATTTTGTGCAATAGAAATAGCACTGGTACTATCACACATGATCTTGGTGTTCTTGTGTGAGTAACCATAATCCACAAGCTGGTTTTGAATCCACAGGATCTGTGAACAACAACTGGCAGCTGCTATATATTCAGCCTCTGCAGTTGAAGTTGAGACAGAAGCCTGCTTCTTACAGAACCAAGAGACCAATCTCTCTCCCAGGAACTGGCAAGTTCCTGAGGTGCTCTTCCTGTCAACTCTGCAGCCAGCATAATCAGAATCAGAATATCCAATTAATTCAAATTCTGACTCAGCTGTGTACCAAAGTCCTAGATCTGGACATCCTTTCAGGTATCTCAGGATTCTCTTTAGAAGAATCAGATGAGATTCCTTGGGGTTGACCTGGAATCTAGCACAAAGGCATATAGCAAACATTATATCTGGCCTACTTGTAGTTAGATATAATAGGGAACCAACAATGGCCCTATAATTCTTTTGATCAACTGGCTTGCCGTGATCATCAGAATCAATAACTACATTAGTAGCCATGGGTGTAGGCATTGCTGAAGCATCAGCCATCCCAAATTTCTTTACCAATTCCTTGGCATATTTGGATTGGGAGATGAAGATACCATCAGCATCTTGCTTAACTTGGAGACCAAGAAAGTAAGACAGCACACCCATACTACTCATCTCAAACTTAGAATGCATCAAGTTGGAAAACTTTTTGCACAGCTTGGGATCAGTGGAGCCAAAAATAATATCATCTACATACACCTGAACTAACAGGATTGTGTCCTTGTGATGCTTGACGAAAAGGGTTCTATCAACTACTCCCCTAGTAAAGTTGTGCTCTAACAGGAAACTAGCTAAGGTCTCATACCAGGCCCTAGGAGCTTGCTTTAGTCCATAAAGAGCTTTCTGCAACTTAAAAACATGAGAATGCTGAGTTGAAGAAACAAACCCTGGTGGTTGTTCAACAAACACCTCTTCCTTAAGCTCACCATTTAGGAATGCACTTTTGACATCCATTTGGAACACCTTAAACTTCATGAAGGCTGCATAGGCCAAGAAGATCCTTATTGCTTCTAGCCTTGCAACAGGAGCAAAGGTTTGGTCATAGTCTATACCTTCCTCCTGTCTGTAGCCCTGAGCTACAAGCCTAGCTTTATTCCTTACTATGATTCCATTTGCATCTAACTTGTTTCTATACACCCACTTGGTGCCTACGATCAGTTGGCCTTTAGGTCTTGGAACCAAAGTCCAAACTTTACATCTCTCAAATTGATTGAGCTCCTCTTGCATTGCAATGATCTAGTGGGGATCTAGCTCTGCATCTTTAAAGGTGAGGGGCTCAACCTGTGAGAGGAAACAAGCATGCATCACATCCTGTCTTAATTGGTGTCTTGTTTGTACACCAGCTGATATGTCTCCAATCACTTGAGATGTGGGGTGATCTCTAAGTGTGACAATGTCAGCAGGTGGGATGTGATCTTCAGCAACAGTTGGGATTAATTCCTCAGGAGGAATTTGATCTACTGTTGGTGGTACAACAACAACTTCAACAGCTTCAGCAATGTCTTCATCACTGTCTGATTCAGTGATCTGAAGAGTTGATAGTTGAAGAATTTCTTGAGGGGCATCAGGTACCTGCAAAGAACTGGAGGAAGGAGAATTTTCCTTCTCCTTGTAAAACATCTGAGACTCATCAAAAGTCACATGCACAGATTCTTCTATCTTACAGGAAGATTTGTTATAAACCCTATAAGCTTTGCTTACTTGGGAATATCCAAGCATGATTCCCATTGAAGCTTTTGCTTCAAATTTTCTAATATATTCTTTATTATTATTATGAATATAAATAATACAGCCAAAAACTCTAAAGTAATTAATTTTTGGTTTCTTTCCTTTAAGCAACTCATAAGGAGTTTTACACTTAAGTTTGTGGATCAAACTTCTATTCAAGACATAGTTGGCTGTACTAACAGCTTCTGCCCAATAGGATAGAGGCATGTTAGCATCTGCCAACAATGTACTAGCAGCTTCAATTAGTGTTCTATTCTTCCTTTCAACTACCCCATTTTGTTGGGGAGTTCTAGGAGCTGAGAAGCTATGTTTGATTCCTTCTCTCTCACAGAATTCTTGCATGAGAAGAGAGTCAAACTCAGTACCATGATCACTTCTGATCAAGGCCACATGAGTAGAGTACTCAGTCTGCACACAAAGTAGAAAGTCTGTAAGGGCTTTGAAGTTATCAGACTTAGTTCTCAAAAAGAAAACCCAACTGAACCTAGAGAAGTCATCTACAATTACTAAAGTGTAATACTTCCCTCCTAAACTCTGTACATTTATTGGGCCAAAAAGGTCCAAATGTAATAAATACAGGATTCTAGGAGAATCACTTTTATTTACAGATTTAAATGAATTCTTGGTTTGTTTGCCTAGCTGACAAGCCTTGCATAGGCTCTCCTTCTTGTAGGGGCAAGAAGGTAAACCTCTAACAAGGTTGTGCTTAGATAACCTAGATATATTTTTAAGGTTTACATGACTAAGCCTTTTATGCCATAGGGAATTATTATTAAGGGTTACTTCATTAAACAGGCAGATTTCAGAGTGAGATGAATTAAAATCTACTAAATAAATATTACCTATTCTAATACCTACTAAAACAATATTATTATTCAAAGTAATATTGCAAGATGAGTTGGAAAATGAAACCTGGTAGCCAGCATCACATAGCTGGCTGACTGAAATCAGGTTATGCTTCAGTCCATTTACATATGCAACTCTCTTGAATGTAACTGCTCCAATTGTGATCTTGCCATAGCCTTCTGTCTGACCACAGCTGGAGTCTCCAAAGATAACCTTTGGGCCAAGCTTAGCTTTGAATTTTGACAGTAGATCTTTATTTCCTGTCATATGCTTAGAGCATCCACTATCCAAATACCACTTATTTTGAGTGATTGGATAGGCCTTCACCTGCAAGACAATTATTTAGACAGAGTGGACCCAGGTAACCTTGGGTCCCTTGTTTTTCACATAAGAAAAACTGGAAATATAAGAGAATGCAGGCTGAGGGTGATAACCTAGTGGGTGAGATCTCCTAGGTGGGATTCTCCATGCTGATGATGGGTTAACAAACCTAGGGTTTCTATTCTCATTTAGGTTTCTATGGAATGGATTATGATTTTGAAAATCATATTGAAATCGTCGATCGACGTTCGACGATGGGTGCTCAGATCGTCGAGCTTCGTTCGACCATGAAGCATCCGATCGTCGAGCGGCGTTCGACGCTCTTTGCATTTCTTTGAAAAACTTCTTTCTCTTTTCTCTCTTAGCTTTATTTAGGGTTTTATTTACAAGGTTTACTTGCTCAGTGTTCTTCTTTCCACTAGCTGAAATGAAGTTCACTGGAGTTGAAAGATTATTTT
The DNA here is from genome assembly GCA_039513925.1 of Platanthera zijinensis. Lineage (NCBI taxonomy): Eukaryota > Viridiplantae > Streptophyta > Magnoliopsida > Asparagales > Orchidaceae > Platanthera > Platanthera zijinensis. Next base: position 16,701,179 of record CM077092.1, read on the forward strand.
TAAGAAGAACTGGGGGTTCACTGGGAGAAGCTCCTAAGCCTAGTTTATCATTACCTGACCTAGTGTTAGTCATGCTGGTAATTTCTAACAGCTTAAGGCTTCTACCATTAAGGGATTCTTCTAATCTCTTAGACTTAGCTAATTCTATTTTAAGAAATTTAATTTCTTCACTACAAGTAGTGAGTTCTTCCTTTAACCTAATGTTTTCAGAGGCTATAGATTCTGAGTCAGCTAACCTATTTCTAAGTTCTTTTATTTCCTTTTCTGAGCTAATTAAATCTAAACATAAAGATTTAAATTCTAACTTAAATTCTTCTGAAGTAAAATCATAAGAAGAAAGTACCTCATCTTCAGTAGGCATCTCTTCATCAGAATCAGAACTCTCTGCACCAGAGTGGTTGCTGCAGGCATCTATTGCCATTAGGCAAACTTCTTTTGCCTTCTTCTCTTCCTCATCTTCACTGGAGCTTGATGAGGAGGATTCTTCATCAGAATCACTCCAGGTTTCAGCAATGAAACCTCTCTCCTTCTTCTTGTTTTTGTAGGAGGATGGCTTGGAGTGCTTCCTGTGTTGTTCTTTGTCTTTTCTCTTTTCCTTGTTCTTCTCCTCTGGACACTCTGGCAAAATGTGTCCAGACTTCCTGCAACCATAACAAATAATTTCTTTAGCAGGAGAGCGATCATACCTTGGTTTGTCTTCATATCGTGAAGACTTCTTTCTGAACTCCTTTCTTCCCATCTTGAGAAATCTTTTGGCAAACAATGCCATAAGTTCCTCATTAGATTGGCTGCCTTCAGACACATCTGCAGCCTTAAGAGCTAGAGATTGCTCTTTTTTTGTTGGAGTGGGGGTCTTGGCTTAAGCTTCTGCTTCTCTGGTCTTCAGCACTTGCTCAAAAGACTTGAGCTTGCCGAGGAGAGCTTTAGTTGAGATCTCATTAGTGCTTCTGGCTTCCTTGATGGGCCAGATTCTTAGATCCCATGTGCTAGGGAAGCACATAAGAATCTTATCATTGACCTCTGTCAATGATATGACCTTGTCCAGGGTCCTCAGCTCATTGATGATTGAGCTGAGCCTGGTGTACATAGCTTCAACTGATTCAGCATCAGTTTTCTTGAAGTTCTCATACTGTGAGATAAGGTTGGACCTTCTGTCCTTCCTTTCATCAGCTGAACTAGCTACAATCTGGTTCAGTGTGTCCCACATGGCCTTTGCTGAGGAGCAGTCAGCCACCTTCTGGAACACCTCATCAGACATTGTCTGAGCCAGTATGTTCATTGCCTTGGCATCTGCAATTTTGGCCTTCTTGTATTCATCATTGTAGTCTGGAGGAGGCACTGCACTCATATCAGATGATGAGGCAGTGGCAGCAGCAGGTGCTCTTGGGGGACCTGACAAAATAGAAGCAAAGATGCTTTCATCAATAGAGTTCATATATAATTTAATCCTTGCCTTCCAGATGCCAAACTTTGCTAAGTTGCATGCTGGAGGTCTGGTGCTAGAATAATCCTTAGACTGGGCCATGAGAGTGAATATCTATAAGCTCTTGGTATCTATCAGGATCTTGTGACTTAGGTGTTAGCCTATACAGTCAGCGAACCTCCCTCTGATACCAATTAAAAGTGAAGGGATAGATACTACTCTAGAGGGGGGTGAATAGAGTTATCAAATTTTGCACAGACAAAACTTAATATTCTTCCCAACTCCCTTGGAGTGAAGTGCGGAATGAAAAGATTATAGATATTGATTTAACCTTAAAGCCTAACACAAGTGATGTGTACAAACACAAGCTAACTGTAATTACAGTTAAGCTTGGAAAAACTTAATCAGCAACTAGCAACCTAGTTATATCTAATCACAGCCACAATGCAGGAATTAAACAGTGGAATCCAGACGACACAAGGAAATTTATAGTGGTTCCCCAAACAACTTGGGTACGTCCACTCTTCTACCCACACGGTAGGAATCCACTCAGGTTTTTGATCAGGTGCCCTGCCACCAACAGGATCTGTTTCAGGTAGATCCAGAAACCCTTTAGACTTTTGATCAGGTGTCTAAAAACCAAGCACAGGTTTTTGATCAGGTGCCCTGCCACCAAGGGATACTTTTGAAGGGAGTAATAACCCTGTACAGGAGGGGGAAGAAGGTTAAGATGTCTTCTCTATTTTACAATAGATTAGAGAAGCACAAAAACTTGCACTGAGCTAGAATGCTCTAAAGAATCAAGGCTCCCCCCGGCTCAAGAATGTCCAGGTGAAGTCTTGCTTCAGTGCAGAGAAACTCTTCAGAAAGTTCTGAAGGAAAGAGCTACAGGAAGAAAGTAAATAATAAAATCAAAGTTCTTCAAGCAGCTATCTTCTTCTTCTTCTTCTTCTTCAAAGGAACTCTGAGTTGAACTTCCTGAAAGCAGGAGAACTCAGGTGAAGAAGAGATGAAGATCTTAACACTTCTCAGTTAGATGGAGATTGCTGAGAGCAGGAAGCTTGAGCTTGATGAAGGCTTGAGAGCTTGAGAATGAACAACTGGTTAGCTATTAGCTTCTGTTAACTAGCTTGAATCCTTCTTCAAAGGGTTCTTTATATAATCATCAGCAAGCAACGACTCTCTTCCATTTGAATTATTTGTCTTCTTCTAAGCCTTGAGACCTGGGCTGTAAATATCAAGAAGACAGAAATATCTCTGCAGCAAAACATTCTATAAAGGGAATAAATCACTTTCTAAGAAACTGCAGGCTTAAATCAGATAACAGAAGGACTAAATAAAGTCACATCAGAAATAATCTCTTTATAGCAAAAGAAGACTTTTCAGTCTAACGGCTATAAAGGGCTGTCAGCAGATAAAGTAATTTAAAGAGATAGCTAATAAGACAAACAACTTTATCTTAAAAAGATTTGACTCAGGCAAAAGAGATGGAGCAAATATTGCCTGGTTATGTTATCATACAGCTTAAAATACTGTGCCAGAAAATGTATTAATTAATTAAATATAATAAATAAATACAAAATACAAAGGCAGACAGAAAACGTCGAACGACCTTCGAAGATCGTCGAACGGCGCACGGAGATCGTCGAACTATCGGGCAGATAGTCGAACGATCCAGATAGTCGACCTATCGAAGAAGATAGTCGAGCTACCCCGGCAGATAGTCGAACTATCAGAACAGATAGTCGAACTATCAGATAGTCGATCTATCAAGGACAGATAGTCGAACTATCAAGCGCACAGAGATAGTCGACCTACCTCAGAAAACAGATAGTCGATCTATCAAAAGATAGTCGAACTATCAAAACCAACCAGATAGTCGAACTATCAGCAGATAGTCGAACTATCAGATAGTCGACCTATCAGGACAGATAGTCGAACTATCAAAATTAAACAGATAGTCGAACTATCAACAGATAGTCGAACTATCAAGGCGGAACAGATAGTCGACCTATCAACAGATAGTCGAACTATCAGATAGTCGAACTATCAGATAGTCGATCTATCAGAACAGATAGTCGAACTACCTCGCCAAGCAGATAGTCGAACTATCAACAGATAGTCGAACTATCAACGCAAAACAGATAGTCGATCTATCAACAGATAGTCGAACTATCAACGCAGACAAGGCGTCGACCAACTGATAGACGATCGTCGATCAGCCGATAGACGATAGTCGAGCGGCGTTCGACTATCGTCGAACGAAAAACTTACTTAACCAAATTCTCAATCTGGAAAAGTGAGGACTCTACAGCTAGACTCCTAACCATTGACCATAAGTTTTTCTTGGGTCAAGGGGCACAAAGGAGAGGACTAAACTCAAATCAAAACTAGGGTACCAACAATGGAGAAGGCGATACTCGTCGGATTCGTCAACCCACCGAAGGTCACGGAGACTTCTCCCCATCGCCTAACCCCTCCGGGCGAGGAGGAGCCAACCCGGCGAGCAGGAAAGGAGCCCGCCTGGGCGAGAGAGGAGCAACCGATGCCGCCGTGTCATCATCCAGCGAGCAGCCTGGGCATCCGGTTCTGAGATCCTGAACTCTCGGCGAGGTATGAGAATACTCGCCGATGGAGAGAGAACGAGTATTCGAGTGAGGAGGATAATCGCCGTCGCCAGGAAGGGAGGAGCCCCTTCTGCGCTGAGATCCTCACGGCCCCCGTCCCCGACAATTTCCGAGAGCCCGCCCTCACCTACTACTCCGGCAGAGATGACCCAGTAAGGCATCTTCAGTGGTTTGAGGACGTGGTCTCGATCCGCAACATGTCCGACGCCTTCAAGTGCCGCTTCTTCTCCATCACCTTCAAGGGGAGTGAGAGAGACTGGTTCCACCAACTGCCGGCAGGTTCCATATACTGCTTCTCCGACCTCCGTCGGGGTCTCATAGCGAGATTTGCGACATCCAAGAAGAGGAAGAAGGAGGCAACGACCCTCTTTAAGATCGTGCAGGGGCAGCACGAGAGTTTGGGTCGTTACATCGACCGGTTCCAGGAAGTGGTTTTGGAAGTGGAAGAGGTGGATGAGTTTACCTTGATGGTCGCCCTCAAGTTTGACCTGAAGCAGGGATTCTTCAACATGGAGCTGGGGCACAGGCCGCCGAGGTCATTCGAAGAGATGGTGGAGAGGGCCAATGTCTTCATTCAGGGGGAGGAGAGGAATAAGGAGTTCTTGGCAAGGCTGGACGGGGATAAGCCACTAGGGGAGAACAAGGGGAGGCTGTTGGAAAGGGAGAGACGTCCGAAGAAAAACGATGGCAAGAGGCAGGAAGAGCCGAAGGGGAAGATGAGAGAGGAGCCCAGGAGGGCGGAAGAGTTGAGGCGGGAGAGGCCTCGAAGGCAGGAAGAAAGGAGGCTCGTCGAAGCCCCGGAAGGAAGGAGGGAGGAAAGAAGGTTCTAGTATCCAAGAGATCGTCCCCAGTGGAGGCGACCGATCCGCCAGAAAGAGAGGAGAAACAACAACCTCATGGACCAAGGAGGAGGAAGGGAGGCGATGACCATAATGCAACGGGCCGCGAAGCGCCGACGAAAGGAGAAGCGACAGGAAAGGCAGCAGGAGGCGGCAATTCCCCTCTACTGTGATATCCATCGAGTAGAGGGGCATGGGACCTTGGCCTGTCCCGAGTTTTGGGAGGCAAGGAGGAGGTTGGAAGCGACGGAGGCAGAGAGAGCAGCCAAGGCAGGAGGCCCCAGTCGGGCAGGTAGCCTTCCAAGCGCCGTAGAGGAGGAGGAATGAGGACAGGGTTGACCAGGGGGGCTGAGGAAACGTTATTCCCGGTCCGGGAGGCGGGCACGTCGGGGTGATCAATGGGGGCGCAGGGCTTGGAGCTTCCCGCAAGGGTAGCCTCCACCAAATCTACAAGAGGAGTGTCGCCTCGACGTCGCAGACTCCTCCGCTGCTGAACGAGATAACCTTCTCGGAGGAGGACATGCTGTGGAACGAAAACCCCTTCCATGACGCGTTGGTGATTCAAGCGGCCATCGAAGACTTCACCGTCGACCGAATCCTCGCAGACAACGGGAGCTCGGTGAATGTCATTTTCAAAAGAACCTTTGTGGGACTGCAGGTGGAAGCGTCCAGGGTCCAGGCCGCGGATGGGCCTCTCTTTGGCTTCTCGGGAGAGAAGAAAGAGGTGGAAGGGGGAGTGGAGCTGCTGGTCACCCTCGGGGGCACTTCAATCCGGTGCCGGTTTGTCATCGTCGACGCACCCAGCGGCTACAACGCCATTTTCGGGCGGCCTCTCATCAACTACTTCAAAGCCGTCCCGTCATCGTACCATCAATGCCTGAAGTACTGCCGGGATGACGTCCAAGTCAGGATCAGGGGGGATCCAAAGGCCTCTCGGGAGTGTTACCTGAACGCTGTCAGCACCATCAGCTGGATGGGTGACGCGGAGAGGCTGGCGAAGATGAGGGAGCATGAGGAAGGCATGCAAGCTGCCGAAGAGCTAGAGGAGGTGGAGGTGATCTCCCCGAGAGGAGAGCCTGAGCTGCTGAAGGTCGGAGGAGCCTTGCCACAGGAGGGGAAGGCGGAGATAGCTGCTTGCCTACAGGAGAACGTCGACATCTTCGCGTGGAGTGCCGCTGAGATGCCAGGGATAGATGCCAATGTTGCCTGTCATCGCCTCAACCTGGATCCTGCGGTAGCTCCGGTTCGTCAAAGGAAGAGGAAGAGTGCCACCGCGCTGGCCGAGCCGCTCAGGGAGGAGGTGTGAAAGCTGCTAGAGGCGGGGTTCGTCTCGGAGATCCAGTATCCAGGCTGGGTCTCCAATGTTGTAATGGTAAAGAAGTCCGGAGGGGGCTGGAGGTTATGTATCGACTTTTCAATGTTGAATAAAGCTTGCCCGAAGGATTGTTATCCCCTGCCTCAGATCAACGCGCTGGTTGATTCCGCCGTCGGGTTTCCTGTGATGAGTTTCCATGATGCTTTTTTAGGGTATCACCAGATCCGGATGCATCCCCCCGATTGTCGCGACGTCTCCTTCATCACCGGCGACGGATGCTATAGCTACAAGATGATGCCCTTCGGGCTCAAAAATGCAGGCGCAACATATCAAAGAATGATGGACCAGGTGTTCAAAGAGCAAAAGGGGCGGAATTTGGAGGTCTATGTGGACGACCTTCTCGTTAAAAGCAAGAGCGTCGCGGAGCATGTAGCGGATCTGACGGAGACCTTCGCCACCCTGAGGAAGTACAAGATGCGGCTTAATCCGGCCAAATGTGTCTTCGGCACGGGAAGGGGAAAGTTCCTGGGTCATCTCCTTACTCCTCAGGGGGTGGAACCTAACCCCGACAAGGTAAAAGCCATCATGGAGATGACCTCCCCAAGAGATTCCAAGGAGGTCCAAAGGCTGACTAGAAGGCTGGCGGGCCTTAGTCGTTTCCTATCCAGGGCCGGTGAAAAGTGCTCCCCATTTTTTAAAGCCCTTCGGGGGAATCAGAAATTCGAGTGGACCACGGAGTGCGAGGAGGCTTTTGAGAAGCTCAAACAACAACTGACCCGAGCTCCTCTCCTCCAAGGTCTACAGGGCGGCGAAAACCTCTTACTTTATCTGGGAGTGGGAGCTGAGGCGGTCAGTTCGGTGTTGGTTCGAGAAAAAGGAAGGAGGCAGCTCCCCATCTACTACGTGAGCCGGGTGTTGCGGCAAGCAGAGATAAGGTATCCTATCTTCCTATCTTGGAGAAGCTAGTTTTCGCTCTGGTAGTTTCGGCTCGACGGCTCCGCCCATATTTTCAAGCTCATTCCATCAAGGTGGTCTCCGATCATCCCTTAAGGAGTATCTTTGATAGGGTAGAACATTCTGGCAGGCTAGCCAAGTGGGCGGTGGAGCTCAGCGAGTTCGACATCTCGTATTCCCCAAGGGTAGCCATCAAAGCCCAGGCGGTGGCAGATTTCCTGGTCGACTTCTCGGCCGAGGTAGAGGTAGACGTGGACGCTTCCCGACCAGTCTCTTGGAAGATGTTTGTGGACGGAGCATCCGACAAGTTTTCCGTGGGATCCGGAGTCGTGTTGGTTAGCCCCCAGGGAACCAGGATCGAACAAGCCGTCGAGATCCTCTTCCCCGTTACGAATAACCAGGCAGAGTACGAAGCCATGGTGGCCGGCTTGTGTCTCGCCAAGGAGCTGTCAATCAAGGACATCCGAGCTTTCACCGATTCAATGGTAGTCGCTTCCCAGATTCAGGGAGAGTTCGAGGTATATGACCCCACCCTGCAGCAATACCTGGTCAAGGTTAAGGGTCTAATCGGGGGGTTCCAGTCCTTCTTCGTCGAGCATGTGTCCCGAGAAGACAATGCCGAAGCTAACTACCTTGCCAAGTACGGTCCCCGGGCCGGGGGGACGGTCACCGAGCTGTTTCGACCATCCATCGAAGAAGGAGAGATGATGGAGATCGAGCAGCGGTCCTCGTGGAAGGATCCGTTCGTTACGTTCTTAACGACGGGTCAGCTGCCCTCGGATGGGCAGGACCAAAGGAAATTCCGATACAAGGCCGCATACTACCTGCTACTCGACGCCGAGCTTTATCGCAAGACCATCTCGGGCCCCTTGGCCAGATGCTTGTCGGAAATCGAGGTCCCCCGAGTTCTCGAGGAAATTCACTCAGGGGAATGCGTCAGCCATTCCGGGACCCGCACTCTGGAGCAGAGAATACTGAGGCATGGCTACTTCTGGCCCACCATCCGAAAGGACGCGGAGGCTTACTCCAAAAAATTCTCCCAGTGCCAGCTCTTCGCGCCCCTCCAGCTTTAACCGGCTCGACACCTCCGCTCGATCTCCGCTCCGTGGCCCTTCGCCATCTGGGGGATGGATCTGGTCGACCCGTTCCCTCAAGCTAGTGGACAGAGGAAGTTCATACTTGTGATGATAGACTACTTCTCCAAGTGGATTGAGGCCAAAGCCTTGGCCAAGACCACCTCCCAGATCGTCAAGAATTTTATCTGGGGGGAAATCGCGTGCAGGTTTGGGATCCCGCTGGCCATCGTCACCGATAATGAGCCGCAGTTCGCCAGCTTGGAGCTGGAGGACTTCTGCAAGCAATTGGGCACAGATCTTCGGTTCGCCTCAGTGCACCATCCTCAGAGCAACGAACAAGTAGAAGCTGCCAACAAACTCATCGTCAACCTACTGAAGAAGAAGGTCACCAACTTAAAAGGAAACTGGGCCGAACAACTCCCCTCGGTCCTATGGGCTCTGAGGACAACCCCGAACTCGGCCACGGGGGAAACGCCTTTCAAGTTATCCCACGGGTCTGAGGCACTCATCCCAGTGGAGTTCGAGGTGCGAAGTCCAAGAGTGGTTGCAGCCGAAGGCGGGAGCGAGGAATGGCGACTGGAGAATGAGGATGCCCAGAGGCTCTCCCTGGATTACGTGGAAGAGCTTCGATACTTGGCCTCTGTACGCCAAGAGGAAGTCAAGAGGCACATGGCGAGGCACTTCGACAAAAATGTCCGCCAAAAAAATTTCTTCGCAGGAGATCTGGTCATGAAAAAGGTAGACGCTGCTGGGCGGGTAGCTGCCGTGGGCAAGCTGCATCCCAATTGAGAATTCCCCTTCATTGTCCAAGAATCCCTGGCCGCGGGGAGCTATTATCTATAAGATCAAGCAGGGGAGCAGCTAAATGGAACCTGGAGTGGGGATAATCTGAAAAGATTCTACCCATAGTTGTAACGCTTGTATCTATTTTTGTACAGATGTTATTCTAATATACAGTGATGGCTGAATTGTTCTCCTTTTTTGTGTTAAAAAGGCCTCGAGGCTTCTGAGTGCTTCCAGGATCCGCCTCGCCGTCGACTCCGGGAACCAGTGGTCGATTTGTTCTTTGTACGTAGCCCAGTATGGATGATAGGATGATGCTTCGGGATTTTAAGCACTCTTGTAAGACCGAGCCTCTGCATTGTCGGCCGAGATCAGCTCCCCCCTTGCATGTCGGCCTATGTCTCCCCGAGTGCATCTCTTTTCCAACTGGAGGAACTACGAGGAACAAATGTACGCCCCAAATCACCCGGACTCGAGAGGAGGCCGACTTCGTCAAGCACCCAGAAGAGGCTCTCAAGTGATCGGCAAGGCTGGATAACCTGCCGAAGAAAGGGCAGGGACGAGCCCAGGGCAGAGTGTTGGTTCCGAGTGCGTTCGAAAAGGACCCTCGATGAACATCACCCCCCCCCCCCCCCCGTCCGGACGCTGGCGATCGCGGCCATTGAGCGTAGTTGGAAGCGATCTTCACTATCAGATCGGGATACGTACTTTCAACCCGTTCCTTCTAAATAGCCCAGTACGGATGATAGGACGATGCTTCAGGACTTTAAGCGCTCTTGTAAGACCGAGCCTCTGCATTGTCGGCCGAGATCAGCTCCCCCCCTTGCATGCCGGCCTATGTCACCCCGAGTGCATCTCTCTTCCGACTGGAGAAATTATTAGGAACAGGTCTGGACGCCAACTTCCCGATTTGGCAGGTTCAAGAGCATCTCCGAAAGGAGAAGATTGCGTTTCTACCAAGATATTCATGCTATAGATTCTCAAAACGTCTCCCAAGTGACAGGATCTCCTCGATTGAAATCAAGACTTCGAGTTGAGCAGCGTCGTAAGACCGGTATCCCCACGGGCTCCTCTCCTCGGGAATCGGCCGATCTCCTCGATTGAAATCAAGACTTCGAGTTGAGCAGCGTCGTAAGACCGGTATCCCCACGGGCTCCTCTCCTCGGGAATCGGCTGATCTCCTCGATTGAAATCAAGACTTCGAGTTGAGCAGCGTCGTAAGACCGGTATCCCCACGAGCTCCTCTCCTCGGGAATCGGTCGATCTCCTCGATTGAAATCAAGACTTCGAGTTGAGCAGCGTCGTAAGACCGGTATCCCCACGGGATCCTCTCCTCGGGAATCGGCCGATCTCCTCGATTGAAATCAAGACTTCGAGTTGAGCAGCGTCGTAAGACCGGTATACCCACGGGCTCCTCTCCTCGGGAATCGGCCGATCTCCTCGATTGAAATCAAGACTTCGAGTTGAGCAGCGTCGTAAGACCGGTATCCCCACGAGCTCCTCTCCTCGGGAATCGGCCGATCTCCTCGATTGAAATCAAGGCTTTGAGTTGAGCAGCGTCGTAAGACCGGTATCCCCACGAGCTCCTCTCCTCGGGATTTGGCTGATCTCCTCGATTGAAATCAAGACTTCGAGTTGAGCAGCGTCGTAAGACCGGTATCCCCACGGACTCCTCTCCTCGGGAATCGGCCGATCTCCTCGATTGAAATCAAGACTTCGAGTTGAGCAGCGTCGTAAGACCGGTATCCCCACGGACTCCTCTCCTCGGGAATCGACCGATCTCCTTTACTCGACGCCTGCTAAGCCCGGACTCGCATCGAGTATGACCCGCGCGAGTAGGCGAGTATGCCCCGCGCAAGTAGGCGAGTAAGTCCCGAGTGGGCAGGGGAGTTACTCTCGGGCAGGCAGGAGAGCGTTCCTTAGGCGTATGGGCGAATGCGTCACGACGAGCGGGTGATCGATGTTCGGAGCAGCATATACACGAGATAAGCCGTCATCTAGCGAGCACTCCTCACCGGGCCTATGAGCCTAGCGAGCGATATCAACCGTTACGCGAGTAAAGAGTTGCAAAGAATAAATAACTTGTATAAATATGTAAACTTTACAAGTTACAAAAGTTCCAAAAGGTCCCCCTGCACCAGAGCATGACAGAGATCGGCGAGCTACTACGACTCATCGTCGCTAGTATCCGGCCGGTATTCCTCATCTCCGACGTCCACGTCTCCCTCTTCCTCGCCATCTTCGCCATGGCTCTCGCTGCCGCTGCTGTCACTGCCACTGCTGTCGGAGTCGCTGGAGCCTGACGAAGAAGGGATGCGGTCTAGAGAGATCGTCCCCTCAACGAGCAGCTCAGGGATAAGCTCGTCAACGGTGAGCTGCTTATCCCCCTCGACAAGCTGCCTGTTGATTCTCAGACGTGTGAGTATGATGTTGCCAGCCGTCCGCGCTATCTCGCGGCGAACAGAGGACCTCTCCTCCCATAGAACCCGGGACCGTTTGACAGCCCATAACGGATCGTCCTCGGGTCGGGGCGCCTCCGGCAATGGGGCAGAGGAACTCGCGCGTCCTTCGGCGGCAACTAGCCGAGTCTCCATCTCGGCTACGCGAACCTGGGCAGCCTCCAGCTCGGCTTGCGACACGGCGAGCTTCTCCTCTCACTCAGACAACTTCTTCGCAGCCTCGATTTTAGCAGCCTGCGAGGCATCGAACGTTAGTACATATCCAAACGAGATGAATCACATATCACCACCCGAAGGTCATTTACCTCAAAGTCCTTCAAGCGGACCGACTGCATGCCGAGCTCTATGGCTTTCTTGGAAACGGTTTTCAAAGCTTCTGTTGTCTCTAGAAACTTCCTCGCCGTGAAATGCCCCAGCTCGGCAGCTCGCGCAAGCGAGCAGGCAGATTGATGTGCAAGCTCCGGCGGGGCGAGCTCCAGCATTGACTCGGCGTCGACACGCCCATACAAGGCGTGGAGGACGGCGAAGGCCTCCCCCTTGTACTCCCAGTCCGTCGACCAGGACGGGAGGTTGGTGCTCAGCGACACCACATGCTCCTCCGTCGACCAAGTCACCAGCGTGCGACCATGAACGTCCACCACCCCTCGCCCTAGGTTGTAGTTGGGGTGGAAGCGAGGTGCCCGAGCCTCCAGTGGCGACTCGTGATCGTCGGACGGAGGCGACGACACCTTCGCCTTCTTGTTCACCGGCCCCGGCGACCTCGCCCTCGCTTTTCCATTGGCGACTTTCTTTTTCTCCCCGACATCGGGCGGAGGGTGATCTTCAAAAAGGGGGGTGACCACTTCCTTCGCCGGAGGGAGCGGTTTCTCCGGAAGCTCGTTGGCTACTGCAAAAGCACATGATATGGTTAATACGAGCTGCGACAAAAGGTAGCGAGTCGGCGAGCATACGACATCTTGATCGCCCTTACCCTCGTTGGGATGAACTGCCTCCAGCGAGTTGACATTGAACCGCCAGTAGATGACGTCGAACCGGCGACCTCGGAAGGATTCGAACAGTTGCTCGCGAGTGCCTTCCAAGATCGGCGGGAGGAAGGCGACGTCGGCAGGTTGGTGCGGCCTTCCCAGGAGATCCCCGAAGTCGCCATACACGACCACCAGAAGCTCGCTCCAGCGATGGACTTTGTTCGCAGTCCCCACCAGGGTGCAGACGTTGCTGCTGAAGAAGACGACCCCCTCCGATGTCGCGGCGAAGGCGAACACTCGGCGAAAAACGGAGAGGTCAAAGGCGATCCTCTCCTACCGAAGGTAGCAGAGGAACCCCATGATAATCGCCATTCCGTTGGGATTAATCTGTGCGGGAACGATACCGAAATATCGCAGGATTTCGCAGAGCTCGGGCCAAAAAGGAAGTCGCAGGCCAGCGTCGAAGTGGCGCAGCGACAACACGAGCCCGCCCTCAATATGGGTATTGAGTCGCTCGCTGCGAGTTGGGAGCCTCACCGAGTATCCTTCTGGCAGTAGACGCTCCTTAAAACCCTCCAAATCCCTGTCTGAAGTTATCGATTTCTTGAAAGCCGCGTCGGCGAAATTGATGGCAAGAGCTTGTCGGCGAGCACTAGAATCATCACCAACCATCTTCGCGAGCCGCGAATGAGAAAGGGGGCGAGCAGAGGGAGAAAAGAGGAAGAAGCGAGCAAGAGGGATACTCGCGAGGCGGATTGAGAAGTTCGCAGCAGCGTACTTATGTTCTACCTACCCCTCCTATTTATAGGCCTAAGGCAAGAAAGGGGGGGTATTCGTTTCCGCGAGCATCGATCGACGTCGCGCGAAGGAAGGGCTACATACCAGCGACATCAGGCCCATCTCGCGAAACGAAGCAAGGATGCTGCGACGCTCGCCAAAAACCTGCACGAGTAAACTCGGATACCATGAATGTAAATTAAATCGCAAAATAATCAACAGCGAGAGGAATAGTCGTCTGGTTTATTTAAAATAATACTGTTCGTTACAAACAACGCCAAATGGCGAGGGAGTCTAGAACAAAAAACAAAACTACGTCCTAGGCGGCCGCTCCGGAGGATGAGGATGTCGCCCGGCCCAACCCATCTCACGCGCCCTCCGGAAGTGCTCCGTCGCCAGCGCCATTGCGTCGTCTCCAAGCCGCAGCTGCTCTTCCATCCTCGTCAGCCGCCCCACCGAGCCCATACTCGCTCGAATCCCAGCAAACTCGTCCAAGACGAGCTGGAGGCGGTGATTGTTAAGCGCCAGCTGGCAGTCGTTCTCCTTCACCATGTGAAAGCGAGCTTCGTAGCTCTCCAAGGTGGTCTGGAGCTCCTCTACCCTCGCTATGCGCACCTCCAGAGCCGAGATTCGGCGGTGAGGCTCACAGATGACGAGCTGGTCGAACTTAGTCTCTAGCTCCATATAAGCCCGAGCGGCAGCGTGACGGTACTCGCTCCCCGACAATCTGATGGCATCGATGAAGGCCGACCCAGGAGTCGCCGGACGATCTGTCATTAAGGAAGGCAAGTCGCAATCAGAAATCAACGACCAAGCAAGATCAAGGGTAGCTAGAGATAGAAGAGCTCACCACGGCGAGGAGATCGAGACCGGCGCAGTGGAGAAACGCGACCGAAGGTATCTCGCCTACCCGAAGACGAACCCCCAAGGTGGTCGGCAGGCCTACCCTGACCGCGACCTCCCTGCCCACGCCCTCCATGCTCGAGTACCGCAGCACGCGGCGGAAAGTAACTCGGCCACGGCTTATCTGATTTCTTCGGCAGAGATGAAACCTGAGACGAACTCGCCGGCTGTTGTGAACTTTTCGGCGGAGACGACAGATGTCGCAGCAAGCCCGCCTTCTGCTGGGCGGACAAGGGCGGCGGCGGAGGTAAGACGTTGCCCCTCGCCTTTTTAACCACATCCGGAGGTGGCGGCGGCGGAAAGGAAGTGCTCGCCGGTGGCCATGAGTCTCTCGCGGAGGCCGGAAGGTCCTTGCTCGCCGGGAGGTCCTTGCTCGCCGGTGGCCGTAACGAGTCTGGCGCAGAGGCCGGAAGGTCCTTGCTCGCCGGGAGGTCCTTGCTCGCCGGTGGCCGTGACGAGTCTGGCACGGAGGCCAGAAGATCCTTCCTCGCCGGGAGGTCTTTCCTCGCCGGAAGATCCTTGCTCGCCGGGAGACCCTTATTCGCCGGAGGGTTTCCTTTCACCAGGGAGGTCCCCGTCATCTTCTTTGCAACAACATTAATTCGGACCGCGTGAGCGGTCCGGAGAGGTTTGCCGGCATCAAGGGCGAGTAGCGGCGCGGAGCTCAGGGGAGCGACATCCAGTGGCGCGTCAGCATCACCCGATGGGGAGTCTGCATAAGAACCTGATCAGCGAGAAGCACGACGATTAAACGAGGAAAACAAAAAGTGGTCAGAGCGGCGACCTGTTACGGTAACGACTTCGACTTGGGATGTAGTCGACACCTTGGCGACTTCGGGATTCTTGTCAGTGCCCATGGGGACCGGGTCCGAAGCGTCGCCCAAACCAAGGTCTTCGAGGAGTTTTTGGGTACTGGCGGAAGGCGCGGGTTTGGCCGCCGCCGCCGCAATTGGCTCAGAAGGTGGGGGCGAGTCGATCGGCGAGGAGGCGGGTTTCTTGAGCTTCTTGGCTTTCTTCTTTTTTGGCGACAACAGGTCGGCCGCGACATCTTCCTCGCGCGGCCTTTTTGGTCTGGCGATGCCGAGGAGGCCAGACAGGGCGGCGAGGCTGTCTTCGAGAAGCTTCGCGTTGGCATCCGACATGGTGGGCGAGTTTCGAGGATCCGCCCCAACAACCAGCCCCCCCTCTATTTATAGACTTCATCGAGCAGTGGGCAAAGCGAGCAAACAGATAATCGGCGTAACAGCTCTTTGAATAAGCATTGGATGTTTCTTTTAGGGCTCCTCCGTCTCCCAAAAAGAGCGGGGATTGTGTACAACCCGTATTCGACGAGGAGAGGCCCCACCGCAGCCAGGTCACCAGAAGTCAGAGTCAACGATTCAAGAGTGAAGTCAAGATCAAGTCGCGGGCTAGCAAGAGGTATGGGTGAGCATGGCGAGCTCCCCATGCCTACTCGCTAGGTGGCGACTAAGGCGAGATACTCGCTCGTCCCGTGTGAGCTCCCCAGAAAGTTGCCCGATCGCCGGGGAGGGGGTATAAGTAAGACCCCCTCTCTTTGGATTTCCCTATAAATAAGACACTAGGGGTACGAAAGAGGAGACCGGAAGCTCCCAGATAGTTACTCGTGAATTCCAGCTCGCGCGTCTCCTTCGTATCTAGCTCGGCCATTCTGGTTGAGAAGGGGTTGCTTCACCTAAGCAACCGGGTACGTGGTGGGACCTTCCTGCCGCAGCGCCTGGGGTCTTGTTTCCTTTACTCATCCTGGGCCATCTGATTTCACTGCAAGACCGGTAGCCTTAGGCCGCCTAGTCCGATTCTGAGTTCGGGATTTTCTCGGCTTCAACAAGTGCCATATGATATGAAGTTGAGCCGTTAGGCTGCCACTGGAGAAATTCCTTTGTGGCGGACGGGCAAAGTGAAGCCGTACCCGTGTCAGTCTAGTCTTGAGTCTGACGATTTTGAGTAACGAGAAAGGTGGATCTGTACCCGCGTTATGATTGTCTAACCTTGGGTGCTTAAGGCCCTGTTATGATCACATAGCGAGAGTTGATGGCTTGCGTGCCAATCAGACTAGAAATGCTCAAATTGGACCGTCATGTCTGGGACCTCTGAACAATGGTGGGACCCGGTGTTTCCGGTACACCAGAATGTGTCCTGAGTGCACGGAATGTCGGACCAGAATTTGTGATATGTATTGCCTTGGTGGCTGGATATATATGTATAAGATGTAAAATGCTGTGCAAGGAAGGAATTCCGCTGCCCCGTGCCAGGGGTAGAGTCGTTATAATTGGTCAGTTGAATGCTGACCGTTGCCCTGTTTGCCACCGCTTGGTGGATTGGTTCTTGTAGGTGCAGGTAGTGCTGGTCCGAGCGGGACTTAGCGGGCTAAAGCCCAAGCTGCGTTGCTGCCCTCGAAGGCTTTGTTTTGTTTCTTCTTGTTCATGTGTGGCCGGCCTGCGCGCCGATGTTTGGAAACCACACTTTTGTTAAGAGAAACCTGTAAGGCCATAAGGTCATTTACTTTGGGTGTAAACATTCCTATTTTGTTTAGTGGACAGTTCTTGTAACTCTTGAGTTCAAGTTTTCAACCGTGAAGCTTCCGTTAGAATGCTCTGTGTTAGGATGCGTTGGTTTTGAGATTATTTAGTAGTGCCTCTGCCTGTTTGTGGAATATGGTGTGGGGCCCCGGCCGGACCCTCTATTATATTCTTCTTGACGGGTAGAGGTGTTATAATTTGGTATCAACTTGTTGGTCAATCTCATCTGAATTCGCGGACGAATTCTTTTCAGGGGTGGCGAGCACGTGTTAGTGCTGCCGTTATAACACATAAATTGAACTCAAGAATGTCCACTTAGGAATGTAAATACACTTGTTTGGTGTGTTCATCTTTGTATGTTTGCCGTTTGTTTAGTCGCTAAATTGTGTTTTTACACATATAGGTGACTAGAAGTGTTGCGGGTCAATCGGAACCTCAACATTCTGTTGAAAGTACGGCACCGGCTGAGGTGCCCACACCTCCTCCATCTGCTGAAACTGTGTGTTTCATTACGGAGACGGTACTTGCTGTGATGAATGCTCAGCAGGCTGGGCAAGCACGTCCTGATTTGGTGCCAACGCATGCTGGGGTAAGGCAAGAACCGGCAAAAGCTGTAGTTGATCTGTGGGCAGCAGATCAACAATTGAAGCAATTCATGAGCTTCAATCCTCCTCAATTTACTGGGGCGGGATCCCCGGCCCAAGCGGAGGATTGGATTGCAAGGATAAAGAGAATCATGAGAGCGATCAGAGTTGAGGAGGATCAGAAGGTAATGTTGGCCACTTTCATTCTTGAGGGAGAGGCTCGGTTGTGGTGGGATGAGATTGAACTGCATCACTTGGCTGGCAGACAGTTGGCAGAGGTCTCGATGGAAGAGTTCTCTCGGTTATTCTTGGCAAAGCATCTGCCAATGCAGCAGAGAATATCAATGGAAATGGAATTTCAGCGGTTGACTCAAGGAGATTGTAGTGTGGATGATTATCTTCATGAGTTCACGCTGTTGGGAAGATATGTGGGTTCTGTCTTCGCCGAAGAGGAGCGTAAGACTAGTCGGTTTTATGCGGGACTACGAGATGAGCTACGATATCTGCTCTCGAGTTCTGTAAGTCAAGGTTTTCAATCCTTAGTCTGTACGTCTCGGTCGTTGGAGACAGACATAAAAAGGGGGCAAGCAAAGGGGACCTTGGCTGTTGCAAAGACGGAGTTCAAGTCGCCGCGTCCGGAGAAATCTAGGTACCAAAGGAGATGGAATAAGAAGTCCAAATCTACTGGACAAGCTCCTTCAGCGACTGTGACGGAGGCATCGTCGGGGTATGGATCTCGCGCCTGTTTTATGTGTGGAAAGGTGGGACACTTCGCACGTGATTGCCGAGTTGGCCCTCCAAAGGGTGTGTTGGAATAATTTTTCAGCATGACACGTGTGTGTGGGACCGACCCCGTTGCTTTCCCCACCGCGTTCCTGGTCTGGGTGTTGACCCCGGTGGGCCCCCTGTGGCGGAATATCCCTGTGGTCCTGTGGTTGTGATTAGTCTCACATCGCTCGCAGCGCTCGCTCCTCTGTGTTTATGTACCCTGTTGGGTACATTGGAAAATGTGTACCTGATTTGAAGAAGCACAACTTAGCTCAATGATATACATCAAGGTGTATTTGATGTTGTTTTAAGTTGACATGTGCAGGTGGAGAATTGATAAAGTATGCAGAAAAATTCTAAGTCCAAGTGTCGACACAAAGGAAGCAGTGTCGACACACAGAAGAAAATAGTCGACACAACCCTGGGAAGCAGTGTCGACACATAGCAGTTAGTCTACAACTACACTGGGAAAAAGTGTCGACACAGAAGGTAAGTCGACACAACACCGGGAATTTGTGTCGACACAGAAAAAGAGTCGACACAACACTGGGAAATTGTGTCGACACAGAAGAAAAGAGTCGACACAACACTGGGAAATTGTGTCGACACAGAAGAAAAGCGTCGACCTCAACATTGGGAGAATGTGTCGAACACAGAAGAGTATAGTCGATCTCAAGATTGTCGACATCATCTGAATGTGTCGACACAGAAGAAAATAGTCGACCTCAAGTTTGTCGACACCAGCAGAATGTGTCGACACATTGTGATTTAGTCGACACATTATAGCAGAGTTAAAAAAATGAATGTGTCGACACCTGAAGGCTAAGTCGACACTTACTAAAGTTATGATTCTACAACAACTGTGTCGACACACAGGACTTGTGTCGACACACTGGAGAGTCAAGATCAAATTATTTGCAGAAGAAGCTGTGTCGACTCAAAGGCAACTTAGTCGACATCACTGAAGACTGTGTCGACACCAAAGTCAATTATGTCGACACAGATAGACAGATGGACTCGACACTTTCTAACAGACTGTTTCAACAACTTGTGATTCAAGACTAAGGCACAGGACTTGATTGAAGACTTGACAGCTGTGGGTTACCACCGGTTAACTGAAGCTGTCAGACTTGTCAGAAAACGGTTAGAAACCGGATCAGCCGGTTACCATGAAGAATGTCTATAAATAGACAGATTCAGAAGGAGAAAATCAATCAACAACATATAGAACTGACCTTTTGAAATACATTGGATCAGAAAGTGGAGAAGGATTACAATTCTACTCATTTCAAGAAAGTGCTAGGCACTTAAGAAGATCTTCTCCGGGAGATCTAAGAAGACTATCTAAGGATAGATCTAAGAAGAGTTCTAATCAGAATTCAGAAGAATCATTCAAAGTTCTGGATAGAGAGAGATCAAGTCAGAATTTGAAGAAGAAGAAAGAATCCACCAGTGGATTCTCAAGAAGCTGTTTGGAATCAACTCAGCTAAGTACATTTTCAAGAAGCTTTGAAGAAGGCTAAGAAACAGTTGATTGCATCAGCTGATCAAGAATTGTCATTGCCTTTTCTCTCTCAACTTTGGCAAGACAATTAAAACAATCTTTTCTATATTTCTGTAGGATCTGTTTATACAGATCTGAGTTGTAAGCCTATGTTATAAAGGCTGAGTGTAAGAGTGTTGAACTCTGAGTGGTAGGGCTGTTTGCCTGAGTGTAGGAGAAGGATATTCTCTGAGTTGTAGGCCTTGGGGCAAGGCTGAGGTAGGGCAGTTGTGCCTGAGTTGTAGGAACCAGTTGGGTTCTGAGTTGTAAGATCTATTGATCTGAGATAAGTGGAAGTTTGGCCGAATCTAGCATACTGCTAGATAGGTGAAGGGGGAAAGTGGATGTACCCAGACCTTGGGGAACCACTATAAAACATAGTGCAATCTGTGATGTTTTGTTTTCTGTGATTGCTGTGTTTATTATATTAGTTATTAAATTGAATTCTGCCTAGAAGTTTTAGAAAGAGAAGCAGAACCTATTCACCCCCCCTCTAGGTGTTTAGGCTGCCTTGAAAGTTAAACTATCAAGTGGTATCAGAGCCAGGTTCCTCAAAAAGGACTTAACAGTCTGAGGTAGATCTGATAGGCAGATTCAAGAATCAAGAAGATGGGTTCTGGAGAGAATCATAAGGAGCTAGGGTCAATGAAATTACCCATATGCAAGAAGGAAATCTTTGGGATCTGGAAAGAAAGAGTCAGATTGTTTATGGAAGCATCTGACCCAAGGATTTACATCACAGTACAGGAAGGCCCCTTCATACCAATGAAGATATCTGTTCTTGATGCAAATATCCAAACACCAAAGACTTATTCTGAAATGACCAAGGATGAAATCATCTTGGCAACCATGGACAAAAGGGCACAGAACATCATTGTCAGTGCCATAGATGATTCAACATTTCAGAATCTGATTCACTGCAAGACCTCCAAGGAGATGTGGGACACATTGATTGTCTACATGGAGGGATCTGAAGAAGTAAGGCTGGATAGAAAATCTATGCTAAATCAGGAGTATGAAAGTTTTAGACAAGGAAAATCTGATAGCATAACTGAGTGCTATAAGAAATTCTATAGAATTGTGAATGAGCTAATATCCTATGGAAGAGTCTTCAGTACCTATGAACTGAATGACAAATTCTTAAGATCCTTATCAAAGGATTGGGATACAAAGATCTGTGCCATAAGAGAAGTGGCAAAATTGGCAGAGATATCTCCTCCAACTCTGTTTGGAAAGTTGCTATCCTATGAAATGCAACTTATGGTAAGGAAGGAGGAGGAAAGAAACTCAAGAGGAGAGCATAGAGAAAAGACTGTGGCATTTAATGCTGAAGCCACTAGAAAGAATAGGAGGAAATCACCATCTCCTCCTAAGGAAGTTGAAGAAGGTAGTTCTGAAAATTCAGATAAGGGTTCAGTCAGCTGTGATTCAGATGCAGACTTTGCTGCATTCACTAGGCAATTTCAAAGGTTCTTGAAAAAGAAGCAATGGAAGTCTAGGCCTTCCTCATCACAGCAAGTAGATGACTATTATCAGAAGAGAAGGTCATCAAGGAAAGAGAAAAGCAGGTCAAAGCCCAACAAAGCCACTACTTCAAAGATTGTCTGCTATTGTTGCAATAGGCCTGGACATGTAGTGGCTGATTATCCTAACAAAAGGAAGGAATCTTCAGAAAAGAAGAAGACTTATCAGAAAGGCAAGAAGGAGAAATCCTTTGTAGCAAAGAAAGATAAAAGTCTGTCAGACCAGTCAACTTCAGAATCAGGATCTGAAGCTGAAGCATATATTGGATTATATGCTGCATCTGAGGAAGAGGAGTTTATGCAGTTGCTAGACTCCATCAATGAACATCAATGCATGGGTTTGATGACAAGATCAGAAGAGGACCTATGCCAGAATCAGTCTGGTTCTAATGAGGTAAACTGTCCTTCTTGTACATCTGTTTGTAATACAAGTGAAGAATCAGCTACATCTGCATCAAGTGATGAAGATGCATCTGGATCTGAAGGAGATGTCTATCAATTGATAGACAAGTATGGGGACCTGTTGCAGGCCCTTAAGAAAAGCAAGAACCTGGTTAAATCACAGGCTCAGGAAATTGCTGATCTAAGGGTTGCAACAACTGAGTTAGAAAAAGTCCTTGATCAAAAGTTAGCTGAAATTGCCAAGCTGAAGAATATAACTATTATTCAGATGGGCACAATTAATTATACTAATGATCAAGTAAAGAGTCTGGAGGACAGACTTAGAATTGAAAGGGATTTAGTGGCTAGTTACTCTAAGCCAAAATCTGTCTTACCCTTGATAGATGAATTTGTCACTCAGAAGGGTAAGGCTGGATTAGGATTTAAGGGTAACTCCAGGGCTGGCAGATTCAAGAGGAAAGGCAAAGCCCCTATTCAGCCACTAAACCTTTCAGTCCCCATAAGGTTTGGTAAGGAGAAAGTGCCTTCTAACATATATGATCATGAAGACATTCAGGATCATATTAAGACAAATGTTCTGAAGAACAAGGGTGTTAAGGCAAGCAGGCCTACCTATGGTCATAAACCCTATGGTTTTAAGAAATCAGTAGGTGAAGTTGCAACAGCACCAGCAATGAACAGAAATGCTTCTGACAAGGATGTATCTAGATCTAGATACAATAAGTTTGAATGTTGGTGCTGTGGCAAGAGGGGTCATTTTGCATTGGACTGCTGGTATAACACAAGTGTTATAAAGAATAAGAGTCTACCTGTTAGAAGAGGTTATGATAACTTTATTAAGGCTAACCTGAACCAAGGACCCAAGACTTACTTGGGTTCTAAGGGTAAGTAATTCTGTATTGCAGGTGAATCCAAGTTACCATGCCCCTATATGGTACTTGGATAGTGGTTGTTCCAGGCACATGACTGGAACAAAGGGGCTGCTGAAGGAGTATTCATCTGTCAAAGATGGACATAAAGTGATCTTTGGTGGATCTGAAAAAGGAGTCATCAAAGGATTTGGTAACATCTCTTCAAACCTAATTACTATCACCCAAGTGGCCTATGTAAAAGGTTTGAAACATAATCTAATAAGCATAAGCCAGCTGAGTGATCTAGGATATGACATTTCATTTGGTAAGGATGGATGTCATATCAAAAGGTCAAGTGATCAAGAGATCATATTGACTGGGTATAGGAAGAGAAATGTGTATTGCCTTAATTTTGAATGTGAGAATAAGGCATCCCCCATTTGTCTTGTAGCTGATGACAATGCTTCTCATTGTGTTAAGTGGCACAAGAGATTGGCTCATCTAAACTACAAGACAATTGGCCAACTCTTTAGTAAAGAACTAGTGAGGAATGAGCCTCAAGTTAAGTGTATAAAGGAAGGGGTATGCTCAGCTTGTCAAAAGGGCAAGCAGACAAAAACCTCATTTCAAAGCCTTGAAAACAAGGATTCTGTGAGGTGCTTATACCTCTTGCATATGGATCTTTTTGGTCCTATGCCAGTTCACAGTCTAGGTAGGAAGGTCTACACTCTAGTGGTTGTAGATGACTATTCTAGATTTACATGGGTGTTCTTTCTGAGACAAAAATCTGAAACCCCAAGTGTATTATTTAATTTTGTAAAGCAAATTCAGAATGAACTGAATAGTACAGTGGTCAAAATTAGAAGTGACCATGGTACTGAGTTTCAATCTGAAAGCATAACAAACTTGTGTATAGACTTTGGGATTTTCCAAGAGTTCTCCTCACCTAGAACACCTCAGCAAAATGGTATTGCTGAAAGAAAGAATAGAACATTAATTGAAGCTGGTAGAACTCTATTGAGTGACACCTCTCTCCCAGAATATTTTTGGGCTGAGGCAGTTAACACTGCTTGTCATGTCATCAATAGGGCTTCTATCACCAAAGGCCACAGAAAGACTCCCTATGAGATTGTGAAAGGCAGAAAACCAAACCTATCCTATTTTAGGATCTTTGGTTGCAAATGCTATATACTTAACAATGGCAAGTCATATTTGACTAAGTTTGCTGCCAAATCCCAGGATGGGATATTTGTTGGGTACAGCACAAATAGTAAGGCCTATAGAGTCTTCAACTTAACTACTCAAGTTGTTGAAGAATCTGTGCATGTTGTATTTGATGAAACAAGATTAATCAATTGTGAGTTGTCTTGTAGATCAAATGACTCAACAGGTATAAGCAAGAAGATGGACAAGCTCTCCATTGCTGAAGCTTCAAAGGAAGAGGGAGCATTGGAAAATGAAGGCTGCTGTCCAGGGGGAGTACAAGAGATAATGGAAGCTGATGAAAACCAAGAGGAACAGCAGAATGAAGAAGCTGGAGATGCACAACCTGAAGGGAATCTACCTCCAGCTATAAGATATCTAAGAGATCATCCTACTGATCAGATAATTGGTGATCCAAGACAAGGAGTGCAAACTAGAAGCAGAAATCAAAGCACAGTTTTGCATTCTAGTTTCTTGTCCCAAATGGAACCTAAGAAGTTTGAAGAAGCTATCCAAGACCAGCACTGGATTGATGCTATGCAAGAGGAGCTGAATCAATTTAGAAGGTGCAAAGTCTGGGAGCTTGTTCCTAAACCAAGAGGCCACAACATAATTGGAACTAAGTGGATCTATAGGAACAAGCTAGATGAAAGTGGAATAATAGTAAAGAATAAAGCAAGATTGGTTGCAAAAGGATACAGGCAGGAAGAAGGGATTGACTTTGATCAAACCTTTGCTCCAGTAGCAAGGCTGGAGGCAATCAGAATGTTCCTTGCCTATGCAGCCTACCAAGACTTCAAAGTATACCAGATGGATGTGAAGTCAGCATTTCTGAATGGTGATCTTAAAGAAGAAGTATATGTAGAGCAGCCATCAGGTTTTGTAGATCCTCTTAAACCTGATTCTGTGTATAAGCTTAGGAAAGCTTTGTATGGGTTAAAACAAGCTCCAAGGGCTTGGTATGAAACCCTGTCTACCTTCCTCATTGAGAATAAATTCTCAAGAGGAAAGATAGACAAAACTCTATTCCTTAGGGAATCCAAAGGAAAGATCATCTTAGTCCAGATCTATGTTGATGACATAATCTTTGGATCTACTGAAAATAACCTTTGTAAAAAGTTTGCCAAACTTATGCAAGGGAAGTTTGAGATGAGCAGTATGGGAGAACTTAAGTTCTTCTTGGGACTCCAAGTAAGACAGACTGATGATGGATTGTCCATATCCCAGTCTAAGTTCACCAAGGAATTAATTAAGAAATATGGTATGGAGTCATCCTCCTCCATGAGAACTCCTATGGGAACAAGTATGCCAATATGCAAAGATGAGGCAGGTAAACCTGTTGATGAATCATTGTATAGAGGAATAGTTGGGTCTCTACTATATCTCACTGCTAGTAGACCTGACATTATGTATGCAACATGTGTCTGTGCTAGGTACCAAGCCTGCCCTAAAGAATCTCATTATACTGCAGTCAAAAGGATTCTGAGATATCTAAAGGGCACTCCTACTCTAGGTCTTTGGTACCCAAGGAATAGAGATTTTCAACTAACAGGCTATTCAGATGCAGATTTTGCAGGATGTAGAGAGGATAGAAAGAGTACTACAGGTACTTGTCAATTCCTGGGAGGAAGACTAATATCTTGGAGTAGTAAAAAGCAGACTAGTGTGGCAATTTCCACAGCTGAGTCAGAGTATATTGCTGCTGGAAGCTGCTGTGCACAGCTATTATGGATGCAGCATCAGCTTAAGGATTATGGTATTCAGGTAAGTAGAACACCTCTTTTATGTGATTCTAAGAGTGCTATTTCTATTGCTAATAATCCAGTTTCTCATAGTAGAACTAAGCATATAGAAATCAAATATCATTTTCTTAGAGAACATGTAGAAAAAGGAGACATCTCATTGGAATTTGTAAAAACAGATTATCAAATAGCAGATGTATTTACTAAGCCTTTAGATGAAACCAAATTCAATAAATTCAAAATTGAATTAGGTATGTTAAACATTGATTAATGTATTAACAAAATCATTAACAATGCTATTGAAGTGATATATAAGTAAGTTAAAGTAATAACAACCTAATCAAGTGTTAAAAAAAAAGGACACATTGAAGTTACAGAAATTGGCTAAGTAAGAATGTGTCGACACATTCAGTAATAATGTGTCGACTCAGAGAAATTCTGTCGACAAGTCAGAAATATTGTGTCGACACAGAGAATATGTGTCGACACTTAAGAGTTTTATTGTCGACTTAACCAGAAATGTAATGTCGACTCAACCAGAATAATGGTGTCGACACTTACAGAATATGTGTCGACACTTACAGAATATGTGTCGACACAGAATTTCTGTCTTTCTACTATGTATCCACGGTATCGACATAACCACAAGTTGGTGTCGACACATAGTAGGCTGAAGAAATGTCGAGTTAATAGAAGTTTGTGTCGACACATTCCGTCTGTGTCGACACATTTAGACTGTTTTTGGCGCCTTTTGAACTTCTTTCAACAGAAGCTATAAATAGGTCAAAAGCTCTTTTTGTCGACACGCTTTCAAGGTTTTCGAGACTCAAACCCTGTGTCGACAGTCTTTCTTTCTCTCTTCTCTCAAGCTTTCACGACACAACGATGGCGCCAAGGATTGAAGATAACATCAATGAAGGATATGAGTTAGTGCGCCAGGCCTTTGCAGAGGCGCCGCCTGATGTTCAAGGAGTTATCACCCTTCTCTCTGCATCAGGGTTAGAATTTCTCATTTCAGAACCAACTAAGATCTGGAAGAAGGAGGTGCACGAGTTCTTTATCTCTGCATCAGTCCATTCTACTGGCCTCAAGATTAAGTCCACTGTTCAAGGGACAAAGGTAAAGATTAATCAAAGAAGTTTAAGAAAGATCTTCCAACTGCAAGTAGTTGAGAATGAAGAGGAAGTTCCTATATCTAAGACAAGGGAAGCCCTTCAATGGTGTGGCCTGGATTCAGGATTGAAGATTGGAGCTGCATTCAACAGGAAGGGAATGAATCAGCAAGGGAAGTTCTTGTCTGAAGTAGTTGGAAAGGTAATCCTCTGCAAGACAGGTGGACATGATAGGATTTCTGCCTATATGTTCAGCCTGATGACCAGGATAGTTTTTACTATTCCTACTGATTGGTCAGGAGTGCTCTTTGACAAGATCAAAGAGGGAATCAAGAAGCCTAACATGGCTAGGATCATGAGCCTGTACTTCACTGGAGTGATTCCTGAAGTGATGCAGCAGCTGCAAGGGAGTAAGATTAACCATATGAGAAGAATGGATATGAGACTATTCTCCAGGTGGGATAGGGTGCTGTCCAAGGATGTGCCTGAAGAGAGCAGGCCAGACACCCCTGTGCAATCCCCTACACCAAATCAAGAATCTGAATAAGTACAAGAAGGGACACAGCTTGACTCAACTGTGGTCCAGGAAGTATCAACACCTACACAGATGCAGGGGGAGCCAGTTTCCACTCCTGCTCCAAAGGTATCTACTTCTGCTCAGGTATAGGGGGAGCTAATGTATTTTACTATAAAAGACATTGCTCATATTCTTATTATTGCACAGGTTCAGGGGGAGCTAGTGTCCACTCCTACTCCTGACACTCCAAATACTGAAGTGCAATTTCAAGAAGAAGCACAGTTAAACATATCTCAAGATTTAACTGCTGCAGAGGTGACAACTCAAGTGGAATTTACTATGGAGGAGTTATTCCCAGATATTGATACTGCTGCTGATAAAGTAGGAGGTGGACAAGATATTGAGAAGTCCATAGGAATGGACATTGATCAGGAAGCTGCGGTTGAACCACAGGTTGAGGATGAGCCTGTGGATGTTGAAGCTGAGCAACAACCCCTTGGAACAGATACAATTCATCATCCACAAGAAAGAATTCATGTAGATACTTTCTCTGAAACAGAAACTGAAGATGCCAGGATGGCAAAGAAAAGAAAACTTATTGTCTTTAAGAGAAGAAGCAAGAACTATAAGCAGGCTTTACAGACCACAACTCCACAAGTTTCTCCAGCCTTTGATTACAACAAATTCATGATAGATCTTCAAGTAAAATTGGATGAACAAAGGATGGCTATGGAAAAGTATGTAGATGAGAATAGCAAGTCACTTCAGTTTGACTTAGCTCAAGATATCAAGTCCATCCAATTTCAAGTCAACATGCATAAAACTGAACTGACAAATTGCTTCCACAAGGGTGGCAATGCTGTGGTTTATCTGGCTAAACAACAGGAGGCTATTTCTACAAAGGTGGATGATATTGCTTTGAAGCAAAGTTATGTTTTGGAAAATCAAATTAGAATGAATGAGAATTTAACTGAATCTCATAATGAGATTATTGAGGAGGTCAAGAAGATTGTTCCAGGTCTGCCTGCAGATAGAGCCAAAGAAATGGAAGAATTTGATAAGAATTTTCAGGCTGCTATTGCATCTGTTAAGACTGTCATCACAACCTCTCAAAAGGACATATCTGAAAAGCTTCAAAAGTTAAGACCATTTTTCAAAGAGGGAGTGAATTATTTGGATGGCCAAATTCGATTTCAAAAGGAAGATTTAAGAGATCATGTATCTAGAGAAGCCATAAAGGGGGAGAGGATGCTAATTCATGCAGGCTCTGAGCACACCAAGTGGGTGACCAATAGCATACGAGCCACTTTGGGATATCCCTCATTGTGTGATGATGCTATGGTAGCTGAGTCAGGAATACAATCTAATCTACTTGAAGGCAATCAACCTGAGGTTGCCCAAGTCATATACCCCCCTCCAGATTTTGATTTGATTGATCAGAAAGTTCAAGAAATGTATAGTCCTCCAAAGGAGGTTACTAACATTGTCTTTGGAAAGGTTGATAAGCCCGAGGCTACTCTGAAAGAACAGCAGGATGCTCTATTGGCAAAGAAGAAATTCAGAGAGCAGGCTGTACTGAAGCCAGATTATGAGCAGTGGAGTCCTACTTCAAGGAACATAATACTCACTGCATGGAAAGCTATACAGGATAAAGTTCATGAGAGAGGGAAGTGGTACAATGAAATTGAATGGCAGAAGTATGAGGCAAGGCAAGAGGCAATTGTACAATTCAGAAGGAAAGCCAAGCTGGGAAGACTGCCATCAGATGCTAAGGAGCCAAGCAAATACTTCCCAAAGCCTTTTCATTATTTTGAAAGGCAAAGGATCAAGGAAGAAGCTCAGAAGAAGGCTGATCTTAAAGGAAAGAAGATAGCTGAAGAATCAGAAGCTCCTGTGACAGCTACAATTCAGTCTGGCAAAGGGATTATGATTAGAGAGCCTGATCAATCCTGATTTTGTTTTAAATATTTTGTAATGTTGTGATGTAATCATCAAATGTAAAACTTTGTAATCAAACATTACCCTGTTATAAACAAAATGTTGTTTGGCATATTATAATGTGCATTCTGTGATGATTGATTCTGAATTATTCTATGTTATGTTTTGTTTATATTTAAAGTATTCCTGCTATGTCATTAATCATCATTTAGTACTGTTTATAAATGGTGTATATCATTGGCTATAGGGGTTATGACTTCTCCAAATAGGGGGAGATTGTTGGGTACATTGGAAAATGTGTACCTGATTTGAAGAAGCCCAACTTAGCTCAATGATATACATCAAGGTGTATTTGATGTTGTTTTAAGTTGACATGTGCAGGTGGAGAATTGATAAAGTATGCAGAAAAATTCTAAGTCCAAGTGTCGACACAAAGGAAGCAGTGTCGACACACAGAAGAAAATAGTCGACACAACCCTGGAAAGCAGTGTCGACACATAGCAGTTAGTCTACAACTACACTGGGAAAAAGTGTCGACACAGAAGAAGTAAGTCGACACAACACAGGGAATTTGTGTCGACACAGAAAAAGAGTCGACACAACACTGGGAAATTGTGTCGACACAGAAGAAAAGAGTCGACACAACACTGGGAAATTGTGTCGACACAGAAGAAAAGCGTCGACCTCAACATTGGGAGAATGTGTCGAACACAGAAGAGTATAGTCGATCTCAAGATTGTCGACATCATCTGAATGTGTCGACACAGAAGAAAATAGTCGACCTCAAGTTTGTCGACACCAGCAGAATGTGTCGACACATTGTGATTTAGTCGACACATTATAGCAGAGTTAAAAAAATGAATGTGTCGACACCTGAAGGCTAAGTCGACACTTACTAAAGTTATGATTCTACAACAACTGTGTCGACACACAGGACTTGTGTCGACACACTGGAGAGTCAAGATCAAATTATTTGCAGAAGAAGCTGTGTCGACTCAAAGGCAACTTAGTCGACATCACTGAAGACTGTGTCGACACCAAAGTCAATTATGTCGACACAGATAGACAGATGGACTCGACACTTTCTAACAGACTGTTTCAACAACTTGTGATTCAAGACTAAGGCACAGGACTTGATTGAAGACTTGACAGCTGTGGGTTACCACCGGTTAACTGAAGCTGTCAGACTTGTCAGAAAACGGTTAGAAACCGGATCAGCCGGTTACCATGAAGAATGTCTATAAATAGACAGATTCAGAAGGAGAAAATCAATCAACAACATATAGAACTGACCTTTTGAAATACATTGGATCAGAAAGTGGAGAAGGATTACAATTCTACTCATTTCAAGAAAGTGCTAGGCACTTAAGAAGATCTTCTCCGGGAGATCTAAGAAGACTATCTAAGGATAGATCTAAGAAGAGTTCTAATCAGAATTCAGAAGAATCATTCAAAGTTCTGGATAGAGAGAGATCAAGTCAGAATTTGAAGAAGAAGAAAGAATCCACCAGTGGATTCTCAAGAAGCTGTTTGGAATCAACTCAGCTAAGTACATTTTCAAGAAGCTTTGAAGAAGGCTAAGAAACAGTTGATTGCATCAGCTGATCAAGAATTGTCATTGCCTTTTCTCTCTCAACTTTGGCAAGACAATTAAAACAATCTTTTCTATATTTCTGTAGGATCTGTTTATACAGATCTGAGTTGTAAGCCTATGTTATAAAGGCTGAGTGTAAGAGTGTTGAACTCTGAGTGGTAGGGCTGTTTGCCTGAGTGTAGGAGAAGGATATTCTCTGAGTTGTAGGCCTTGGGGCAAGGCTGAGGTAGGGCAGTTGTGCCTGAGTTGTAGGAACCAGTTGGGTTCTGAGTTGTAAGATCTATTGATCTGAGATAAGTGGAAGTTTGGCCGAATCTAGCATACTGCTAGATAGGTGAAGGGGGAAAGTGGATGTACCCAGACCTTGGGGAACCACTATAAAACATAGTGCAATCTGTGATGTTTTGTTTTCTGTGATTGCTGTGTTTATTATATTAGTTATTAAATTGAATTCTGCCTAGAAGTTTTAGAAAGAGAAGCAGAACCTATTCACCCCCCCCCCCTCTAGGTGTTTAGGCTGCCTTGAAAGTTAAACTATCATACCCCGCCACCCTTCATCTCAACACCTGGGTTTTGAGATGCGATATGGGTGGGCGGGTTCTCACATGGTATCAGAGGGAGGTTGTCCTGCTGCGGGGGTGTGTTGGAATAATTTGCCAGCAGGATACGTGTGTGTGGGACCGATCCCGTGGCTTTCCCCACCGTATTCCTGGTCTGGGTGTTGACCCGTGGGCCCCTTGTGGCGAAATATCCCCGCGGTCCTGTGGTTCGGATTAGTCCCACATCGCTCGCAGCGCTCGCTCCTCCGTATTTATGTACCCCGCCACCCTTCATCTCAACACCTGGGTTTTGAGATGCGATATGGGTGGGCGGGTTCTCACAGGGTGAAAAGAAGACGGGAGCGTCCTATGCGGAGAAAGAGAAGACTGTGGTGGAGTCTTCTGCATCGCACGCGCAGCCCCGGGTCTTCAACCTTGGACAACAGGAGGCCATTAAGCAGGCCAATGTCGTCACAGGTGCGTGCAGTTTTTAATGTTATTTTATACTGCGTGCTGTGCTTGTTTAATTTTGGTGTTATAAGTTTTGTCCTTATACGGGAGTATCCGGCGCGAGCACTGTTTGATACAGGTGCTTCCCATTCATTTCTGTCTGAAGATTTCGTTTTGCGAATCGGGGTGCCTATAAGGACCACGACAGACGGTATAAAGGTGCTACTACCTAACGGATGTTTGTTATGCGCGGATAAATCTTGCGGTCTTGAGGTAAGGATAGGGAGTCGGGAATTCAAGGTGGAAACATTCGTATTGCCGATTACAGAGTTTGATATAATCTTTGGTATGGATTGACTTTCAGAGCAGCGTGCCTGTATAGATTGTACTTCAAAAGAGGTCACACTGGGGCAAAATACCGAACAAGAGACCAAGTTCACTAGTATGCGAGGGATGAGTGGGATGTGGTTATCTGCTCTCCAAGTCGCTAAGGCAGTTCGGAAGGGTGCAGAGTTATTCTTCACACTCATTAAGACGGTGGAGTCGAAGGCCAGTGTGAATGAGGTGCGGATTATATCGGAATACGCTGATGTGTTTCCAAAAGACCTTCCGAGGTTACCTCCCCAAAGGGAAATCGACTTCGCTATCGAGCTGGTGTCAGGTGCAAAACCTGGGGCCCGTTCACCTTTTCGTGTAGCACCAAAAGAAATGGCTGAACTGAAAGTTCAATTGCAAGAGTTGTTGGAGAAGGGATACATATGTCCAAGTATGTCACCTTGGAGCGCGCCTGTTCTTTTTGTGAAAAAGAAAGACAGTAGTTTGCGGCTATGTATTGATTACCACGAATTGAATAAGCTGACAGAGAAAAACAAGTATCTGATTCCACGGATCGATGACTTGTTCGATCAGCTAGCAGGCTCAACCGTCTATTCGAAGTTGGATTTGAAATCCGGGTATTACCAATTGCGGATTAGGGAAGGTGACATTACAAAGACAGTGTTTGGAACACGCTACGGTCATTATGAATTCACGATGATGTCGTTTGGGCTATGTAATGCGCCTTCGGTATTCATGGACTTAATGCATCGAACGTTCCGAGAATACTTGGATTTGTTTGTAATCGTATTCATTGACGACATCCTAGTGTACTCGCAGCCGGAAGAAGATCATGCAAACCATTTTCGTTTGGTACTGCACACCTTGCGGAGGAATAAGCTGTATGCCAAGTTCTCAAAGTGTGAGTTATGGCTCTCGTTGTAACTCCCCCTATCCGTCGCATAGCATATAGCAGTAGGTCCGGCCGGGGCCCGACGCCATATACTACGGACAGACCGGTTGGTTACGCGTTGAAACCATTCAACCAATCATGTCGTCCTACACAACACCTAGCGGAAGCAATTTATTAAGTTGCAAAAGACATAAGAACCCAGCCACAACAGCATGAATGTCCACTACAAACTCAGGAATGTATACATGCATCAAAAGAAATGGCCTTAAGGCCTTACACGGTTCACTTAATAAAAGAAGTGTTTTCCAAACTTCGGCACGCAGGCCGGCCATACATGAAAACGGGAAACAAACATAAGCAATTAGGCCTTCGAGGGCCGGCACAGCAACAAGGGCTTTAGCCCGCTATTTCCCGCTCTGCTCCGCAGCACCTGCAAGCCACAAACCACCGCCCGGTGGCAAACAATAGCAACGGTCAGCAATGCTGACCAAATTATAACGATCCCACCCCCACAATTGGGGCGGCAATGCTCTTTCCCTGCACTTTATTAGCATAGGCAATTATATAAAGTATTTGCACTTCACCACAGGCGTAGGCTCGCACGGCCACACACCCCGTGCACTCAGGGCACATTATCGGCGAACCGGCCAACGTCACGTCAATTCAAGCCATAGACGTTCCCAATCCACCACCGCCTCTTGGACGGTCATCCATATGAGCATTTTGCCTTCCTGGCCTAGGTCACGGCAATTCAAGCCATAGACCGCCGAAGACCCTCATCCATGCCAACGGTCCTACCAAACGACATAGACCGGGTACGGTTCCGCCTGACCCGTGCTCACACCGCAACGGCAATTTAAGCCATATGCGCAGGTCAAGACTCACCGAGTCCCGTTCCCACCACAATAATCACATAACCCGGTTATGTTCACGTTAGCTCCCCGGCCACCGTGTTGGCAAAACCTGCTTTTGCCCAGTTTTCCGGGTGCACCTTGGAGTTAATCTCCAAGGCTCCCTGATGCAATCTACCACGTAGAAAACCCGAAAACACCCAAACATCCGGATTCTTGCCCGGTTCAAATGCAATGCAACATCACCGATCCGGACCAACATGTCCGAATAGGCTTCACACACAATGCCTATGTCCGTTTACGCATACGGACTCTACACAAGGGGGACTTCACATATCTACCCCAAGGAACGCTCCAACTCTTCGCTCACTCGCGAGAGAGGGCTTCCTATGCAAAGGAAAAGAGGGCTTCACATGCCCAAGGATGAGAAATCGTTACCCTTGTATTCTTCCGCGGCGCCATCGAAAACTATACGGTTGGAAAGCACCGCAACGGCGTCGCCTCCGCGGATCTGGACTCGGATCGCGATTCGGAGCTCCGAAGCTCTTCCGGCGGCCGGATCTTGGACTCCTCCTTCCTCCTTGCTCTCCCTTCTCTCTAACTTTTAGAGAGAGATTGGCCAATGGAAAATGGATTTCTAAACCCTATTTCCCGACTATAACCACCCAGGAGCAGCCCCCCACCGTCGGATCCAAAGCCAAGGAAACGAACGGCCCGGATTAAATCCAAAATCATAAAATTTAGGCCGAACACGGGTTGGCACACGGCCGTGTGCCTGGCCGTGTAGCTCATCCGCCGTCTCGACCAAAATTGAAAACCAGCACACGGCCTTTGACACGGACTCCGACACGCCCGTGTCACCTGCGACACGCCCGTGTCGGGACCCGTGTCACGCCCCCCCCCCCCCCCCCCCCCCCGTGTGCAATCGGACAACAATTTGCAGTCAGAGGGGTACACGGCTTGGTGACACGGCATCAGACACCCCCGTGTCAAAATAGACACGCCCGTGTTCGTGCCCGTGTCATTACCCGTGTACCCAACCGCACCGCCCAGGTGTGACACGGCCTGGGACACGCCCGTATCCTAAGCCGTGTTCCACCACACGACCATCGTCGACCTGCGCTGGTCGACGACACGGCCAGCTCGATGGCCCGAGCTCGACACGCCCGACACGGCCTCCGACACGCCCGTGTCGGGGCCCGTGTCACCTGCACCAAAAATCTGTCTTGGACAAAATCGATCCCCGTTGCTCCTACAACATTTTGGGGTGTTACACTCGTCGGTGGCTTTTCTGGGCCATGTAGTTAGTGGAGAGGGCATAGCAGTGGATCCGGTAAAGATAAGGGCCATACAGGATTGGCCGGTGTTGTCTTCAGTAGCCGAAGTCAGGAGTTTCCTTGGACTGGCAGGCTACTACAGACGGTTTATGGCGAAGTCCTCCCGGATTGCTTTGCCTCTGACAACGTTGATAAGAAAAGATCAAAAGTTCATCTGGATGCCGGAGTGCGCAAGTGCTTTTGTTTTGCTGAAGAGTCGTTTGACCACGACGCCTATGTTGACGTCGCCATGTGGTACAGACGGCTATGATATATACAACGATGCATCAGGGAGCGTCTTAGGCTGTGTTCTCCTGCAGTTTGGCAAGGTGATTGCTTATGGCTCACGCAAATTGAAAGTGCATGAGCGTAACTATCTCGTCCACGACTTGGAGTTGGCGGCGGTGATCTTTGCGCTAAAGTTGTGGCGGCACTATCTGTATGGCGTTAAAGTCGATATCTATACAGATCATAAGAGTTTAAAGTATTTGCTCGATCAGAAGGATTTGAATATGCGACAACGGAGGTGGATGGAGTTCCTTGGGGACTACACCTTCGATATTCACTATACTCCCGGGAATGGAAATGTAGTCGCGGATGTCTTGAGTCGTTGGACTCCGGCAAGGGCAAATTGGCTTCTAAGACATGATGAAGGCATAATTCGAGATCTGGAGGCCTTAAATATTTCTTGTGTTGAAAGGAATACTACTGCAAAGGCGTGCTTAAACTGGACGGAGGTACAGTGTGACCTAGCGGACAGAGTTCAGCAAGCAACAAAACTGGATGAAAGCCTGCAACGCTATGTAGCGGAAAGTGCCGACTCTAGGTTTTCATTTATTTACGGTCTATTTCGGAAGGACGGTCGTTTGTGTGTCCCAGATAGGGGTAAGCTTCGTGAAGAGGTGATGTATGAAGGCCACTTCACCAAGTATTCGGTTCACCCCGGGAGTACGAAAATGTATAAGGATATGAAGAAGTTGTTCTGGTGGCCTGGAATGAAGAAGGACATAGCACACTATGTTGCTAAATATCAAACTTGTGTCTTAGTAAAGGCGGAATGCCATAAACCGGGTGGTTTGCTGAAGTCGTTGTCTATCCCTGTGTGGAAGTTTGATGATATTTCCATGGACTTTGTGCATGGATTGCTGAGGTCACAACGGGGAAATGATGCGGTATGGGTGATTGTGGACCGGTTAACCAAGGTGTCGCACTTCATCCCGAACCGAAGGGACGATCCAGTGGATAAATTGGCAAAGATGTACGTGGATACTATTGTACGATTGCACGGTGTGCCCCGTAGCATTGTTAGTGATCGAGATAGGCGTTTCACTTCGGGCGGTTGGAGGTTAGTCAATGAACTGTTGGGTATGAAATTGCATTTCAGCACGGCCTTCCATCCTCAAATAGATGGTCAGACCGAGAGAACCAACAAGACATTGGAGGATATGCTTCGAATGTGTGCGCTGGATTTCGGAAAGAATTGGGAAGATCATCTCGGTGTGATTGAATTCGCCTACAACAACAGCTACCAAGCTAGCATCCAGATGACACCCTTTGAAGCTTTATACGGTAGAAAATGTCGTACACCTTTGGCTTGGGCGGAGACTGGCGAAACAAAGTTGTACCGGCAAAAAGAGTTAGATGATGCCAACTCAATCATACGGTTGATACGTGAAAGGCTGATAGTGGCTCAAGATAGGCAAGCAAAGTATTACAATGCCAAGCACCGAAACGTGGAGTTTACGGTGGGCGATTGGGTGTACTTGAAAATCAAACAATTCAAAGGTGTGTCCCGGATACGGCGTCTGAAAAAGTTGAGCCCGAGGTATCTGGGACCGTTTGAAGTGGTCGAACGTATTGGTGAAGCCGCTTATTGGTTAGCACTTTCGCAAGAGCTGAGTGGTTTACATGATGTATTTCATGTCTCAGTGTTGCGGAAAGTTGTCAAGGATTCAGCTCAAGTAATTGAGAGTGACCGAGTACCAGTTGAGTATGGGCTAACGATGAAGGTTAGACCCATTCAGATCGAGGATCGAGCCGAGAAACAGCTACGGAACAAAGCGATCGGGATGGTCAGAGTCCGGTGGGATAATTGTGGCCGAGAAGAGCTAACGTGGGAGCGGGAGCAGACCATGAGAGCTGAGTTTCCCGAAATGTTTATGTAAAGCTGTTAGCTCGTCTGTATATTGTTAAACCTTATATGTAAAGTGTCACATATGGTGTAATGCTTGTACTTCCTTACTATGTCCAAATTTCGGGACGAAATTTTTTTAAGGAGGGGAGGAGTGTAACACCCCAGAAATCTCAAAAGCCAAAATTGGGATTCAGGTTGGCTGACACGGCCTGAGACACGGGCGTGTCTCAGGGCGTGTCATGGGTGTGTCCCAGGGCGTGTCTAACTTAGCTGAGGGCCAGTTGTGTCCGAGGAGGACACGGCCTGTGACACGGGCATGTCACAGGGGCGTGTTTGGCACACGGCTAGGGACACAGGCGTGTGCCTTCGCCGTGTTGTTCTCAGGTGATTTTGGAGATCGAGTTACATGGGTGATACAGCCAGGCACACGATCGTGTACTGGGTGACACGGGCATGTCAGGTTTGACACGAGCGTGTCGCTGCCCGTGTTCTGGTTTGTTTTAAGTCGGTGGTGCACCGCTTCAGGAACACGGTCTGTGACACGGGCGTGTCACAACCCGTGTTCGACCCAGGAAATTCAATTTCAGGGCTAATCTGAGCCTTCCATTTTCTTTGACCAAGATCCAATGGTCTAAGCTGTTCCATGGTTTTATAAGGCCGGATTTGAGATGGAGAAAACTCATTTGAGTTGTGCCATTCTCTTTCCTAAGTGAAGAGAAAGAGGAGATCAAGGGGAGGAAGAAGAAGGGAAAGCCGGCTGCCGGTGGTGCTGCGGTGGTCCAAATTGCGAGCCGAGTTCAGCTCTGCGGAGGCTTGATCGCTGCGAAGCTTTCCAACCGTGTACTTTTTGCCATGACGCCAAAACGTCCTTCAAGGGTAACGATTTCTTTCTTGGACAAGTGAAGTCTTTCTTTCCTGCATTTGCATAGAAATCCTCCACCAAAAGGTGGATGGCGAAGTGATTCCTTTGGGTCGGTGGTACGTCCCTTGTTGTATTGCATTAGAACCGGAAGTGTGAGTACGGTTAGGCATGATGTGTGAAACCCATCTGGACATATTGGTCTGGATTGGTGATGCTTGTTTGCACATCGGAGAAGACTCCGTGAATATTGCTTGTATGAATGAAATCCGTGGTGGATACCTGTGGCTTGGTGCCGCAGGAAGTACTGGAGGAAGTCCAGGAAATGGTGAGAGTTGGGTTCAACTCTTGTGCCCGTGAGTGCCATATGATATGAAGTTGATCTGTTAGGCTGCAACTGGAGAAATGCCTTGGTGGCGGACGGGCAAAGTGAAGCCGTACCCGCATCAGTCCAGTCTTGAGTCTAACGATTTTGAGCAACGGGAAAGGTGGATCTGTACCCGCGTTATAGCTATCTAACCTTGGGTGCTTAAGGCCCTGTTAGGATCATATAGCGAGAGTCGATGGCTTGCGTTCCAATCAGACTAGAAATGCTCAAATTGGACCGTCATGTCTGGGACCTCTGAACGATGGTTGGACCCGGTGTTTCCGGTACACTAGAATGTGCCCTGAGTGCACGGAATGTCGGGCCGTCGTGCCGGCATTTGTGATATGTATTGCCTTGGTGGCTGGATATATATGTATGAGATGTAAAATGCTGTGCAGGGAAGGAATTCCTCTGCCCCGTGCTAGGGGCAGGGTCGTTATAATTGGTCAGTTGAATGCTGACCGTTGCCCTGTTTGCCACCGCTTGGTGGATTGGTTCTTGCAGGTGTAGGTGGTGCTGGTCCGAGCGGGACATAGCGGGCTGAAGCCCAAGCTGCGTTGTTGCCCTCGAAGGCTTTGTTTTGTTTCTTCTTGTTCATGTGTAGCCGGCCTGCGCGCCGATGTTTGGAAATCACACTTTTGTTAAGAGAAACCTGCAAGGCCATAAGGCCATTTACTTTGGGTGTAAACATTCCTATTTTGTTTAGTGGACAGTTCTTGTAACTCTTGAGTTCAAGTTTTTAACCGTGAAGCTTCCGCTAGAATGCTCTGTGTTAGGATGCGTTGGTTTTAATATTATTTAGTAGCGCCTCCGCCTGTTTGTGGAACATGGTGTGGGGCCCCGGCCGGACCCTCTATTATATTCTTCTTGAGGGGTAGAGGTGTTACAAACAGTACCATTGAGATGCCTCAGAATCCATTCAACTGCTCGCCAATGGGCCTGGCTGGGATCATGCATGTCTCTGCTAACCACACTAACAAATTGTGCAATATCTGGCCTTGTACAAATCACGAGATAAATCAAACTGCCCACTACACTAGCATACAGAACTAGCTTCATTCCCTTCCTCTCTTGGTCATCTTTAGGACACAAGTCAACGCTCAATTGAAAATGTGCTGCTAATGGTAGAGTCAATGTCTTTGTAGTGTCATCAATCACAAACATCTTTAGTACCTTCTCAATGTATACTTTTTTAGTAAGCCAAATCTTTTCAGCTTTCTTGTTCCTGCAGATTTTAATCCCGAGAATTTTGCAAGCCTCACCCAATTCCTTCATCTCAAACTGCTTTGAGAGCCGTCTCTTTATTCTATCAATTTTTATCTGACTTGAAGCGACAATCAACATATCATCAACATACAATAGAAGATAGATGAACTCACTAGTAACAAATTTCTTAAAATATGCACAGTGATCATACTGACTTCTTGTTTACTTCTATCCCAGCATAAACTAATCGAACTTTCTATACCACTGTCTCGAAGACTGCTTCAAACCATAAATCGACTTATTCAATTTGCACATCAAGTCACTCTAAGCCACATATCTAGGTGGTTGCTTCATATAAATATCCCCGTGCAAAAATGCAGTCTTCATATCAAGCTGCTCTAAAATCAGACCATACTGTGCCACTAAAGCCAAGAGAACAAGGATAAACGAATGCTTGACAACTGGGGAAAACACCTCGTCATAATCAATACCTTCATGCTGAGCAAAGCCTTTGACCACCAATCTTGCCTTGTAACGCACATCGGTAGCACCGTGAGATCATTCTTTCTTCGCATACACCCATTTGTGAAACGATGCGGAAAAACCAATCACACAACCGCAAATAATAAATATGATGTGATTTACGTGGTTCAGCGAGAAACGCATACGTCCATGAGGAGGGGTTGTTCACCATCACCGGTGGGGGAGAAAAGAAGATGTCAATACAAAGTTACAACATAACACTCTCAACTCTCTGAAAATCAAAAATAACTCTAACCCCTTTATATTTATAGGAGAAAATTAGGGCAAACCCAAAATGACAAAAAAATATCCCTCTCTAACAACACTTAGATTAGGGAGAACTCGGATGAGAATCTAGGGGAGAAGGCGCCACACCTGACAGAGAAATTGCTTGAGAAGTCGGGGAAGAAGGACCCGCACCTGGACGGGAGGAAGAACTGGAGTGCAGTAGCGAGAAGAGAGCAGGAGCGAGAAGAGAACAGGAGGCGGAGAAACCCGTTAAAACGAAAAGGTTTGGCATTATACCAAGAGTGTGATTAGTGTTTTCAGAAATCCTAAAAAAATAACTCAAACTGAGTGCGGATAGTCAATTTTGTAGTGCGATTAACAATGACCTAAAATATAAACGAACGGATAATAGCGGAAAATGTGCAAACCGCATCTCTTCCAACTAAGGGCGAAAATTATACATGGGCCCACCTGGGCACATTCTGTGTCGAAATTTTCGGGGCGAAAAAATACAATTATAAGCATTGTTCTATATATTATCATTTTGGCTCAAACCCAAGTCTAGTTAAGTAGCATTTGGAGCCCAAAATCACGTAATAACGTCATTTTCGTGCTTGGGTCCTGGGCACACAACGTGGCTACACAAATTAATTTCTCTCGCGTTGCCTTTTCCCGTTTTCGCGTGACTTTCGGCTAGGTTTTTGATAGCGCATAACGCCATAACCTCCGTCTCTGGAGTCTGGAGACCGGAGGCACCCCCTCGTCGCCCGAATTCAGTCGCTGACTCGCCGGCGTCACCCCGCCACACATCATCATTCGACCAATCTCCATTTTAGGTAATAAAGCGTGGCTACACAAATTAATTTCTCTCGCGTTTGTTTCATTTTGGTGTTTTCATTTTTAATCAAAATGTATCCTCTTAGAGATAAAAATGGTGCTGTTATGTGCAAATCAAGTTCGGATATGTGCAAACCAACATTAAGTGCAAACCAAACTAAAAAATCATAAATACTTGTGAACCCGTAAAGGTTGGTCTGCACCTAGCTGTTATGGCAATTTTTTTGAAAGAACAGTTTGCACATAACCAAAACTAATTTGCACATAAAATTGGTCATAAATTAATAATGGTTATTGATTTAGAATAAAAATTATTGACGAGTCAGGGGACGCCACGGGGATCAATGAGAGAACAAGGATGGTTGGGCCCCACAATGCACAACTTCGATGTTTATTATGAAGTCAAATGCATTCTAGTTGGTTCTGGTAAACGCCAGCTGACATCAGACACCCGGTCCGAATAATTGCTCCCACCAAAGATAGAGAGCTCCATATGATATATTTTTATTTTGCTTTTGAGAGTGATCCATTAATTTTTAATGCTCCATATTAAATTTG
The DNA here is from genome assembly GCA_039513925.1 of Platanthera zijinensis. Taxonomy (NCBI): domain Eukaryota; kingdom Viridiplantae; phylum Streptophyta; class Magnoliopsida; order Asparagales; family Orchidaceae; genus Platanthera; species Platanthera zijinensis. The sequence continues at coordinate 16,742,709 of CM077092.1, forward strand.
GGAGTAATTAGGTATTTTAAGCACAAAAATTACTTGTTTTGAAGGGATTGAGCCTGTTTGTAAATAGAACAGATTAAGATGGGAGGTAAGTGTTGATGTGGTCGTCGTAATTTTTTACAAGGGATTGATCTAGTCCACTCCGCATGATTCTCACTGGCTTAGGGGGATCATGGGTTTGACCGCCGCACACGCAATCGCAACTCTCCCGTGCACCGATCCCACTAGGTGCACTATCTGGGTCATCGCCGCGATCGGTCGACGCCGCCGCCAATGCTGGGGCCGGGCAGCCCAAGCCCGGCCAGCCGGGCCGAAGCCACACCCGACAGCCCTTCCCTGCGGTCGCCAACAGCGATCGCGGGGCTCCGCCCGCAAGGGGTGGCCGCGCCCGGTCACCCCTTCCCCGCGGCCGCCTCCCGCGGCACCGGGCTCCCCCGCAAGGGGCGGCCGCACCCGTTTGCCCCTTTCTCGCGGCCTCCTCCCACAGTCGCGGGGTTCCGCCCGTAAGGGGTGTCCGCACCCGTTTGCCCCTTCCCCGCGGCCGTGGGAACTGCTCGCAAGGGGTGGTCTCACTCGGCCGCCCCTTTCCCGCGGCCGTCTCCCGAGGCCGCGGGCTCCTCCCGCACGGGGCGGCCGAACCTGGTGCACCCTCCCTGCGGCCGCCTTCCGCGGCCGTGGTCTCTCCCGCCGCGGCCGGCCGGCCCACCGGCCACGGCTCCTCTCCCTTCGTCGGTGTAGGTCCGCCGCCGAGCCGGCCGCCCGATAATGGCGGGCCTTCCTAGCCTTCCAATAATTTCGCTACAATCGTCGCCATCCATTTCTTGGGTAACAACCCACTAACTATCATGGTTAGTGGGGGAGCGTTGATTAAGTACATGGCCTGCGAATAACGGAATTAATGAGCAGGATATATGCTCGTAACTATACAAACAATAATGATATTGATGACTACAATGTGCGGATAGCCGTATAACTACCGTAATCATCGCCTGAAGCCTATAAAAGGATATACGAGACACCTCATTTCTCATCTTTCTCCTCTTTACTTTCTTCCTTCTCATGTCAGAGCTCTGCCAAATTTCTCATACGAGTTGCCGTCTGTCCACAAGAAATTCGAGCAAGTCCACTGCCAAGAGCCAATTTTGCGAGCCGGCCAGGGAAGCCCCCTTGCTCTCAACATCCCGGAAGTCCTCGCCAATATTAATCCACACTCCGCGACTGTGATCAGCTCCCGCACGTCGCCCAAAGCGCTCGCCATCTCCAAAGGCCTCTAACTTATAAACTTCGCGTAAGGCAGTCTTTCGCCCACCGAGCACAACTATACTCTCTCTCATCTCCCAGTTGTAATGAGGAGCGGCATGTTGGCCTCGATTCTGCAGAAGATTTGTAACCCGAAGCTCGTAGTGGAGTTTGATCGGCACAGATCCGCTCACGTGGTTTTTTTACCCAGTTGAGAGATTTTTCTCCGTAAAAAACATCGTGTGCACCATCTTTTTTATACTGTGACTGTGAGCTCGTTTGATCGTCTACGTGCTAAGAAGGCCAAGTTTAGTCTGATATGTCAGGAGCATTAAGTAGACCACAACAAGTGTAATTTTGAAACTAAGAGGGGGTGCAACCAGTACTTATACAAACTTGAAGTGGAGGTAAATGTAATTTTGAAACTAAACTTCGTTTGGCGCTGCGTTTGGAGCGCTCCGTTTGGGGCAAATGCGGCTGCACGACGGATAATCAAATGACCGACGATGGCGTTTGCTCTGTTTGCGCCCGCAGCGCCATGGGAAATGGAAAAAAACGGCTGTATTCGAACCGCAGCATCTCCCCTCCAGTTCCAACAGCTGGTCATCTCCTCCCGCCACATGAGCAAAACACTAAACCAAATAAAGCCTAAGAGGGATGCAATATGTAATTATACAAACTTGGAGGGGAGGTCCCAATAATTAACCCTTATATAATATAATAATAACACAATTAATTTAGGGCTTGTATATCAAAAAATTAAACTCATTGCATCACTCCAAATTAATTTTATATAAATAAATTCGTAGATAGACATGGAGTGACGCGGCTCACGTATGTATTTTTTTATAAGGACGGTTATTTTTTGTGAAGCTTGGCGGTCAAGTGGTTTGGTCGGGTGGCCTGGCAGCTTGAACCAGGCAGTCTGGCAGCTTGAACCAGGAGGTCTGGCGGATTGATAGTGGCGGTAAGCCTTGGCGGTTTGGTTCCGATGTGTTGTGGACTGCCTCTGGCGGTCTGGTCAGAGTTCTAGCAGGCCTGAGATTAGGCGTGTTCAAAAAGACCGGGCTCGACGGATCGGCCCGAGCCCGACCCGGAAAAAGCCTAGCTAGGCCCGGCTCGGGAAAAGCCCGATCCGGGCTTAGACCGGGCTGGGGGCCCTTACAGGGCCCCATTTTGACTCGGTGCTCGGCCCGGGCTAGGCTCGGGAAGCTCGAGCGCCGGGCCTATCCTGGCCCGGCACCCAGGCCGGTGGAATATCCCGCCTCCCAGCAGGATTTTTATTGAAATCGTGCCAGTGGAGGATTACCATTTAGGCGGGATTAATGCCACCTCTATTTAGGTGGGATTAATCCCGCTTAAATAGGCGGGATTAAAATCCCGCCTATGTTGTTATTTAAACCCCAAAAGGGGATATTTGAACCCATAAAAAGTTCAATAATATAGTCAAACCCCTCCTCTTCAGACCCGATATTTGTACCCGACCTAAACCCCCGCCCGCAGCCCTCGCGCCCCATCTCCCCCTCTCCGCGCTGCTCTTCGCCGCCGGAGCGCCGCTCGTCGTCCAGGCGTCGTCCAGGTGCTCGTCCAGGCGTCGTCCAGGTGCTCGTCCAGGCGTCGTCCAGTTCGTCCAGGCGGTGCTCGTGCAGATCGTCAAGGTGGTGCTGCGTCCAGCCCTAGCTCGTCCTGCCCTAGCTCATCCACCCGTTCGTCCAGGCGTTGCTGCCTCCAGCCCTAGCTCGTCCAGCCGCTGCTGCTGCGTCCAGCCCTAGCTCTTCCAGGCGCCGCTCATATAGGGTATGTGGATTTGAGAATCCTCAGCTTTAAGAGTAACATCATCTTCCTTTTTTATGAATAGGAGCATTTATGAATGCAATACAAACAACAGGACCATGTTCTGGGATGTGTTCTGGAATACTCATCCATCATAGCAACTAGATTTTATTACTTGTGCAGTTCAATCCATTCCCTTACAAATCAGCAGGACATTTTAGATAGAAAATCAGAGTAATCCGAATTTTTAAAGCTCTATGTGGAGAAGCTTTATGACATTTTACAACTGCAATGCTTACTATTAAGAGTTACAGATGCTTTATGACCATGTTCTAGTTGCTATGATGGATGAGTAATATATTGTTGCAGTTAGACGATGAAAAATAGTTGGGGGTAATATATTGTTTTAAACTTTTTTTTTTATGAATGTGTTTATGAGTCAGCTAACTCATCATGAGCTCCAAAGAGTTGGTATTTTTTGAAAATTCTGAATTTTATGAAGATGTTAGAGTGCACTTCACCACAGCCATATGTTTTCAAAGTAAATAAGATTTGATAGACTGCCACTGAAAATAATTAGAACAAGGGGCGTTTTGGTAGAAAATATACGCAACCAACTACCACTGATGACGCAACCACATCTCCTTGATGTTGTTGATGTACATGACGATGGGCACTGCGGATATAGAGTCATTAGCATCGCTCTACATATGTGAGAAAATTGGATGCAAGTGAGACATGATTTGACAGGAGAACTGCATGAAAACAAATTGTTATACATAGAAATTTTTTGAGAATCGAGGAGATTAGAATTACTGCATTCTCTTGATTGTTGGGTGGTGCCAGCCCCGCTTGATAGGTGGATGACATTGCCCGACATGGGTCTAATTGTCGCGTCAAGGTACAACATACAGCTTGTGCATTTTTTAGTGACCAATCATTCACGTTTCTACCTCTTCATTCGGCTCCATCGGCGGTTCGAATCACAATTCATATGGGATTTATAAACGATAACCACTTTGTTCTATTGAAGATGAAGGAAGAATGCCCACCACCTTCTGTATTTCCGGTGTGGAGAAGGTATCATCAACAAGTAGCTGAAGAGTGTGACATTCCATATATTACACGTCTGATTTAGTTAGTCAGGTATGTCAATTTAAATTATTCGATTTGCCTTTGTACTAATGTTTAGAGAACTAATCCAACATATTGTTTGGTATTTTGCAGAGTGCAAATTGTCTTGTCACTACTTGAAGTAACCCGCGACATTTTGTTCCAAACAAGGTAAAAAAATGACTTATTAATTTGTTGACTCGCATTTGCATATTTAATTTGAACCGTTATTTCTTGTAGGTGAATGATATGGGAGGCAAAGAAGAATATAACATTTTGACATTTTGATATGAGAGACATTTTGAAATGGGAGGATATGAGAGACATTTTGACATTTTGATCAAATGTTTGATGTAAAAGAACAATAACACTAACTATATTATCATTTTGTCCTAAATTATTTTGTTTGTTAGTACATGCGCCAAGGTAAAGATATGTGAGGCTATTAATAGATGGTTTAGGTTATGTACTGTGGGTACAAATATCCTAAATGGGTAAAAATAGCTTATTTGTGTACAAATATCATTGGGTTACAAATATCCATTTTTGAGGTGTAATTAACATCACCCTAAATTTAATAGGCGGGATTAAAATCCCGCCTATTAAATTTAATAGGCGGGGTTAAAAATCCCTATTAATTTTAATAGGCGGGATTTTAATCTCGCCTAAATAGGGAAATCAGGTCGGCCCGACCCGGCCTTAAGGCCCTTAATCAGGTCCTCTCTTTGAGAGGGGGGCCGAGTCCGGCTCGAGCCGGGCCCTGGTCGAGCCCGGTTTACAAAAAGCCCGGGCCCGATCGGGCCAGGCCCAGCCCGACCGGATAGGGCTTTTTGGGCATGACTGCCTGGGATCATTCAACCCTGTTGCGGGTTTGGTGAACAAGAGGTTGTAGTCGCTGCGGATAGAGACCGCGATCTGAGCAGCTGAAGTTGCGGATAGAGGCAGAGCTGAAATTGCGGGTAGAGGCGGTTGTTGCGGCCTGATGATCAAGGGAGCTGTCCTGAAGTTCGGCGGTCTTATGCATCTAACCGTTTGTGTTGAGCGAACTGCTGATCAGGAGGGCGACAACAGACTGAGTAGAGACCGGCGATTACTTGTGAGGAGCGAACAGCCTGTCTAACCGCTCAGTTATTGCGGTCTGAAATTTTTTTAACCACATATCTGCATGTTATATTTTAGTCCCACATCATCTATTGTATATTTCTTATCTCTCTTCGCCCTATAAATAGGGGGTCATACTCAAACTTTTTGTGAAATGTAAAGTTTGTTATTTAGATTTTCTCACAAGGACCATTAATCAGATCTCCCCTCTAACTTTGCTAAATTACTGACAGCACATCTCTTAAATTTTCATTCCATTCCAAAAACCGGGAAGATTTGACTAATTATTTGTTTTTTATAATAACAAAGATAAGCATGAATATCAGTTGACTTATTTATCACACGGATCGCTTGCATTACATTACATAAAGAAGAAAATCAATAAAAATTAAAAGAAGAAAATATATAATTTTTAGTAGGGCTGTGCATAAATACCCGAAAACCGAAGAACCGATCCGAACCGAACCGAACCGGTGCCATTTGGGTCGGTTCTATCGGTTACCGGTTCGGTTCCGGTTCTTAAATTTCCAAGAACCGGGGTTACAAGTCGGTTCCCGGTTCTGGTGTCGGTTCTACCCAGAACCGACCCGACCCGAACTCAGGACTGAGTGAATTTATGTATTAACTTTTAAACCACGCCACTGCCATGTCTTTATTTTTTAAATAAAAAAAGTTATGATGTGATGTCCACATGGAACAATGATTCAGTGTTAAATAAATAAATAAATCATTTCATAGTACTAACTTTTAAATCACGGAAGTTTTAAACCACGCCACTGCCGCACTGCTTGTTGCCTTGTCTCCGGTTAGGTTTTTACTTTTCAGTTTTCACGGGATCTTCTTCCTCCAGGCTCCAGCCTCGCGATCTTTGCAGGAATGACCGAACGACGCTCCAGCCTCGCGAACGACGAGCGGATCTTCTTCCTCCAGCGGTCCAGCCTCGCGATTTTTGCAGGAACGACCGAACCTATATGACTATTTGTTAATATTTAGGAACCGAAACTAGAACCGGAACCGAACCGGAACCGAGAATACGGTTCTGGTTCTTGGTGAAGAAATACTCGGTTCGGTTCTGGTTCCAAATATTTAGTACCGAACCTATATGATTCGGTTCTCGGTTCTGAGCAGAACCGAACCGACCCATGCACAGCCCTAATTTTTAGGGCTCAAAGCCGGCTTGAAGAATTGATTTTGAACCGGCTCAAAATTGTTTGATTTCGAACCAGAGTTAAAATGGCTACAAGACTCAATAACTGGAGAAAAAAATACCGATAAACAAGAAAAAATTGAGCGACAATCAGAATGCCAATGAAAGCAGCAACATAGAAAAATTGAGCGACAACCAGAGTGCCAACGAAAGCAGCAACATTGCCACAAAAACAAGACGAAGAAAAATCGCTCTCACCAGTTTCTTCTCTTCCTAAAATTGGCGATTATCCACGACTCTATTCGAATTTTCTCCACATTTGAAGGCAAATGGATACTACCCTAAATATATGCATACATAGATAAAATCTAGGCCCCCCCCTATTTCCGGCAAGGTTTTAGGTCTAGGTGGCCCGAGGACGCGATTCAAAATTGATTCCACGCACATTTTGGCTCCGTTTGGGGGGGGGGGGGCTTATTTTCACCGGTCAAACGGTCATGATCGCATGAACCGGGACTTAATTAAGGTCTGGTTCATGCGATCACGACTGCTTAACCGTTGAAAATAAGTTCCCCCAAACAGGGCCTTTATCATTTCCTATCAGCAACTTTTCTTCGGCAACAAACCGATCAAACAGAGCTGGACCGGTCCCAATAATCTTCCCCAATTTCAGTATCGGCGGCCGAATTTTAGGGCTGGCGGTTTGTGGATTCCGGCATGGTGCACGACCAATCCTGCCAGGCGCATGACCATTCAGGCCGGAGTACGGCGGCCGGCTGTCCATCAAATCCATTTCTTCCCGTTCTTTCGCCGTCTTCGCCTTCTTTCTCCTTCCGATCCAACTTTGCACGCATCTTGTTTCTCGGCGGCGATATCTTCTTCTCTGCCGTAAGAATGACGACCCTCTCCTTCCCGCGGCTACGTCTAGATCCGAGAAGCGTATCTCGAATCAGTCGCCGGAACAACCATTCCGTGGAGCAGGTTTCCTCGACCCGGTCAGGCGGCCGGCCGGTCGAGTTCGGATTGCCGCCCGGCGACCACAAGCAATAAGTTCCCGGAGAAATCCCCTCCAATTCATCCGCCGAAGAGGGCGATGTCACGTATTCGCGCTCTTGTATCAGAAATTGTTGAAGCCGCAGCCGCTTTGGTTTCTCCCTGACAGCGGCGGAGGAATATAGGGGACAGATTTGACCGCCGGAGAAAATATCATCGGCGGTGATCGGGAGGTGGGGCACAGGCTCATGGATCAGGAAGGCGAAATCGACGCCGCCTTCGTCGGCAGCATCAGTATCGGATTTGGCGGCAGCGGCGAGATGTTGGGAGCAGTCGGAGCCGTAGATCTTTGGTGGTTTGCCGAAGCTGGGTAAGTCGGTGAGCGTCGCTACCGAATCGGGGTCTCCTTCCTCGCGCATCTCGTGCCGGCGGCTATCCGGTCTCCTCTCACTGTACGCCGGAGCTAGAGAGTCCTTTTTTAAGGGTTTCTTGTTGGCGATGACAGCTTTACTTCAAAATTTGAACGGTGCTGTTATTAGCACCGCAGTTCTAGCAAGTCAGTTCTGCCAAGTCGCATAGTATTTTTTTTCCTAATTGTTTAGGTCTTTTAGAAATATGTATTTTACATATATTTTTAGGAAAATTATTCAACACGAAAATTGTAGATCTCGACGAGATCTACAACTTTCGTGATTAATATTTTTCCTAAAAATGCATGTATACGGCGTACTTTGAAAATACACTCAGATTTTGCGCCTTTTGAAAATAAGCATTGTACAAGCATTTTTAAGAAAAGAATTCAACACGAAAGTTGTAGATCTACTTTCGATCTCGTCGAGATCTACAACTTTAGGGTTGAACATTTTTCCTAAAAATATATGTATAAGACGCATTTCCAAAAAGCGCGAAAAACAAGGAGAAAATGTGGTGCCATCAGCCAAAACTACGGTGCTAATAACAGCGCCCAACTTTTAAAAGCTCGTCTAATGAAAATTGAGAGCTGATTGCAGGGGAAAAATTTGGTCCGCCGATGAAATCTAGAGGATAGTTCGTTTGAAATCTGATCGTTCGATCACTGATCAAATCGCCAACAAAATTTGCAATTTAAAAAATTCAAAAAATGATTTCTAAAAGATGCTGGTCAGATTTTTTTAAAGTAATTTTTTAAAATTTTATAATTTATTTTAGAGAATATATTTAGTTGGATTAAAATCAATTTTTTGATTCTCAAGTGAACCTTTTCCTAAGTTCATTTATATTCGTAGTCCAATAAATTTAGGACTTCAAATAGCCGTATGTGTTTTTAGGACTGCAAATAACTACTGTTGGTCCCAATGCAACAAAAAATATTGTATTAAAAATAAGTAAAATTTAAAAGATGAATATATTAGAAGGCATCTTCTAAAAAAACTAATATATTCTGAGAAGATAATATCGAGTGAAATGTTAAAGATTTAAATATATTATCTAAAAAAAATGAATTTCTCATGCCCAAACACGTCAAAAGCCTTCATGTTGTCTGCTGGTTGAATACTAGACCGTTTATGCTCTCAATTTACTCTCGAATTAGGACGGTTCATTTTGATCCCATCATAAACATTATTTTGCGAAAAGATAATCTCAAATGAAATATTAAGATTTAAATATATTATCTATTTTGAGATTAATCAGAGCCAATCTACAACATATGATTAATTATATATCTCAAGGAATAAGGAGTCAAAAAATGCCTTATATAAGTCCTAATAATTGAGAAGAAATATTAATCCTTTTTTCGTCTCAATCATCCTTACCTTTCTTTCAATTCATTTATCCAACTCACATGTTCGAGGTCAACTTTACTCGCACGAGAATTTTTAACGGGTCATAAAATTCTATACCAAATGCCGCGTGCTCGAAAAACAATAGAATGGGGGTAGTTGGGCAAAATGATGGGCACCTACAACAAAAGTTGTGAGGGCATTTTCACTCCATATGAATTTGCAAAATTGCTTATGAACTTTTGTTATTTGAGGCTCATACTTTAACATAAGAATCATGAGAAATTTAATTCTAAATAATAATGACCAGCATATACATAATTTCTCGCTTCCCCAAATCATCCTCGCCACTTTGGCTCCGTTTGGCATGGTGGTGGCGGTCATAAACGTATGGGTTAAGCCGTCATTCGTTAAGGATCATCTAACAAACATCATTCGTTTGAACATGGGTTATGCTCCATGCGGGCCCCATGGTAGTCACATGTGTGGAATGCCTGGGGCCCACCGGAGAAATAAAGAAAAAAAAAGCCCCTACATTCTTGTATAGGTCAAATGAGGCTATTTCTCTGATTTAATATGCATATGGGGTTAATTACCACTTACCAGGATCATCCCTAGGAGCTTGCATAATTATAGGTTGCACCCCTCTATATATATAGAAATTAGATTTATCTCCCACTCTAAGCTTTCCTAGTTTACAAAAATCCTCGAGGTTAGAAATACGAATGGAGAATGATAAAATTAGCCAAAATATTTTTATGATATTCAATTTTACTCTTTGTAATGACACTACACTGAAAGGTGAAGTGACATTTTTCTTTAAAAATATATATAGAAAGTGATCAAATTTGCCAAATTATTTTATCATATTCCAAATTTACAAATTGTTATGTCTACATTGAAAATGGTGCATTACAATTTACTTTTTGCAATGAATCTAGAATCATAATAAAGGATAAAAGTGAAATATCATAATTTGACTAATTTTATCATTTTTCATCAAAATTTCTAATGAAAGGAGCATTTTTATAAACCGAAGAAACTTAGAGGGAAGAAAAGTATAATTTTGAAAGATAGAGAGATGCAACCTGTAATTATGCAAACTCCCAAGAGGTCCTTGTAATTAACCCTATATATAGGAATAATTACCAAAACTTTCCCTAGAAGTGCATAATTAACAAATTGCACCCCCACTTATTACTAAAATTACAAAAAAACTCCCCTGAATGTTACAAAGCTTAACATTTATCTCCTCTGAAGTTCACATTTCATAGCATCCATGCACAAAATACCCCTCCTAAAAATGTACTCTGGGGGGTATTTTTGTGCATAGATGTTATGAAATACGAACTTTAGGGAAAGTGTATGTTATGTTTTATAACATTCATAAGAGGGATTTTTGTAATTTCAATAATAAGAGGGGTGGTCCCTATATATAGGATAACTGTGATTTCAATATAATTTTTCAAACTTAGAGGGGAGGTCCCTATATATATATATAGGATAACTGTGATTTCAATTCAAGCAATGTTGGGCTGCTTTGAGCTATGATTTTGCCCTTCTGAGCCATTAGAGAAGTGAGCGACCGTGTTTATTTGTTTGGTCATTTCTTGAGACCTCCCTTCTAAATTTGCTAAATTAGAGGCAGTAGCACCAATTGTAGAGAAGAAAATGGGAGAAGCTCGTCTAAGATGGTTTGGACACGTACAAAGGAGACCATTAGAGGCACCTATTAGGTGTTATGAGAGTCTAGTCACTAGGCATGTTAAACAAGGGAGGGGTAGACCAATAAAGACTTGGAATGAACTGTAAGGAAAGACATGATGTACTTAGGAATTAGTGAGATTATGACAAAAGATAGGGCATAATGGCGACAAAGGATCCATATAACCAACCCCACTATAGTGAGATAAAGGCTTGAATGTTGTTGTAGAGATCGCTCACCACTTACTTTTTGAAATTACAAAAAACTACAATGAAGTTTACATTTCATAACACTCATGCACACAAAAAAACCCTTCTCAGGGTACATTTATATTTATTTTATAAATGGGGGACATTAATGTCATGAAATAAAGAAAAATGAACTTTAGTTTCTAGTAATTTTGAAAGTAAGAGGAGTGCCTCTTCTTTTGTTGTTCTTTCTGCTCTCCTTTTGTGTTTTTATTTGTTTAATTTCTGACTTTTTTTCCCAGATTTTGATAGCTTTGATGATCATCCAAGTGAGATGTAGATTGAAATACAGCAAGATTCATGTAATGAAGATGTAAGCATATACGTAAACATCGAATATCACTTCTCCGCGGGGTTCGATAAACCATCCTCGTGACATTTTCCTCGAACATCTTGGCAGCAATCCGAGGAAAAGGCCGATCGAAAACTCTTGTAAGCGAAATATGGCAGCAGAGCCATGACCACAGCAGCCAAAGTGGCAGTCCAGTAAACTGGACTGGGAGCTGCTGCTTCCAGAAAAGCCCAGTATGCCGATGTAGAGATTGATGGAGGAAAGAGTCCATAAACTACCAGAAACACATACCAGAATGAGATGCTGCCCCAGATAAAGAGGTGCTGGATCCATGTGAAGTAGTTTATATAGAGCGCCAGCTGGCAGTTCACGGTCCAGACCACGCACGTGTACATGGTGATGCCGAGGACGTCGAGTCCTGCGACCCGCCCATCCTTCCGGAAGGCCTGGTCGACGATTGCGCTCGAAGAGAAAAAATATATTATCACGGAGCTGAAGACTCCATTAATCATCCAACAGAGAATGCGGGGCCAGCTGAAGAACACATTCTGAACGCCCTCCTGGTGCATCATAGGGTACTGCACAGAGAAACAGAAACAGCTTGAAGATTAAAATGCCTCCTTAGTCCTAGTGCTTTAAAAGGGAAGCCATGTAACATCACTAAATAGAATCGTAACCGTCTGATCACATCCTCCATCATCACTAATGATCGAAAAATTAACGTCGCTCCATATTCCCAGCGTGCCGCATAAAGCGTAGGCATTACCCCCGACATTTGCGCGAGAACTGCACGTAAAATCCTCCCCTTGGTCATATCAATAAGAAAATTTTACGAGTAATGTTGGTGCATCGGAGTACCCCATGCATGACTGCTTTTTTAAGAAAAGAGAAGTTATAATTACATAAGCAAATTATTTTTCCATCTTTCGATTTTGCAGATTTTTTTTGCGGCAGTAGCTTTACATGACAGAAGTTTTCTGCTTTCCTTGGCTCTTTTCTAGGTCGAACTCGTGCACTCACAATGTGAAGCCTATGAGTATGAAAAAAAAAATCATGTGCCTACCTTCAGGCAGAGCCGCGAGGAGACATCCTTGTCAAATACGCCTAGAGCAATCACAGGAAGCGAAGTGAAAACAACATTGTAACAGGCTATGTACCAGTCATTGTATGCAGGTTGAGCAGTGAAAGAAGCATGGACCTCAAACCAGAAGAGGGTAAAGCCAAATGTAATGTTCTTGTAGAAAATGTAGCAAATCTGTTATAAAAACAGTCAAAGTGAACTCCAGTTAAATGAAAATTTGTCATAATTGAGTGCTGATTGAGAACAAAAATGTTTATTTGAAGACAATCAGATAAGGTGAGCAATCAAAATAAGGTAAGATCTATTAGTATGAGGAAAAAATAACTCAAAGATCTATTAGTATGAGGAAAAAATAACTCAGGCATGTAGACTTCATGCATGAAATCAAATTGGCCTTTTGATACTGATCTATTTTTTCTTAGTCTATGTTACATTACTTTCTCTCATAAGTATAATATATGGCATATTTGCTTCTTCTAAATTTAACACAATCTTTAGAATCCTAGTATTGGAATAAAAATATTTCTTCTCAACCATTTGACATCAGAGAGGCCAAAACTCTCACTGAAATTTTTTCAAAGCTGAATGAATACGAACTCTCCAACTTCAACATTTAAACCTAAATAAATAAATTTGTTTTTGTCCAAGACTGGAAGTTGCCCCATGGGGTAAACAATGCCGCCTGAGAGGAGAAGGAAGATCAATAGGAGAAAAATACGGCGGGAATCTTCCGACGGTTCAGAATTATTAGGCTCTTAGCGAAGATGATTCAAAGATGATAGAGTTCATATATTACATAATCGATTTACTGTCCACATACAAGAGACCTAAACATAAGAAAAACAGCAATACGAAGAATATAGGGAATCCCTAAAAAGAGAATAGAGAAATAGATTTGGAGGTGTAAGACATGGGGAGATGCACTTGATGAGATAACGTGATGTTAATATGACCGCCTCAAAAAAAAGCAAAAAAGTGCATACAAAGAAGAGTGAGTTATCTCTTAAGTATCTATATTTTTTCATGCGATCCGTTTTGTTGAATTAGATGACGCGGGGTAGGCTGTGAAAGGTATGTGCCAACTCTAATGCAAGTCTATGTGAGTGGAGCGGAATGAACTCAAGTAAATCTATTCTAAGTATGATTGTTGACCAATCCGGAAATTAAATTAGCAGATAAATTAAGTATGGCTAGCAATGCAGCACGTCGTTTACAACAATTTTAAGATAATCAAGCAAACACAACTTCCTTTACATGTAGTGTTCAAACCACACTTAAGCAACTGAGAACTATAGAAAAAAAGGGAAAACAGAATGAAAGCACAGCAATACACAATCTCCATATGCGCTAGTAAATACTCATCCACATAATTAATACAAAAATAAGGAGCATACTACTAAGATATACTCACAAGTACAAGATTCCAGCAGCGGGAGAATGAGGCCGATTGTTGTAGATGAAGGCAGCGGTGGGGATGTTGTAAAGGGGCTGTTGTAGGGCGACTACTGCAAGTAGATGGCTGTAAGGGGGCTGTTGGAGGTAGGAAGGCTGGGATTGCGGCAAGAGAAAGGTGGGGAGACTGGTTTCCAACACTGGAAGATGAGGTGTCGCTTGCGGTTTGGAGGAGGGGGGATCAGCTGTGAGAGATACAGGGAATATGTTGTTGGGTGATCGGTTGAGAAGAGGAAGGTGGTTTTACGTTTACTGGTAAGGGAAGGTTGGCCGGCCAGCGGAAGTGGAGGAAAGAAACGAGGATGTGTGACTGAAATTCGCCCGGCACCAAAGCTACATGTGTAGATAATGTTGTGAGGTTCTGGTTCAACGGGGGAAGGAGGCGATGGCGAGGTCAGCGGCTAGGGTTGGGGCTATTGGAGACGGGATCTAGGGCTTGACAAAAGGTAGGTTGTGGAAAGTGCCGACACTAATGCAAGTCTAAGTGTATTGGCACCAAAATTATCACCAACTCCCCACACTCAGCGACAGGGTCGGGCGGATAGCGGAGGAATCGAGAACCGCAAATGAACGGTTACAAGCCATTGAGAGTCGAGTGAACAAAGCACAGAAAAGAGGTCGCTGCTAGCAGATAGGGGTGAGGAGAGAAAACGGCAGACACCAGAAACCGAGCCGCCCGGCTCGGTGTCGGTTCGGTCTGGAACCGAAGGCGCCGCGGCGAAACAACCGAACCGAATGATGTTAGTAATTGATATTATAATAATTATAAATTATGTATATATTAAGTTCTATTTTATAATAATTATAAAGGATGTAAATGAGCTATATGAACTTGAGTTCAATGTTAAGACCACTTAAATTTTATGCTCGGTCATAAAGTCCTCCTAATAAATTAAATAATCTCACTACGGGTTACAACTTGTTTATAGCGAATACACTTGAGAGAATGAAAAAGTCTCAAAATTTGAATATTGGGGGCAGCGAATTCTAACATTATCTTCCAATGGAATTCAAATATCTTAATCATTATCTGAATTTTATTGTGAATTATGAATAAGCACTTTGCCCGTAGTGGAGATAGTACTTTTAATAAACGTTAATATTGATCATCAAAATTCTTCAAGTGAGCACCTACAATATATATCTTCACAAATTTCTTCAAGGGTCTTCTGGTTACATTATCTTCATAAATTTTAATAGACATTAATTTTGTTCACACAAAAATTTTTTATATCTTTATGTGTATATATCTCTCAGTAGAAACCCCAAGCTTCAAACTCTTTCTCCATAATGCCAAAAAACCCCGAACCGTAAAAAACCCCCCCCCCCGGGTTCGACTGGCCCTCTTCGGTTTCGGTTTGGGTCCAAACCGACCCAAACCGAACCGCTCGCAGCCCTAGCGGCAGACACCAGATAACCCGCCGCGGCGAAACAACCTAAATGTTATTGCATAAAAATCACTATTACAAGTTTAGGGTAGCGAATTCTGCCGGTGGACAGATGCAAATGTTGGGAGCATTTAATGAGGGTAGACTCAATGGTTGGGAGCTACCCGGGGTATACGTAAAGTCAAATAGCGGGAGTGACCGCGCGGACTGCTGGAGTGACGGTGCGGTCTGCTGGAGTGACGGCGCGAACCTAAGTTATCAAAGACGCAAGTCGCACTGAGGTGCAAAGGGCCCCTGGAGCCTAGGCGCAAGGCGCGCGCCTGAGGCACGTGATGGCGCAAAAATCGGGGAAAAGGAAATTGAGCGAATTGGGCACCTAATTCGCTCAATTTCAGCGAATTGGGAGCCCAAGTGCGCTTAAGGGTGCCTCAGGTGCGTCTAAGATCATATTTTTGCCCATCGCAATTTTTTTAAAAAAATCACCTTGAAAGGCACAGGCCCGCCTTTGGCGCGCCTGGGAACCTGTAAGGCGTGCGCCTGAGGAGCGCCTGGGGCACATCGCCCGCCTCAGCCGTTCAGAGGCGCGTCGGGCTACGTCCGGTGCGCCCGGCGCCTCAGGCGCGCCTTGACAACTAAGGCGTGAACTACTGGAGAAGACGGCGCGGACTCCTGGAGAGACGACCCGAACAGCTGGAGAGACGGCGCACACTACTGGAGTGACGACGCAGGCTCCTGGAGAGACGGCGCAGTCGCGCAGACCCCTGGAGTGACGGCCCGGACTCCTGGAGAGACGGTGCAGACTCCCAGAGTGACGACCTAGACTGCTAGAGAGACGATGCACACTACTGGAGAGACGACGCGCACTCCCAGAGATGACGGCCCGGAATGCTGAAGAGACAGTGTGCATTCTACGACGCAGGACTCCTAGAGTGACGACCCTGAACTGCTGGAGAGACGACGTGGACTCCTGGAGTGACAGCCCGGACTGTTGGAGAGACAACGCGCACTCCTGAAGTGATGGCGCGGACTCCTGGAGTGACGGCCCGGACTCCTACAGGAGTTCGTCCTATACTCTGATTACCAGGCTCTGGGTTATCTTGATTGGGAGTGAAAATTGGGGCATAAACATGCCAAGCGAGTGAATACTTGTAGAATTTTCCTGTTCTCAAACACTGTGTGAGTGAGAACGCCTTGCTGACAACCTTAGTCATTGTGTCAACTACTCCATACAATGCACTAGGCGACTAGTTTTGAGACTACCTAAGGAGTATCACGCACTCCTGGATTTACTCTTAGTGACGAGGGATTCCCCTGGCCTACGGAATTTAATATCCGAGGGATAGACTCCTGGAGTGACGACTCAAACTGCAGGAGAGACGGCGCGCACTCCTGGAGTGTTGGCCCGGACTCCTAGAATGAGATTACGAGAGACACAGACTCCTGGAGTGACGACCCGGACTGATGGAGAGACGGCGCGCACTCCTGGAGTAACGGCACAGACTCCTGAAGTGACGGCCCAGGACTGTTGGAGAGAAGACGCGAAGTACTGGAGTGACGTCCCGGAACTGTTGGAGAGACGGTGCGGACAATTGGAGTGACAACGCGAAAATGCCAAGGAAAACTGCCTAGGATGAGAGATGCTCAATCTGGACGTCCCGGGGGTGATTGCCGACTTCTGGGTGAACAGATTTTTTTTTTTAAGTTTCCAAAAACTTCGAAAAAATAGAACCACCTAGGAAAGTCGCAATCCACCGCTTTGTGTTCTTCCTGCAGGAGAGAAAAAATGTAAGGCGGGCGCAGTGCAATGTAAAACACAAGTACTTGAGTAAGATTGGTTGTGCTTCATGAGGGCTTGTTGATATCCCCTCCCTTAAAGAACATATTAAATAGCATATTCCAACATAGGAGATTTGGATACTCCTTGCGATTATTTATATTGAATGACTGTGTTATGTGTTATGTGTTTGTGTTATGTGTCGGTTATATATTATGAGTTATGAGTTGGATGTTGTCATTATTATTTATCATTAAGTGGGAGCCTTGAGCCCCGAGTCTAGTTTTAGGTTTCATCATGAGTCTAGTTTTAGGTTTCATCATGAGTGTTGTCCTTTTATAAGTTGTAAGCCTATATAAAGGCATGAATATTGTATGTGTTGGATATGAAATGAAGTTCTAGTTTCTTTCCCCTTCTAGTGAGATAACTGGTGGCTCTCTCCTCGGACGAGCAACCCCGCTTAGGCAGCCGCGGTCACGGCTCCGTAGTATCCCGTCATCATCACCACCACCAACATCTCTACATCCGGTCACCTACGATCACCTCCGTCGACCTCCCCTCCGGGCAACAGTAGAAGGTCCATAACAACTTGGTATCAGAGGGTTCCATTCTTCCACATCCGCTTATTCGACACCAACAGTGCCCTTCCCCCATCCCCGTGCTTCCTACTAGACTCCTGTGGGGTACTGATTTTTCTGCATCAGTGCCGGCCTGCTCCCTGTCTAGCACTATCGCCGCCAGCACTCTGCCCTACGACATCGTCCTGCAGCCACGTCTCCAGCCGCAGCATCGTCTCCAGCCGCGCCAGCCAGCCCTCTGCCCTGCAACATCGTTCCTGGCATCGTCGAGCTGTGCCGATTCATCGTGCCTCCTCGATCTCGGCCCCTGCTCGTCCTGCGCGGGCGACGGAACCTTCTGCCTTCTCCTCCGTCATTTTCCCAAGCCGCACACGCCGTTGCGCCATCTTCTACATCACCGCCGCAGCACCCGCTTCGTCGAGCCGCACGCCCTGTCGCGCCGCATCGAGCCCCGCATAGGGCACGCCGATCCATTTTTCTAAACCTCCTACATTTTATTTTGCCGCCGCCATCCTTAAAGCACTCCCATAGAATATTATTACCACTAAAGACAATGGGCCCCACCCCTAATTCAATCCAGCCCCCTCCTTTTAATTTTTAAACAGCTCGGCCCCACCTTTCCAAGCCACATTTTTCATTATCTGTGAGCCCATCTCCTTGCTGTCAATATTGGGCGCCACCGCGGCTCTCGCGACCACTCTCAATCATCCGAATCGGCGCACTCCGACCACCGGGTCACCCGATCCTCTTCTCGCTCCTCATCCCACACTATGGGCGACTCCTCGAACCAACTCAATCAGATTATGTCCATGCTACATGACCTCAAGAAGCAACAAGCGGCGCACACTGCTCTCGCGAACCGTCATCAGGAGGCCATTGATGCGCTCGCCAAGCGCATCGATGACCTGTCAACCGCCCCACCACATGATCATGCAAGCAGCAGTAAGGCACAACCACTTCTTCGCAATGCCCCACCGCCCCTGACCGTCCACGAACAGCCACCATCGGTACTCGCGCGCCCCGACGCTGTAATTGTGCTGCGCTATACCAGATTAGAGTTTCCGACCTATGATGGGAAAAGAGATCCATTGAGTTGGCTTACCAAGTGTGAACAAATCTTCGGCTACCAGCAAACTTCGGCAACAGATCAAATCCATCTCGCATCCTTCCATATGCTCGACTCTGCTGTTTTATGGGCCTCTCGACTTCTCACCGACCGGCCGAATCTAATTTGGGACGACTTCAAACGGCTCTGCAACTTGCGTTTCGGACCTCCTATTCGCAGTAACCCCCTCGGTGCACTCACAACTCTACGACAAACGGGTACCATCGATGAGTACATGGAACAATTTCAACTCCTCTTAGCGCATGTCCCTTTTTCCCCGGACATGCAGGTCAACATTTTCACTGCAGGACTTTGCGAACGGTTGCGGCTGGATGTTGAGTTTGAGGCTCCTCCGGACTTAGTGACGGCTATGAATTTGGCCCGGCTCTGTGATCGTCGTCTCCAGCTATCACAAGAGGCATATCCACCTGCTACTGACATTGTTCCACAGGCTCGATGCAAGGGTTCTCCAGCACCACAGGTCCGCCGCTTATCTCGGGTTGAGATTTTGCAGCGCCGCGCACAAGGATTGTGTTTTAACTGCGACGAGCAGTACACTCGTGGCCACAGGTGCTCCCGACTTTTCTACCTACACGTTAAGGACTCAGACGACGAGGGCATCGGATAAAAGCTTGAGGTCAAGCTTTTTGTTGGAGGATGGGTGAGATGTTATGTGTTATGTGTCTGTGTTATGTGTCGGTTATATATTATGAGTTATGAGTTGGATGTTGTCATTATTATTTATCATTAAGTGGGAGCCTTGAGCCCCGAGTCTAGTTTTAGGTTTCATCATGAGTCTAGTTTTAGGTTTCATCATGAGTCTAGTTTTAGGTTTCATCATGAGTGTTGTCCTTTTATAAGTTGCAAGCCTATATAAAGGCATGAATATTGTATGTGTTGGATATGAAATGAAGTTCTAGTTTCTTTCCCCTTCTAGTGAGATAACTGGTGGCTCTCTCCTCCGACGAGCAACCCCGCTTAGGCAGCCGCGGTCACGGCTCCGTAGTATCTCGTCATCATCGCCACCACCAACATCTCTACATCCGGCCACCTACGATCACCTCCGTCGACCTCTCCTCCGGGCAACAGTAGAAGGTCCATAACAGACTGCCTTGACGATGGAGGGATGACATCTCTGCTTGAAAATTATTATAATACTGGAGGTTGTTGTAGCTGAAAGCATAACATCTTTGCAACCATATATCTTCATACTTCCGGAGTAAAGAACTGGGCGACCCCGAGTGTAATGAAGAAAGGGGGTTCAAACTAGACATGTACCATTTTGACTCTTATCCATTTCGTATGACTTCGGCATTTTACACCCGCGAGTGCATTTTGAATTTCAGGAGTGTTAAGGGAGTTATGTAGTACCTTTGTCTTAATGGCGTATGAGACCCGTGACTGCGATATGTATAACCATCATAGGATCCTATTCGGCAGACATGATGTGTGTGGCTTGCTTAAAAACCCACCGATATTACTCGTGATCACCTAGAAATATCCACTAGTCTGACGATGTGCAGATACAGTGTGAGCACATGTGATAACAACAGGATGAGGGTTTCTTCCTAGGATATTAGGAGAGATACCCACAAAACAAGACCGCGTGGGCATAGTATCAATAGTCACGCACTATAGGTTTGTGGTATTGAGAGAGCCATTCAAAACTGCTCCAAATAGAATTTAAGTTCTCGCGACACGATATGCATTGACCCCGCGTAGTAAGTAGGGATGTACTCTTTGCCCGGATAGGATCAACCACACAATATGACAATTATTGTTCAAGAAGGCCTCAGAGATAAGATGATCATAAGTGAGTTAAATTCATGTTATAATGAGGTGAATGACCACCTATAGGAATGATCATTGCCATGTATACTTTAATGCCTAAGACTTGGAAGGAATCATAGAGCATGTGAAATATGTCTGTATCGACTAATGTTTTGATTCCGTCTTCTCTCAACTGCCCATACTTTTGAGAACCAGAATTTTTGGCATTTGGTGAGCCCTACTAGCCTTCCAAAACAAGTTCCTTTGAGGCTCAGTATACGAAGAACATAGGCCAAGATGCGGCGGTCTCTTCTGAGGAGTAATAATGAGTGTCCGCGTCGAACCTTTGTTTAACCGCGACCTCTATATCTTTGAAAACATGAAGAAATGGTGATTTTACTTATAAGACCCGTCCTGTGCGGCACCTACGATTGTACCTGTGAATGCATGATTCATTTATGTAATGTACTTGTTAATTTAGGGTGTGCCATTGTTGGAGGACTTGTGCGAGTATGATACCAACAAGAACACACTTGCATTAATTTGAAAACACACGGATACAATCCAGAGTGAACTCCGGCCAAGATCAAGGAGGTTGGGTCCTCCAATGACCCCTCTCTCAAATGAGATCTCAAAACCCTAATAACCAAAAAGATCCTAAACCCATACACCCCTCCCCCTTATATAGGTGACGGGGGGAAAATATAAAAGGAAATACAATATTAACAAGGTAATTAATTAAATAATTAATATTAATCCATTAATTAATACCATTTGATTACAAGCATTAATCACGGCGGCTTCCATATGCGCTCCCCTGACTCCTGCAAGGTTATGTACTTTGGCGGATGTGACTTCGTAACAATATGCTGCCCTTGAAAATTGACCTTGTCCCCGAGGTCAAGACGACAAGATTTTTTAGGGTCTTTAACAATGTCGGCAGCGGGTACGGTCAAAAAAACGTGACGGCGGAGGGGAGGACAAAAAGGATGATTAAAAATAGTGGGGAGGGGATTGGGGCCAAGCTGGAGTGCATGGGATAATGAAAAGAAAAGAAAGGGGGGCAGGCCGGCAGGTGAGAGCACAGGATAGTGAAGAAAAAAAAGTGGGCGGCGGACAGAGGCCAGTTGTCATGAGGGAAAGAGGGTGTGATGTGATTTTGTTTTTAGTGGGGGCAAAGGTGGGTGTAAACAGAAGTGGAGATAATAAATTTGGGGAGGTGTGGCTCTGGAAAAAAGAAAATGTAGGTCAGAGAAAAAGGAAAAGTGGTGGGTGGAACGGCGGGATGGGAGGTGGAGCAGTGTCAAAGTGGGATGTCGCAGTCTGCGAAAGGGGCGGCAGATCCAGAGCAGGTCGCATGGGTGCTCGGACTGATGACGCGGGCCGGAGCGAAGAAGTTGGGCGGAGCGACGTCGCTGAAGGTGTGGCCTGGATCTGGCGGCCGGCGACGCTGAAGGTGCGGGCTGTATATGGCGACCAATCACGCTGAAGGTGTGGGGTTCGGTTGTTGCAGTCGGGATCGGCGCGGGCTGTGCGTGGCATTCAACATGAAGCCGGAGAAGTGCCTCCAGGAAGGCAGACAACGAGGCGAGGACGTCGTCTTGAAAGTCGAGGTTGGCGTTCGATGGAGGCAAATGTGTCCAGCGTGGCTCGAGCCCCGACGGTGTGGAACGAGCAGGCGGGGGCGGCAAGTCGGACCATTGATACCAGCAAGAACACGCTTGCATTAATTTGAAAACACAGAGATACAATCCGGAGCGAACTCCGGCCAAGATCAAGGAGGTTGGGTCCTCCAATGACCCTTCTCTCAAATGAGAGCTCAAAACCCTAATAACCAAAAAGATCATAAACTCATACACCACTCCCCCTTATATAGGTGAGGGAGGGAAAATATAAAAGGAAATACAATATTAATAAGGTAATTAATTAATATAATTAATATTAATCCATTAATTAATATCATTTGATTACAAACATTAATCACGAAGGCTTCCATATGCGCTCCCCTGACGCCTGCAAGGTTGTGTACTTTGGTGGATTTGACTTCGTAACAGAGTACCAAAGACATGAATCGTTATATCGATTTCCAATTTATTGCTTATTTCAGTAACATGTTTGCACAATGGTGTGGGTAGTATCCGCGACTTAATGGCGTGAAGATGCTCAATTAGTGACAAATTCGAACTTCCGAGATAGGATGGCCTTTGCCCAGTTACATCCATCTGTGACTCCCATTATAATTAAGAACAAAGAATGATGAGAGCTCTCAATGTAGAATAATGTTGATAGCCTGTACGCCCACCCCGGGGAGAAATCGCATATTATATTCATCAATAACTGAGACAAAATGAGAATAGCTGAAAGACGTGTAACCTCTACCTGATTGTCCGCACAACTCATAAGTCTTCTTGGTATTAAAGTTGTGGCAGTTAATATTAACTTGGCGTAGTTATTCGCAGTGCAACCGCCCGTTGTATGAAATCCGGAGAATGACTTTGACATCCCGCCATATGGGAGATACTCAACCGGCAGTTCTTCTAGCCCCAACTTCAGGCACCCGGAAGTTGGAGGTTACACTTAGATCAACCTGTTTAGAAGAAAATGGACTGGATAGTAATACTCGTGTAGTTTTTTTCCGTCTGGGTTGTTTAGTGTAACATCGCTCCCCCATTCGCCCGAATTTGATTGTGGGCTCAGATGCAAAAATGTTGTTCCCCAACCGTATTTGATCGTGGGCTCAAATGGAAGAACGATCCTCATCCTGCCCGGATTTGATCGGTGGGCTCAGGTGGAAAAATGCTCTTCACCTGCCCGAAGTTGATTGTGGGCGGAGGTGGAAAAATGATCCTTAGCCGCCCAGAATTCTTGATCGTGGGCTAAGGTAGGATAACGATCCTCACCTGCCCGGATTTGCTCATGGGTCAAGGTGGGAGAACGCTCTTCATTCATCCGGATTTGATCATGGGCTAAGGTGGAATAATGATCCTCACCCGCCCAATTTTGATCGTGGGGTAAGGTGGGATAATGATCCTCACCCCCCCCCGACTTCGATAGGGGGCTAAGGTGGAATAACATTCTTCACCCGCTCGAATTTGTTCGTGGGGGCAAGCTAGAATAACATTCTTCACCCACCTGAATTTGTTCGTAGGGTTAAGGTGGAAAAATATTCTTCACCCGCCTGAATTTGTTCGTGGGGCTAAGGTGGAATAACATTATTCACCCGCCCAAATTTATCTTGTGGGGCTCAGGTGGAATAGCAATCCTCACCCGCCCGGATTTGATCGTGGGCTTAGGTGGGATAATGATCCTCACACGCCCAGATTTGTTCGTGGGATCAGGCAGGGAAAACGTTCTTCATTTGGCGTTTTATGACAATTCACAAAATCTTTCAGCGTAATAAACAGTGTTAGGATTTTTCAAAAAAACATGTTTGTTGCACAACAAGCAAGAATTGTAAACTGAACATGGAAAGATAAACAAAAATAAAGATATCAGCGAGTTCATGACCTGCCAGTGCGCCAATTTGTGAGTGCTTGAGTTGACTAGTGAGAGTCTGTCGTCTCTATGCAAAATTGCTTTCTTTGTATCAATTAACGTTGACTGAAATAGGTTGATGTTGTGAATCACTTCATGACATTAACTCAGGATGCTTACTCTTTGGTAAAGTGTCAAATAGGCTAAAGCTTGATCATTGTGGAGCCGAACTCTATTACTGAGGGTAATATTCTTCGACTTATCTCTTTGCCTTTGCTAGAGGAAGGATCAGACTCTCAAGCTATATTTTCTTGCATTTTGCCAGCCTTTTGTGTTCTCTCTATCACCTTTTGAAGAGTGTGACAACTCCCTTTTTCGTGACCCTTTTTTTGGTGATATTCACACTTTCACAAAAGAGATTCTTATCGCAACTCCCAGCCTTAGCCCCCCAAAAGATCTATTGAATCCTGACTTTTTCCAGTTAACTCGGGAACCTCTCCAATGGGAGGGCCCATATTGGTATGATGTTCTGAATGGTTACCGTGCTTAAAAGATTGATGAATGTAAGATCGGACGGGACATGATCCTATAGACACAGACGACATATGATGCAAAGGAGGCAGTGTATGTATACACCGAAGAGGGGAATGATATCTTAAACGCTTCACCTGTGGGATATTCCGTGAAGAAGACGGTCACTGATGATGAAAATTCCTTTTCAACCCGAGAAGTCCTTTTTTGTAGTCCATCCACTAAGGCATCAGTATTTTTCATGCCTTTGTTCATGGATTTAACTTGCTTTGAAAGGGCAAGAACTGCGGCTAATAGAAGGTTGAGGTCACTCCTTTTGATAGGCACCTTTGGATCATCAAGAGAATTTTTGGAAGACTTCGACGACATTTCCATCGAGACAAAATGGTTGAAAGAGAAAAATTCCAATAACTTTCAAACGGAGATGATTCTGAGCAATCTAAGCGCGCAAAACGAACTCAAACGAGTTAAACCGGCTCGCCAACGGATGGAGGGCTCTCAACTCTTTCTGAAAAGGTGTTGTGGGCAAAAAATTGGAAGGACAGATAAGAAGTTATGACTGTTTCAAATTTGCATGTTGTTTTGGGCAAAAACACGCAACCCCGCCAACTTGTTGTCTACTTTCTTCATCCTCGGATAGGTGCAAATACTTTTCTAGGTAACCGCAAGCTCTGGGAGGTTTCGAGTTAGGGGCGAACTCTATCTCGAGTAACCTCACACCCTTCTCTAGGGCAGGGGATGTCGGGATTTTTGAGTCAGTGGCTGCGACTTTCCACACAACGGGCGGACACTTCATGGAGTGGGCAAACACTACTCAGATTACTCGCACAAACATGAATGCTTTCGAGTGTTGGGCAAACACGCGCTGGAGTAACAACCCAAACTGGGATGTTTCTGGGCTCGGGCGAGTACTACTGCTGTCCTCCGACTGCAGGGGCAATTTCACCAAACGCTTGATCTGAAGGTCGCGTGTTCGAATTGTTGGCACCAAAATTGTCACCAACTCTCCATACTCAGCGACGAGTCGGGCGGATAGCGGAGGAATCGAGAACTGCAAATGATCGGTTACTTGCCCTTGAGAGTCGAGCGTACAAAGCACAAAAAAGAGGTTGTCGCTAGCAGCGACATACAACAGATCTACCCTCTGCGACGAATACCACTTGCGGCGGGCAATGTTATTGCATAGAAATTACAATTACAAGCTGCTACAAAAGGCGAATAGGTAGAGTTCTAGACAACCGGCGGACACTTTGAACTTGTAACCGCACATACAACAGGGCAGGTTCTGCTCTCAGCTCTCTTCCAAGACCCCCTGGCCCTCTTTTTACACATGAGGGTAGGCTACGTGGACGGTTGGGATCATTAAATGCAGCATTAAATGCTCAACTTACCGGGGTACACAAAGAGTCGGGTAGCGGGAGTGACAACGCGGACGGCTGGAGTGACGACACGGATTATTGGAGTGACAACGCGAACTGTTGGAGTGGTGGTGCGGACTGCTAGAGAGACGGTGCAGACTCCTGAAGAGATGGTTTGGACTGCTGGAGTGACGGCGCGGACTCCTAGGAAAGACGGCGCACTCCTGGAGTGACGGCATGGATTGCTAGAATGATGGCCCGGACTGCTAGAGAGACGACGTGCACTCCTGCAGAGACGGAGCGGACTCCCGGAGTGACGACCCAGACCACTAGAGAGACTGTGTGCAATCCTGGAGAGACGGCGTGCACTCCCGGAGTGATGACCCAGGACTGCTGAAGAGACGGCGCAAACTTCCTAGGAGTGACGGCGCGAACTCTTGGAGAGACGGCCCAAACTACTGGAGAGACGGTGCAGACTCTTGGAGTGACGGACCGGGCTGCTGGAAAGACGGCGCACAATCCTGTAGTGACGACACAGACTCCTGGAGTGACAACGTAGATTGCTGGAGAGACGGCGCGGACTCCTAGAGTGACAACTCGGACTGCTAGAGAGACGGCACGCCCTCCTGGAGTGACGGCCCGGACTGCTGGAGAGATGGCACGGACTCCCGGAGTGACGGCCCGAACTGCTGGAGAGACGACGCGCATTCCTGGAGTGATGATGCAGAGCTAATAGAGTGACGGTCTGGACTGCTGAAAGATGGTGCGAGGACTCCTAGAGTGACAGCCTGGACTACTAAAGAGGCGACACACACTCCTGGAGTGATGGCCCGGACAGCTAGAGAGATGGCACGCGGACTCCGGGAGTGACGACGCGAACTATTGGAGTGACGACGCAGATTCTTGGAGTGATGACCCAGACTGCTGGAGAGACGGCGCGAAGTTCTAGAGTGGCGGACCAGACTGCTGGAGAGACGGCACGCGGACTCCTGGAGTGACGACGCGAAAATGCCAGGAAAACCGCCTAGGATGATGATGCTCAGTATGAGCGTCATGGGGGTGATTATCGATTTCTGGGTGAACAATGTGATTGGTGTGGGTGGACATAAACAATTTGAACTATATGATGCCTGTATTTTTTTCAAATTAATCCAGAAATAAAATTTTAGCAATAAAATTATACAACTTAGCAATCAAGCATAACGTTTGCCAAGTTTTCAAGTGCACAGGAAAATTCACGTTCTCGTTCGCACGAAGGACTAAAAAACTAAACTTGCACGAATAGATTTTATAAAAAATTAAGAAATTGAAACAATCGCGCAAACAAGTCCAATATTCTCCAAACAGCCGTGGTAATCCTCCTATATTCAATAAAGAAAAAGAAAGACATTACAAAATATTAACGAGCACAGATATTCGGGGGTGGTAGTAGACGAATTCCGATGGAGGAAGCTGCGGCGGTGAACGAATGTAGGGACTGTTGTAGTGGGGTTGTCGTAGAAGTAAACAGAGATGGGGAGGGTATTTGCTACAGTGAATGGTAAACCAAAGGAGGATCTCACAATAGGGAATGTTTGAATGGTGAAGTGAGTTGCGTCTGAGGGTAGCTTTTGACTGTGGAGGAGAGCACGAGTGGGGAGGATGGAGCGTGACTGATGATGGGAGGTGGGCTGCGTCTTTCTTGGAAGGAAGAACAAGGATGCGGCTTCCTGGATGGAGGTACAGAGGACTGATGGAGGTTTGGGGTTTGGACAGGGTGCAGGAATATGATTGTGCGTCGATGGAGGAATTCGTGGAATGAGGGAGTGGACTGTCGGCGGTTGTAGGGATTCCGCATGTAGGAGGGGAGGGGAAATTTGGCGGCGATGGTTTAGGAGAGACAAAATGTGTGATGGAATCAAGAAGGGAGTGGTGCAGTTTACGGCTAGATGGAGACGACAAAAATCTTGTGGTTTGTGGTTTTTGTGCAATCACTGGGATCGTGCGGTTCTGGAGGGGGAAATCACAATGAAATTGAGTAGGGGCGGTTGGGATTGGAAGGGTGGAGGTCGTGGGGAAAAATTGGGATATACGAGAGATAGAAGAAAACGGGAAAATAACCGGGACATTGCACCCCGGGGTCTCCCGACGCCGCACCTCGATAAGATTGTCCGGTTCAGGAATCTCTCACAAAACCAACAACGTTGAAAATGAAAGCATCCCCCCTTTATAACGAGAGGGGTGAATGGGCACCCAGCATGAACGGCTATGATTGGTCGTTACGCTTGGTGTCCTAAAATACTAAATACAAGTCCAACAAACAAACAAGATACATAAAAATACTAAAACGGTGCTTCAGACGGGCTCGTGATCTCGGATCGTCGATCTGATCAACGCCTCTTGTGTGAATACTCGAATGCGGGTCCCACCGAATGATGACTTGTAGTCCAACGTCGATCCCCATCAATTCCCCCCAATTGAAAAACATTTATCTCTGATGATGGGGATGATCGTACTGATGTCCAAGATCGGGCGAAAGTCGATCAAGCTCAGTCGTCGATATCCGAGTATCATCAAAGATGGGGTGTACACTCTGGTGCACCAAGTAATGACAAGAAGGGTTGTCGGGGGGTCCACTCGTGCGCCCCAATATCAGCAATGAACTCCCTCTCACCCTTCGTGTTGGTGGATCCAGAAGAACCGATAGAATCATGGGAGGTGTGGGCAAGTCCGCGGGTGCTCGTCCAAGATGATTAGGGGAAGGATCAAGTTGTAACTGGGAGGGTGTCGGAAGTGGCTCAAGGTGTAGGTCTCTTTGCTCTAGTGGCTCAAACCAATGTGATAAATCTTCCGTATTAAATACGAGGATGATTACCCATATCTGCGGGGAGGTTGACCTCATAGACATTAGTTCCAATTTTATTTATAATCATAGAAGACTCATTCGTTTTGGTTGGAGCTTCTTAGCAGCTCATTTATGGGAGCCTTTATATGCAAACTCGAATCATGACATGCTTGCCTACCCAAAATGTTGTTCACGCATGTGTTCAATTGTCTATGTTTTATATAATTCATTACTACTAGTAATATTTTTCTAATGAATTTGTGCATTTAATGCAAATGATGCAAGGTATCAAATAAACGTGAACCATGCAACGCAGAAGAGTCATGCAATAAATATAAAAGATGAACAATTGATATGGACAACTCCTTAGATTTGTGTATGCTTGGGTAAACTCCGCCCATCTCTCTTGCTCTGTTTAGCTTAGTTGTATGTGATTAAACTAATTAACAAAAATCTTGCCTCGAACGTTCTCTCTGCTTTTAATTGTCGTTTGCTCATAAATTATTGTTTATAAGTACAGGAGGATACAAATGTCGCTTCGAATCAAGCTCTAAAACACTAGGAGAATCTCTTTTCAAATAACGATTAATTAATTTTCGAAAGTTCAAACGTCGAGCGAGATTAAGCAAGTGAAGCTCATATTTGACCTCGCGGTCTACATCAACTGCGATAGAGAAGAATCATTGTAATAATATGAGAATCTCTCTGAAGGGGCTATATAGGATCGGGTATAAATAGACTCGGGATCTCCAAATAGATGGAGAAGAATAACGACAAAAACTAGCCATGAAAGGAATCTACAAACTCCACTACTGCGTATCAAAATAAAGCATGAACCTAGGACTAATACCAACTGACGCAATAATATTCTACAGGTGAAAAATATTGCAAAAATCATTCAATGCAAGGTCGTGTGCGACGTTGGTATGTGACGGCCCAACATGAAACCGCAACATTCTCCTCTCTGAAAATTGTAAATCCATCTTTATGTCGGTTGTTGGGAGGATATAAAGGGGGGAGGGGAGAATTAGGTTAACTAAATCCAATGGTCGTGATCTCCCGATGGATAATTTAGTCTGACTCATTAAATACAATTCAAAAAAATAAAAGAAAAAAGCATAAAAATATAAAAAATTGAGCCGGTCGCGATCACGGTCTCTGATTGTCCATTTGACGATCTAAAAATGTCAATAATGATAAATCGTCTAATGTGGCGCGATTGATTTCCATCATTTGACCTCTTCCTTCCCTGTCTCAAGTTGTGTCCTCCATCACAAGTAATCTGCTCTTCCCCCTTTCTTCTCGTGGAACTATCGTAAGTCCATATCCATCGTCCACAACTCCGCTACAAATCCCAGCCGCACCATAATCCCCTTCCTCAGCCCCACTGAGAGCCTATACAACCCTTTAAACATATTCTAATTTTTGAGCATCATCTCTCATCCCTCCTTAAATATGTCCTCCACAGACATACAACATCCACTGTTATTCTCTACTACTATTGTCGTCCCTTACATTACTCCACCTCGGATTCATGCTCCACCCCTAATACTCGGTGAGTTTTTAGT
This sequence comes from Platanthera zijinensis, assembly GCA_039513925.1. Lineage (NCBI taxonomy): Eukaryota > Viridiplantae > Streptophyta > Magnoliopsida > Asparagales > Orchidaceae > Platanthera > Platanthera zijinensis. The sequence goes on from CM077092.1 coordinate 16,772,980, forward strand.
TTTCATTTTTTACATATTTTGTCTAAGCGTTCATGTACTAACATAGTGATTGATATTTGGTTGTCATGCATTTTCTCCGATTAGTTGATTGGGTATGCATTGTTTATTCACTCAGCAGTTAATTTCCTTCGTGCACTATTTATTTTGCATTTGTAACTTGTTAGCCCTAAATTGAGATCGTTGTGAATTATTGTCATTTTTGTTTAAGTTTAAGGCTATTTTGTTTAATGCAATTATTGAAAGAAATAAAATGAAAATAGAAATTATGTTTTACTCACCCTTATAAGGGCATTATATAGGAAATGCAAAAAGCTCATAAAGACAGACTCAAGATGTGGAACTAAACCCAACAACTCCTAAGGACTCTATCAGACTGACATAATACTATAAAACTTATAAACTCCAACACTCCCCCTCAAGCTGGAGGGGAAACCTCCAGTTTGGACACATCAAATAAAGGAAACAGAGGTAAGCGATGTGGGGCAAAACATCACGTGATCCACCGGGGAAATTCCAAACCGGATAATCAAGACGGGGACATAGCCACACACGACGCAAACCCACACACGACGCAGACCCACACATGGCGCAGGACCCGCACACGACATGGACTCACTGGAATCAGGTCAACCAACATCACCTACACAAACATGTGAAAGAGAACGAAAGATGTGGAGCAAATCATCAATCGAGCAACCAGGGATAATCTGTCAGGGATAATCCGCACATAGGGCGGTCCCACACGACACAGTCTCGTACAACACAGTCCAATGTGACACAACTTGCTGAGATTAGAACACCAACATCAGTCGTGTCCCAACACACGACCAATCGAAAGAAATATGAGGAGATACATAATAAAATACGACATAAGCCTAGAAGCCGTGTAGAATGAAGACGAAAGGTCGAAAAAGATCATCTGAGTCGTCTTCGTCCAAAACACTCTCCCTCACGTGAGAACACGTGCAAGAAGGCTAGAAGACGAGACAAAACCAACATTAACTTGTAAGCAATTATAAAAAAGCATAAAAAAATTGAAAGCTCCAGCAAGAGAAATTCATGAAGGAAGCAGCTAGAGAAATCCATAGAGGCAGCAACTAGAGAGATCCATGGAGGCAACAACAAGAAAAGCACGGATAGATCAGTGGAGGAGAAACGTTGGCAGAGGAGAAGCACCATCACAGATGATGAGAGAAACAACCGGAAAGGAAGATCTCCTTCGTCGATGAGAAGAGATGGGCTCGACGGGATGAGAAGCCGAGTAACATGTGTTGTAGAGAAGCACGATGGGATCGTCGATCAGGAGCCGTTGACGAGATCGTCAACAGAGGCAGTCGATGAGAATGAAGCAGAAAATTAGCCGAGCAGCAGCAAGCAACAATTGGGCGCGAGGGGGCCAACGAAACGACAACGGCGTAGATATCGTTGAAGGCGCAGATCACAGAGGACGTGAGGGGGCCGAAGCAACGGAATGGAGAGAAAGGCTGAGAAATTTAGGTCGCCAACAAATTAGGGCGACAAAAAATTTCTCAAAGTCAACTTCACCTCTGATACCATGTTGAAAGAAATAAAATGGAAATAGAAGTTGTGTTTTATTCATCCACATAGGGGCATTATAAAGAAAATACATGGATTCATAAAGACGGACTCAAGATGTGGGACTAAACCCAACAACTCCTAAGGACACTAACAGACCGACATAATACTATAAAACTCATAAACTCCAACAACAATCAAATATCGGATGTTATTACTTGATGAGTCATGTAGTTGTAGTACACCAGTTTTAGGCTAGGTGTTAGACTCAATCATTGAATGCATGTCAAGCTGCATTTAAGGTAAGCGTCGAATCCTATAGCCTTTCCTACGTCATGCATGAACATCCCAAAAAAAAGAGACGAGCATAGTGGCACCATTAAAAAAAAGTAAATTCAAAGTAAAGGGGGAGAAACAATACCATAGCCGTAATCCGTCTGTAACACCAATGTCCATGGACAAGTAGTAACCGATCCAAATAACGAAATTGAGCAATCGCAAAATCACTAGCCATTACAGCCTGGAATTTTGAAGCATGCATGATGAATAAAGGGGCAGTAAATAAGAAATCAGGTAAGATGGATAAAGGATTGACCATAACACCAGGTAGTTATTTGATAATTAGTTTAGGCGTTTAATGCATCTAAAACAGACAGTATTGTCATTAAGCTACAAGGCACTATATCTGGTGATGCATTGATGGCAGTCTAGTTACTTTTTCATACTAAATTTCCAGAGCAGAATATAAGCAGCTCCTCTGAAACATATTCAGTAAAGAATAGAAATATTCTTAAGTATTATCAGGGTCATAAAGTAAGAATCAAAGATTTGATGCAGTTACTTAATGTATTTAATATGACAAGTATTGTAAAGGAATAAGAAGATAAATTATATTCCAAGCATTACAATTAATTAAGAAATACAGAGAGGACTTCTCAGATATAAGCCTAAAACTAAATGACGGTTGGCCTCTATCACAGATTGCCAGAGGAAGAGTTAGGCTCTGTTTGGCGTGGCGTTTTCGGAGTGGGAGGCGCAGCTTTTGAAAATGCCGTGCCAAAATGATTTTTTGCTACCTCCAATTGTAGTCGCTGCCGCACCGAAATCGTGATATTTTGCGATTTCGGAGTCGCGAAAAATTCTGGCGATCAACAAATCCCCCCCCCCTGCGCGCTCATTTCCGCCTTCGCCCTAGGAAATTTTCCCCGACCGAAACCCCCGCAGCCATCTTTCGCTGGCGATAGGCTACCTCCGACTGTTCTTCTCTGGCGACTGGGCTCTCTCAACACGCCGGCAGCCCTTCTCTTCTTCTAGAGGTATAGATCGATTCTTTCTTCCCCTTTTTTGGTATTTTGCTGAGATTTGTGTTCAGATTTTTTTTAAGGTTTTCCAGTGTTGAGGTATAGATCGATTTGTTTGCTTTATATGAGGTTTTTAAAGGTTTTTTTATAGATCGACCCTTCGCAGGAGATCGAACCTTGCTATTCAAGAACTGCAGATTTTTTTATGGTTTTTTGTTCAGATCGAACCTTTCATCTCTCCCTGCAAATCAAATTTTTGCTAAGGTTTTTTGTCAAGGTTTTTTGAGTATCATTTTGCTCATCATGAACAATCTTCCTGCCAGTTTTTTAGTATCATTTTGCTAAGGTTTTTTGTTATGTTTGAACACTCTTCCTGCCAGTTATTTGAGTATCATTTTGCTAAGCTTTGAGTATCATTTGTTAAGGTTTTTTGTTATGTTTGAACACATGTTGTATCCATGTTAAATAGAAGCTTACACATGTATAAGTTCAATCAAATTTGAACTTATCATTATGTTCATTATCCTCCTGCCAGTTCTTTGGAATGAAATGTTCATGTACATACATTTGCATTGTTCTTATTTTTCCCCATAGATGGGCAAATCAAAAGAGGGTGGTATTTCAGCGAATTGGGAAACATCACATGTTTTTTTTTATTTTGTGATCTTTGTATCCGAGAGATAGATTTAGGGAATAGACTCACTACTCACTTCAACAAGGAAGGTTGGGGCAACCTAATGAAAAACTTCAAGGAACGCACAAGCTTGGACTACAGTCGTGCCCAAATGAAAAACAAATGGGACTAACTAAAGCGTGATTGGAAATTATGGCGCGAACTCAAAAACGGGGAGACCGGTTTTGGTCGGAACCCCACTAAACGGACAATAGATGTTTCCTAATGATTGGTGTAAAGAAAGGATTGAGGTTAGATTCTATGTTGATTTGTATTACTTCCGTCAATTTTGTTTTACAAGATTCTATGGATAACATTTGTTGCAATTTTATAGATGATCCCTGCAGCGAAGAAGTTCCGGTACAGTGGAATACCTCCAGAGCTTGAAGATAAACTTGAGAAAATGTTTAGTTTGGTTGTTGCTACAGGATACAATGTATGGATGTCATCATCTGGAGAGTTGCCTTCTCTTTTCTCCCAACCCGACACTTTATCAGGAGACGATAAAGACCAAAACATAAAAAACATTAACACGCAAGCGTTCGTAAGTGATGATATTGGCTCAGAAACAGCTGGTCAAAGTTCTAAAGGTTGGAGTTGATTCAAAAAAAAATGCAAGGGGAAGAAGCATGATATAGGGACAAAACAAGTTATGCTTAGACATGTTGAAAAGTTATATTAGAAGACATCAATCACGATCTGACCCAGAGTTTAATGTATGTGATGGAAACGAAAAATTTGTTCATCCAGAGGCGTACGAATTGCGACCAGACAATCATCCAAGAAGTATTGATCCAAATCCGAATAGTGCACCTACTACATTTGAAGGCACGAGAGCTACTGAAATGAACATTATCAGAGACTACATTGCAGATCAACTAAATGAATATTACAAGTATATTACAACATGATATTTAAATTAGTATGCCCAAATATAAAATTCAATAACTATATTTATTTTTATTATGCAGTTAACGTTCGATGATCGAGAGATATGTTTCAAGTACAAGACTGAGCAAGTTAATGCGTTTTCCTTGGGGAAAAATCTTTAAAAGATCGACAGTTATTTTGTTAATTTTCAAGTACAAGACGGAGTAAGTTAATGAGTTTTTTTGGGGGGCGGGGGGGGGGATCTTAAAAAGATAGACTGTTATTCTGTTAATTTAAAAAATATTTTTGTTTTATGTTATTGATGTTCGTCTTTAATTACAACAAAATAGACTGCACACCGCACAACTGTTTTGCCAAACAACTTAAACTGCTTCTTTGTTTGAAACAGCACTGCAAAAGTTGTACTTCCAAACAGTTTCACAGATTATGTCACCACTTCTGCAAAACAACAGATTATTCCACCACTGCTTCCACCACTGCTTCTCGAGTCGCTGCAGCCGCGCCAAACAGAGCCATAAGAGATTTCATCGCCCATAGTGTGAGAACATTCATTCAAGTATAATAGAGTAGGTCAGCATTATAACTTAAAGACAATCTAGTGGGGATTCTTGTTTGTCTGGTTTCATGTTGCACATTTAGCATCCATTGAAAATTGGTTAAAACCATTAGAAACAAAAATCTAAACTTATCTGAGGTAGCATATCACGATTTTTTCCCAAAGTTAATTAATACGCCAGATCATACAGAAACAAAAAATCATCAAATATCATATGTTAAAGAGCACAGACCTGCATGCCCTCTACTCCACTAATGCCCACACCAATATCAGACTCTTGAAGCATGCCAACATCATTTGCGCCATCACCAATTGCAAGTGTTGTTTTCCCTGTATTTCTTTTAACCAGTCTAGTGACCTGATTTTTTTGAAATGTTCAGTCAGGCTTAGCTCAATGGCAACATTTCGCCTGATATAAAAATCTAATGAGACAATATATTAGATATATATATATGTGGTCATTTATGGGACCTCCCTTCTAACTTTGCACAATTACAGGGACTTCCCCTCTATCTTTTAAAATTACAAAAACCTCCTTTGTAGGTTCACATTATAAACATACATGTAGACAGACAAAACGGTGAATTGCCCTAAAATTGTTAATGACCCTATAATTGTGCACAATCAGAAAGAAAAATTTCATATATTCCAACTTTACCATTTGTAATGACTGAAAAGTGTAAGGCGGTCTACTTGTAATGTTTTCAAATACTGGGGGATGTGTTCACAATGTTTTCAAACACCGGAGGCATATGTATAATGTTTTTCCTTTGTTAATCCATATTATGCAAACTTCTTGACAAAATAATTAGTTATTTAACTTGATAATTTTCATTAGAATTTTTTATCTAGATTAATATAATTTTGTAATATCAACATATTCCTCTTCACCATATTTTAAGTGCAATATATTCACTTCACGATACAAATTGTTTTTTTGTCACAGTGCAATGGTCGAAATGACAGAAAAATTGCAAAGAAATATATTCTTTTTACTACACCAAACAATTCATTGTTGATGAGAAATATGGATGTTCGGAAATTTGAAAATAATATTCCACATCATAGCTTACAAAAATCATTACTTCCGCAACGAAAAATTGGATTAGTTTTTTAGGGTCATATTGAATTTAAAATGAAGTGATTTTTTTATAAAGGGAGAGTAATTTGAACTTTTTTAAAAAACTGTTAGAGTTTTTAACATGGGAGAGTAGGAAGCAATGAGAAAATATTATTGCATCCAAAATAATAGCAAGGGCTCCAACACATACATATATATATGAGTGGAGGAAATGTACCCACATGACCAAATTCCCCTTATTAGGTATTACACGGATACAACACACAAAAAACACACGACTTAATATGATTTGGTAATATAATGTAGCATAACGTCAACTCTCTCTCTCAAGCCGAACAAGAGATATCAATCATCCTTAGCTTGTGTATATCATCAGAGAACATATTGCATCTTAGGTCTTTGGTGAAGAAGTCGGTCAATTGGTTTTTAGAATGAACAAATGGAGTGACCATGTTCCTTTTGACAAAGTGATCTTTGATGAAATGTCGATCAACTTCAACATGCTTGGTCATATCATGTTGTATGGGATTTTGAGATATACTAATGGCAGTCTTACTAGCACAATATAAGGAGATTGAGATATACTCCCGGAATCCCAGATCATGTAACATAGATTGCAACCGTAGTCCTTCACAAAGACATTGGGACACTGGTCTGTACTCAGCCTCCGCATTAGATCTGACAGCTACATTCTATTTTTTGCTTCGTCGGGTTACCAAATTTCCCCCAACAAATATGCAATACACTGTAGTTGACTTCATGTCACCACGACTTCCAGCTCAATCTGCGTCAGTGAAGACTTCAATTTTTAAGTGATTGTTCTTGAAGAACAGGAGTCCTCGACCAGGAACCCGCATAGCATTTTTGTTTCTTTCCTTTTTAAAAAAAACAAAAAAATATTTTTCAACTGCACAATCATACATTCATATTTGTTGTTTGTCTTGCATGCATCTACGTAGTGGTAGGTTAATGAGTATGAGTTCACTCCATCACAATACTCCCCCTGAATACCTCAAGAGGTAAATTCGGAGATGCGTCCAATTGAACATGGCCAAGCGAGTCGTGTGAACGAAGGGAATGAACCGCCCCCGATGGTTTTTACCTTTCACCGACCAAATGACGGCGTTAACCGAGAGTATACACCAAGTGCGAGAAGGGTTTAAAAATCTTAGTGTTAGGGTGAATAGTTTGGAAGTTCCCCCTCGAGCTTCAATGTCACCTCAAATTCGAGATGAGCATTCTATGTTCGACCACATCACGAAGACCCGCCTCACTACGTCAAAAGATCTACCCTAAGGAGGAATCCTCTTTTTGAGGAAGAAGCTAGAAATCCCTTAGATGGGTTCGAATTTGAACACGACTGGGGTAGAAATTCCCCGAGGTATTTTCCTAATCCACAACGAGAACCTTTCTTAGGTATGCGAGATAATTATCAGGAGAGGCCTTATTACGACTTAGCGAGAGAAGAGAGTCCTCGAGACCATCGTCGCCCTAATCTTGCCATGCAATCGTGAAGATCGTCCTAGGGATTGACATCGACCGCCACCCCCACGGCGTCGAGACAATCGGGATCCTTACGATAACGATTATGACTATCCTCCCCGGGATAGGCGACCTGATCTCACACAGGTAGTGAAATTAGATCCACCCCTTTACGATGGTTCTATGGATCACAAGGTCATTTTTGACTACGGTTATAGACATAAAGATCTACTTTGAGTGGTATCGTATGACAGAGTACCAAAAGGTGCAGCTCATCAAAATAAGATTGACGGGGCGAGCGAACATCTTTTGGATTGGTGAAGAGCGAAGTCTAGAGAGAAATGACCTCCCTCCCATTAACTCATTGGCCACACATGAAAACCATATTGAGGAGCAGAACATTACGCAGTACTATCAGACTTGCCTACGAGATGAGCTGACATCTCTACGTCAAGAATCCAAAACAGTGTCTGATTTTCTTGCTGAAATGAATGATCTAATGATTCGGTGCAACATAGTAGAACACCCACGTGATACCTTATCCAAATTTAGTTTAGGTGTGGACTACGACCTGAGATTCGAGATGAGTTGATTCGATATGACCACTATTCCCTAGCTGAGACCATATCTATCTCCATTGATATCGAGGAGCATCAAAAAGAACCTCTCGGTTCAAATCACAGACCAAAACCAATACTCCTTTTAAGAAAGAAGAAATTAAAGGTAAGGATAGTAGAATGAAACCTACAATGACGTTCACAAGAGATCGGAAAGGGAAATCTCCTAATGGGAACTATGACCCTTTCACAGATCCGATGTTATGAGTGTCAGCAGATGAGTCATAAATCTAGAGATTGTCCAAGAGGAAAGGCACGCTAGTTATTCACGAGGTGATTGAGGAGGACGATCCTGAAGAAGAGACTATAGTCGAGGACGCTCGCGTCTTGAATGACGAAGTGTACGGTACCCCTAGCGATGAAGGAGATAGATCCTGACGTTCTAGCGGTGAGATGCATGTTATCTTCGACACAAGAATCAGCCGACTATTGACAGACGAACATCTTCTAGGCCTACTTTAAGGTCTAGGGGAGAAAGTGTATCGTTTAGTGGTAGATAGCAGGAGTTGTATGAACGTGATAGCCAAGGCAAGCATTAGCCCGCATGGGACTCACTACTGGGCCGCACTCATCCCCATTTCAGGTAGCTTAGGTCACCAAGACCACATTATTGGTGACTAGGAGATGTTTAGTGCCAACTATCGGTACGTACTCCAATATGATCTAGTGCACGTGTCACGTATTACTTGGGCGACCTTGGTTATATGATCAGAGAAATTACCATACATGGCAGGTCCAACACTTGCTCCATTCTACTGGATGAAAAGAGAGTGGTGTTCAACGCCGGTGCGACCCAAAGCACCAACATCTCATGCGAGCAGTAGTGCGAAAGAGTCTCTTCCTCCTACTGAAAGGAAGAAAACTCTTATCATCATACAAGGCACTGAGTTTCATCGAGAGAGTTTGACGACGGATTTTTATACGCACTAGTTGTCTTACAGGTGATTGACTTATTAGAGAGGTATGAGTCTATTCGTATACCTGCTAGGAGACTCTTAGAGGAGTTCCAAGATATACACTCTGATGAGCTTCCAAGTTCCAACTGAGTTACCTCCAATGAGATCTATTCAGCACGCGATAGATCCTGTTCCTGGAGCTTCCCTCCCACATCTTCCGCATTATCGATCAAATCCTGCCGCCCATGAGGAGCTGCAGAGGCAGATCTGAGAGTTATTAGATAGAGGCTTTATTCGTCATAGCCTTAGTCCATGTGCGATGTCTGCCCTCCTGCTCTGAAAAAGAATGGTGCTTGGTGAATGTGTGTTGACATTCATGCAGTCAATACGGTCAAATATCGTTTCCTAATACCCCGACTACATGACATGTTGGATATGTTGACTAGAGCCACGATCTTTTCAAAGATTGACCTTCGTAGTGGATACCACCAGATCTGGATTCGTGAAGGAGACGAGTGGAAGACTGTCTTTAAGTCGAAGGAAGGACTTTACAAGTGGCTTGTGATGTCCTTTGGGTTATCCAATGCCCCTAGTACTTTCGCTCGGATGATGACCCAGGTCTTCAGGCCATATATTGGGAAGTTTGTAGTAGTCTATTTCTACGATGAACATCTGACTCACCTACGTACTATCATTGAGCTTTTGCGAGTCGATAGACTATATATCAATTTGAAGAAATTGTGTTTTTATGGCTGAGTCTGTGATCTTTTTTGGTTATATAGTGAGCTTTGTTGGCATCACTATGGATCCCGAGAAAGTTCGAGTGATTCGTGAGTGGCCTACACCCCAGAACATTCACGATGTCCGTAGTTTTCATGGGCTAATCACCTTTTATTGTCGATTCATTAAGAACTTCAGTACTATTATGGCACCAATCATTGAGTGTACGAAGAAGGGAAGTTTCCAGTGGACGTCTTCGACCGCCAGAACCTTTGAGATTATCAAAGATAAGATGTACACTGCACAAGTCCTGAGATTCCCTGATTTTAGTCTAGTGTTCGGAGTGTCATGTGATGCCTCTGGGGTCGGGATAGGAAGTGTACTTAGTCATGAGGGTCACCCTGTTGGATTTTTCAGTGAAAAGCTCTCAGACCCGAAAGCTGAATTATTCCAATTACGAGCGCGAATTCTATGTGATTGTGCAGGCGTTGCGTCATTGGAGGCATTATTTGTTGCCCAAGGAGTTTGTCCTCGACGCTGATCATCAGGCGTTACGTTACGTCAATTCACAACAGAAATTGAACCCTCGACAGACTTAAGTGAGGTAACTTATCTAAAAGAGTATACCGTTCGTTCTCAAGCATTGCAAGGGAACGGAGAATAGGGTTGTCGACGCCCTTAGTCGAGTCACTCTCGTATTATCTCAGACAAGCACTCAGGTGATATGATTTAAGCGTATCAAAGATGACTATCCCAGTTGTCCCGATTTTAGTGGTATTTACGATATGATACGTTCTGATCCCTTTCACGATGAGACTGATTATCAGATTAGAGACGGATATTTGTTTCGTAGAACCCGTCTATATATTGCCCCGCACTTTGTTGCAAAACTTTATCGTATAGGAATTACATGGTAGAGGTTTAGGTGAACATTTTGGACGAGACAAAACGAATAGCCTTAGTAGAGGAGCGATTCTATTGGCTCGGGATGAAGCAGGGTTATCGTACAGATTGTCAGTAGTTGTGTTGCACTTGTCAGGTAGCGAAGGACAATAAACAACCTGCTAAATTGTATACACCTTTACTGGTGCCTAGTATTCTTTGGGATGATGCTAGCATGGATTTTGTATTTAGGTTGCCGCGCAGTTTTAGAAAGCAAGATTTCATTCTCATGGTGGTCGATCGGTTTTCTAAAATGATGTATTTTATCCCCTGCAACAAAACCGATGACGCCTCTCATATTGACTGTATTTATTATAAAAAGGTTATCGCGCGTTGAGGGATACATAAAAATATCGTTACCGATCGAGATGTCAAGTTCACCGGTTATTTATGGAAGTCGCTTTGGAGACTATTAGGTACTAAACTTCTATTTTCGACCGCCTATCATTCGCAGACCGATGGTCAGACTGAGGTTGTAAATAGAAGTTTAGGAAATTTATTGCGTTGTTTGGTAGGAGATCACCAGGGGAAATGAGATCAAATTCTTCCACACACTCAGTTGGCCTATAATAATTCGAAGAATAGATCTACGGGTTAATCTCCAAATGAGGCTGTTCATGATCACACTGCACGAGTGCTGCTAGATTTAGCACCACTGCCGTCCACTTTTAGGACTAGCTAGTTTGCACATGACTATGCATTGCATTTGCATGACTTGCGTAAAGAAATTGGGCAGAAATTGCATAGTACTTATGATTTATATGCAATTCAAGTTAATAAGCACAAAAGAACTAATAGTTTCAAAGTGGATGACTTGATGATGGTTCAGCTAAATCCGGAACGGTTATCTTCGAGTACCGTAAAAAAGTTAGCTGACCGTAGAACTTGATCTTTTAGAGTGGTAAAGCGGATTGGGTAATATGCGTATGAATTTAAGATGTCTTCTGTTTGAGGAGCAAATACAATTTTTAACGTAACACATTTGACTTTATTCCATGATTATCCACGTGAGTCTTTAGACTTTCCCTTACCTTCTCCTTCATTTGATTCTTTTGGGTTGGTAAGTGATAGTGAGGAGCCACATACAGGACATACCGACACTCATTCAATCACTGACACGTCCTATACAGTTCTTCCATTGTCCACTGACAGTTTTCAGGAAGAGCATGAGACAGCATGTGATACTACCATACCAGTTCCCAGAACCGCTGACAGACTTTCCGAGGCAAATTTTAGTTCTCGAGCAAATCCTGGATGACGAGACAGTTACTAAGGCTAATTGCGGTTTTCAGAGGTACTTTAGTTCGTTGGCAAGGGAGACCAGAGTTCGAGACCAGCTGGGTTTTGGCCGGGGAGTTACAACAGATGGATGTTGATCTTCTACAGCACTACCAATCGGAGCACTCACAGAGATGAGTGATTTCTAGAGAGGGAAAGTTGGTGGAGATCGGCCCAGATCTGGTCGACGCAAAAGTGTCCGACGCCGCACCCGACCAAGCCTCTACCGGCCCTGAGTTATTACATTTTATTTTATGTTATTTTGTTTTTTTTATTTTAATTGCAGTGTTATGTTGGGATAATGTTATGTGCATGTCTGCATGCGTAGCCAACTGTTTTAGAGCTTTTATTTTATTCCCCAATGTAATATATATACATATACGAGCATCTTCGCATGGGCTACGCCCGTGCTCGATACTCTCGGGCGGCCTTCAGGCCGCATCCAGGCGGCCTTCGGCCACATCCAGGCGGGCTTCGCCGCCTCTGCACGGGCTTCGCCCGTGCTTGATGCTCCAGGTGGCCTCCGGCTACATAGAAGCGGGCGGCCAGCTGCCTCCGGATATATTGAATTTTCTTTTCTTTTTTAAATAATTAAAGATAGTGGTTGCATGTGGCATATGCAGTAGTTTAGCTTTGTACGTACGACCGTGGGGCCCATTGTTTGTTTAATTATTCGTCTCTTGAGTGCTTATATTTATTTTTATATTCTCATTGCCGCTCTCTCTCCTCCTCTCTCCATCTTTCCTTCTCACTCTGCTCTCACCCTCCCTCATAATTATTTGACGCCCTCTCTCTTTCTCTCTCTATCTCCTACATCTCTTTCTCTCTCTCTCCGCTCTCTCACCCTCTCTCCTCCTCTCGCCGCCCTCTCTCCCCTTCTCTCCTCCCTCTTTCTCTCTCTCTCCCTCTTTCTCTCTCTTTGATCCCTCACCCGGTGTAGCTGTAGAAGATCTAGTTATTTGTTGTTTTTACATCAGAAAATAACAGACGACTGATGATTTATGGAGACAGATGTGACAGCTACTGGAATTTCGAACTCATATTATTCGCATGCCACAGTATTTCTTTATACATGGTAGATATATATATATATTTATATCTATGTTAAAACCCTCCCAAATGAAGACCCGGTTCACTTCTCCCTCCCATCCGGTCCAACCTTCCTGTTCAGCAAAGGCAGCAGGTCTTCTTCTCGGGTCATTCGCTACACGCAGGCTCACAAGCCGCACCCTCCCCGACTTTGTCGCTGCACGCGATTAAAAGCCCCGCACGTCGCATCCTCCGGAGCTCCAACCGCCAGCCACGTACAGCTCCAGCGAACCTTTCGCCCGCATCCATCCTCCTGCAAGAGCTTTTTCCCCCAGAGGTTTCTGCAACCTCCAGTGACCCAGACCACGTTGCTTCGCCTCCACGAGGCCGGCGGTCCATAGATGAGTTTAATTTGTTTCCTTTCTATGTTTTTTTCCTCTTCTTTGCTGCCCTATAAAAGGGACGGGCATATTCTATTTTATGTTGGTTGTGAATGTTGATGAAATTTCTGTGAGAGTTGCATGCTTCCATCGAGAGATTGAATGTTGAAATTTTGATTTTTGTTGTGGGTTTTTGTTTTGATTGCTTGGTCCAGTTTCGTGAATGAAAAGATTTGTGTTGCTGCTTTGATTCCCGTTTGAGAGGGGAAGAACAGTTGAATTTGATGTTTTGTGAGTTTTTGGATGTTGAAAAAAAACGTTTGAGGCTGCTATGATTTTGCTTCCCGTAGGAGTTGTTGAATGACAGTGATGTTCTTTCCCTGTTGGATGAAATTAGGAGTTGTTGAATGACAGTGATGTTCTTTCCCTGTTGGATGAAATTATTGAAGTCCATTCTTGTTGTTGCCACTATTGAAGTGGAATGAGATGTGTGATGTTGGGCTTGTGGCTTCCTTACATCCACTGAGTGATTGAGATTTTGTGGAGCCACTTGTGTGTGAGTGAGTGAATTTTCTTTGTGATGTCTGTATGTGATAGCGGCCAACCTCAGAGCGGGAGATCGAAGGTGACGAGGAATTCCTCGCGGGATCGACGTCGACTTCTGTTGCGGAAAAACGACTCTTTCTGTGGGTAATTGTTTCTTCCCCCTCCTTTGTGTGTGTCTACAATATCTCTTTAGGTTAATAGATTCATTGCTGGGTTTTCACCTGGAAATTTTGTCAGCGAACGCTACGTCAAACTCCAATCAGAAATGTATTTGGAGTTCACGATTTTCATTTTGCTACGATAAGGGGAACGGAACGAAATCTACTAAACTCCTTCCCCAGATTTTGAATTGAACCAATTTTCAAGTAATTCACTTTCTTTGAAATAAAATAGATAATTTTATGCTTAACATTTGATCTTTAAAAGTTGCGTCTCTTGTCAAAAGTTTATGCGATTCCCGCTCAAAAATCATCGCATGCATTTAGAGTTTCCTAGAAAAGTCGACAAACGCACAAACCCTAAGTGTCGTCCTGCATCATGGTAGCATTCTTCAATTTTTTTGCAATTTAACTACATTGATAGTACATACAAATGCTCAAAAAACTCTTGTTCCCGATAGTCTCCCAAACTCAAAAGAATACATAGAGATGGTCATGGTTCCTTGCTGCAATTCCGAATCCGACAAGTAAGCTACGAATCACATGTTGAGCAGCACGGGACCATTCAAGATAATTTGTCCCCATCAAGTGGCACGGTGGAGATCTTCACGACCCGTCTTCCCGACGACCTCCACGGCCCACCTTCCCGCCACTGACAACCTCCACGGCTTTGTGGCCTGCCTTAGTTCCACTAGTGCCGCTCTGGAGAAAGCCTTCCACATCGCCTGTGAGTATACCTTCTCCTCTCTCGTGATCTCTTATGTGTTCTCTCTCGATTTCTTCTCTCTAGGTTTATTTACTATTTTTTACTTCAGTATAATCTTCTATTAGCGATTTCATTTTTGACTTCGTTTTAACTACCCATTTCTAATTTCGTCTGTGATTTAGAGTTTTCGGTTTTTGATTTCGTTTTGATTGCTCAACCTTTTTGATTTCGTTTACATTTCGATTTAGAATATGTTCCTCATTTACCGTTTTACATATCATTTTGCTTCCGCCACTCGCGGCCCTCTGAGCCTTATGGATGTGATTTGATTTTGTATATGCGCTCCGGGGAGCCGCGAGGGGCGTGTGTGGGTGTGTGTGTCTGCGCGCGCGTGTGTGCGTGTGTGTGTGAGATAGAGTGAAGGAAATGTACCCACATGACCAAATTACCCTTATCGGGTATTACACAGATACGACAAAAAACACGCTACTTAATACGACTTGGTAATATAATGTAACATAACGTCAACTGGGAATAGTTTGTAAACAGACAAAACATAGAGGGGAGGTTTGTGTAAATTTGAAGCATGGAAGGGCGGTGCCTGTAATTATGCAAACTTGCAGCGGAGGTCCCGGAAATTAACTCTATATATTTGTGTGTGTGTAAATTATATATATATATATATGTATGTATAATGCAATTACAAAATTCACGCAAATGTGAATGCAAATCTTTGAAGTGTAAAGAAACACAGGGCTTACAAGTGCTTTCTGTTTAGGAGATGTCCGACAGCAAATAACAGACACACAATTAGAGGCCAGATCAAAGAAGGATCTCTCAAGAACTCTTGATAGAGCAAAAACCAGAGAGTTGCCATCAATAACAAGAGCACAGCAAACAGAACTTCTTTTCAATATATTCGCTTCAGATTGTGCTTCACGTAATTGTCTGGCAACACTCTCATAAGAATCCTAAAAGTTTCAGAATTGTCAGTAATTGTAAAAAAGGAAGCATATTGTCAAACTTAACAAAAAGTATTAACCTTTTTAAAGACTTCCTCATCTCCCTTGGTAGAGGCAATGTCGTCTAACTCACCTAGGGTAATCGTAATTTGCTTCATATCTTTCTGCAACAAGTGACAGGCAAAACTGCAAAAAGGATTAAGGTCAACAGATGTAACATCAATGGAAGAGCCAAGTATTCACATATGAAAGCCAAATGTTAATTCAAACCCGATGTTGATTGCAGTTTCCAGCTTGTCACCAGTCAGAACCCAGATTTTGATTCCAGCTTGTGCTAGTTTGTCAATACATTCAGGAACCTAGTAGTAAGGACGCAGGTATCAGCTACAATTTCTCTTTTTTTTATTTGCAGAAAATTTTTTAGTTATTATCCAAGTAGCATATGTATGCCCCAGGTATCCTTACAAGCTTTAATCCTTAGTATGATAAAAAAACATAATATTTTTTACATGCACTTCTATAGTGGGATAAAGGCTTGAGTGTTGTTGTTGTTGCTGCATTTTTTACATGCACTTTTCAGTGCTTGCAGGAGTTGAACAGCTAACCTACTATTCCCCAACCAATGCGTGCTGCGCTGATATGGCAAGTGTACAAACATAATGTTGTTGTTAATCTAATAGTCATGGTGTGAACAGGTATGAAAAATAATTAGGAGATTTAGGTCTTGAAGCTTGTTAAACAGTTGTTTGATGGATTATCTCATTCAAGGTATACCCAAAGGCATATTGAAAAAAAAAATGAAAATTGCAAAATAAATAAAAAAGAGGAAGGCCATTTTTAAAGAATGTATTTACCCCCTTTTGTAATCTGTCCTCGACGGCTGTAGCACCTAACAGAATCAAGTCTCTCTCAATTTTTTCAGCAGCTGCATCCACCATTTCATCACGATTACAACTGACAGAATTGCTGGCTTTTGAAAACTCTTCATACCATATATTGAACTCTTCTTCATTAACCATACGATAAGCAACAACCATTATACGCAAACCAGACTCTGAGTACTCATTAATGTGATCTCTGGTTGCCGGCACATATATTTGCTCATCCTTCACAAGTCTGCTAAAGATTGCACTGAAGCAAAAAAGAACATATGGCTGAAATATTAACTCAGACATGAGAGTGACAAGCGATGTACAATGAGTGATTCACATCAACACAAACCTGTCTGCCCCCTTGCAAAAGATCAATATTTGACCCTCCTCAGTCATTATGATGACAGACATTCGCTTACGAGAACTGCTAAATAACAATGTGCAGAGAATTTTATATGTTCTGAGAAGAAGGAAAAGAATTTCAGGTTTAATCTTCCAAATAAAACTGGTGCGCAAAAGAGAGGTGAAGAAAGTTTGTCACTTGTAGCACCTATCTACCATTCTACCAAGAGAAGGCTCAAATTCATGCAAGGATATGCTTTCCTGGGTTTTTTCGTAGAATTTAAAACCCAACTCTCTTGCAGCTACAACGAATGTTGCTTCATCTGGCGACTCGGCTTCATAAGAAATATCATCATATTTACTATCCACTACAGGGATGGCAGTATGGCAGACAGCCAAGACACGAAAGAACATCTGTATAAGATCATGGTGACGCTCATTAACCCAGGACCCGCTCATCAATCGATCATCTATGAAGCTGAAACCTTTCACATTCCTCCTTAAGACTCCACCATTAGCATGTGAGTTTACACTAGATGCTTCTGGTTGAAACTCAATTTCACCATCCCGTGTTCCTGTACATAAAACTTTATCCACTACAGTGTTTCCCCAACCATAATCAACACCAGCAATGGAACATTTCAAGAACTCCATTGAGTTGCATGTTAATGTACCAGTTTTATCTGACAAGATGGTATTTACCTGACCTAACTCCTCATTCAGATTTGATGTTCGAGCACGAGCAGGCTGATCAACTTCCGTGCAGTACATGTCCTGGTCCTGATTAATGAATGTGCTTTGTAGAACTTTAACAATTTCTATAGATATATAAAGCGAAATTGGGATCAAGCAGCCATATAACATTAGACCAGTCAAAAAGTGGAAAAAAGCGGACAATGATGCTCTTTCTGGATCAAATAATAAAGAAGTTTTGTCTGGTCTCAGATACCACCTACTAATCATTCCATGGTGAATATCTTCTTTTGTTTTCAACCCAAAAAATATGGAACCAGTACAAGAAATTAAAATAAGAACACCAAAGAGTATATAAATTATCTTATCCATTCTTATCTCAATCTTACTCCTCTTCGAAGGAGGATCCGTAGCATTTTGCATGACTTTCGTGTCATGTCCAGTAAAAACTACAACACCATATGCATAATGAGTATTCATGAGTTTTGAACCTCGCAAAAGAATCTGCTGAGGAGAAAGAGAATATAGTGAGCCTTCATAATACATGGTTCCAATGAAGCTATATAACTTCTCATTTGGATCTTCGCACTTAATTAAGCCTTTAAACTTTTGAAAAGAATGTGCGCCCTGGACTGCTGATGTAACTGACAAGCACTGTTTCCGTTTTAAATTTGTCTCACCATCAAGGTTCGCGGTTTCAACGTAACAACAACCATCTTCACTACTCGACGAAATCAAAAGCAGATCAGCAGGGAAATACTCATCTTTTGTCACTTTAACAATATCCCCAACTCTGAGCCTTTTCCATTCTGTGCTGGTGAAAGTGGAGCAACCATCATATACATCAACCTTCCGATTGTTAACTTCGACATCCTGAGAAAAGATTAAACATTCATTAGTATAATAATAAAAATTAATTTCAAAAAATGCTGATAGCTGAAAATGATTCTAGAAATTATAAGGAGCCTGGACTTGCAGCACCGGACAACAAAACTGTACAACAATGCTAGACAGAGGCTTAAAGGCTATGGCTCTTCTCAAAAAAGGGTAGCCCGGTGCACCAAGGCATCCCCGCGCAGCAAGGGTCTGGGTAAGGGTCCCACCACAATGGTGAAATGTAGGCAAACCTTATCATGCATTTTTGCAAGAGGCAGCTTCCAAGACTCGAACCAGTGACCTCAAGGTCACACGGAACACCTCAACTGGTGCGCCAAGGCTCCGCTTCTATGGCTTTTCTCAAAGATGTAATAAAATTTAAATGTCAAACAGATGTGATTATTTTGTCTCTTGTAAATATAGATCATTTATCACTAGTTATCAAAGGCGCAAGGCGCACCGAGGAGCAAAGGGCCCCTGGAGCAGGCGCAAGGCGCAGGCGCGCGCCTAGGCACGTGAGGCGCAAAAATTGGGGAAAGAGGAAATTGAGCAATGGGCGCCCAATTAGCTGAAATCGCGATTGGGCGCCCAATTCGTGAAATTGCCGAATTGGGCGCCCAATTCGCTGATGGCGAATTGGGCGCCCAATTCGTAAATTGCGCGATAGGGCGCCCAATGCGCAATTTCAGCGAATTGGGCGCCCAATCGCGCAATTTAGCGAATTGGGCGCCCAATTCGGCAATTTCAGCCAATTGGGCGCCCAATTCTAATTTCAGCCAATTGGGCGCCCAACTGCGCCTAGGGGTGCTCGGGTGCGTCTAACATCATGGTTTTGCCCATCAATTTTTTTTAAAAAAATACCTTGAAAGGCCCGGGCGCGCCTTTGGCGCGCCTGGGAGCCTGTAACGCGCGCCTAGGCGCGCCTGGGCATAAGCGCCTGGGGCACATCGCCCGCCTCAGCTGTGCTGAGGCGCGGCGGGCTGCGCCTGGTGCGCCCGGCGCCTCAGGCGCGCCTTGAAACTTATTTATCACTAGGTCAAAGATATTTCAATGTCTTCATTAGTGCCTAAATGGACAAGTACATATGTAGCTTCGTCAATTTATATGTAAAACTACATAGTATGCATCCTCAAGTTAAACATCATAAAGCTTAAAAACTTATGTTGATCATGTACCGAATTATTGCGTTGAGAATATAATTCCTTCGAGAGATATGAACGTATATATTATTGCCTGGACAAGAAATTTTGTATAAAGTAGACTAAAAATTTATCGGGCCCACGCAAAGATTGGAAAGGATGCATACATTTAAGAATCGGATTACAAGGGATAACGCACTATCTAAAAATATATAACTGTTGAGGGAAAAAATAGGAAAATGATTATTATTGCAAAAAAGGAGGCACCCATACTTATATGGGTTTAATAACATATTCCAACACTCCCCCTCAAGTTGGGCGAGTAATGTCTGTCATGCCCAACTTGCCTAGTATCCTGTCAAACGAGTTCAGACTCAGTCCTTTGGTAAGCACATCTACAAGCTGCTGGTTTGATGACACGAACGGGGTACTCACAATTCCCCTAAAAATATTTTCCTTGATGAAGTGTCTGTCGATCTCCACATATTTGATGTGATCATGTTGCACCGGATTGTGGGCACTGCTGATAACAGGTTTATTATCGTAGTAGATCCTGATTGGACCATCACACTCCACGCCAAGGTCCTTCATGATCGACTGGATCCACAACCCTTCACATATCCCATGTGTCATAGCACGAAATTTTGCCTCTGTGGTGGATCTGGCTACAACATGTTTTTTGCTCCTCCAGGTCGTCAAATTACCCCCAACAAGAGAACAGTACCCTGATGTTAACCTCTGGTCATCCACTGATCCTGCCCAGTCCGCATCCGTATAGACCTCTACGGTCAACGCCTCATTGGGTGAGAACAAATTTCTCTTGCCTGGAGTGGATTTTAGATACCTCAAAACTTTGTACGCAGCATCCAGGTAATGTGATCTAGGAGAATGCATGTACTGACTAAGGACCCCCACAGCATAGGATATGTCCGGACAAGTGTAGGAGAGATAGATAAGCTTCCCCACTAGTCATTGGAAGTCAGGTATGTCATCAACAACTTCTCCATCTCTTCCAAGTTTGTAATTGACCTCAATTGGGGTATCCACCGGCCTGCACCCGAGCATTCCAGTTGTCTCAAGCAAGTCCAAAACATACTTCATTTGAGATATAAAGATCCCATGCTTGGATCTATCCACCTCAATGCCTAGAAAATACTTGAGGGGACCGAGGTCCTTCACTTCAAATTCCTTAGACAATCTGGACTTTAAAAGTTCAACCTCTTTGGTATCATTGTCAGTTATTACTATAGCATCCACATAGACAATGAGAGCAGCCACCTTACCGTCACTATGTTTCACAAACAAGGTGACGCAGGGCGAATCTATAGGTGGCGGGAAATCTGCGAGCTAACCCTACATGTTATGCAAATTCGACGAATTAAATCACAAATTAGATAATAAATTAAAATATCCCACGTGGTTAATTCAAATGCAAGACAGAATAATTTATTTAGATAAAAGCAAGTTTAGGCTTTCCTCCGCGTGGAGGGCCAAAGCTAGAGCGCGCGGTGAATAAACCCTTCCTGCAGTTAGAGATTTATCAAAGAGCAAATAACATAAAAAATATAATCTCACGCAATCACTTAATATCCAAACCATGATAATGTTTACAACCAAAAGCCAATACAAAACACAATACGAATAATAGGACTGCTGCCAATAAAAGAGATCTGAACGTTGGAGGGCTTGGAGAAGGGTTCCGGTGATGGGGGAGTGAGGGCAGCAAAAGGAAAGGGCGGGATGGTTGGATCTGGGCTGGAATGCCCAGATCTGGATTGGTTTGGGGCTGAAAACAGCCAGACGGCTGTTGGACGGAGATAGAGAGGGCATGGGTGGGATGGGGTTCGGCAGAGGGAGGGCGGCGGTTCACTGGTGGGCGGATGGAGGGGTGGAGGGGGCTGGACAGGCTGCTGGACAGGCTGCTGGACAGGCTTCTGGAGGGTGGTCCGGCGGCTCTGGAAGGCTACAGCAGTGGAGAAAACAATAGGAAATGAACAGTAAATGATATAAATTAATAGTGTCGTGAACAGTGTCGTGAACAGTACGTGGACAGTGGCTAAACAGCAAACCGCGGGCTATTTTGTGGGTTGTAGGGGGGCTATGGATGAGGATTTCGAAGGAGAACGGTGGCTGGACAGCAAAGGGAAAAACAGGGAGGAGGGAGGAAAATAATAAAGGATACACACTTACCCAAGGAGTCGTCACCAAGGGGGCTCCACGGAGTCGGCACCGCGGCGGAGATCACCGGAATGAAGGAAGAAGACTCTCCAAACATTCAGCAATGAGAAATGACGGCAGCCCTAAACCATCTATTTATAAGAAATAAAAATATGGCACTCGGAATCAACGGATATGATTGGTCGTTGGTCTCGGGGCCAAAACTACATGAAATAAAACTCGAAAAGTACACAGCTATATATGAAATTGATTCGCAACGTGAATCCGGACGCATCCACGGAGTCGGATCGTCGATCCGGGCACGCCATATATGGTAAGTCTTCAAATCAGCCCCGAATGGGCCCAAAGCTCGTCCTCGTCTTTGCTCCGCATCACAAGGTGTGATCAACATTACTCTGTTTGTACCCGAAAGAGATCATAGCCCGGTGAAATCTCCCGAACCACACACGTGGAGATTTCTTCAAGCCATACAGGGTCTTCTTCAACCTGCAAACTTTCCCCGCCGACCCTTCTTGACTAACACCCGGAGGCAGGGACATGTAGACTTCCTCCTCAAGGTCACCGTGGAGAAATGTGTTCTTCACATCCAACTGAAGGAGACTCCACCCTTTACACACAGCACATGAAAGCAAGATCCTGATGGAGTTCATTTTTGCAACTGGAGCAAATATCTCCTGATAATCGATGTCCGTTGTATGCGTATATCCTCTCGCCACCAACCTTGTTTTGTATTGTTCCACAAGTCCTTGAGAGTTCTGCTTTATAGAAAAAACCCACTTGCATGAGTTGCATCCCACAATTGTTTTTCCCTTGGGGAGTTGGACCAGCTCCCAAGTATTATTTTGTCAAGGGATCTCATCTCCTACAACATGGATGTTTTCCACTCACTATGCTCAAGAGCTTTCTGCCAAGACTGAGGAATAGAAATGGAGGCCAAGGAGGTGGCAAATGCTCTATGTGTAGAAGACAGGGAGTCATAAGTCACAAAGTGAGAAAGAGAATGCAGAGTAGAAGCATAACTACCTTTGTCAATACCTGACGATGGATCAGATGATGACACAGGTTGAATAGCAAGAGACCGAGTGTTCGTGCACCTTTTACGTCACGTGTAGACCTGCAAAAGAGGAGGAATCACCGGAGTAGTAAGATGGGGAGGTGGCAGTGGTGGCACTGGAGTAGTAGGAACGCGAGGTGGCACCACAAGAGATGGAGGAATAGGCAGAGGAGGAGGAATAGGTAGAGGAACAGAAGGAGGGGAACTCACTTCCGTAGTTGTAGTCTCCCTCTAAAGAGAGGTCCCATAATAAGCGTCGGATTCTCGGAAAGTGACATCCATAATAACAAATACCCGCTTGGTAATAGGGTGGAAGCACTTATAGCCTTTAAGAGTAGGAGAGTAGCCAATAAACACACACTTCGGGGTGCGGGGATCAAGTTTAGTCTTAGGATGGGTGTGGACAAAACATACACAGCCAAAGACATAAGGAGAGAGAGGTAGGACGGCCCCTAGAGTAGTGAGAGGGGTCTGAAACCCAAGGACCCGCGTAGAAAGACGATTGATGAGGTAGGACGCGATGAGAACAACATCACCAAAGTAATACTTTGGGAGATGCATCCGAAGGAGGAGGCATCTAACCACCTCAAAGAGGTGCCGATTCTTGCGCTCAGCCACCCCATTCTGAAAAGGAGTGTAAACACAGGAGGTTTGGTGAATGATACCCGGGTCACTCAGATATTTTTCAAGGCGAGCGTCAATATATTCACCACCATTGTCACTACGCAGGATTTTAACTGTAGCACCATATTGAGTAGTGAACATCTTGTGAAAGCACTGAAAAATAGAGAACACCTCACTTTTATGCTTCAGTAAGTAAACCCAGGTACAACAAAAATAACAATCAATAAAAGAAACAAACCAAGAACAATCAGAAATAAAAGCGGTAGGGCTAGGACTCCAAACATCAGTATGAATAACTGCAAACGGAACTGAGTTACGGGGAGACATAAGAGGAAGAGTACTACGATGATGTTCAGACAGTTGACACGCATCACAATGAAAAATATTAAACAAATTAGAAGACAAAGTAGGAAGCAACAACTTCATAATAGCAACAGGAGGATGTCTGAGCCGACAATGCTAGGAATCCAACTCAGAGGGACGAGCAACAAGAAGAGCTTTGGGAAGGAGTGATGCTGGATGAAGCGGTGGCAGAGGGGTCGAACACATAGAGTCTATTGCACAGTCTACCAGAGCCAATCCACCGTCCCCGTCTTCAGGTCCTGAAAACACAAGAGGTGCGAAAAAAGTCACTGAGCAATTCATAGAGTTAGTCAGATGACTAATAGAGAGGAGATTATGGGTGAAGGCAGGAACATGAAGAACAGAGGAGAGGGTAAGAGAAGAGCATGGAATGGATCCTTTCCCAGTAATGGGAGATAGTGATTCATCGACAATGTTCACTTTGTCCCTGCCAGACAGAGGTGTGTATGACACAAAACCTGTGGCCGAGCCGGTCATGTGGTTTGTATCCCCGGAATCAATTATCTATTGAGAGTATAGGTGGGATTAAGCCGAGTGAGCACCTGCAGGTCCCTGATGAGCATAGGAAAAGGAGGCAGAATCGGACGGCTCCGCATAATCCGGCAGAATGCCAGAATTTCTTCAACTGAGAGGGACAGGGGGCGCATTGAAATCCAGAGAATGAGAAGTAGTAGATTCCTCCCTAGCATCAGACAAGTGGGCTGATCAGGGCGGAGGAGGCCTGTACCTGCACTTGTCGCGCATGCCTTCGCGCTTAGAGATATTATGTTCGTCGCGCATGTTATTAGCCATGTTATTTTGTAATGCCTCCACGTTTTGGTTTGGCCGTTGGTGTGACCACGAGAAATGACAGGGAAGGATTAGCCGCCTCTAATTTATTTTAAAATTTATAAGAAATCTTCCACTTGGACGAAAACCATGAAGCAACCCCTCCCTCTATTTTAATCGGTGTCTCTTCGGTTCTCTCCAGCGCAGCCAACCCTATGGCGGGCCTTCCCGCAATAATCACGGTGCTTTCCCCTCCCTCCAAGCGACCACTACCTTCCAGGTGTTCTTCCCGACGAAAACCTCCAGCATTTCCGCGCCCTCCCTTCCCCTCTTCGCAATCCGCAATCTAGTGTCACGGGCCCTTCCCCTGCCATCATTTGAGGCCGTCACTTCACTTCTCCAACCGTTCCTTAGACCCAGGCTCTCCACCACCAGTCTCCGGCAGATAGAGAGACAAGCCTCCAGTCTTCTTCCTCACCTGAAAATCTGAAGTTGTGGTTACCTCGATCTCAGTGGCCTTGCTTTGCCTAGCCCCCCTCCTGCAGTTTATATTTTGTGCTGTTTAAAATAGAAATTATTATGAGCTTGCCCCTACTAATCATATCTCTTAATTTCCGAATTTCCATATTCGTCACCCTCTTGCATACTATGCGGGAAATTGTGATTTGTGACATTATCATGGTGTGGTAGCTTTGCGTTCGTGTGCGAAGGGTCGTTTATTCGTTAGAAATATCCCGCGAGTGTTGGTCGCTTTAATTTTAAAAGGTCAATTATAATTTTTAAAAAAACTTCAGGTTGTACACCTCGTGCAGAGAAGGCCACCACGAGAGAAAGGGCCGCCTAGAGAAAACCATGAGCGGCCAAGGGGCCTTCCCGCATCACAAGCTGATCTTTCTCCGCATGCTGATAGAACGGATGAGATAGAGAGACAGGGCAAATCCCGAAAGTCTGGAAGAAGAGTAGGCGGCGGTCGAGCAAGGTTGTACATAGAGGAACTCTGAATGCTGATCGGATGCCATAGAGGAACTCAAAGAAGCAATGCGTTCTTCCCTTGCTCGGACAAGCACTTCATCTTCAGGAGACACTGGGGTCAGATAATCAAAATGATCATATTCCTGATATAGTTGGGTGAACTCCGAGTAGTAGGCCGAGGGGGGACGATCACCCTGCCGCAGGAGGAAAAACTGGCGACGAAGTTGGTAGATCTGAGTTGCATTGCCGCGACCAGAATAGGTAGTCTTTGCATGCTTCCAAATATCTGTTGCAGTATCTAAGAACAAATAGTTTCAAGAGATGGACTCCATCATAGAGTTAAGCAGTCAAGACATCACCAGGGAGTTGTCAGACTCCCACTGAGGCCACTCAGGAGAGCCAGACGCAGGAGCCTTCATCGTGCCACTAGCGGCTCTTGAGGGCAAGAATGATGGAGCGAGCCCACGGGAGGTAGTTGGAACCATCCAATTTCATGGTGGTGATCTGGGGAGTGTCATGGTCTGAGGGGACTCGACAAGGGCCAACAGAAGCCGAAATAGGAGAGGCCACTCCACCAGAAGACATGGTGGTAAAGGAGGCATTTCCAGCCAGAAAGAAACCCTAAATAGAAATTGAGGACGCACCAAATAATCACAATGGGTGTTGACGAAGAACAACTCTCATAGAAAGAGAGAAAGAGATGAAGGGACCGCCAACACCGTGGGGATCAAGACTCCATGGAGCCGGCGCCCCTAGAGCACGAGAGAGACGAAAGGAGAGGCGGAAGAAGAAGCAGAAGAACGAACGGAGCCGACGAAGACCCGACGGGAAAAAAAACCGAAGAAGACTCGACGGGCGAAGCCGACGAAGAAAAAGAAAAGCGGTGGGGTGGACGGAACCGAGAGAAGAAACGACGGTGGAATTAGGAGCCGGGAGTGGAACCAAGCGCGAGACGGAGCGGGCAGCATCTAGGGCATTGACTCTGATACCCTGTTGAGGGAAAAAGAGGAAAATGATTATTATTGCAAAACAGGAAGCACCCATATATTTACATGGGTTTACATAACGTATTCCAACAATACCCATTAGGACACCATGTAACTACTTCAAGGCTTCCCAAAGGATCAAGCCTTTGGTGGTTGATTAACCATATTGATTAAGATTATGAATAAGAACTCTCAATTAAAGATTTCCTTAGGGATGTCATGAGGTGATAGCATGGCTATTTGAAATTACAACTCTTACATTCAGAGGAGAAGAGGAATTGTGACAAACCTCCTCAAGGCCTATGATTCCTTTGTCTATGATCTACTATATATACCATGATTTTCTCCACTCTGATGTGCATATATGTCACTACCTATGTAGTCGGAAACGTATTTTTCCCAGTCCTTGACTGATACGACCATGCACCATGGTCAACCTTCATGGTTATTACTTATTGCATCATCTATTTTCCCCCTTGAGGGGCATTTTTGTAATTTATTTGCTAGCGAGTTCGCTGCTATATAAGGGAGAGTAGTCAGTCTTAGAAGGGTGTCAAGTAGTCTTGTAACTCTCTCGTAGAGGGATCCTGATGGGGAACAAGCCCTCAAGCTATTGGCATGAGCATACCTCATGAGTTTATATTCCTATTGTGTCACCCACTACTTTCAGACGTCTGCCGTCATCATCGCACCATCAAGTTGTGCATCGGCTCTTCATACAAGATTTATGACAAACATTTGTTTGCCCCCCGAATTGCAAGATTTGTGTTCTCGTTGTTCCAATTGCATCCCCCATCCAGAACGGCTCTCCCTCTACACCCTAGCTCACGATCTATAATCCTCGTCTCAGCTGCTCGATCCAGATTATGCTCCTCAACATCGGTCGGCAACACATCGCTCATCCGTCTCCTGCTCCTTCCATCATCGGCAACCCGCGCTTCTTATGCAGCTTTGCAACCCAAGCCAGCCATGATCATTGACAGCTTCGACGCCCATGCACAATTTTGCCCGATCGGGTTGATCAACATTACAATCAGGATTGACACACTCCAGTCCTCACTTAAAATGTCATCTTAACTCCTCTGACCCTCTTCCTGCATGCCCATCACTCACTCCATGGTCGTTCTCGAAAACGACCTCGCTCTCACGGTCTCCACCCTTTTCAGTCGCATGGATCGTGTCGAGACTTGTCTGACCTACAACTAGCCGTGCGCAAAATTTCGTACTTTCCTTAAAGGTCTACCCAACCCCCCGCCGCCATCCGCAAACTTAGAATCGCTCATGCCTCACTCTAGCGGCTGAGCATATTATTCGAAACTCGAAAGTTGCTCGAAAATCGCTCGAATATTGAGCCAAATCGTAATCGGTTAAAATTGATTTGACTTAATTTGAGTCGATTCAATTTGACTCGAATCTGATTTTGAGTCAGCCCTGAATTGCTCAAAATATGATTCGAATCAGCTCGAATTGATTAAAAATATTATGTATTTATTAATATATTCTTATTTGAAAATAAAAAACACAAACTTAAACCTAAATAAAAAGAGTGAAAGCTTAAAATGTTTTTCATTTGCTAAATTTAGATGTTACCTAATTTAATTTTGAGTCATCTTGGAATAAAGAGAAAAATTGCTCAATTTCAAGCCGACTCGATTCGATTTCGAGCCGACTTGGAATCGAGCCATTTCGAGTTGAGCCGACTTGACTCGAAATCGATTTTGATTTCGAGCCGAGCCCAAATCGCTCAAACTCGACTCGATATCATCCCTAACTGATGGTCGTTCCTCACCTAATTGTTGAGCCCCGCCCCACACACTATCATCGCCTTGGCATTCATGTCATCAACGAGGCCAACCCGCCTTGGGTGGATTGCTTGTGTCGAGCAATTTTTTGAACTTCAAGGAAGCCCCGAACTGCAGAATGTTCTCATGTCCACAATATACATGGAAGGATCGGCTCTTCATTGGCTTCACTAGACTCGTCAAACTAATATGACTTTAACATGGGTGACATTCAAGAAAGAGCTTATTTTTCCCTGTGATAGCTGTAATGCCAGCAATTTACGATGGTTGGGCACGGTTCGCCAAGCAGAGTCTGTCTCGCCTACGTTGACATCTTCATCAAGGTCCCCTCACATGTGATAGGTCCCTCAATAGACCACTACTTGGGTTACTTCTTTACTGGGCTCCAACCCCACATCAAGGTACTTCAAAGCATCCTTAATCCAAACACTCTTTCCACGCTATGAAGCAATCCAAATTTGTTGAAGAAGAGCACTATGCTCTCTCAGACACTACCCCTCCATGCAACCAACACCCTAAACCGCTACTCTGGTACTCCCAGCACCTTATTTCGCTTCATCCTCACACTCCCTAGCAGGGCATTTCACAATCTCCTTTACCTTCTCCCCAACCCCCTCCACACCATTTGTTTACACCAAGAGTGCCTAAATATCTGCATATATGGCATGTTTCCGCTTCAAGCAGTCTTACTATCTCACACATAAATTTCTAAACAAATAATTGTGTTTGCTACTTGGCGCCAAAGACATCATCACACTTTTCGATTTGGGGGCTCTTGAACTCGAGGATAACCCCGCCAGGACTCACTCTTGAGGACAAGGTTGATTTTGAAGAGCGGTGTATTAATGCAAGTACGCATTGCGGTCAATATTCATGAATATTGCATCATGTATTTTTCCCTCTCGAGGAGCATTTTAGTAATTTAGTCTCTGACGAGTTCTCCCCTATATAAGAAAAAATAGGGGGTCTTAAAAAGGTGTCAAGTAGATTTGTAACTCTCTTAGAGAGGGATCCTTAGGAAGAACCTGCCCCCAACTGATTGACATAAGCATGCATCACGAGCTTGTATTTTGATTTCAATTAATAAACAAGTTACTTTCTCTAATTCTTATCATTGGCCTACATCAGCTCTGTCAAGAAGCATTGTTTCCCTCGTACTAGATGATGACATTAATGAGGGTGAAAATATGGACAATAAATTTTGTGGCAAAACTTAACCTATGGAGGGATTTCTTAGAGATCAAATGGACCATGTGCCTCAGAGGCTTCAATAAATGGGCCATCAAAGATTGTTTGATATTTTAAAGCATGAACAATATGTGGCTCAAGAGTTATTCAAATATGAACACACAATTCAGAGGCTAACAGCTTTTATTGGCTCAAAGGCTATAAATATGGCCAACCTGGTTGTGTTGATATGACAAGCTCCTTTTTGAACCTTGCATTCTTGGGTTTTGTCTCTTTAATACTTTTTAAATGTTTATCCATTTGTACTTTTTATTATTTTGAATAATATACCTTGAGCATTTTCACGATTGAGACAGCTCAATTGGGATATTTAGATTTCGTTCAATTAGGGTTTGGCAGGGAGTCCTAGAGTTGCATTCATTGTTTAACCTTCTCTAGTGTTGCATCTTTTGTAACGGCCCCACTTTCTAGGCTACCATTACGATTTTCATAATCTCATTTCACAGAGGCGCCAAGTAATTGAACATTCAGCAGTTAATTCAGCAGTTATCATAACATAGTATATAAGAAATATGCAGAAAAGTAAAACATGCTTGTTATTTATGAACAGGTCCAGTCCAACATTACGTCATATAGTGTCAAAAAGTCAGCAAATAACCCAACATATATGTATACAAAAGTAGAGTTTATCTCAAAACTGTGCCGCATGAAAAAATGAGTTACATCGAAAAATAAGTACATGAACACAGATCAAAACTAACTAACTATACTACATGACTAACACACTACAGACTACTGAAAGAAGAATTGGAACTCATCGTGAGGGCAATTTGGATCACGGCAGGCAGCCTTGTGGGAATCCAGAACTCTGAAGACTGCGGTGACGACCTCAACCCATATCTTGTACATCTTTTCGCGGCGCTTAGGGGGTTGGCTAGAGCTGACGGGAGTGGTCTCCTCCTTGATCCGTTTAGTTACATTTTCTATTAGTTAAAAAGACTAAATGAATTCTTATTGTTCCCTTGTTTCCTATGATGCCTTAGTCATATCTTTCAGATTTGTTATTTTGTACTTTCTTGTTATTACGTCGACTCTCGTTCACTTTCCTTTTATTAATCCTTTTGATTATTTTTCTAACATTCCTGATAACTTTTCCCTTTTGGTCCGTTCATTTCGCAGGAATTGAGCTGCATGAATTGGAATTGAATTCAATTCCAATTCTGTTGTTCGGCTGAATGCAGGAATTCTGTCACAGGAATTGGAATTAGCAATTCCGATGTTCGGCTGTATCCTGGAATTCAAAGTACAGAATTCAAATTTGTAATTTTTATTATAAACTGAATTGAAATAGCTAATTAAAAATCATATTTCAACAGAATAAAAATTAAGAGTCCACGCACCAAACATTAAAAAAAGTTCAAAATAGTCTACAGCATTATAATAGTCCGCACATGAAACCAAAAGTCCTTAAACATAATCTAATCAATCGCGTAGATGTAAGCGGAGCCAGGTCCTCCTAATTGGCATCGATAAAGCCATGAACACGTCGGCCTTCTTGTCGTCATCACTCAGCATATCGATAGCCTGTATGACCTCAGTCTCGGTCAAATCCGTAATAGCTGCAATGGCGGCATATATCATGTCTGCCTTTGAGATCGGCGACGGTGGCGGTGGCGGCTGAGAAGTCACGCTGTTGTCATGCTCCATGTTCCTCGCTATCGCAGAAACAGCATCAACAATAATATCTACCGCGGATGTTTTCTCCTTCCTCTTCTTGCTCTTTGGCTCAACCTCCTCCATGCTGTTTTCGTCCACTAAGTCTTCAATGTGGATCTCGTTCATTTGCTCAGTCGCAGTAGCAGCATTAGCTCCAATGGCCCGATCAACCCCACAAATCATAGCTAAGTCGCCTTATTGACGATCACCTTGCTCCGATAATGTCTCACTGTCGGATGCGCCTACAAGTTTAGTTTAAATTAGAATCAAAATTTAATATAATTTCTACACAGTTAAATATTTGCTCAATTAAAATATTACTTGTACGTAGTTAGCCCAGACTTCCTCGCTGTCAACCTTCACCACATTACGCTCCCAATCCCATCCGAAACCACTGGTATCCAGCATAGTCGATATTTCCTGGAAGTATTTGTTCCATGCTTTAATCCTAGCCATTATCTTCTCCTTACTAATATCAACGTGGCAATCATCCTTCAATGCCTGTATTGCCGCCATGTACGCGACACTTTTCCAGCCGCTAGCCGCCTTATTTCCCAGATTTTGCTGCTCAAGGAGAGCAGTCGATAACGCACAATCCATCTGCGGCGTCCATGGAACATAGGACCGTTCGCTTGGCTTGACCCCCTTTCCTTTTTTATCATTTATTTCTGCATAAATAAATCAGACACACAAAAATAGATTAAATAGAAGTTAACAAAATATACACAGACACACACATAACATACCCACAATTTTGCACATAAATGGATTAAAAAGAAGTTAACAAAATATACAGGTAACACATACACATAGCATACCCATATTTTTGAACATAAATGGATTAAAAAGAAGTTAACAAAATGTACACAGACACACACACATAACAAACCCACTTTTTTGCATAAAATAAGTCAGAAATTAACACAATAAACACATTTTAATTGCCCCGATGATGGAGTTATTGCCTTGTGCAGCCCACTCTTTCAGGTGATATCTGGTTGACCTATATGGAGCTAGATAGCCAGGGCCATTGGTGTATCCCGCATCCACCAGATAGTACTTTCCAAGTGGCACCTCAAAACGATCTGCTCTTTCGAGTGCATT
This sequence comes from Platanthera zijinensis, assembly GCA_039513925.1. Classification (NCBI taxonomy): domain Eukaryota; kingdom Viridiplantae; phylum Streptophyta; class Magnoliopsida; order Asparagales; family Orchidaceae; genus Platanthera; species Platanthera zijinensis. The sequence continues at coordinate 16,805,411 of CM077092.1, forward strand.
GTGCAAAACTCTGGAGTCCGATGAGGACCCCTCCCATCCAGGTAACACATACAAAAACCTCATATTTGAATCACATGCGGCCATTACATTCGTTGTAATGGCCTGTTTCCTATTCCGATACCTACCCTGATCTTTAGTAGGCACTGTAACTTCAATATGAGTGTCGTCAATCATACCAATGCAATCATATATGGACATATGGACAATTTAGATATTTTAAAATATATTTTAAAATAAAACTTAGGATTGTAAAAAAAATAACTTACAGGAAAATGACGCCATCTTTGTACTGTTGACGCATCAGGGAGTTTTATAAAGTCAGGACCTAATTTCAGAATTGCTCGCAGCACCGTGTTGAAATGACGGCTAATTGTATCTGTTAATCGTAAATACGTCCCGCCCACAACCCAAAATTTTTTGTTGTGCCCCAAAACATGTAAAAAAATGTTGACTGCCTCTCTAACTCCTACATTTTTTGTGTCTCTTAACAAACCACGCTGGGTTAGTATGTTACACAAAACTTCGAACGAGCTTCTATTCATCCGAAGCTGGTTAAAACAATTTATATCTGTTCCGCCATACAAACGCCTAAACAAACTTTCCCTTACAACATTTTTTGCATCAGCCTCCACGATATTTCGGCTCTATTTGTTTGGGCGTTTCGCTGCTTCGTTTTGGGCAAACGCCGCCGGAAGGAGGGTAAACAAATGAACCTCCGGCGGCGTTTGCTCCGTTTCCACCCGTCTGCCTTGAGAAACTCCCCAAAAAGCTCTGTTTGGAGCAGCCACCTTTCCCCTCCGGTTCGAACACTCCGTTTCCACCCTCCGGATAGACCTGCCACCTCCGAACCAAATGGAGCCTTCTTCTAACCTCACATTTTATCATCACTATGACGGAAGCAGCAAGAGCAGCAGCTACTGCTGCTCTCCTACGCATACGACGTTTCACTGTTTCATCCATCTAAACATAAAAAAACACACATTATATATCCAACCACAAAAGCACACACACACATTTTCTGTGTAACTGAACACCTAGAAAAGAATTATTAATCACCAAAACCAATTCCTAATTCCTAATTCCATTTCCCGTCTACTCTAGATAAAACTAGAAAAATAAAAAGTTAGAGCAATAAAAGATCTTTTTTATCACTCTGGATGAAAGTATAGATAATGTTTATATCCATGTTAGAACTAGCACATTTTTCACAATACCAAACTAATCATAAATAACAAGATCATGAGAAATTTTCCATGAAGTGGAATCCTCTAACTGTTAAACCTAGCTAAATGCATTTATGTCAAGTTTCCTTGAAATGCCTGTATATCAAGTTTCCTTGAAGCTAGCCAAATCCCCCATATATCAAGTTTCCTTGAAGCCTCGACCATTTTTACCATAAAACAGAAAACACCTTTCCTGTTCCGAAACTAATTAAAGCGCGCAAGAGGTAAGAATTGCACCTCTATTTTGCACCTCCATTTTGTATTCCCAGTCCATAAAAAATGTACAGGTAAGAAGGCAGCAAAAAATACTATCCAACCAGCTGTAAGGATTGCAAGTCTGCAGTAAGAAACAAAATGTGGATATAATGGAAAACAAAAAGGAAACTGGATTCCATCATCATCATTGCACCAGTACAATGAATATTATAACTTAATAAAAATTATTTCTCAAGTCCCAAAAATTTAAAATTAGCTATTTCTGTAAGTACTTCTAAACAAAACCAAACAAATGCTAGCAGCAGCCAAGATAAATATCAAGTTTAATTGCAGGCATGAACATTAGGAACACTTAGAAATAGATGAAACAACAAAAAAGTAACACACCCAAATTAACACACCCATCATAAATTAACACACCCAAATTAACACACCCATCAGAAATTAACACACCCAGCCGGCGACGGGAGCAGGAGCGGCGGCGGGATCTGGAGCCGGAGCATGAACAGCGACGGGATCGGGAGCAGGAATCGCGGCGACGGGAGAAGGAAGAGGAGCGACAGAAGCGGAATCGCGAAATTTGACCTAGCGAGGTCGGAAATGAATGTCGCGGGTTCACCTTATACCCAATTCCGACCGAATTAGGATTCATTTCTGATTCTCATGATTTTTTTGGCATACCGAACGACTATAATTGGAATTGGTAAATGAATACCAATTCCAACGGCCCAATTCCCGCAAAACGAACGGACCATTTGATTATTTCCTTTCATTTTTTTCATATCAAATTTCATAGCTATGTATTTTCATTTCATTTTCGGGCAATGTTAAGGATGCATTATCATTTCTTTACATTTATATAGCGCGCTTGTGTGTCTTTTCCCATTCACACACATTTTTTACGTGTCTTTTCTTATTCACACGTTTACTTTTATTTCATTATATGTTGGGATGACATTCAGCCCACCTCCACTAGTTGGGTTCAACTTTAACATAGCTCATTTTATAATTTTAATCAACTTTACTTTTCCCTTAGTATTCCTTACTATTTCTTTTGCATTCTTTAAGACATAAGACTATTTTGGTTACAGACAATAAGAATAATAACATAAAGGAATAATTCGTAAGTAGGGAATAAGAACTCACAGTAGCCTTCCCCTTTTCTTGCTCTTTCTTTATCTCTTCCACCATCATTACTATGTCTCCCACTACCTTGGGATGTTATGACCTAGATTGTAATTATTTTACGAACATAAGTTGAAGTTTCTATCAAGGTCAAACACATCAAAATTCTCTTTGATGGGTTCCACTCTATGAAGCACCGACACTCTAAAATGGCCAGAGTGTCGATGTCTGACACTCCGACACGCGTCCGACACGCTCGGACACGCGTGTTGGAAGTGCCGGACACGCACTTGTTCGGGACTTGCGTGTCCAGATAATTTGGACACGTGAGTCCCGTGATCGGGTTGATTATTTTATCCCCTACGTCTCCGACTCTCGGCATTCCATATTTATCCTGTATCTCCTGTTCCAATCTTCTTCCGATTAGGGCATCTGCGATTGCTCGACGCTCGGCTCTTCCTCCCTCAATCTGCTTCAGGTCTGGGGCTTCCTATTCCTCCCTTCCTCTTCCTCGTCGATCCGCGCCTCTGCGGCCACCATCGATCAGCGACTGCGGCTCAGCATCCATCCTATTTCTCGGCATCGATTAGCGACTGCGGCTCGGCTCTTCTTCAGGTATATCCTACTTTCTGGATATATTCTCAGCATCAATCAGCGACTGCGGCTCGGCATCCATCCTATTTCTCGGCATCGATCAGCGACTGCGGCTCGGCTCTTCTTCAGGTATATCCTACTTTTTGGATATATTCTCGGCATCGATCAACGACTGCGGCTTCAGGTCTACGACAAGCTCTTCTTCGGGTATATTCCCACATCCTACTCTATTTCTTAGCATTGAAGAATGCATTGAAGAATATAGTAGTGTTATTTCCTTGCTCTTTGTTCTAGCCTAATATTAACAGCCTTCAAAATCAAGTTGTTCTGGCCTTCAAATTATTGATAAATATACTCCGACACTCAAAATCAAGTTGTTCTGGCCTTACTTGCTCTTTGTTAAATATACTTGATCAGTTTCCTTACTTGCTCTTTGTTCTGGCCTTCAAATTATTTTTTCATTGGAATCATGCTTATCCTAATCAAAACCCTTAAATAACTTGATTTTGCGTATCTTCACGTATGTTGTTTTCCTTAGATTTTTTTTCTATTTATAATATACTTACTGTGAGCACTAGACATTGTGATAATATTGCATTGAAGAATATAGTAGTGTTATTTCCTATTAGATTTCTTATAATGTGGATACTGTCTTCCTTGATGCATATTATTATTTCAATTAAGCCTATATTTGTTGCTTTTATTTTATTTTTGAAAGAATGTCTTCAAGCAAGGATAGTAATAGTGGTTTACAAGAGCCTATATCTATTGATGATGATCCAAATAAACCATTAGGGAGGTTTGTCACTAAGCTAACTACTCATGGTGAGCCGGGAGGCAATTTATTTTGGAAGTGTAATTTTTGTGAAAAAGGTTTTACAAGTTCATATACAAGAGTGAGAACACATTTGTTAATGCTTAGTGGAAAAGGTATTGCAAAATGTGTCAAAGTGCAAAAGAGTGATCTCTTCGAGATGGAAAATTTAGAAAGAGAGTTGAATGCTAGAATTGCAAGTCTTGCTCCTAAAAAAGTTCCTTTGCCCCCTTCTAGCATTTCAAGTACTGAAGGTGAGTCCTCTAGTGGGGTTGATTATTTCACTAAAAAAAGAAAAGTTGAAAGTGGTGGAAAAGAAGCTCTTGAAAACGCATTTAACTGTGGTCAACGAGAGCAGTTAGACTATGAGATTGCGAGAATATTTTATTCAGCAGGTTTGTCGTTTAATCTAGCAAGGAATCCATACTTTATATCCGCTTTTACTCATACTGCAAATCATAATATTGCGGGTTATTTACCACCAAAATACAATTTTCTTAGGACAACCTTGTTGCAAAAGGAGAAATTAAATATTGATAGATTGTGTGCACCTATCAGAAATATGTGGAAGGAGAATGGTGTTAGCCTAGTGAGTGATGGATGGAGTGACTCCCAACGGCGATCACTTATTTCTTTCATTGCAGTTAGTGTTGGGGAAGCAATGTTTTTGAAGGCTGTTGATTGCTCGGGTGAAATAAAGGATATGCATTTTATTTTTAACCTATTCAAAGAGGTTATAAACGAAATTGGACATGGAAAAATTGTCCAAATTATAACTGATAATGCTGCTAATTGCAAGGCTGCGGGACAACTAATCAAACAAGAATTTGAGTCCATTATTTGGACTCCTTGTGTGGTGCATACTCTGAATCTTGCATTGAAGAATATATGTGATCCAAAGAATTCGGAAGTCAATCAAGATGTTTATTTGGAATGCAGTTGGATACCAGAAATTGTTTTAGATGTTTTGTAGGTAAAGAATTTTAGCATGAATCATTCCATAAGATTAGCAATTTACAATGAGTATGTTAATTTGAAATTGTTTTTGATGTTTTTCAGGTAAAGAATTTTATCATGAATCATTCCATGAGATTAGCAATTTACAATGAGTTTGTTAACTTGAAATTGCTATCCATTGTTGATACAAGATTTGCTTCAATGATTGTGATGCTAAAAAGATTTAAGCTCATTAAAAATGGTCTCCAAAACATGGTGATTTGTGAGAAATGGAATATTTATCGAGATGATAATCAAGGAAGAGCAAGGTTTGTGAAGGAAAAAGTATTAAATGATTCATGGTGGGACTCTATTGATTACATCCTATCCTTCACGGCTCCAATTTATGATATGCTGAGGTTTTGTGATACAGATAAGTAGAGGTGGGCATAAAAACCGGGCCTGCCTGGAAAAAGCCTGAAAGGCCCAGGCCCGGGCAGGCCCGATCCAGGCCCAGGCCCGGGCAGGCCCAATCCAGGCCCAGGCCGGGCTTTGAAGGCCTAACCATGACCACTTTTTAGCCTGTAGCCCGGCCTGGTGCCCAGCCCGGGCTAAGCCCGGGCAAAACCCGGGCTTTAGCCTGGCCTGGGACTAGGCCGGGCAAAGCCTGGGCCAGGCTTGAAAAAGCCCGGCAACCCTAGCCCAATGCAGTTATTTAAATAATAATCATGATCGGCACATGCAACTAGTCATTTGGCATTCAAAGCTTGGGGGAACAAGTGGGCCCTATGTGACAGGATCAAATTTAAAATAATTGTAGCCCAAGTTTCAAGTGTGAGGCCCGGGGAGACTAAAATTTAAAATAATTTTATATCCCTCAAGTGCAAGAGCCTTAACGGCTCTTTCCGTTAAGGGCTCGGATTTCCTGGCAAACTGCCAGGAAAAACGGCAGCCAATAGGCTGCCTAGGCTGCGGTTTATTAATTTTTTTTAAAAAAAAATTTAGTAATTTTAAATTATATATATATAATCCCTTCCCTTACCTCTAACTCCCCCCCCCATCCGAAATTTCAAAGACCAAAACTCTCTCTCTCTCATACTCTCTCTCTCATACTCTCTCTCTCTCTCTCTTACTTCCCTAATTTTTCTTCCTCTTTGATGGCATCTTCCTCTTCGATGACGTCTTCCTCTTAGATGTCAGTGTCCTCGACATCCGTCGCGCATGAAATTGTGGAGCACAAGCACACGGCTCCAGTATGGGAGCACTTTGAAAAAGTGTGTGTGGGCACAGAATTTAAGGCGAAGTGCAAACACTGCTCCAAACTTCTGACCGTTAGCGGGAATTCGACGCTCGCGCGACATATCAAATCGTGTCTGGCTAAACAAACCCCGGAAACAAGTCAAACACAAATTGCGGCAGACGGGCAAATTTGGACGTACAATCAAATGCATCAACGAGAGCTGCAAATGGAGAACGTCATCAAAAGTGGATTACCGTTCGGACACTACGACAATGAGAATGAGACATACTACATACATGCAGGACTTCAACCAAAATATCAGCAGATAAGTAGATCTACACTTAAGTGCGATGCATATAAAGCTTATTTATAATCAAAACAATATTTAATTAATTATTTTGAAACTTTCGACGGTAGAATTAGTCTAACGAGTGATGTCTGGACTAGCAATATTAAAGCAGAATTATCGTATATGTGTATTACGTGTCATTGAATCGATTCCGATTCGTGGGAGCTAAATAAACGTATTATATGTTTTGAATATCCACATACAGGTCAAGCTATTTATCACGTAATTACTAAATGTATTCGTGAATTTAAAATTAAAGATAAAATTATTAGTATTTTTTTCGATAATACTACTAATAATACGGTAGCAATCGAGTATTTAAAACGAGATTTGAAACTGTTAGAAAAGCCCATGTAAATGGCCCATTAGTGAGCCCTTGTTCTATTTTATCTCTTTCTTCTCCTTTTAGTCTCACACCATTGTATAGGATTTATTCTCTCCTTTTCTCTCCTATATATTTATATTCTCTCCTTGTATTTTGACACACAAGCAATACATACAAGTTTTGAGCTCACTCAACATGGTATCAGAGCCAGGTTTACACTCGTCGCCTTCCTTCTCGTTCCGCTACCCCGCTGCAGTCGGCCTCATCCTAGGCTACCCCGCGCCCTATTCATCAGGTATCTCCCTCCACCGCCCATCCTTTGGCAAATTATATCTCCCTATATTGTCTCTCTCCCCAACTGCACACCTTTGCCACTTCTATTTCCTCCATTTCGGTTCCTAACACTGTGCAGGAGGCGCTCCAACATTCTGGCTAGGAAATGACTGCTCTCTGGGCCAACCAGACCTAGACTCTCGCACCACTTCCCCCGGGTCTGAAACCGGTTTGGTGTAAGTGGGTCTTCATCGTCAAACATGTCGCTGATGGGACGATTGACCGTTTGAAAGCTCGGTTGGTCGCCCGGGGCTTCACCCAACAACAAGGGATGGACTATGAGGAAACTTTCTCTCTGATAGCCAAACTCAACATCGTTCGGGTTCTTATCTCGGTGGTTGTCCATCGCCGGTGGCCCTTACTGCAACTGGACATTAAGAATGTCTTTTTGAATGGCGACTTGCTGGAAGCTGTCTATATGCAGCAACCTCCCGGGTTTGAGACCACGAGGGAGTCTCAGGTTTGTCGCTTTAAGAAAGCTCTGTATGGCCTCAAACAATCACCACGGGCATGGTTCGACAGGTTCAGTAAGGCTCTTCGGGAGGTTGGTTTTTCTCGCAGCACGGCAGACTTCTCGATGTTCACTCGTCACCGAACAACAGGGACAGTACTTCTGTTAGTTTATGTTGACGACATCATCATTACGGGAGATGATGCAAAGGGAATACAGGAGGTCAAACAACATCTCGGTACAGTTTTCAAACAAAGGATCTGGGACCCCTCCGGTATTTTTTGGGCCTTGAGGTTGCTAGACGGCCAGATGGTCTCGTCCTTTCTCAGCGGAAGTATTGTCTCGACCTTCTTCATGATACGGGTTACTCTGGTTGTAAGCCGATCAATACCCCAATGGATGTGAATCAAAAGTTATGTGCTCAAGCTTCCGACTCAGATCTATTACTCGAGAATCCTGAATACTATCGTCATCTAGTTGGAAAATTGATCTACCTCACGGTAACTAGACCGGATATCTCTTTCGCAGTTGGAATTGTCAGCCGGTATATGCATTCCCCGCGAATATCTCATCTTCACGCCGTTGAACGCATTCTCAGATACCTCAAAACGGCCTCTAATCAAGGATTGGTCTACAAGACCTCATCTTCAGCTCCCACATTGATAGCTTACTCAGATGCTGATTACGCTGGTTCTCTTGATGATCGAAGGTCAACCAGTGGGTTTTGCACATATTTTAGAGGACATTTGATTACGTGGCGGAGCAAGAAACAAGCTGTTGTGGCTCGATCATCTGCTGAGGCTGAATACCGGGCAATGACGTCTGTAGTTTCTGAACTAACGTGGCTGGAGAGTCTTCTTACCGATCTCGGTATAAGACTTCCTTCCCTAGCCCTTCTCCTTTGTGATAGCCAAACGGCTATACATATTGCCAAAAACCCGGTATTCCATGAAAGAACTAAACATATTGAAGTTGATTGTCACTTCATCAGAGAAAAGGTTCAAATGAAGAAGATCGACCTGAAGCATGTTCCCGGGACAGAACAAGTTGCGGATGTTCTCACTAAGGCTCTTCCCAGTACACTCTTCTATCAGTGCTTGTCCAAGCTTGGCGCATACGATTTGTACGCTCCAGCTTACGGGGGAGTGTTAGAAAAGTCCATGTAAATGACACATTAGTGGGCCCTTGTTCTATTTTATCTCCTTCTTCTCCTTTTAGTCTCACACCATTGTATAGGATTTCTTCTCTCCTTTTCTCTCCTATATATTTGTATTCTCTCCTTGTATTTTGACACACAAGCAATACATATAAGTTTTGAGCTCACTCAACAGAAACCAATATTAAATGGAATTTTTTTTCATACTCGTTGTGTATGTCATGTTTTAAATCTAGTTGTGCAGGATAGTTTAACATATATGGAACCTTATATTAATAAAATTCGTATTATGTTAAAATACATTTACAGTTCTAAAAAATGAAAACAAGATTTTAAAAAATTTGTAACTGCACAAGGTCATAAATTTTTAAAACCTGAATTTGATATGCCTATAAGATGGAATTCAACCTATAAAATATTAAAACGACCCGTGCGTCAAAAAACACAACTAATGGAATTTTATAGTATGTCTGAAATGCATGATTTTCAAGATTCTGATTGGGATGTGATTGAAAGTTATATGGATTTGCTAGAAGTTTTTTATAGATCAACAACTATTTTATCCGACGTTTATTATCCGACGAGTTCACTGGTTATCGAAAATTTTGTTTTAATTGCAGAAAAATTTAGTGTTTATAAAAAATATGAAAGTTGACGTTCGTTAATTAAAATAATTGAAGAAATTTTTTAAAAATATTATAGAGAAATGTCTGATATGTTTTCATGCGCCGCGACTTTAAATCCTTTAATAGGTGTAGATGGCGTGGAAAATCTTATAGAAGAAATAAATAATAATTTAAATTTAAATCAAACATCTATGTATTATGATAATGTAAGCGTTTCAAAATTTAATAATGATTTTACCGAATTTTATAATTATTACGATCAGCTATATAGATCGCGACCTAGAGAAAAAAGCACACAACCTAAAACAAAAGATAATTTTAAAAATAAAATTTTAGAATTAGCAGCCCGTAAAAAACAAAGAACGTCAAGTACTTTAAATGAATTAGAATTATATACGAAAACACAATTTCAAGATTTTATGAGTTCAAATGAAATAGAAAATTTTGATATTTTAGAATGGTGGAAAAATAAAGTTAATACGTATCCTGTTATGGTCTTCATGGCCCGAGATTTACTAACAATCCAAGCAAGTACAGTAGCTTCTGAGTCTGCGTTTTCTTTAAGTGTCAGGATTCTGAACGAGCGAAGGAGCCGCCTGAGCGACGAGTCCTTGGAAATTTGCATATGTTATAAGGACCACCTGGATGGTATGAAAAGGAGACAACACGTCGCATCGATCGAAGATAACTCGTCCGAGGTTGAAGACGAGCTAAGCGGCCTAAATTTGGCCGGTGAAGATCAAACCTGAACGACACCTTCGGGTTTCGAGTGATTGAGACATCGAGTATTGTATTTTTCTTAAGTGCAATTTTTTTGTATTTTTAAATTTGTATTCTTTAAATTTTATTATAAAAAATTTTGAGCTTATTGTAAATTTGTAATGGCTTTTTTAAATAATAATGTAATTGTTTTTTTAAAATTTTGGCTTAAATAAAAAATGTTAATTTTATTTTAAAAATAAATATTTTATTAAAATAATTAGATATTTTATTTAGCCGGGCCAGACCCCAGGCCGGGCCTGGCCTACAGGGCCTAAGCAGGCCTCGTCCTGAGCCCGGCCCGGGCCTGGCAGGCCCGGGCCCGGCCTGGGTCTGCCAGGTCTTATGTCCACCCCTACAGATAAGCCTTGCCTTCATTTAGTCTATGACATGTGAGATTCTATGATTGAAAAAGTGAAGAAAGTTGTTTATGATCATGAGGTTAAAAGATTAGATGAGCAATCAACCTTTTATGATGTTGTTCAAGCAATATTACTTGATCGTTGGTCAAATAACAACAGTTCTCTCATTGCTTAACACATGTCTTGAATCCAAAGTAATTTTTAACTTTTCATGTCTTTTTTTATATTTATATTAATGTTTAATTTTTATGTTATTAATACTTGTATTTCTTTTTAAATTAGGTTTTATAGTGAACAATGACTCAATGAAGATCCTTCAAGAGTTTCTTCATACAAGGATGGTGAGATAATTCAAGAAACTAAGAAATATTTAGGAAATACTTTCCGGAGATTGAGGAGCGAACACAAGTGAATTTAGAGTATGCAAATTTTGCATTCATTAATGGAGATTTTAGAGATTTTGATTCAATTCAAGATATTCTATGAATCTCAAGGCTTGGTGGGTTGTTCATGAAGCAAGTGCTCCTATTCTACAAAACTTAGCCTTAAAGCTTCTTGCACAACCATTCTCATCATCATGTGCGGAGAGAAATTGGAGTACATATTCTTTTGTGCACTCAATGAAAAGAAATAGAATGACACCAAAGCGTACAGAAAATCTGGTTTTCATACACAGCAATTTATGTCTGCTTTCAAGAAAAACTCCACAATATACACAAGGAGAAACAAAGATGTGGGATATTGCCGGAGATGCTTTTGATACATTTGAAGATGTTGGTATGCTAGAAATTGCAAATCTCTCACTAAATGAGCCGGACTTTGAATCAGTTATCTTTTTAGACGATATAAAATACGTAAGTATGAGTATTACATTTTTATATGCTAAATTTGTTGATTTCTTGTCTATTTATTAGTATTTTGCAATTTCTATAATTATAAAATATGAATTTAACAAACGTATCCCAACGTATCGAATATTAGTAGTTTAGGAGAATAGACGAGTATTGTATCGTGTCGTGTCGCGTGTCAGTGTCGGTGCAACATAGGTTTCACTTGACCTAATTAGGTCAAAGGAAGCTTATATGAGTTAGGAGTTTACTGCCCTAACATTATGATGAGGGATTATGCTCCATTATGATTAGTGATTACACCCTAACATTATGATTTGAGATATAAACATGTTAGGAGTCTTTAATTAACTTAAGGGTTGGCTCCCCTAATTTAAATTAACAGTTTTTCATTATTTTAGTGAACGGACAGAAATCCTTAGACTCCAAATAATTATTTGGATTACAAGGATGATATTTCTCTCAAACGATTTGTCACCCAACGACTATGGGGATGGGGTTTTACTCATATGAGAGAGATATTCATGCTAAGAATTCTTAGAGTTTCTTTTTCCAACCCTAAAATCAATTCAATTTCTGAAATCAACATGACTTCAACTAGGGTTCCACCAAAATTACTTGAAATCACGGATTATGGCATAATAATCCATTACAGAAACTTTTCATATGAAAAGAACCAAAGAAATCCAAAAACCCCAAACCCTAGGGTTTCTACCCTTTTAATCCGGGTAAAATCATCATAATAGAAACAAGAGGAGTAGAGAGGAAGAGATTACCTCTCTATTGAAGGAGAAATCACAGAAATCGGAGGAGAAATGAGCTCTCGGCAAGCCGCGTCGTCAAGCGGTTCTGTCGGCTTCAGTGTCTCGTGTGCGGGAACTGGGAGAGAAGAATAAGTGTGGTATTCTTTTAGGGTGTTGTTACTAGCAAACCTAGTTTGGTTTCTAGCAAACCATTACTATTAACAAACCCTCATTTTTCAAAATGGCTATTTGAAAACCATTTTGTTATTAGCAAACCAACATAATTTTTTAAAAAAAAATTTAAATTTTGTATAAAACATTCATTCTTTCAAAAAAAACCCGCTGCATATAATGACATTACAAATGATTTCAAATGTGTTCATTCAACCACTTATGTTAGCATTATAGATGAGTCAAAATGCCGAAAAAATTTAGTATGTCCAAAACAGCTTTTTCAACAAAATATCATTATCTGCACCAAAATCTTTAAACAAAATATCGGTCGGTTTAGAAATATATTGGATTTCTAATTTCTATAAGGATGTGTTGTATGTACGAGTTAAGTGTATATAAGAATATATACGTCCTTTTGAACTGTGTCTTATACGTACAATTTCATGATAAGTGTTCAACATGAAAGTTGTAGATCTCGACGAGATCTACAATTTTTATGTTGAACACTTTTTAATTTGAAACACTTTAGACCCCCGATTTGACCCCTGAAAAAAGTTACGTCGTACATATGTATGGACGCCCGGGATCGGCATGACTTTTTTCGGGGGTCAAATCAGTGGCATAAACGGCTTCAAATCAAAAAGTGTTCGACATGAAAGTTGTAGATCTCGTCGAGATCTACAAATTTCATGTCGAACACTTTTTGATTTGAAGTAGTTTAGACCCCCGATTTTGGCCCTGAAAAAAGTCACGCCGAAAATTGTATGTTTCGTGCATGTCTTTTTTAGGGCCCAAAATGGAGGCCTAAACGGCTTCAAATCAAAAAATGATCAACATGAAAGTTGTAGATCTCGATGAGATCTACAACTTTCATGTTGATCACTTTTTCAAATGAGAAATATTTGGGGCTCAAAATTTAAAAATACAAAAATTATCAAAAAAACAAGATTGGTTTGCTAGTAGTAATTTTTGGGAAGAGAAAAAAATACAAAAAATGACTGAATCCGTTTTTTTTCTGGTTTGCTAGAAACGAAAATGGGTTTGCTAATAACAACACCCTTCTTTTATTTCCCTCGGTGACACCTCTTCTCCCCAGCACGACACGCACGCATTTTATTTGCGTGATTCAACAGTGAACAGCCCGGTTCACTTCTTTGAGCCGGTCACCTCTTGAAGCCCCCTTATATCTAAATTTTAATATCTAACTTAAGCTTAATTCTAACTTATGCTTAATAATATATATTAAAACATTATTATTTAACTTTGCGTCGCGCCAATTTTTTTTAACGTCGTTGCTCATTAACATAATTAGATAAGTAAATAATACCTGTAATTGACGGCGTCACATCTTTATTGTAGCAGATAAATGGCTTTGCAAACTCAATGTGCCAATAACGAACTCATTGATCCAATGTTGCATTATCATGGAAGTGGATAAAGGGCTTTGGAAACTCAATGTGTCAAGTGATGAATTCGTAGAGTGAAGCCATAATTGGTTTTTATTTGGGATAGCTCGGATGGGGTCAAACTTCGTTTGGAGCACTCATGTTGCCTACTTGCCTCCTCAACAAATTTCATCATTTTGTAGATAGAGGTTAAGCTCCAGCATATATGACTTGCACAAAATTCTTTGAGGAAGCACCTTTAGGAATTAGGATAGAGGTGGACCTTACTTGAAAACAACCCCTGAAAGGTTAGCCTATAAATTAGATTTGTGGAGGGCCATCCCGACCATCGAGCATTTATTATGTTTTGGTTTCCTTAGAATCATTATCATTTCAGAAGTAAGTTGAGGCCACGGAACTTCCAATAGACAATGAATCATCAACTTTGATAATTAGAGTTAATAATCACCAAAAATAAGTTGCACTGTCAAATCAATAGTGATCTATCAAAGTAGTCTGAATCCTCAACGTAATAACTGAATAGACCCAGCAAGAAATATATATTATATCAATTATTTGTCCATGAAATTTCAATTGTGTTTGAGAGGTAAAGGATCTAATCTAAACAAGCCTATTTTTTTTTCTCTTACGGTTAATCTTTTGGGTAGTTTTTATAGTGTTGAGGCTTGATGTTGATAATTTTATAAGTGAAGAAAAGATCAGGATATGAGAAAATGGGAAAGAGAGGAGATATAGCAAATCGTTTATCTTCTCAATTTTAGTCCAAGTAAATCTTCCCTAAATAGTCTGAATAACCTAGAAGATAGGAAACATAAAGAAGTCGTATGGAAGGAAATCAAGCACCCGAGCAGATTATTGACAAACGAGCGAGGTTGGAAAAAGATAATGCCAAAGGAATTTTCAAAACATGGCCAAGTATTGATTTTTGTGTGGACTCACCAAGCGTTAGGGCTTGAGTCAATCTTTGTAGGTATTTTAACTTATGGGCCTCTAAAGATATTGTAATATCCCAAGTCAATGCCACGGGAATACGCTGCATGTTCTCCGCCATTTCTACAATTATCACCATGTCAATCACCATCTCTGCCTAGCAACAACTTTATATTAGATAGGAACTTTACTCTAGTACACAATATTCTAAGGAATGATTCTTTTCTTAAGGGGGTAAAATATTAGAATTTAGAACATAACAAACTTGTAGAAGTAAGATATGTGCTTTGGGGGATTGAAAGTAGCAATGATTGTTAGTCCTTGTTATATTTTTGTAAATGCCATTCCGTCATCCTACTTTGTTTTGTTTGTCGCTTATAGAAGAAGAAGAAAAACGAGACATTAGCACTGGCAAGGGGTTCGTCTCCATAAGAAGAGACACCGCATTGTTTATGGCACCCTTCACAAGATTTGTATTTGCGAGCATATTGTAGTTTTGGATCAGGTTGAGATCAAAGAGATCAAATTTCTTCAAGACCGTGGTTTATGGTCTTCATGAAGCCTAGTTACAACGCAGACAAGGACCAATATTTTCCTTAGAGATAACTTCACCAACAAAGTTTGATATGTATGCTTAATTAGGAGAATCAATTGGTAATGTATCCAAGCAAGTTGGTATTTATCAACCAATCAAAGTTGTAAATATTGGATGCCAGGAATGTGTTGGACATGTCAGGTAATTTTAAAATATCAGATTTTCATCTCTCATAAATATATAAGATATGCGTGTGTGTGTCTATGTGTGCGTGTGTGTGTCTATGTGTGTGTGTGTGTCTATGTGTTCTAAAAGTAAAAAGGCATAATAAATAGGCAACCAATGGGTTATATATCTCAAAATAAAGTTGAAGAGTATCAAAAATAAAATATAGTAGCACACTACGACTACTACTAATAAGTGAAAATAGATAAATAATGAAATATATTTAACATTGCACTTGATTGATATAAATCTTCTAGTGCTTAATAAAATTGTGTTAAAAACACGACAATTATTAACTAATAATATGCAAAATGTTTCAAAATTTTGTGAACATAAACTAACAAATCTATGCTGTGAAATGAATATATAAACTTGATTATAAGAATAAAGAAAAATAACTCAAAACGACTTAAGCATATATAATGCAATATATAGAAGTCATTTAAGCATGCATACTGCTAACATAGCTATAATAAAATAACATATGATATTTTCAAAAGTCATGTCGGTCTTATAAGGAAAAATCTTGTTTTGCCTACAGAACCTACACGTTGAGCAGTCGAAGGACATTTAAAACACTGCAACCAGTTGATGACATTATAATGGAGATATCCATCAAGGATCAAGTAGCATATACCACCAAATAAAGAGAATTATTGATGTAACCCGGATTTGTATTAAAAATTAATTTGAAAATGAGAGCCGAGTTGGCCAAAAAAACTGAATTTTCGAGCGCGAAAACCAAGCTCGTCGCTTTGGACGTTAAAAGTTTATTAATTTGCGTTCGAGTGAAACTTCTTCGCGCCTTACGGTTCGGATCCGTTACGAGATTTATACGGCCACAAACATGAATAACATTCAACAATTTATGAATAACGATATTAATAATAAGGAGAACGCAACGGCAAGCCCAAGTGTAATTAAATGAAGTGCATAATACAATACTAAGACAAAGGAGTGACCGGTATACCAAACGGCGGCAGAAGCGAGCCCAATTCCAATCGGTCCCGCACAGGAACAGTGGCCCCAAGATCTATCGGCCGGATACGGGTTGAAGTCGACGGCGTGAACAGGCCGGACCGTCGGAAGCAGATTCCGAAGTCGACGACGGTCCGTTTGCAAACTATTCGGGCAGGCAAAGAGGCGCCGGCGCGGGCTAGCGATGACAGGGCTAGGACTTCCGGCGTATGTTCGTGTACGGGCTTCCAGGCGGTGGCGCTTCTCCGAACTGAGCGATGTTGGCGATACGTGCGGTGAAGTGGTTGTCGGCAATGAGCAAAGAACCGGGATTCCCGTTCTAAACTCTGTCCGACCTCCTTTCACTGCACATGACCGTGGAATTTATAAGCTGGCTGGAATCTCTCCATTTTGGGCAAGAGATATCCCTCTCTTAATTCTCTTTCCAAAAGATAAAATCTTCCATTCATGTGCTAAAAATATCTCTTCATTTTGGGCAAGAAATATCCCTCTCTTAATTCTCTTTCCAAAAAATAGAATCTTCTATTCAAAACACTTTTTAAAATTTGAAATGTTTCCAAACTATGTCCTAAAATCATGCAAGACACTTTTTAAATTTGAAATGTTTCCAATCATGCACCTTTTTAATTAATGTTGGGCTTGCCGTTCCTGTCCTACTACTATTAATACCGGACTCATTTATTTAAGATCTCATCGGGTGGTCAAGCCGATGAGCCGGATAATAAAACAAGTACATAAATGCAGTATATAAATAAATACAATAAAATATTACGATGCACCGCAGGGTGCATCAATTCCCCCGGGGTTTAAAGGGCTCGACCCCGTCGAGAATTCGCAAAAACTAGCAATAGAGAGATCTGGGCGGCGGCGGCGTAGTTCGTCAGTGCTGATCCAAGAGCTGTCGGTAAGGTCTCGTCCTTGCCAGGAGACCAAGTAGCGCTGATAAGTCCCATGACGAGTACGGAATTCTCGTACATCAAGAACCTGATCGATCTTCTCAGTGGTGGGAGTCTGTACTGGCGCCAAGTCGGGAGGAATATCCGGGGCTGCTGTAGGTGGGCTCGGACTGAAACTGGGTGGATCTCCATAGAACAGTGTCAGATCAACCACGTTAAATATCGGGGAGGTACCGAATTCAACGGGCAAATCTAGGAGGTAAGCATTCTCCCCGATGCGTTTCCGAATTTGGAATGGGCCAAACTTCCTCTGTTGCAGCTTATGGTAAGTGCCCGGAGTGAATCTCTGCTTCCTGAAATAAGCAAACACCCAATCTCCTTCTGAAAAAGATAACTCCCGACGATGTCGATCGGCCATGGATTTATATTTTTCAGAAGTCGCTCGCAATTTATTAGTAATAGTTTTATGCAAGTCCTTTAAATAATCAACATGGGCTTGCGCATCAAAAGAAATACGTTCATGAGTCGGAAGAGAGTGGCGATCAAGTAGATGTGGTATGGGGAATCCGTAAACAATCTCAAAAGGAGATTTAGCTGTGGAGCGATTAGTAGAATTATTAAATGCAAATTCAGCTTGTGGCAGTATAAGGTCTCATTGTTTTGGATTCTCCCCAGTTAAACACCTAAGAAGATTCCCCAAACTCCTATTAACAACCTCAGTCTGTCCATCGGTCTGAGGGTGGTATGCGCTGCTAAATTCGAGTTTAGTGCCTAGTCGGGCCCATAATGTTTTCCAAAAATACCCCATAAAACGAGTGTCCCTATCATAAGTGATGGACTTAGGAATTCCGTGCAGTCTAACGATTTCTTTAAAAAAAAGCTCGGCAACGTGTACAACACTAGAAGTTTTTCTACACGGAATGAAATGTGCCATCTTCGAAAATCGATCGACAACTACAAAAATAGAATCGACCTTCCTTTTAGTGCGAGGAAGTCCTACCACGAAGTCCATCGAGATATCATCCCATGGTCGCTCAGGTATCGGTAAGGGAGTGTATAATCCGGTGTTTTGAGCATGCCCCTCATACAACTGACACGTGGTGCAGTGTCTGACGAACTCAGTGACATCTCGCTTCATATGCAGCCAATAGTAACGAGCGCAGACAAGATCTAATAATTTAGATTGACCTACGTGTCCACCTAACCCAGACGAGTGGAGCTCCCTAAGTAATGTCTCTCGAAGCGGTCCTTCGCAGATGCAGAGGCGCGTGCCCCTAAACAGATATCCCTCACTGACGACGTACTGTGTGGTGGGATCAGTCCCACTGTGTTGACATGAGCTCCAGATATTGTGAAAGAATGGATCAGTGGCGTATTGGTCGCGCTGTGAATCTAAATCAATAATGCACGGCTGCAGGGTGACTAACAAATGTGTGCGACGACTAAGGGCGTCGGCAACGCGGTTCGTGACTCCGGGTTTGTGCTTCAAGTGAAACGTGAACTCCTGCAGGTAAGCAGCCCACTTGGCATGACGTCTGATCTCCTTCTGGGAGTTCAGGTGCTTCAGAGCCTCATGATCAATGTTCAACACAAACTCGCGCTGAATCAGGTAGTGTCTCCAATGACGGAGAGCTTGAACGATAGCGTAAAACTCTAAGTCATACGTGGAATATCTGGTCTTGGCCTCGTTCAACTTCTCACTAAAGAATGCAATGGGGCGTCCCTCCTGACTCAAAACTGCACCAATGCCTATGATCGATGCGTCACAGTCAACCTCAAAAATTTTCTCAAAATTAGGCAGCGCCAATACAGGTGCACTCGTGAGTCTCTCTTTCATCAAAAGAAATGCTTGCTCGGCTTCCTCAGTCCAAATAAACAGACCTTTTTTTAAACAATCGGTCACAGGTGCTATCAAGGTACTAAAATTTCGAATAAATCGTCGATAAAAAGATGCTTGCCCATGGAATCCTCGAGCCTCAGTAATCGTCCTAGGGCTGGGTCATGATTCTATCGCCTTGACCTTCTCTCTATCAACTCTAATACCCTCAGAAGAAACGATATATCCTAAGAAGGTCAGACTATCCGTCAAAAATGTGCATTTCTTCAAGTTTATATATAGCTTATTTTCTCGTAGGATCTCTAAGACCTGCCTAAGATGAATCATGTGTTGATCCTGATCAGTGTTATAAATCAAAATATCGTCAAAGTACACCACTACGCAGATTCCTATGAGTGGCCTAAGCACTTGATTCATCACTCGCATAAACGTATTGGGCGCATTGGATAGCCCAAAAGGCATAACCAGCCATTCGTATAATCCTTCCTTAGTTTTAAACGCAGTTTTCCATTCGTCCCCAGGTCGAATTCTAATCTGATGGTATCCACTTTTTAAGTCAATCTTTGAAAATACTCGGGATCCACTAAACATATCTAGCATGTCATCCAATCGGGGAATTGGAAAGCGATATTTGATCGTAATTTTATTTATCGCTCGACTGTCTACACACATGCGTCATGTCCCATCTTTCTTAGGAACTAAGAGTGCGGGGACGGCGCACGGACTCATACTCTCTCTAATGTGACCCTTCAAAATCAGATCGGTCACCTGTTTATGCAGCTCCTCATGCTCTTTCGGACTCATGCGATAGTGGGGTAAATGAGGTAAGCTAACTCCTGGGAGGAGGTCTATGCAGTGTTGTATGTCTCTCATCGGAGGTAGCTGATCGGGCAGCTCCTCCGGCATGATCTCAGAGAACTCATCTATGAGGGGACGCACAGTACTAGGAATGTCTAATGTAGCGGGGGTGGTATCGATACCAGATAACATATAAACGACCTCGCTATCCTTCATCTCCTCCTGGAATTGGGCTCCAGTCAGTAACATGGTGGCGGAGGGAAAGGATATTGCGAAGACGGTGGTAGAAGGGGGTGAAGTCCTCTCGGGGGCTCTGGGAACAAGGTCATTCTTCTGGGGGAGAAGAACGATCTTACGACCGTTGCGCTCGAAGGAGTGAGAGTTCTTCACACCATCATGAACTACGTGCCTATAGTACTGTCAAGGTCGTCCCAGCAAGATGTGGCATACCTCGATAGTAGCTACATGACACCATACAGCGTCCTGATATGTACTGCCTATGGAAAACTCTACGAGACACTGGTGCGTGATAGGAATGGTAGTGTTACTAGTGACCCACTCTCAGAATCGACGATGGCAACGAAGTGGCGTCGCGGACACTCAGAAGACTTATGGCCCGGCTCCATACACTTAAAACATCTAAACGTCCCAGGCTGGGGTCTAGTGCCTACAATCTCCTTGCCCTTGTTGGGAGGGGCAGGGAGTGCTGGGGTGCTCGTGGACGCTACCGGTCAAGAGGACCCGACAGGGGTGAAAGTGTGAGTCGGGTGGGACTTATCAGTAGTCTTATTTCCAGATGTGCGTTTCTGCAGTGCCACTACTCTACGTGCGCGACTCGTAACCTCTCCTAAATCCTTATAATCAAGGAGTTCCAACTGATCTCGAATGGAGTAGCGTAGCCCGTTCAGATAACGGGAAACGGTCATGTCATCGTCTTCTCGGATGTCGAGGCGAGACTGCAGGACTAGGAACTCGTTTGTGTACTCATCGACGGTTAATTTGTCCTGTCGTAGATTATGGAACCTACGATATAGGGTTTGCATGTAATCAGACGGAACGTATCTCTTACGCAGTTGAGTTTTGAAATCGTTTCATGTTGTGATCGGGGGCATACCTAAATTGAATCTAGACCGTTCTAGTTGTCCCCACCAAACTAACGCGGATCCTTTAAGTCGAAGCGTGGCATACTCAACTTGCCTAGCTTGGGGTAATTGCTTCCAAGCGAGGAAACGATCCATCCGTTCACACCATTCAAGGCAACTCTCGGGCTCTATTCGCCCTTCAAAATCACCGACGTCCAACTTGATTCCCACATCCCAATGGGGTTGGTGTCGTGGTTCGTTATGGTCCTCCGGATCGGGGCGTATGAGTTCCCGAGGTCTATGGTCAGGGTCGATTTCGACCACTGGGGCAGGTGTTCGATTGACGTGCAAAGTCGCTTCGATATTATTAACCGAAGTGCGTAGTCCGTTCATGATATGTGTGACACTACCCATACCGGTGGTAAGCGTCTCGACCGTTTTCATTAATTCACTCATGCGTCGAGCCAAATCTCCTGCGCTGTTTTCTAACTGATCGACTCGTTTTTCCATCAGAAAATTTGAAAATAGATTTAAATAAAATTTTAATTTTTTAAATTTTTTTTCTCTTTTTTTAGAGAACTTTCCCGAGTGGGAGAAAAATAATTAATTTATTTAAGAAAAACAAATTCCCTTTTTTTTTGAAAGACAATAAATAAATATTTTTTTTATCTCTCTTTTTTTGTCAATAAATAAAAATAAATTTTTTTTTTAAAATCTTCTTTTTTTTTTAGATAAATCGGATCGATTGACTCACGATAGGAGTGAATCGACTCCCTCTGATACCAAACTGATGTAACCCGGATTTGTATTAAAAATTAATTTGAAAATGAGAGCTGAGTTGGCCAAAAAAACTGAATTTTCGAGCGCGAAAACCAAGCTCGTCGCTTTGGACGTTAAAAGTTTATTAATTTGCGTTCGAGTGAAACTTCTTCGCGCCTTACGGTTCGGATCCGTTACGAGATTTATACGACCACAAACATGAATAGCATTCAACAATTTATGAATAACGATATTAATAATAAGGAGAACACAACGGCAAACCCAAGTGTAATTAAATGAAGTGCATGAAACAATACTAAGAAAAAGGAGTGACCGGTATACCAAACGGCGGCAGAAGCGAGACCAATTCCAATCGGTCCCGCACAGGAACAGTGGCCCCAAGATCTATCGGCCGGATACGGGTTGAAGTCGACGGCGTGAACAGGCCGGACCGTCGGAAGCAGATTCCGAAGTCGACGACGGTCCGTTTGCAAACTATTCGGGCAGGCAAAGAGGCGCCGGCGCGGGCTAGCGATGACAGGGCTAGGACTTCCGGCGTATGTTCGTGCACGGGCTTCCAGGCGGTGGCTCTTCTCCGAACTGAGCGATGTTGGCGATACGTGCGGTGAAGTGGTTGTCGGCAATGAGCAAAGAACCGGGATTCCCGTTCTAAACTCTGTCCGACCTCCTTTCACTGCACATGACCGTGGAATTTATGAGCTGGTTGGAATCTCTCCATTTTGGGCAAGAGATATCCCTCTCTTAATTCTCTTTCCAAAAGATAAAATCTTCCATTCATGTGCTAAAAATATCTCTTCATTTTGGGCAAGAAATATCTCTCTCTTAATTCTCTTTCCAAAAAATAGAATCTTCTATTCAAGACACTTTTTAAAATTTGAAATGTTTTCAAACTATGTCCTAAAATCATGCAAGACACTTTTTAAATTTGAAATGTTTCCAATCATGCACCTTTTAAATTAATGTTGGGCTTGCCGTTCCTGTCCTACTACTATTAATACCGGACTCATTCATTTAAGATCCCATCGGGTGGTCAAGCCGATGAGCCGGATAATAAAACAAGTACATAACATGAAACAAGTACATAAATGCAGTATATAAATAAATACGATAAAATATTACGATGCACCGCAGGGTGCATCAATTATCGGCAAAAGAAAAATAGTGTTGAAGATGCGAGATGATTGGCGTCACACTAAAGAGTAAGATGACAACTTTGAAGATAAAGTCACATTCCTCGCTCCTTTTGAAGAGGGATGAAAGAAACTCTTCTAAGCGGAGGAAAAGATAAATTACTTCGTACATTCGAACGATTGATGCAAAGGAGCTAGATGCATGGTTGGACCAGTTGGAGGCCAGTCGAAAGGCGGTGTCCAATGGATACAGCATTATTGTCCAAGGGTATTTTAATTCATATATTATCATCCTCCATTGCATAAGTGGAAATAGGAGAAAGCAAGTTGTGTTAATCATGTTAATTATCATTTGTATGTCTTCCCTATCTTTCTCTCAATTACATTCCCTCTGTTTTTTTATTATGCTGTGCCTCGAATGTTTGATAATTGAGTGAAAAACTATCATATAGCCTATCAATGTGAAAAAAACATACAAACCCTATCACAACCACAGCAATAAATCCATAACTATAGTCATCAATATTCAATTAGCAGCATCCACTTAACAAGAAGATAGTAATGAATGCAACTGATAGCAAACCATGACACTCGTTCGGTGGAAACTGGGAACAATACAAATCTGGTGTAGCTTTTGGCAACCTCTATGATAATCTGCGTAGTAAAAAGCAGAAAAATGGAGAAGGGGTGCACCTGCTGCTTTCTACGCCAGTCCTCAACGGCCTCCTTGGCCATGGTGGCGCTGATGACGACGACAAGCGGAAGGGCAATGCTAACAGCTCTGTAGGGGGCTAGCGGACTGAAAGAGACGCATGCCACGATGAGGAAGAAGACGTTCGCGACTCGGCGGAATTGCTCGAAAAGCGACTTGGGTATAAAATTCGCCACCGTGTATTTGGTGGTTGAGATCGCGTTGCCGCAGTAGTTAAGCCGCAATGCCTTGTCGCAAGCCGGGTCGTTACAGAATACCTCCCTCGCGTGCCCCTCCATTGCCTCCGGCGGCCGGCCGCCACCATCAGGTTGCCGGCCGGAGCACCTGAGCCACGGCATCGGGATCTGCAGATCAGTAGTCTGCGCTAGTTAGGGTTGCGCAGTATGTGTTCCGGCATTTGCGAGAAAATTTACCTCGTAACGTCCGCTGGCAGAATGGTAAATTTTCTCTTTTTTAAGGATTATTAAAAAATATTGTTATAGGAATTACAATTTTGATTATTGACATCGGAAATTTCTTAAATAACGTTCTAAATTAAAACTCCTAAAATTACTATTAGCACCCATTTTTTTGGCATCCTAGCCTACGTCTACCCCACCCCATTTCGCAATTCCTCCAGTGGCCGCCACATCCAGTCGCCCCATTTTGCGATCACCTCCCTGACGTCGGTGTACCACATTCAGTCGTCTTCTTTACCTTCAATCCCTCATTTGACGTTCTTGCAACCATAGATCTATCCCGACGCAACTCCCACGATGTTGAAGCCGTGAAATTCCCTACTTCAAAATTCGGATCAATGCAGTTTAAGGTTATTGGTCCGCCAGACGGGCTTGATTGTTTGACGAGCAAGGACAAAGAGACTATAAGAACACTAAAAGGACCTCAGACACTGCGACAAGGAGGCCTCACCACGTACTCGAAAGATCAAAAGAGACTTCGCCGACCTCCATGACTATAGTTGAACGAGCAGGGTATAAGGGAAACATTAACTTGGCGAGTATCTAGGGCAGATTGTCACCAGGGGGGTCACGATCTCACGACCAAAGTCTTCAAAAAAGTAATCTAAAAGCTCAGCCAAAAGTCTCTTTTCTTGTACTCCTGAGATCTTATTTATAGGGAAATCCAAGTGATGGGGGTCTTATTTATAGCCCCTCCCCTACCTAGCGACTATGCGACTATAGGGGATCTCGCATGGCTTGGGCGAGTATCTCCCTTGGTCCCCATCTGGCGAGTATGAGGGATGCTCGCTCATACTCGATGAGGCCTTCCTCTACCTTGATATTTGATCCTCGATTTCTGTCTTGACCAGTTGACTTTGACTTTTGTCTTAACTTGTTGAATTTTTCTTCTGTCTTGTATGGGTCCACCCTCGACGAATATGGATTGTACATAATTTCCGCTCTTTGCAAGCGACATAGAAGCTCAGAAAGAAACATTCAACCCTTATTTGGTCAGGGCCCCGAAGGGTCGTTCAAGTTTTGTTGGGCGAGGCGGGCCGAGTGGGCGAGTGTCTAGGTCTCGCCCATCTCGCGAGTGATTAGGTCTCGTGAGTGACTAGCGTGCATGCGGTATAGACCGAGAGCAGGCGAGGGGCGAGTGGGGTGTTTTTGACCCACACTTGCCCAAAGTCAAGGCAGGCGGCGAGTGTGAGCCTCATCAAACACTCGCCATCCCAGGCGAGTGGTAAACTCTCTCAGCATTTTTCTCCTAGATGAATCCCAATTTGGCATGCTAATAGCCTCTCCAAACAACGGGGTTTCGCTGTTGGCAGACCACTTTGGGCTGCTTGTAGTAGAGCCAAAAGGAGGATTTCTGTTATTGGCAGACTAGACTCGAAAAACTATAAATAGACCCTTAAAACCTTTGGAGGGGATACAGTTCTTTGGTTGTTTCCTCCTCCGGTCAGCTTTGTTTGGCCTCCAATTCTCTCCAAGGTGCCCAACTCCAACATTAGCTTAGGAGGGGAAGTTCTCTTTGATCTTTCGGGTGTGTGGCAGGACTTGCTCGTTACGGCTCTAGGTTTGTTCCTTAGTTCTTGGCCACCAGTCAAGTGTTCTCGCTCGGGAGAAGTAGGTGTGGGCTACACCTCTTGGGTCTGTGTAACACCTCCCCTATAATAACCGTAAAATATGGGTCCGGCCGGGGCCCCACAACATACTGACGTCACATCTTTAGCATTATAAGATGATATTTACTACCCGATTTCAAAACTCAGAATAAAACACAGCGGAAACAAACCAAACAACTAGAAGTTATCCACCACTAACAAGAGTATTAAATGGCCTTAAGGCCTTACACGAAAAGAATCCAAGACATAAAGACCACAAGGTCAATCATCAACGTGCAAAAGCACTCTTAAGCTACTTCGGCGTGCAAGCCGGACAATGTCTAAAACATTGATCATACAATCACAGGAAGCAAACTAAAATATAGTAACACTTCATGAGGCTTAGGGCTTTTTGCCCGGCGCACTAGCTCCCGCTTACGATCCTTGCCCTGTAAAGATTTAAAGTAACGTGGGTCAGCAAAGGCTGACCTCTACTGTGTAACCAACACATCTCCTCCCGGCCGCCTTCGAGGTCCTTGTCGTCGAATGTGATGGTGATATCCTAATTTGGCTTCCTATCTGATCCTTTTACTGAAAGTATCTGTGTTAGGCGCCCGGCGACGGTCTCTATGTTGCCCACCATCCGCCTTCCCCCACCAGTTCCCTGTGGTGGGTTTTGCTGGTCTCTTTCACGACGTTGCATTTGTTGGTTTTGCGCTTGTCCTTGCAAGAATCTCCCAAGGAGCCTTTGGCGGATAAGGCGCTCAATTTCATCTTTCAGCCCGGCACACTCTTCGGTGTTGTGACCAAGCGTGTGGTAGAACTCGTAGTACCTTGTCTGGTCAGCATCATGGTTTGGCCACAATATTCTTGGCCATTAGAATGCCGGATCATTCTGAATTGCATACATCATGTTAGTGCGGGTGGTATTCAGAGGGGTGTATTCTTGAAGTGGATGTTGCCCCCCTATTCCTTGGAGGGTCACGACGACGGTTGTCACTACGACGCTCAGCCTGACGCCGTTCTTCTTGTCCTATGAGAGTTTGTTCTTCTCCTTTCTTCCTTTTTTGTCTACCTTCAAACTACTAGCGGTGTGCTTCGATGGCCTCGTCGGCCGTTATCTGGGCCTTGACCCGGTGAACAAGATCTGGATAACTAGGCACAATTTCCCTCATGAGGGTTGAATAGAAGCCGCTGAGGCGGAGTCCGCCAAGGAAGACGCCTCTGATAAGGTCGGGGTCGACGCCCGGAATTTGACGTGCCTCTGAGGTGAAGCGGCGAAAGAAGTCCTTAAGGGATTCTCCTTCATTATGTCGAATGCCAGAAAGGTGTGAGGGATCACAAATAATTCTTCAGTTGGCAATGAATTGATCAGTGAATTGTCTTGATAGTTCTGCAAAGTTTGTTATAGTTCCCCCTCTCAAGGAGAGGAACCAGGTACGAGCTTGACCTTTAAGGGTAGCTGGGAAGACATGACAGAGCATTTGGTCTGTTGCGTTATAGATCCTCATAATTATGGTGAAATGGTTGATGTGTTCTAGCGGGTTGTTCGTCCCATCGAACGTTTTGATGATTGACAGTTTGAACCCATGCGGAATCAGATGCGCTAGAACCCGTGGGGGGAGTGGAGGGCCCTGATGGAGGTGGAAGCGTGCGAGGATGTCGCGTCGCCCAAATTGTTCGTATTCCTCGGCAATTACTTCTCGAATTTCTTCTCGAGTGATCCTCTCGCGTGGCGGCAGTCGGGCTTCTTCTCCTAAGTTGCGGTGACGACGACCAGATCTGACTCTCCGAGGAGTCGGGTGAGTGGAGCTAGCGGCATCAGAGAGTTCTTCTGATATTTCTTCTCTTTGCAGAACTTCTTGCGTCGGGCCATGATTTGGTAGAGGCAGGGGAATATCTGTTGGTGGTGGCAGAGGAGGAGCAGGGGGTGCTCCTAAATTTTTGAGCAGAGTGAGCATTTTGGTCTGCTACTCCTCCATCTGGCGAACGCGCCCCTCGAGGGCGGTAACAGGTGCGAATGCGGCCTCTGCGGCCAATGGCACGTCCACCAGAGAGTGGGAGTGTGCTGGTTTAGTGTGTCCTTATGGGACGGATCCTTCAGCTGTGCGGGCGCGTCTCTTTTCCATTGAAGTGGAACTTGAATGTTGCAAAGATGGAGGTCTTGACTTCTGAAGGATGTTGGGGATCATGTTCCCACAGACGACGCCAAACTGTTGCGGACTGACTCAGCGTCCCGGTGGGACCGAAGTAAATTGGACCGCCTTAGCTCTCGGGACCGTCGAGCGCGCACACAGTCAATGAAACGGGTCAAATGTACACAAGAGGTTTTAACGTGGAAAAACCCCTCAACTGAGTAAAAAAATCACGTAACCAGGTTTGTGCCGGTCAAAATCCACTATTTGCTTGCAGTTACAGGGCGTTTGGGGAATCGAGGGCGACATGTTGCTCCTCGTTACAATTCTGTGGTGTGAGAGAGAATTTTATGACTCGCGTCGGGTAACAGATTACGCTGAAGGAATGTTGGTTGCAAGGCGGAGCCTGTGAGCGCGTGCTTGCGACGACTGTCTTCCTCTTTGAGCTGCGCGCTTTGGTACTTGGGCGTCTCCGTTGTTCGTTGGTGACTTGGTGGCGGCTCGATCGCGGTTTGAGGGTGGCTCGAAGGTGGCTGGGAGACGATGATCCGGCAGAGCTCTGGTCTAAGGAAGAAGAAGACTGGGAGCTCAAAGAGGTCTGAAATGAGGTCTGAGACTCCTTTTATAGCCTCCAGGAGGTGGTTACGGTAGTTATGCAGTTATCCGCACATTGTAACCACCTACATAAACATTAATTTCACAGTTTAGGGGATTATTTATTTTAATGATGACATGCCCCCCACTAACTTGGTGGTTAACGGGTGATTACCGGCGGCGGCCGGTGGCGATAGTTATTGAAAGGGTGGCCCCCCATGATCCTCCTATTGTGGAGGAGATCATGGGAAGTGGATTGACCGGTCAAACCCATGATTTCCCCTTATGGGGGTGATCATGGGGGAGTGGTCAATTGCACCCCTAAACTTATAATGGGGCTTCATCCCCATCAATAATCATTTGAAGATTATGAAAGAAAATAAAACGCTTCGGGGATTGTTCCTCATTGTCGTCTTCTTCCTTGTGCATGCTACATATTTGTGTAATCAGGCAGACGAAAAAAAATGCAGAATATTTCCTTGTTGTCCACTTACATTATGGTAGCACTTACTGGAATTGAGAACTATTATGGTCACTCAGATGACTGACAAGTGCTCGGGAATAGGAAATCGCATCATGGGACAAAGAGGGATCTGGCCGTAGGTGATTGTTATTCTTTTCTCCTTCCTTTCTTAGGGTTCGTTTGATTGAGTGGTGCGGGAGGAGCCAACGGGTTCAAACAGAGGTGTCAAACCGGAGGAGGGGGTGGGGGGGAGATTTAAGGGAACAGAGAAAACTGCCAAACTTATGCGCGATATATCTACATTCATGCAAGGGAACGGAGAGACACTTTATGACGCATGAGAAAGATTTAAGGAACTACTGCGTAAGTGCCCACACCACGGCCTATCCATACACGAACAGGTGTGTACTTTAATCATTGTTGGAGTCGTCAGCTCTCAGGAGCCTCGCTCAACTAGAGTGGTGTGAGTCGACTCGAGAAGGCAAGTAGTCAGTATGCAGAAGAGGAGCTCGTACAGAGTTCTCAGACTACGGTCATCACTCCAACGAGGAACTTGGTTTCACCCTAGGAGGTCGTTATCTGATGTGCAAGAGAGGAGCTCGTGCAGGAACTCAGACTTATGATGACACTGCCACTCGAGGACTTTAATCATTGTTGGAGTCGTCAGCTCTCAGGAGCCTCGCTCAACAAGAGTGGTGTGAGTCGACTCGGGGAGGCAAGTAGTCGATCTGCAGTAGAGGAGCTCGTACAGAGTTCTCGGACTACGATCATCACTCTAACGAGGAACTTGGTTTCAACCGAGGAGGTCGTTGGCTGATGTGCAGGAGAGGAGCTCGTGCAGGAACTAGGACTTCTGATGACATTGCCACTCGAGGACTTTAATCATTGTTGGAGTCATTTTCGTCCTGTTACTTGAGAGGCGACGAACGGGTTAGCTGCACCGATGTTTTAGTGATACGAGATATATATTTTAAAAGAGGCGATCTTGATCCCGTCAAATTGGGAAATTGGCATATAGACCTGTTCCTGATAATTCCTCCATACGGAGGAGAGATGCAATCGGGAGAACCTAGGCCGACATGCAAAGGGGGAGCTGATCTCGGCTATCAATACAGAGCCTCGATCTTATAAGAGCGCTTAAGTCCCGAGGCATCATCCTATCATCCGCACTGGGCTATTTGCGAGGAATGGGTCGAAGGCTCATATCCCGATCCAATGGTGGAGATCACTCTCGGTCGTGCCACCTGGCTACGAGTGCCAGTGTATGAGCGGAGGGTAATGTTCCTCTGAGGGTCTTTCAGGACGCACTCGAGGCCAACATCCCCCCTGGGCTTGCCCTCGCCCCTCCTTCAACAGGTTATCCTGCTTGATCAATAGCTGAGATGCCTTTGCCGATGATTGTTGTATGAGATCGGCCCTTCATCGAGTCCGGGAGGTTAGCGCCAAGGCCTGTTCCTGATAGTTCCTCCAGTCGGAAGAGAGATGCAATCGGGGGGACCTAGGACGACATGCAAGAGGGGAGATGATCTTGGCCATCAATTCAGAGACGCGATCTTACAAGAGCGCTTAAGTCCCGAGGCATCGTCCTATCATCCACACTGGGCTATTTATGAGGAATTGGTCGACCACTGGTTTCCGGAGTCGATCGTGGGGCTGGAACTCAAAGCCATCAGATGTCTTGAGAAGAAATAACATAGGAGGTAATAAATTTATTGCACTTGCTCGTATTAACATTAACATGACTACAAAGAATACACATGTTATCGCTAGGGATAGAACCTTTTCATGTCATCCCCTTTCCAGGTACCTCCCAGCTGCTCTCCTGCTTGGTCCTACAGATAGTAGCCTCCAGTGGCTAGGTCTTCCTGTATGATGAAGGGGCCTTCCCAGTTCGAATGTAGCTTGACAACCATTGCTCCCCTTCCTGCGACATCTACCTTCTTCATGACCAGGTCTCCTGCAAGGAAATGCTTGAGGCGGATGTTTTGTCGAAGTGCTTTGCCATACGTCTCTTGATTTCTTCTTGGCGAATGGAGGCCAAGTCACGAAGCTCCTCGATATAGTCCAGCGAGAGTCGTTGAGCATCTTCATTCTCCAGGCACCATTCTTCGCTGCCATCTCCTGCTGCAACCACCCTTGGACTCCGCACCTCAAACTCTACTGGGATGAGTGCCTCAGACCCGTGAGACAACTTAAAATGTGTTTCTCCCGTGGCCGAGTTTGGGGTCGTTCTCAGAGCCCATAGGACCGAGGGTAGCTGTTCTGCCCAATTGTTCTTTAAGTTGGTGACTTTCTTTTTTAGTAAGTTGATGATTAGCTTGTTGGTGGCTTCTACCTGCACATTGCTGCAAGGATGATGCACAGAGGCGAATCGAAGATCTGTCCCTAGCTGCTTGCAGAAGTCTTCTAATTCCAAGCTGGAGAACTGTGGACCATTGTCGGTGACGATGGCGAGCGGAATCCCGAACCTGCATGCGATCTCTCCCCATATAAAGTTTTTTACAATTTGAGAAGTGGTCTTGGCTAGAGCTTTTGCCTCGATCCATTTGGAGAAATAATCGATCATTACAAGAACGAACTTCCTTTGTCCGCTAGCCTGAGGAAAATGGTTGATCAAGTCTATTCCCCATATGGCGAAGGGCCATGGAGCAGTGATCGTGCGAAGGTGCAGAGCTGGTTGTAGTTGAATGGGCGCGAAGAGCTGACATTGGAGACACTTCCTGGAAAAGGCTTCCGCATCCTTTCAAATGGTGGGCCAGAGGTATTCGTGCCTTAGAATTCTCTACTCTAGAGTACGAGTTCCCGAGTGGATGCCGCACTCTCCTGAATGGATCTCCTCGAGAACGCAAGGAATCTCGACCTCTGACAAACACCTGGCTAACGAGCCCGAGATGGTCTTACGATAAAGCTCTCTTTCTTGCAGTAAGTAGTAAATAGATTTGTAACGGAACTTTCTCTGATCCCCCTCGCTGGCAGGCGGTTGACCCGTCGCTAAGAATGTAACAAATGGATCCTTCCACGAGGCTCTTTGCTCGATCTCTATCATATCCCCTTCCTTGATGGACGGTCGGAAAAACTCGGTCACGCCCCCCTCCCCGCCCGGGGACCGTATTTGGCGAGGTAATCGGCCTCTAAATTATCCCCACGGGGTATATGTTCGACAAAGAAAGAATGAAAACCCCCGACCAGACCTTTAACCTTGACCAAATATTTTTGCAGGACCGGGTCGTGTACTTCGAACTCCCCTCTAATTTGTGAGGCAACTACCATCGAATCGGTGAAGGCCCTGACATCTTTGATTGCCAACTCCTTGGCGAGACGTAAGCCGGTCACCATGGCTTTGTACTCTGCTTGATTGTTTGTGACGGGGAAGAGAATCTCGATGGCCTGCTCGATCCTGGTTCCCTGAGGGCTTACTAGCACGACTCCGGCTCCCACAGAATACTTGCCGGAAGCCCCGCCCACGAATATCTTCTAAGAGACTGGGCTAAAAGAGTATTCGTCTCCTCCCACCTCGGCTGAGAAGTCAGCCAGGAAATCTGCTACTGCCTGCGCCTTGATTACTATCCTCAGGGAGTAAGAAATGTCGAACTCGCTAAGCTACACTGCCCACTTTCCCAACCTGCCTGAATGCTCAACTCTATCCAGGATATTACGCAGCGAATGATCAGAGACGACCCTGATGGAGTGAGCCTGAAAATAAGGATGGAGCCTCCAAGCCGAAACCACTGGAGCAAACACCAACTTCTCCAGGATAGGATATCTCATTTCCGCCTGTCGCAGCACTCTACTCACATAGTAGATGGGGAGCTTCTCTTGCCTTCTTCTCTGACCAACACCGAACTGACTGCTTCCGCTCCTACTCCCAGATAGAGGAGGAGGTCTTTGCTTCCCTGCGGCCCTTGGAGGAGAGGAGCTTGAGTTAGATGCTGCTTGAGCTTTCCAAAAGACTCCTTGCACTCTGTGGTCCATTTGAACTTCTGATTGCTCCGAAGTGCTCTGAAGAATGGAGAACACTTCCCTCCTACCCTGGAGAGAAAACGGTTAAGGCCTGCCAACCTTCCCGTCAATCTTTGGATTTCCTTGGGATCTCTAGGGGATGCCATCTCCAGAATGGCCTTGACTTTGTCTGGGTTAGGCTCCACCCCCCTTGGAGTGAGGAGGCGACCTAAAAACTTTCCTCTTCCTGCATCGAAGAAGCACTTGGCCGGGTTGAGTCACATCTTGTACTTCCTCAGGGTGGCGAAGGTCTCCACCAGATCCTTAATGTGCTTCGCGATGCTCTTGTTCTTGATAAGGAGATCGTCTACATATACTTTGAAAGTGAGGATAGATACAACTCTAGAGGGGGGGGGGGGTGAATAGAGTATTCAAAAATTATGACACCCTACTCAACTCCCTTAGAGTTAATTTGCGGAATGAGTTTATAGATATTTGAAACCCTAGAGCCTAACACAAAGTGAAGTGCATTAGAGAAAGCTAACTGTAATTACAGTTGAGCTTTGGTCCTATCACAGCAACTAGCAATCCTAGTTATTTCTACTCACAGCCACAGTACAATAATTAAATGAAGCAACACAAACGACACAAGAAGTTTATAGTGATTCCCTCTAAATAGGTACGTCCACTCTTCTACCGCCCTGGTAGGAATCCACTACAGGTTTTTGTTCAGGTGCCCTGCCACCAACTGATCTGCTTCAGGTAGATCAAGTAGACCCTTTGAGCTTTTGATCAGGAGCTCAAAATCCAACACAGGTTTTTGATCAGGTGCCCTGCCACCAAGGTTCACTTTTGAAGGGAGTAATAACCCTTTATACAGGAGGTTGAGAGAGTTAAAGTTTCTTCTCTATTGTTAAAACAGATTAGAGAAGCTAGTGGATTGCACAGAGCTAGAAAGCTCTAAATAATCAAGGCTCCCCCTGGCTTAGAGAATATCTAGGAAGAAGTCTTGCTTTAGGGTGCAGGAACCCTTCTGAATTCTTGACAGAGAACTGTCTTGAAATTCTGAAGGAGAAGCTTGAAGAAGACTCTTGATTTGTAATAGGTTGTTCTTCTTTAATCAGCTTCCTTTCTTCTTCTTCTTCTTCTTCTTCTTCTTCTTCTTCTTCTTCTTCTTCTAGGCACTGAGTAAATGTTCCTGTAAGCAGGATGGACTCAGGGTTGAAGAAGAATGTTGAAGAGAGTTGAAAAAGGATGATCTTCTCAGTTGAATGTATCAATGACTGAGAGCTGTATATTTCTTCTTGTTTTGAATCTGTGTATCTCTATTATCTTTGTATATCTGTGTGTTGTTGTTGTCTTTTGAAAGCACTTTATATATTGGCCTTTGCAACGGCTCTAAACTTTATTTGAACTTTGTCTTCTTCTGAGATCTGCAATCTGGGCTGCAAATAACATAAAGCAAAACATATCATGCAGACAGACATGCTATAAGGGGATAAAGCTTTCTAAGAAGCTGCAAATCCAATCTGATAAAAGGAGTACTAAAGAAAGTCACATCAGACTAAACTCTTTACGGCCAAAGAAGACTTTTGTGTCTAACGGCTATAAAGGACAGCATGGCAAAATAAAGCAAAAAGATATTTCAACTAATAAGACAAAAACTTTGTCAGATAAAGCTTTACTTATGCACAAAGGATGGGGCAAAGATTGCCTTGAGATGTATGCATAAAATCAATGAAATAATCTTTAATAAAATATGCCAATTAAATCATAGAACAGAAGGAGTACAAAATTACTAAAGGCAGACAAAAGATCGTCGAACGATCCTCGGAGATCGTCGACCGAAGCACAGAGATCGTCGACCTATCAGAACAGATAGTCGAATGATAAAGATAGTCGAACTATCAAAGCAGATAGTCGAACTACCACAGCAGATAGTCGAACTATCAGAACAGATAGTCGAGCTATCAGATAGTCGACCTATCAAGACAGATAGTCGAACTATCGAGCAAAACAAATAGTCGACCTATCAAACAGATAGTCGAGCTATCAGATAGTTGAACTATCCAAGCAGATAGTCGAACTATCAAACAGAACACATAGTCGACCTATCAAGACAGATAGTCGAACTATCAAGCAAAACAGATAGTCGACCTATCAAACAGATAGTCGAGCTATCAGATAGTTGAACTATCCAAGCAAATAGTTAAACTATTAAGAAATCTGTCTGGTCAAAAGAAGTCGAGCGGGGTTCGACGATCGACGAGGCAGATTCCACAGATCGTCGAGCTAACAAGAGTTGAACTAACTCAGAGATAGGCGATCTGCTGACTGACGATAGTCGACCAACTGATAGACGATCGTCGAACAGTTGATAGACGATAGTCGAGCGGCGTTCGACCATAGTCGAACCAAAAACAACTTAACCAAATTTTCATCTGGATAAGTGACAACTCTACAACTAGAGCAATCTAACTAAACAACTAACCTTTGACCATAGATAAATCTTGGGTCAAGAGACTAAATGAGAAAACTAAGCCCAAATCCAAACTAGGGTACCAACAATCTCCCCCTATTTGGGTTAAGTCTCTTAATAATAAAACAAACAAAACAAACTACTGGAAATAAATATAATTCAGGAAAAGAAATATCTAAGCAGCAAATAGCATCAATCAAACAGACAAATAAACAACTATCAATCAATGAAACTTAAGAAGCAACAGAATTTGATTTACATACAGAGGAACCAGGAAGAAAAGAAATTTTTCTGAAAGGATCTGAAGCTTCTTTCTTTGATATCTTTAAATCTTGTTCTCCAATAATTCTAGATTCTCCTGTTCTTAGTACTACTACTTCTGGGTGCTTTTCCATATATTTAGAAGGATCAAAAACCTCAGGTCTAACTTGGAATTTGTCTAGCTCCTTCTTTCTGAATTTAGACATAGTAGTTAAGCCTGCAATATCTTTTCCTTCAGCTTTGGCTTTTCTGATTTGAGCTGATCCAACTAGTTTAAGAAATCTAGCCATCCTGAAATCAGGATTAAGCTCTTGACTTTCATATTCATTTTCACCAGTTGAATCTAAAGGTTTTACAACTTTAAATTTTGTAGATAGTTCTAACATGCTTGCAGCTGACTCTCTATTTTCTTGAATAACTAAGGAAGATGGAGGAGCAAACTCAGCATATTTCTTACTTGATTTTTCAGAGAAAATAATCCTTTTACCTTTTGAATCAGTTTTCTTTGCTTGAGCTGGCTTTGAGGAAGATATGCTTTTGGTTTCTTTGGAAGGTGAAGCTCTTCTCTTGGGAGAAGGAGGAGGAGAAAAGGTTGGCTTATGATATACTACCTCCTTTACTTGCTCTCTTGTATCAGCTTCTTGCCTTTGATATCCAGATTGGGATCTGCTTTGATATCCTGGATTGCTTTTTCTTTGATGAGATTGAGATGGAGTGAATCTAGCAGACGGGGCTGAAGGATTTGCAGACATATTTCTAGAAGCTCCCACACTAGGAGGTGGAGGAGGAGGACCTCTAGGGGTCCACTTTGGAGCTGGACTATCATATCTTTTACTTTTCTTTCTTTGCTTTTGCCGATTCTTGGAAAATCCCATCCAGTGTTGATATTCTTTGGACTTGGGATCTATCCCTTTCAGTATATAATAAGGAATCATGATCAAGATTAGGAGGAGGAGGAGCAGCAGCTTTCCTTTTCCTTTTAGCTGCTTTCTTCTTCTTAGACTCTTCTGAATCATCAGAGTCATCCTCATCCTCAGAATGAGATGATGAAGGTTGATCATAAGGATCAAAAGCCTCTTGCTCAGCTTTTTCTTTTTCTTTTAATGCAGCTTTTTCTTTCTCTTCTTCTAAGGCATCCTGTGCCAGAAGAGTATCCAGATCTAGTCCTGGGGTGTCATCCCAGACTGTAGACTTTTCTTCTTGAACATCTGAAACTTTTTCTATCTCAACTGCAGCTATCATGAGGACCAGTTCATCATGCACAACTACCTGAGCTGGAGGAGAAGATACATGATCTTGAATAGCAGGTTCTTGCACTGGTTGTTGAGCAGGTTCTTGAGCAGCTTGAACTTCTTCCACTAGATCTGTAGTATCAGGAACACAGATTTGCTAAATGAAATTGAAACATCCTTTCTAGGTATTCACAGACTAGCATGTCAGTTAACATGTCAAGGAAATGAGTAAATGAATTACCTTCAGGATTTTTTTCAGAATTTCCTAACTCCCACAAGTCATCTAGAAAGGAGGTAATGACTCCTTCTAGGAAAAAAGCAACTAAGGGAGTAGAAGCTTCTTCAAGGCATACTTTGAAAGCAAATTCTGCTTCCATTATGATATCGGAAGGCTTCTGAACTGGTGCTGGAACTGCAGATGGTGTTGCAATGTCAACTGGGACTATTGTTACTTCTTGAATCTTAGCTTGGGGCTCTGCTGGACGAGAAACAAGGGGCAGTCCTGAGGCATCTTCCTCGAACATCTCCCCCTGCCTGATTTCAGTAGAAACTGAAGTCAGGCCCCTAACTGAAGATGGCTCAGCAGACTTAGAGAGGGTTAAGATAGAGGATGACAAGGTAGAGATGGAAGAAACGAGAGGGGCAATTGCTTCTTCAATTATGATTTTGATTGAAGGAGTAATTAGCTCCAATATGTTTGAAATGAAGGCTGGTGTGATTTCAAATGATGATGGGGGAATCACAGTAGATGGATGATCATTAGAGATGGTGTTCTCCTAATGAGATGGAGTGTGAACTGGTGATTGATGGGTGGATGCAGGAAGATCAATATGATCTGAATGAGGAATTGGTGATTGAGGATGAGTGGATAGCTCAGAAACCAATAAATCAAAACTAGGATGAGAAATCCTAGCAATATGAGAAGGAAGTGGAGATGCTGGTGGTGATGCATGGAGAATTATGGAGGAATCAAGAAGAAGAGAGGCAGGGGATGTAGATGGTAATGCAGAAGTGGATGGCACTTCAGTAGAAGTGGATGGTAATGCAGATGTAGAAGAAATGGGGGGAATGGAGGAGCCTTCTTCATGTAGCTGGGGAGTGACTGAAACAGTCCTTGTGCTCTCAGACACAACTGGAACTACCCCTGATGGAGAAGGCTTCTGAAAGCTCCTTTTCCACTTAACAAACAATGTTGGATCCATCTTCTTACTGGCATTGATGGATGTTGAGACTATAACCAACAGTTGGGGATATTTCTCTCTTAGAAATATCCCAAGTACCCTACCCAGGGTTACTTCCTTCTTGCTATTCTTCTTTCTTATCAAATCAAACATAATTCCTGCCCAATTTATCTGTTTCTTATTTACTATTACACACATCAAGGCAAACTGTTGCCTGGTGATGTTATCATGAGCAGAGTGCTTGCCCAGAAGCACTTTTCCAACTAGTTCAGCCAAGAACTTTATCCTTAACGGAAAATTAACCTTTAGCAATTTAGAAGGAATGCCTTCTGCATGTCCTAATTCGATCAACATCCTACCAAACTCTGGAGTATCCTGTTCATATTCCTCTTCACCATTCAGTAATCCGAAAATATCAGTTAATACGGCAGGAGTCAAGCTTACCTCTTCGCCGCCAATCGTCCCAGTCATAGATTCGTCACTAGAAGATGAAGTGAAGGCCCACTCTTTAATCTCTGGGATGTTTATCTTGATCCTTGTGGACATTAGCCGTTCCAGTCCTTGTTCCTTGCAGAGCTGGAGGATTTCTACTATCTCAGAATCACAGACGCTGAAGGAGTCAAAATCTACGATGAAGCCGGCGTCGAACTTCATCACTGACAGAAGAGCTGGAGCAATCGCCATTGATTGGGTTGGAGAAGACGAGAGAGACGACGAAAGCGAAACGGCAGAGAGCGCGAGGCAGAGCTCAAACAGAAAGACGGAATACGAAAAGACGAGCTCCGTCGACTACAAATAGAACGCTCTATTAACCTAGGTCGACCATCGGTTTTATATTAAAACAACAATCGTCGATCTATTTTAACAGATACTGGAGACGATGGTCGAACGATCGTTTCCAGAAGCAGAGTAGTCGATCAATCGTTCGACTATTTCTGTCTTCACAAACAAATAAGTTGTCGTCGCCCGTAGGTCGACGATAGGCTCGACCTGTTCGACTATCGTCGAACGTCGTTCGACGATCTTCAAACAGATTTCAACAAAGGCAGAAATCACACTTAGTCTTTTCCATTAATCATGCCTAGTTGAACCAAAAAGAACATATGCTTTTGTTCATCTAAGGGCTTGGTGAAAATATCACCTCTCTGAAGGTCAGTGGATATGAACTCAAGGCTGATCTTGTTCTTTTCCACACAATCTCTCAGGAAATGGTGTCTAATCTCAATGTGCTTGGTTCTAGAGTGGTGCACAGGATTTTATGCAATGGAGATAGCACTGGTACTGTCACACATGATTTTGGTGTTCTTGTGTGTGTACCCATAATCCAAAAGTTGGTTTTGAATCCACAGGATTTGTGAACAACAACTAGCAGCTGCTATATATTCAGCCTCTGCAGTTGAAGTTGAGACAGAAGCTTGTTTCTTACAGAACCAAGAGACCAATATCTCTCCCAGAAACTGACAAGTCCCTGAGGTACTTTTCCTGTCAACTCTACAACCAGCATAGTCAGAATCAGAGTATCCAATTAACTCAAATTCTGATTCAGCTGGGTACCATAGTCCTAAATTTGGACATCCCTTCAGGTATCTCAAAATTCTCTTGAGAAGAATCAAATGAGATTCCTTGGGGTTGACCTGGAATCTAGCACATAGGCATATGACAAACATTATATCTGGTCTACTTGCAGTTAAATACAACAGGGAACCAACAATGGCCCTATAATTTTTCTGATCAACTGGCTTACCCTGATTATCAGAATCTATAACTACATTAGTAGCCATAGATGTATACATTGCTGAAGCATCAGCCATCCCAAACTTCTTTACCAATTCCTTGACATATTTGGATTGGGAGATGAAGATGCCATCAACATCTTGCTTTACTTGGAGACCAAGAAAGTAAGACAGCTCACCCATACTACTCATCTCAAACTTAGAGTGTATCAGGTCAGAGAACTTTTTGCACAGTTTGGGATCAGTGGAGCCAAAAATAATATCATCCACATACACTTGAACTAACAGGATGGTGTCCTTGTGATGCTTAACGAAGAGGGTTCTATCAATTACTCCCCTAACAAAGTTGTGCTCTAACAGGAAACTAGCTAGAGTCTCATACCAGGCTCTGGGTGCTTGTTTAAGTCCATAAAGAGCTTTTTGCAACTTGTACACAAATGAGGGCTGAGTTGAAGAGACAAACCCAGGAGGTTGTTCAACAAATACCTCTTCCTTTAGCTCACTATTTAGGAAGGCACTCTTGACATCCATCTGAAAGACCTTAAACTTCATATAGGCTGCATAAGCTAGAAAGATCCTTATTGCCTCTAGCCTTGCAACAGGAGCAAAGGTTTGGTAATAATCTATACCTTCCTCCTATCTGTAGCCCTGAGCTACAAGCCTAGCTTTGTTCCTTACAATAATTCCATTTGCATCCAACTTGTTTCTAAACACCCACTTGGTGCCTATGATCAGTTGGCCTTTTGGTCTTGGAACCAAAGTCCATACTTTACATCTTTCAAATTGATTGAGTTCCTCTTGCATAGCAATGATCCAGTGGGGATCTAGCTCAACATCTTTTATGGTGAGGGGCTCAATTTGTGAAAGGAAACAAGCATGCATCACATCCTGTCTTAATTGATGTCTTGTTTGTACACCAGCTGATATGTCTCCAATCACTTGAGATGTAGGATGATCTCTAAGTATGACAAGATAAGCAGGTGGGATGTGATCTTCAGCAACAGTTGGGATTAATTCCTCAGGTAGAATTGGATCAACTGTTGGTGGTACAACAACTGCTTCTACAATGTCTTCATCACTGTCTGAATCAGTGATATGAAGAGTTGATAGATGGAGAGTCTCTTGAGTGACATCTTTGCATGATTCTGGTACCTGCAATGAGCTTGAGGAAGGAGCAGTTTCCTTCTCCTTGTAATACATCTGAGATTCATCAAAAGAAACATGTACATACTCCTCAATTTTAGATGTTGATTTATTAAATACCCTATAAGCTTTGCTTACTTGGGAATATCCAAGAAAAATTCCCATTGAAGCTTTTGCTTCAAACTTTCTAAGGTATTCTTTGTTATTGTTATGAATGTATACTACACAATCAAATACTCTAAAATAATTAATTTTAGGTTTCTTTCCTTTAAGCAACTCATAAGGAGTTTTACTCTTAAGCTTGTGTATAAGACATCTGTTCAAGACATAATTAGCTTTGCTAACAGCTTCTGCCCAATAAGAGAGAGGCATGTTAGCATCTGCCAATAATGTTCCAGCAGCTTCAATCAGGGTTCTATTCTTCCTTTCCACTACCCCATTTTGTTGGGGAGTTCTAGGAGCAGAGAAGCTATGTTTGATACCTTCTTTCTCACAGAATTCTTGCATGAGAAGAGAATCAAACTCAGTACCATGATCACTTCTGATTAAGGCAACATGAGTAGAATACTCAGTCTGCACACATAGTAGAAAATCTGTAAGAACTTTGAAGTTATCAGCCTTAGTTCTCAAGAAGAACACCCAAGTGAACCTAGAGAAGTCGTCAACAATCACTAAAGTGTAATACTTCCCTCCTAGACTCTGTACATTTATTGGGCCAAAAAGGTCCAAATGTAATAAATACAGGATTCTAGGTGAATCACTTTTATTTAAAGATTTAAAGGAGTTTTTGGTTTGCTTGCCTAATTGACAAGCCTTGCATAGGCTCTCCTTCTTGTAGGGGCAAGAAGGTAAACCTCTAACAAGATTGTATTTAGATAACCTAGATATGTTCTTGAGGTTAACATGGCTAAGCCTCATATGCCATAAGGTGTTGTTATTTGTTACCTCATTAAATAAGCAGATTTCAGATTGAGTTGAATTAAAATCTACTAAATAAATATTACCCTGTGTAATACCTACTAACACAACATTACTATTTAAAGTAATATTACAGAGAGAGTTAGTGAAAGATACCTGATATCCTGCATCACATAACTGGCTTACTGAGATAAGGTTGTGCTTCAGTCCAGTTACATATGCAACCCTCTTGAAAGTTACTGCTCCAATGGTAATCCTACCATATCCTTCTGTTTGACCACAGCTAGAATCCCAAAAGCTCACCTTTGGTCCAAGCTTGGCCTTGAATCTTGACAGATTGTCTTTATTTCCTGTCATGTGTTTGGAACAACCACTATCCAAATACCATTTATCTTTAGTAATTGGATAGGTCTTCACCTGCAAATTAAACAGTTAGACATTGTGGACCCAGACAACCTTGGGTCCATTATTCTTCACATAATGAAAACTTGAAATAAAAGAATAAGCAGGTTGAGGTTTATATCCTAAAGGGTAAGATCTCCTAGGTGGGATACTCCAAGCAGTTAATGAGTCCACAAACCTTGGGTTTCTATTTATATTAGGGTTTCTAAGGTTCTGGTTGTAATTTTGAAAATCAAATTGAAATCGTCGATCAGCGTTCGACGATTGATGCTCAGATCGTCGAGCATCGTTCGACCACTGAGCCTTCGATCGTCGAGCAGCGCTCGACGCTCTTTGTAGCTCTTTAAATTTTTGCTTTCTCTTTTCTCTCTTAGCTTTATTTAAGGCTTTGTTAACTAGATTTACTTGCTCAGTATTCTTTATTCCATCAGCTGAAATAAAGTTTACTGGAGTTGAAAGATGATTTTTAAGAACCAATGGGGGTTCACTTGATGAGGCTCCTAAGCCTAGCTTATTATTGCCTGACCTAGTGTTTGTCATGCTGGTGATTTCTAGCAGCTTAAGACTTCTACCATTTAAAGATTCTTCTAATCTCTTGGACTTTGCTAGTTCATTTTTAAGAAACTTTATTTCTTCACTAGACTTAGTGAGTTCTGCTTCTAGCCTAGTGTTTTCATTAGAAATAGATTCTGATTCAGCTAACTTATTTCTAAGTTCCTTAATTTCTTTTTCTGAACTAATTAAATCTAAACAAAGAGATTTAAATTCAGATTTAAATTCAGCAGAAGAAAAATCATAAGAAGATAATACCTGATCTTCTGTAGGCATTTCTTCATCATCATCAGAACTCTCTGCAACTGAGTGGTTGCTGCAGGCATCAATTGCCATTAGGCAAATTTCCTTTGCCTTCTTCTCTTCCTCATCTTCACTGGAGCTTGAGGAGGAAGATTCTTCATCTAAATCACTCCAGGTTTCAGCAACAAATCCTTTCTCCTTCTTCTTATTTTTGTAGGAGGAGGACTTGGAGTGCTTCTTGTGATGTTCCTTTTCTTTTCTCTTTTCTTTTCTCTTTTCCTCTGGACACTCTGGTAGAATGTGTCCAGGTTTTCTGCAACCATAACAGATAATTTCTTTAGCAGGAGATATGTCATACCTTGGTTTATCTTCATATCTTGAAGACTTCTTCCTGAAGTCCTTTCTGCCCATCTTGAGAAACCTTTTGGCAAAGAGTGCCATCAGCTCCTCATTTGTTTGACTTCCTTCAGAAGCATCAGCAGCTTTGAGAGCAAGAGTTTGCTCTTTCCTTGCTGGAGTTAGAGTCTTGGCTTCAGCCTCAGCTTCCTTGGTCTTTAGAACTTGCTCAAAAGATTTGAGCTTTCCAAGGAGAGCTTCAGTTGAGATTTCAGTTGTACTTCTAGCCTCCTTGATAGGCTAGATCCTGAGATCCTATGTGTTAGGGAAGCACATCAGTATCTTATCATTGACCTCTGTCAATGTAATCTCCTTATCAAGGGTTCTCAGCTCATTGATGATTGAGCTGAGCCTTGTGTACATTCCTTCAACTGATTCAGCTTCAGTCTTCTTGAAGTTTTCATACTGAGATATAAGGTTGGACCTTCTGTCCTTCCTTTCATCAGCTGAACCAGCTACAATCTGGTTCAGTGAGTCTCATATGACTTTTGCAGAGGTGCAATCAGCCACTTTTTGGAAGATTTCATCAGACATAGTCTGAGCCAGAATGTTCATAGCTTTGGCATCAGCTATCTTTGCCTTCTTATAGGCATCATTGTAGTCTGGAGGAGGCACTGCACTGAGATTTGTAGATGTTGTAGCAGTGGCTGCAACAAGAGGTGTTGGAGGTCCTGTCAAAATAGAAGAAAAAATGTTTTCATCAATAGAGTTCATATATAATTTGATTCTTGCCTTCCAGATGCTGAACTTAGCTAAGTTGCAAGCTGGAGGTTTGGTGCTAGAGTAATCCTTGGACTGGGCCATGAAGTGAATATATATAAGCTTGGTATCTATCTAGATCTTGTGACTCAGGTGTTAGCCTGTACAGTCAGTCAACCTCCCTCTGATACCAATTGAAAGTGAGGATAGATACAACTCTAGAGGGGGGGGGGGGGTGAATAGAGTATTCAAAAATTATGACACCCTACTCAACTCCCTTAGAGTTAATTTGCGGAATGAGTTTATAGATATTTGAAACCTTAGAGCCTAACACAAAGTGAAGTGCACTAGAGAAAGCTAACTGTAATTACAGTTGAGCTTTGGCCCTATCATAGCAACTAGCAATCCTAGTTATTTCTACTCACAGCCACAGTACAATAATTAAATGAAGCAACATAGACGACACAAGAAGTTTAGAGTGGTTCCCTCTAAATAGGTACATCCACTCTTCTACCACCCTGGTAGGAATCCACTACAGGTTTTTGTTCAGGTGTCCTGCCACCAACTGATCTGCTTCAGGTAGATCAAGTAGACCCTTTGAGCTTTTGATCAGGAGCTCAAAATCCAACACAGGTTTTTGATCAGGTGCCCTGCCACCAAGGTTCACTTTTGAAGGGAGTAATAACCCTTTATACAGGAGATTGAGAGAGTTAAAGTTTCTTCTCTATTGTTAAAACAGATTAAAGAAGCTAGTGGATTGCACAGAGCTAGAAAGCTCTAAATAATCAAGGCTCCCCCTGGCTTAGAGAATATCCAGGAAGAAGTCCTGCTTCAGGGTGCAGGAACCCTTCTGAATTCTTGACAGAGAACTGTCTTGAAATTCTGAAGGAGAAGCTTGAAGAAGACTCTTGATTTGTAATAGGTTGTTCTTCTTTAATCAGCTTCCTTTCTTCTTCTTCTTCTTCTTCTTC
Organism: Platanthera zijinensis; assembly: GCA_039513925.1. Taxonomy (NCBI): domain Eukaryota; kingdom Viridiplantae; phylum Streptophyta; class Magnoliopsida; order Asparagales; family Orchidaceae; genus Platanthera; species Platanthera zijinensis. The sequence goes on from CM077092.1 coordinate 16,850,382, forward strand.
TTCTAGGCACTGAGTAAATGTTCCTGTAAGCAGGATGGACTCAGGGTTGAAGAAGAATGTTGAAGAGAGTTGAAAAAGGATGATCTTCTCAGTTGAATGTATCAATGACTGAGAGCTGTATATTTCTTCTTGTTTTGAATCTGTGTATCTCTATTATCTTTGTATATCTGTGTGTTGTTGTTGTCTTTTGAAAGCACTTTATATATTGGCCTTTGCAACGACTCTAAACTTTATTTGAACTTTGTCTTCTTCTGAGATCTGCAATCTGGGCTGCAAATAACATAAAGCAAAACATATCATGCAGACAGACATGCTATAAGGGGATAAAGCTTTCTAAGAAGCTGCAAATCCAATCTGATAAAAGGAGTACTAAAGAAAGTCACATCAGACTAAACTCTTTACGGCCAAAGAAGACTTTTGTGTCTAACGGCTATAAAGGACATCATGACAAAATAAAGCAAAAAGATATTTCAACTAATAAGACAAAAACTTTGTCAGATAAAGCTTGACTTATGCACAAAGGATGGGGCAAAGATTGCCTTGAGATGTATGCATAAAATCAATGAAATAATCTTTAATAAAATATGCCAATTAAATCATAGAACAGAAGAAGTACAAAATTACTAAAGGCAAACAAAAGATCGTCGAACGATCCTCGGAGATTGTCGACCGAAGCACAGAGATCGTCGAGCTATCAGATAGTCGAACTACCACAGTAGATAGTCGAACTATCAGAACAGATAGTCGAGCTATCAGATAGTCGACCTATCAAGACAGATAGTCGAACTATCGAGCAAAACAAATAGTCGACCTATCAAACAGATAGTCGAGCTATCAGATAGTTGAACTATCCAAGCAGATAGTCGAACTATCAAACAGAACACATAGTCGACCTATCAAGACAGATAGTCAAACTATCAAGCAAAACAGATAGTCGACCTATCAAACAGATAGTCGAGCTATCAGATAGTTGAACTATCCAAGCAGATAGTTGAACTATTAAGAAATCTGTCTGGTCAAAAGAAGTCGAGCGGGGTTCGACGATCGACGAGGCAGATACCACAGATCGTCGAGCTAACAAGAGTTGAACTAACTCAGAGATAGGCGATCTGCTGACTGATGATAGTCGACCAACTGATAGACGATCGTCGAACAGTTGATAGACGATAGTCGAGCGGTGTTCAACCATAGTCGAACCAAAAAAAACTTAACCAAATTTTCATCTGGATAAGTGACAACTCTACAACTAGAGCAATCTAACTAAACAACTAACCTTTGACCATAGATAAATCTTGGGTCAAGAGACTAAATGAGAAAACTAAGCCCAAATCCAAACTAGGGTACCAACATACTTCCAGGTTCTGTCTGCTCTTTGAAGACTTGATCCATCATTCTTTGATAAGTTGCGCCCGCGTTCTTGAGCCCGAAGGGCATCATCTAATAGCTATAGCAGCCATCGCTGGTGATGAAGGAGACATCGCAGCAGTCGGGTGGATGTATCTGGTTATGATGATACCCTGAAAAAGCATCAAGAAAACTCATCACAGGAAACCCGACGGTGGAATCAACCAGCGCGTCGATTTGAGGCAAGGGGTAGCAATCCTTCGGGCAAGCTTTATTCAATATGGAAAATTCAATACATAGATGCCAGCCTCCCCCAGGCTTTTTCACCATTACAACATTGGATACCCAGCATGGATACTAGATCTCCGAAACAAAACCCGCCTTCAGCAGCTTTTCTACTTCCTCTCTGATCGGACCAGCCAGCACGATAGCGCTCTTCCTTTGCTTATGACGGACGGGAGCCACCGCGGGATCCAGGTTGAGGAGATGACAGGCAACATCAGCATCAATCCCTGTCATCTCGGCAACGCTCCAAGCAAAGATATCCATGTTCTCTTATAGGCAAGCGGACATCTCTATCTTTCCCTCTAGCGGCAAGGATCCTCCACCCTTCAGCAGACCAGGCTCTCCTCCTCGGGATATCACTTTCACCTCTTCTACATCCTCAATAGCACGCAGTCCTTTCTCCCTTTCCAGCAGCTCTTATAGCCTTTCCACGTCCCTCATCCAGCTGATGGTACTGACGACATTCATGTAGCATTCCCTAGAGGCCTTGGGATATCCCCTGATCCTGACTTGGACATTCCCCGACAGTATTTCAGGCACTGATGATAGGACGACGGAATGGCCTTGAAATAGTTGAAGAGGGGACGCCCGAAGATGGCGTTGTATCTGCTTGGCGCATCGATGATGACAAAACGACATCGGATCGAAGTCCCGCCTAGAGTGACCAGAAGGTCCACGCTCCCCTCCACCTCTTTCTTCTCTCCTGAGAAGCCAAAGAGAGGTCCATCCGCAGCCTAAACCCGAGATGCCTCCACTTACAGCCCGACAAAAGTCCTTTTGAAAATGACGTTCACCGAGCTCCCGATGTCCGCAAGGATTCGGTCGACGGTGAAGTCTTCGATGGCAGCTTGAATAACCAGGGTATCATGGAAGGGGTTTTCATTTCCCAGCATGTGCTCCTCTAAGAAAGTAATCTTGTCCAGAGGCGATGGGTTCTGTGAGGTCGAGTCGACACTCTTCTTGTAGATCTGATGGAGAGTTCCCTTACGGGAAGCTCCGAGTCCAGCTCCTCCATTGATCACTCCAACCTGCCCACCTCCTTGGCCATGGATCACCTCTCCATGAACTCACAAGTCAACCCGGTCCTCATTCCTTCTCCTAAACGGAGCCTGGAATGCCACCTGCCCCACTGGGGCCTCCTGCCTCTGCTGCTCCCTCTCCATAACTCCCGCTTCCAACCTCCTCCTTGCTTCCCAGAACTCCGGGCAAGCCAATGTCACATGCCTCTCTACTTGATGGATATCGCAATAGAGGGGAATCTCCGCCTCCTGACGCCTCGCCCACTCTTCCTGCTTGTGACGCTTATTGCCTTAACGAACAATAGCCATCGCCTCCCTCCTTTCTCCTCCTCGACTTTCCTCCTGTCGGTTACCATTCCTCCTCTCCTCTCGCTAAAAACATGGCCGAACTGGAGGCCTCCACTGGGGGCGATTCTCGGGGTATTGGAATCGCCTCTCCTCTCCTCTTCTTATCGGAGCCTCTGCGGGCATCCTCTCTTCCCGCCCCTGAGGCCTCTCCTGCCTCCTCTCTTCCACCCTTCTGGGCTCTTCTCTCTTCTTCACTTCCTCTCTCCTCGGCTCCTCCCTTCTCTCTTCCTGCCTCTCCGATAGCCTTCTTTTTCCCGACTCCGAAAGTCTCCCTTTCTTCCTCTCTAACGGCTCATCTCTGTCCATTCGTGCCAATAAATCTTTGTTCCTTTCCTCCCCCTGGATGAATGTATTCGCCCTCTCCACCATGTCCTCAAAGGACCTCGGGGGTTTGGAGCATATCTCCATGTTGAAGAGGCCTTGCTTCAGGCCGAATTTGAGGGCCACCATTAGGGTGAAGCCATCCACCTCCTCTACCTCCAAGATCTCCTCCTGGAAATGGTCTAGGTAATGACCAAGACTTTCATGCTGCCCTTGGTTGATTTTGAAGAGGGCGGTTGCTTCTTTATTCCTTTTCTTGGGCGTCGCGAACCTCGCCATAATACCCTGACGCAGATCGGAGAAGTAGTAGATGGAACCTGCTGGCAGCTGATGGAATCAGTCTCTCGCATTACCCTTGAAGGAGATGGAGAAGAACCGGCACTTGAAGGCGTTGGACATGTTGCGGATGAAAACCACATCTTCAAACCACTGAAGATGCCTGACCGAGGCATCTTTGCCGGGGTAGTAGGTGAGGACATGCTCTCTGAATCCTTCGGGAACTGGGGCTGTGAGGATCTCATCACAGAAGGGGCTCCTCCCTTCCTAGCGGCGACGAGTTTCATCCTCGCTCGAATCATCACCATACTCGCTCCATGGGCGAGTATCTCGGTATCTCGCTGCTGGTTCGGGGTCTCGGAATCTGACTCCCTGGCTGCTCGCTGGATAATGTCGCGAATGCATCAGTCGCTCCTCTCCTGCCCACGCAGGCTCCTTCCCAGCTCGCCTCGTCGGCGCTTCCTCGCCCGTCGGTGTTAAGCGATGGGGAGAATTCATGGTGACATCGGGGGGATGAGAAAACTCGGCGAGGACAGTCCTCTCAATCCACTTGGCAAACTCTTCGAACGCTGCAATGGTCACAAACTCACCACCTCGCGCAGAGTTACCAGCTCCCGCCGAGTTGCCGACCAACTCTCCATGCTCGCCACCACTCACCATCTCGTTAAACCGCCAAACTTTCCTCCTTAGCTGCGATCCACGCTCACCGCACCAAGTGTTGAAGCCAGTAAAATCCAGAACCTCAGAAATAGGATCAAGACAGCCTAAGGTTACTGGTTAACAGGGGTAAGACTAGACGGGTAGAATGACTAGGGTGAAGAACGAAGGCAACTAGGACCCCAGATATTACGGTAGGGAGGTCCCACAAGGTACCCGGATGCTCGAAAGGAGTAACCCCTTCTCAACCAAAAATGGCTGAACTAGGTACAAGGGAGACTAGCTAATGACTATGTCACAAGGTCGCGACCTAGTCTCTAAGAAAAAAGAATCCAAAAGCTAAGCTGGTATCCGAAAATAAGAGCTTGTGAGTATCCTGCAGAGGATTTCCAGTCTCTCTCCTCGTACCCCTAGGGTCCTATTTATAGGGAAATCCAAGAGGGGGGGGGGTCATATTTATACCCTACCCCTGACGACTAGGCGACTTCCCAGGAAAACTCGCACGGGCTGGGCAAGTATCTCGCCTAGTTGCCTACCTGGCGAGTATGTGAGTGAAGCTCGCCATACTCGCCCAAGCCCTCTGCTGTCTCGTGCGCTGACTCTGACCTCTGTCTTGACTTGTTGACCTTGACTTCTGCTGACCTGGATGTAGTAGAACCCACCTTCGTCAAATACGGGTTGTACAGTACCCAGCCAGTCCAAGGAAACTCCTGACTTCCGTCACGGTTCTCAGTACTGGCCAATCCCTGATGGCCTTAACTTTTACTAGATCTACCGTCACCCCATTACCACTAATCACATGGCCCAAAATGACACCTTCTCTAATCAAAACTCGTACTTCGAGAACTTAGCATAAATCTGGTTATCCCTTAGGATCTGCAAGACCACTCTTAAGTGAGTCTCGTGCTCCACCTCTGACTTGGAATACACTAAGATGTCATTGATAAATACCACCATAAATGAATCCAAGTACCGTCGAAACACTTGGTTCATCATATCCATGAACATTGATGGCGCATTCGTCAAACCGAACGACATTACCGAGAACTTGAAGTGATCATAACTCGTCATAAATGCTGTCTTGGGAAAGTCCTCATCTCGAATACACAACTGGTAATACCCTGACTTCAAGTCCAACTTGGAGTACACCACCAATCCTACCAACTTGTCGAACAAGTCATCTATCTGTTGAATCTGATACTTATTATTGACGGTTAACTCACGATAGTCTATACACAAATGCATGCTACCATCTTTCTTCTTTAGAAACAACACCGGCGCGCTCCACGACAAAGAGTTGGGGCTAATGTACCCTTGCTCCAACAGCTCCTGCAGCTGCACTTTGAGCTCAACTAGCTCTTTTGGTGACATCCTAAAAGGAGGACGCAACACCGACCTTTCTCCTTGGACCAATTCAATCGTGAAATCAATCTCACGCTGGGGGTGCTCCTTGGAGCTCCCGGGGAATACATCCTCAAACTCTGCCACCACTGGCACTTCTCTAATCAACAAATTCTTGGAGTGGACCTCCAACAATGCTTCGAATGCTGCACATCCCTAGTTTATTGCATGCACCAACTGCATGGCTGAAATCAGGGAGCGTGACACTCCACTAAGGCCTTCAAACTTGACATCTCCTCTTCCCTCGCTCCTCAGAGTCACCACCTTCAATAGGCAGTCAATACTAGCCAGCTGCTCTGCAAACCAGTCCATCCCCGAGATCACGTCAAACTCGGCTAACGATAGGATTGCCACTATTAATACGAAGTCAGCCTCGCCTATACTCCAACCAATGCGCCCTTTCTTCCTGGTATTCATGAAATACCCATTGGGCATGCTCACCTTAATCTCTGCATCTATCTCAAATGGCTTGACACTAATTCTGCAGATAAATTTTTTGCGAGGAAAAAGTGTGACACTCCTGTATCGAACAACACTCTAGCGGGGTAACCGAAAACGAGCACGAAGCCTATCATACACGAAACAAACACAAAAGGCCGTAAATGGTTTTAAGTTAGTAAACGAACTCAGACCATTCGTATCTATCACCACATCGGGCTGACGAATTACTACATGCTGCCCAAGGTTGTAAGCTCTGGGCTACACTAGAGGGAAATGTGAAGCACTAGACTCCGTCGCCTTCCCTTTGTCTGCATAACGAGGACCAGAATGCATTGACTGCTCCTACCTTGGTTCTGGCTCAGCACCACCCTCGGAATAATTTCGAGTTATGTGCACTACACTGTCAGAAGCCGGGCGGGTTTTTGAAGCCTCTTCCTATCCCAGAGTGGAAATTCGATGATATCTCCATGGATTTTGTGCATGGGTTACCTAGATCGCAGCAGGGTAATGACGCAATTTGGGTGATCGTGGATCGCTTGACCAAAGTGGCACACTTCATCCCAAATCAGAAGGAGGACCGTGTGGAGAAGCTGGTGGAATTGTACGTTCGCAACATTGTGCGACTGCATGAGATTCCGAAGAGCATAGTTAGTGATCGCGATGGACGTTTCACGTCTAACGATTGGAGGTTGGTGCAGAAAAGCCTGGGCACGAAGCTCAAGTTCAGTACATCCTTCCATCCTCAAACTAATGGGCAGACCGAGAGAACAAACCGTACTATAGAGGATATGCTGAGGATGTGTACTCGTGACTTCGACAAGAAATGGGAGGATCATCTCTTCATGGTAGAGTTCGCATATAACAATAGTTACCAAGCAAGTATAAAGATGGCGCCATACGAAGCTTTGTACGGGAGGCGGTGTCGAACACCGATGTCTTGGAACGAGGCTAGAGACACTAAGCTTTTGGGAAAAGAAGTGGTAGCTGACGCTTGTGAGTTGGTGCAAACTATTCATGAGCGCATGAAGGTAGCTCAAGATTGGCAAGCAAAATATTTTAATGCTCGCCATAGGAATGTGGAGTTCGCGGTAGGAGACTGGGTTTATCTAAAGATCAAGCCGTTCAAGGGCATTTCGCGGATTCGCCGACTCAAGAAGTTGATTCCGAGATTTTTGGGACCGTTCGAGGTTATAGAACGGGTGAGAGAAGCAGCGTACCGGTTGGCATTGTCCACGGAGCTGAGTGGATTACACGATGCCTTCCATGTCTCCGTCTTGAGGAAAGTTTTTGTAGAGGCTAGCGTGGTGATCGAATCGGCAGCAGTGCCGATAGAATAGGACTTGAGGACGCGAGTTCGTCCAATCAGTATAGAAGATTCAGAGATTCGGCAGTTGCATTCCATGAGACATCTTACTCGTGAGGTCTTCCAGCTGACATTCCACGAGAGTTCTTACTCATGAGTGATCCCTCCCAAGAACGCAGATGGGGAATTGCTCAAAAGCCCCTAGAGTAGTGATAACCTGAGAAGGTTCTATCCTTAGCGGAAAATGGTATATTAATTATATATAAATGATATATATATATATATATATATATATTAATAATCTCCTTGTATAAATGATATATATATATATATATATTAATAATCTCCTTATCCCCTGAAATACGGGAACGAGTAGGTATTCTTTCCAAAGAATGCCTTAAAAAGTTGAGTAGGTAAAGTCGATCTCCATAACCGAGTTGGGAAACGAGCCTTCGACTTGACTCTCGTAAAACCTAGAGCGAGTGATAGGACGGTTTGTCAGGTTTTAATGCATTCTTGTAAGATCAAGCCTCTGCACTGACCGCCAGGATCAACTCCCTTCTTATACGTTGGCCTATTTATCTCTCGATCACACTTTTCATTCGACTAGAGAGATTATCAGGAGAAAGTCTAGACACCAACCACCTAACTTGGCGATGAGAAGGTCGACTTAACTGACAATGAGACCTTTCATAAAAATGTCATCATCCCCAAGAGCTAAAAAACTCGTTGCATGCGTTGTCTCTCATACGAAGTATACCATCGTTTCTTCCAATCATAGCTAGGAATAGGTGCGGTTAACTCCCTTTGATTGTTGAGTGATTTTGCGAAGACCTCCAAAGAGAAGACAGAAGCTGAAATCAGATGGAGGCCTCGAGTGTGTGCGTCCAACATGACCCCCCGAGTGTCATTTCCCTATACGGGATCCTTTGCCTTCTCAATAAGAGATATGAGGGAGGCCTCAATTGTGTGCGTCTAGCAGGACCCCCCCCGAGAGCCACTCCCTATCCAGGCTTCTTCTACCCCCGAGAGCCATTTTCCCTCTACATCTATCTCTGCCTTTGTAATAAGGTAATGCGGCAAAAAGTCATGGATGTAGACATAAACGAGCTCCACGATCGAGTTGAGAAACGAGCCTCAAATTTAACTCTTGTAACATCCAGAGCAAGTGATGGGACAGTATATTGGGATTTTAAGTGCTTCCTCCTAAGTCCAAACCTCTACATTAATGGTCGGGACCAGCTCCCCCTTTGCATGTTGAAGGACGATCCCCTGGTGACACTACTCATCCGACGGTTGATGTCTTTATGAGAGAGTTAAGAGCCGACCACCTAACTCGATGAAGAGAAGATCTTCCTCTACTTTATTTTCATCGTAAAAAAAGTTGGTATTATTAATTGGAAGCCTCGAAAGTGTGCTTCATACGAGCCCCCCCCGAGTGTAACTCCCACGTCCAAGAGTCTACAACCTATATATGGAGAAGGCAAGTATGTATATGAGCGAGTATGCGGACGTGCGAGTTTGCCAATATGCAAGTATACAAATGCAAGTATGTCCTTTTTGTGATCACACAAGTACGAGTATGCGATCAACGAGTATGCGACTATGACGAGCATGTTCGATAGTCACGTCAACCAAAACAATGATCACTCAAACTCGTATCGAGCCTATGAGCCTAGCGAGCACACAGAACATTTGAGCCTATGATTCTAGCGAGCGTCGTAAGAAAGCGAGTATAAGAAGAAAAGGCGATCAACATATTTCTTTCCTTTTGAATAAATATGCGACATTACATTCAAAAAGCATAATGACTCCTTGTATAAAGGTCTGCCCAAAAAATTTGTACAAGTCTAGCAGGTCCTGCCAACTAGGCATCATCGCCTCCAATGCCTCCGTCGAGATGTTTGTCATTATCAGCCACTTCGTCTTCATCCTCATCACTATCGATGTCGACATCCTCTTCCTCTTCTTCCTTGTCATTCTCATCCTCATTATCCTCAGAAGTGGAAGATATGAAGCGATCGGGGGAGTTGGACTCCTTGGCGAGCAAACCCGGGATAAGGTCCATCACTGTCAAGTTAGTTGCCTCCAGCTTGAGGTAGCCTTCGACCATCAGCTTGTTCAGGATGACGTTTCTAATTATACGCATGATGCCCCCATGGATCTGCGACATCTCAACACCGTGCATACATATCTTCTTTTCTATTCCCAAAGGGCCCGCTATCGGTGGTTGTTGCTCAGTCGGGCAAGTTTGTCATTTCTTACTCGGGCGGCCTCCAAATCTTCCCGGGTGTCCTCCATCTCCTGCTCCACTTGGGAAATTTTCTTTGATGTCTCAACCTCGACATTCTATGAGTAATAATAGTAGTCGTCAATACAATAAATTGGCGAAAAGCTGGAAGTGACTATGCAGAAATCTCACATTCAAGTTGAGGTTACCTTATAAACCATGCACTTGGCGGCTTTGGGCCCAAGAGCGAGGATCATTTTGCTCAGTTTCTTGATCTGTCGCCGGGCCGCGAGCAGGCTCCTTGGACCAAATCACAAGAGCGAGCACGTGATATGGTGCACGAGATCCTTTATAGAGACGTCTGGCAGTGACTCTGCATTTGCACGATCATAGAGCGTGAAGGTAACGTCATACGCTTGGCCTCTATCCTCCCAGTCCTCGGACCAGGCAGATAGGTTGGTGTTGAGGGTCACCTTATGCTCGCCCTCGACCTAAGTCACTAGTGGGCAACCATATGCATCCTTGCTGTTCGAACCTGAGACCGGGCGGTTAGCCTCTCTAGCCACAGCGACCTGATTGTTCATCGGTCTAGAAGTTTGGTCCAGTGGCCTGTCTGGTAGCTATCCTAACAGTTTGATAAGAGTCCGCAGTAGCAGTCTGGTGGCTATCCGCAGCAGCGGCTTGGTGGCTATCCGCAGCAGCGGCTTGGTGGCTATCCGCAGCAGCGGCCTTATGGCTATCCGCAGCAGCGGCCTGGAGGTTAGCCGCATATGCGGTCTGGAGTTTAGCCGCAGCAGTGGTCTGGAGGTTAGCCGCAATAGAGGTCTGGTCATTAGCCGCAGCAGTGGTCTGGTGGTTAGCCGTAGCAGCAGTCTGGAGGTTAGCCGAGGCAGCAGTCTAATGGTTAGCCGCAACAACGGTCAAGAGATTAGCTGCATCAGGTGTTTAGAGGCTTCCTAGGAGTTTGTATTTATTGTATAGTCTGGCAGTTTGACATAGTCAAACCGCTCAGTTCGTGCGGCTTGTATTTAGTCTCACATCACTTGTTATATTCTCTCATCTCCTCCTTTTCTATAAATAAGGGGGCATACCTATGTATTGTTTATATTTTTAGAGCAATAAAATTTGCCTTTATTTAACTCTTTTTTATATGGTCTCAGAGCTAACCGGTCCTTTGCTCCTTTTTGCTCGCAGTTTGTTTTTCTAACCGCGTCCAGTCTTCTTCCTGCGGTCTTAGTCCCATCGGATTTGCTGGTGTTCGCGCATCCCTCTTTCTCCCAGGCTTCTGCGGGTTGGTGTTTCTTCTCACACGGGTTGTTGTCTCTACTCGTATAGTCTCTTTCCTTTTCTCTGGTTCACGTGATTTGTTCGGTTAAAGCGTGCGTTTTGCTATTATTGTCTATGGACACTCCATCTTCTTCTTCCTCTTTGTCCGCCCTCTCTCTCTTTCCTCTTCTTCTACTTCTACTTTCAATAATTTTGGTACTGCTTCCAAGCTTACTGGTCCAAATTATCCTGATTGGAGTGTGTCTTTTATTTTCTATTGCGCTCTCAGCATAAGCATCATCATTTGACTGATGATCCCCCTCCTTTTGGCTCTACTTCTTTTGATGATTAGGATGCTACTAATGCTTTGATGCGTACTTGGTCGACCAACAGTTTGTCTGATTAGTGCCTTCCTATCATTCGACATGATCAGACGGTCAAGGTAGCCTGGAATCATCTTGCTGCTTTGTACTCCAAGGGAGCACAAACTTCACGCATTTATACTTTATATGCTAATCTTTTTGCTCGACCCGTCATGACTCCTGCTGTTGCTTATCAGGAGGTTCAAACTCTTGGTGATGAACTTCTTCCCCATGACCTTTTTCTACTGATCTCGTTGAGCAACATTGAAGGAATAGGTTTCTAGAATGTCTAAACACCTAGAGGGGGGTGAATAGGTTCAATTCTTTATTATTAGGCAGCTAATAGATTATTCACAGTATGATTAAATTCTATAGCAATCACAGCATACAATACATCAATCACAGCAGACACACAGGTTTATGGTGGTTCCCCAAGAGATGGGTACATCCACTTTCCCCCTTCGTCTATCTAGCAATACACTAGATTCGACCAAACTTCCTTCCACCTTCTCAGATCCTCAGATCTTACAACTCAAAACCAAAATTGGTTCCTGCAACTCAGACTTCAACAAGTCCTACACCTCAGGTTCTTCCCAAGAACCCTACCTCAGAGTGAATCCACACTCCTACCACTCAGGTTATCAAGCCCTATCTCAGCCCTTATTACTGGGCCTACAGTTCAGAGAACTTAATCTCCTACCTCAGGCAAACAGCCCTACCTCAGCCTTTATAATTACAGGCTTACAACACTCAGATCTATAAATAGATCCTACAAAAAAATTGTATAAAGAATTATTTTTCTCCCTTCACCAAGATAGAGAAAAAAGAGGAGTGAAGGAATCTTGATCAGATCTTAATTAATCTGCTTTCTTCAGATCATTGCTGTAATGAATCAGATTCAACCTTAGCTTATTCAAAGCTTCTTGAAAGAGAGAACCTAGGTTGAATCTTCTTGAGAAGTTGATGTAGACACAACTTCTTCTTTCTTGTTGACTTGATTCAGCAAACCTTGACAGATCCAGAGAGATGTTGTCTCCTTCTCTGATATAGAATCAGAACCTTCTTGTTGTATAGAATTCTGTGAATTCTTCTTGGAGTAATCCTCATTTTTGACTTCCCTCTAATTTCTCTGTCTTACTATGCGTCTCTGTTTTTTCTCTGATTGCTCGGCTTTATTTATAGATCACATCAGAGGCAACCGGCTGATCCGGCGGATGACTGACATCTGACAGTTCTGACATATCTAACAGGCTTTGACAATCCTGGCAGCTGTCAAGTCTTCTACCTGGAGATCTGGCACTTAGAGTTATTTAACTCAGCTGAATATGTCGATACATAAGGATAGTATGTGTCAACACAGATGAAGTATGTGTCGACACAATTACCCGGGTGTTGACATACTTCCTCTGGTATTGTCGACAAACTTCAGAAACTATCGACACAGCTTTTATACAATGTGTTGACACAACTCCTTTGATGTTGTCAACATACTTCAGGAACTGTCGGCACAACTCTTCAACCAGTCTCTACACTCCCTTTATAGAATATGTCGACAAACTTCTTTGGATAATGTCGACACTCTTCAGAAACTATCGGCACAACTGATGTTGACCCAACTTCTGTATGTCGACACAAGTCCTGTGTGTCGACATAGCTGTTATAGACTTGAACTCTGAATGTCGACACAAGTCCTGTGTGTCAATACAGCTGATGTAGACTTGAACTTTGAATATCGACACAAGTCCTATGTGTCGACACAGCTGATGTAGAATTGAATTTTGAATGTCGACACAAATTCTGTGGGTCGACAAAACCCTTCTACTCATGTAAGCACTTCAAATCTAAGTGTGTCGACACTAGTCTTGAGTGTCGACACAATTGTTGTTGACTCAAATTTCATGTGTCGACACAACTTTGCTTCTGATCTCGACGCTGCTCCTTCAAAGATGTCGACACATTATAAATGTCTCGACACTTTTGTACTTAGAATATTTTCTTCATTCTTCTGCCTGCACAAATAAACTCAATACACCATCAAATACAACATGATGTATATTATTGAGTCAGGTGATGCTTCTCCAAATCAGGTACACAATCTCTAATGTACTCAACAATCTCCCCCTATTTGGAGAAGTCATAACTCATAGTCAATGATATACACCAATATATAATGAAAAAATAAGCATGATGTATTTAGTAATTTCAAATTACTTCAATAGCAGTTCAAGCATATCATACACAAATATTCAACATGAAATATCATAAGAAACTATGCAACTCAGAGACATAGGTATATAAATTGTTGACAATCAATAATTTCTACATCATAATGTTTATGAGTTACAGCAAAACAACAAAAGATCTACAAAGTTCTGCTAGAACCAAGTCAGTCTAAAATTAGGATTGATCTGGTTCCCTAATTACAATCTCTTTTCCTGGTTGGACAGTTGCTTTGACTTCAGCTTCAGTATCATTAACAGGCTTCTTTCCCTTGATGTCTTTGGCTTTAAGTTGAGCTGCTTTAAGCTTTTGCCTCTCAAAGTAATGGAATGGTTTAGGGAAATACTTGCAAGGCTCTATGAAATTTGTAGGAATTCTACCAGCCTTCAAGTCCTTCCTGAATTTGTAGATTTTTTCTTGTTGTGTAAGATACTTATCTCATTCCTGTTTGGAGTACCACTTGCCCCTGTCATACTGATTTTCAGCCACTGCATTCCATACAGTTAGGATGATGCTTCTGGAGGTTGGACTCCATTTCTCAAAGTCAGACCTAGCTTCAGCCTATTCTCTAAATCTCTTCTTGGATATTTGTGCCTCATGCTCTTTAAGCAGAACTGGATCAGGCATTTCCACTTCTTCAGAAATTAAAGGTATTTTATCTAGTGGAGGGCTGTACATATCCTGTATTGCCTGATGAATTTCTTCATACTCAGAAGGGGGATATATGACTTGAGCCACTTCAGGTTGCATCCCCTCCAAGATTGCAGGTTGGCATCAAGATTCAGTAACATTATCATCATCACATAGAGGTGGATATCCCAAGGTAGCTCTGATACTATTGGATACCCATTTGGCATGATCAGAGCTAGCCTTGATAAGCACTCTCTCCTCCTTTATGACTTCTCTGGCAATATGATCTCTGAGATCAATCTTCTGAAATCTGACTTGATCTACCACATGATAATTTCCATTAGTATAGTAGGCTTTAAATTTCTTTATTTGAGCTAAAAGAGCAGATTCAGAAGTCTTACTAGCAGTATCAACTACTTGCAAATCTAGTTTTATTTGAGCTGCTATTGCAGAGTCTTTGTTGTCCATATGTGTTTGTAGGGCAGTAGTCTGTTCAGCCAATTTATTTAGTGTGATAGAATGTATATCCATCAAATTATCATTCATCCTTTTTTGATTTCAAGAACAAAACCTTGCTTGACTGCCAGGTCATCCACCATAGTCTTAGTAGTTTGTTGCTGCTGGGCAATATATACTATAGCATTGCCTCCCTTATGGAAGTAGTCTGTCATTTCTTTCTTAAGCAGATTTACCTCAAATCTGATAGATTTGATGTCCTGTGTCGGGCTAAACTGCAGCTCCTTGTGGCTTTCATCCACATATTTTTCAAGCGCAAGTCTTTGCTCATCAAGTTTTTCTTGCAGTTTTACCAGTAGGGAACTGAAGTCAACTTCTGGAGCAAGAGATATTTTCCCAGCCTGTAATGCTTTCTTGTAACCTACACTCTTCTTCCTGAGTCCAATATCTTCCTTTTCTTAAGGACTGAGACTTCTTCCTCCCTTTCAGAATCAGAAGATATTTATAGTTCCATTGGTGTGCCTTGAATATCTATATCTAGTCTTGGGGCTAGGTCTTGCACCTCCCCCTCAACCCCTGCAGCAGTGTGTTGATCAGCAGAAACATCATCCTTGTGAACCTCTTCTTCTTCCCTCTAGAATTCAGTCTCTAATCCATGGATTACATCATTCTCAGGAGTCTGAGGTTTCTCTGACAGATCTGGAATATGCACATCTTGTGCCTCTTTTTCAAAAGTTTCTGCAGCTGTGTTGATGTCCTGAACTACTTCCATCACAGTGAGGTTTGCAGTCTCACTATCTAGCTCAGCTACAGTAATATCTCCCCCTTGGTTTGATATCTCCTAATTATCTGGCAGATGGGCTGTCTCCCCCTGGATATGAGCTTCAGTTCTAGGTGTGTGAGTGGGAGACTTCCTGGGTAGTTCAGTGGTGTCTTCATCAGAGCTGAATTCAACCCTTTTTTCTAAGTCACTGGAGGACTCCTCAGCTTCCACTGTATCTTTCTTAGATTTTCTTACCTGTTTGGTCTTCTGCTTAGGTGCAGGGTCTTCTTTGGACAATACTCTATCCCATCTTGTTAGGATTCTTATATCCATTCTTCTCATGTGATTAATCTTTGAACCAGTAGTTTGGTTCAGTACCTCAGGTATGTTTGCAGCCAGATACAAACTCAGTATTCTGCCTAGGTTAGGATTCTTAATGCTTTTCTAAACCTTGTTGAAGATAACAGTACTCCAGTCAGTCATTATCTTGAAGATGATTCTTTTCATTAGGCTAAACATTTAGGAGGAAATCCTATCATGTCCCCCAGTTTTGCAAAGAACAACTTTCCCTATAACTTCAGACAGAAACTTCCCCTTAGAGTTCATCCCTTTCCTGGTCATGGATGATCCAATGTTTGTGTTTGTGGGCAGCCCACACCATTTGAGGGCTTCTGCAATCAGTGCAGACTCCATCTCCAATTCTTCTTTAACCCTTGGTAGGTGAAGGAATTTGCTCAGATTTTTGGAAGTTATCTTTACTGTTTCTCCATGAACAGTGGATTTGATCTTGTTCCCCTTCGAATTTGTTGTTGCGTTGGAATAGAATTCTAATACTTCTTTCTTCCATATCCTTGCTGGTTCCAAAACTACGTAATCCAGACATGCTTCTTGGATTAGGTCCACTACCACCTTAATATTAGGTTCTGCATCAGCGAATGCACCCCGAACAAGCTCATAACCTTCATTGATGTTGTTGTCCGTCTTGGGGGCCATTGGAGATGAGAGAAGTGAAAGTTGAAGAGAGAGAAATAGAGTTTCTTGGTCGAAACTAATTGTTTAGTCTCAAAATTCAAAGAGCATAGTCGACAAGGTCTCGCTACCTCCTATTTATACTTTTCTAAATAGGGTAGCTCAAAAGGCGGGCTGAAATTAGAATTTTTTATGTCGACTCAAATTTGGTTGTGTCGACACTGTCCTCTAAAAGTGCCGACTAAGGGTTTTGAGTCTTGACAACTCCATGTGTCGATACCTATTTCTGTGTGTCGACACAGACTTCTAAAGTATCGACTGAGGGTTTAGTGTCTCGATAACTCTATGTGTCGACACACTCAAGCTCTATGTGTCGACACCAATTTTTGTGTGTCGACACACTAACCTACTTTGTGTCGACACCGACTACTAAGGACTCGACACTTATAACTTGTGCTGTCACTTAGTCATATGTTGAAAAGAAAATTTCCTTTGACCAATCATCTCATTCTAGGTTCAACATTCTTAATTCAATTTTAAAATAGTTAAATTTACTTTCATCTAGAGGTTTAGGGAATATGTCTGCTACTTGATTGTTAGTAGAAACAAATTCTAGACTTTTGTCCCCTTTCTCAACATGTTCTCTAATAAAATGATATCTAATTTCAATGTGCTTTGTCCTGCTATGTGAAACAGGGTTTCTAGCAATTGATATAGCATTTGTTGAATCACAATATAAAGGAGTTTGACTTATCTTGATGTCATAGTCTTCATGTTGATATTGTATCCAAAGCAACTGGGCACAGCAGCTTTTAGCTGCTATGTATTATGACTCTGCTGTGGATATGACAACACTAGTCTGCTTTTTGCTACTTCATGACACCAGTCTTCCACCTAGGAATTGGCATGTACCAGTGATACTTTTTCTGTCTTCCTTGCACCCTGCAAAGTCTGCATCTAAAAAACTGTTAGCAGAAAACCTCCATTCCTAGGGTACCATAGACCAAGATCTGGCGTTCCCTTAAGATATCTTAAAATTCCCTTTGTTGTAGAATAATGAGACTCTTTAGGGCATGCTTGGTATCTAGTACAAACACATGTAGTATACATGATGTCAGGTCTACTTGCAGTCAAGTATAGTAAGGAGCCAATTATCCCTCTATACAAAGACTCATCAATAGGTTTCCCTGCCTAATCTTTGCTTATAGGCACACTTGATCCTATTGGAGTTTTCATGGTGGAGGCAGTCTCCATGCCATATTTTTTAATCAACTCCCTGGTGAACTTAGACTGAGATATGGATAGTCGATCATCATTCTGTCTTACTTGAAGTCCCAAGAAGAACTTTAGTTCACTCATGCTGCTCATCTCAAACTTCCCTTGCATAAGTTTGGCAAACTTCCTGCAAATGTTATTTTCAGTAGATCCAAAGATTATGTCATCAACATATATCTGAACTAAGATGATCTTGCCCTTTGATTCCCTTAGGAATAGAGTCTTGTCTATTTTCCCCCTTGTGAATTTGTTCTCAATGAGGAAAGTAGACAATGTCTCAAACCATACTCTAAGGGCTTGTTTCAACCCATATAGAGCTTTCTTAAGACTATAAATATGATCAGGAAAGTGTGGATCTAGAAAACCTGATGGCTGATCCACATATACTTTCTCTTTTAGATCTCCATTCAAGAATGCTGACTTGATATCCATCTAGAAGACCTTGAATCCTTTATGGGCTGCATAGGCAAGGAATAGTCTTATTGCTTCCAGCCTTGCTACTGGGGCAAAGGTCTGATCAAAGTCAATTCCTTCTTCCTACTTATAGCCTTTTGCCACCAATCTTGCTTTGTTCTTGACAATAATGCCATTTTCAACTAACTTATTCCTGTAGATCCATTTAGTCCCTATGACATTATGTCTCTTTGTTCTGGGAACCAGTTTCCAGACTTTGCATTTCTTGAATTGGTTCAGCTCTTCCTGCATAACACCAATCCAGTGTGAGTCTTGGATAGCCTCTTCAAACTTCTTTGGTTCCATTTGAGACAGGAAGCTTGAGCATAGTGCTAAATTCAATCTCTTGCTTCTGGTCATCACACCATGACTTGCTTCACCAATGATTCAGTGAGGTGGATGATCTCTTAAATGTCTCATAGCTAGTGGCAATCTTTGTTCAGCTTGGTGTTCTTCATTTCCTTCAGCTTGTTGATCATTAATGTCTTCAGCTGGTTGTTCTTCATTCTCAGTTTGTAAGTCTTGAGCTCCCCCTGGACAACATCCATCATCTTCAATCTCTTGGCCTGCTGGTTTATCTTCCCCGATGGTCAGATTTTTCATCTTGTCTTTTAAACATGCAGAACTTGAAGAAGTACTTGACAGCTCACAGTTAATCAACTTAGACTCATCAAAAACAACATGGACTGATTCTTCTACAACTTGAGTAGTCAAGTTATAGATTCTATATGCTCTACTATGGTTGCTGTACCCAACAAATATCCCTTCTTGGGACTTGACAGCAAACTTTGTCAAATGATACTTATCATTGTTTAGTACATAACACTTGCTACCAAAAATCCTAAAATAGGATAAATTTGGTTTTATGCCTTTTAGAATTTCATAGGGAGTCTTTTTGTGGCTTTTGGTGATGGAAGCTCTGTTGAGAACATGACAAGCAGTATTTATTGCATCTGCCCAGAAATACTCTGGGAGGGAAGTGTCATTTAACAAGGTCCTACCTGCCTCAATTAGAGTTCTATTCTCCCTTTCAGCAATTCCATTTTGCTGTGGAGTTCTAGGTGAGAAAAATTCTTGATGAATCTCAAGCCCTTCACAGAACTTTGTCATGTATTCAGACTGAAACTCAGTTCCATGATCACTTCTGATTTTGACCACAGAACTACTAAGTTCATTCTGAATTTGCTTGACAAAAGTCTGGAAGATATCTAGGGTTTCAGATTTTCTCCTTAGGAAGAATACCCAAGCAAACCTGGAAAAATCATCAACCACCACAAGAGTATAGACTTTCCTACCTAGACTATGAACTGGCATAAGACCAAATAGATCCATATGTACGAGGTATAAACACCTCACTGAGTCTTTGGTATCAAGACTATGGAAGGAAGACCTGGTCTGCTTGCCCTTTTGACAAGCTGAGCAAATTCCCTCCTTAATGCACTTAACTTCAGGACCATTCCTTACCAACTCTTCACTAAAGAGTCGACCTATGGTCTTGTAGTTCAGGTGAGCTAGCTTCTTGTGTCATTTGACACAATGAGAAACTTTCTCATCTACAACTAGGCATATATGAGTGTCCTCACTCTCACACTCAAAATCTAGACAATAAATATTTCCTCTCCTAGTGCCTGCCAAGATAACCTCTTGGTCAATTGACCTTCTAATTTGACACTCATCCTTAAGAAAGGAAATGTCATAGCCAGATCACAAAGTTGACTTATGCTTATAAGATTATGTTTCAAACCTTTCACATAAGCTACTTGTGTGATAGTTACTATGCAATTTGTTATCTTACACAAACCTTTAGTTACCCCTTTTTCTGAGCTCCCAAAGATAACTTTGGGACAATTCTCAATGGAGTGAATTTCTTTAGCATGCTTCTTATTCCAGTCATGTGTCTGGAACATCCACTGTCACTATTAGAAAATAGACTTTTGGCCAGGGCAAATTGTCCTGGCAAAAAGTCCAAAACCGTGGCTAAAAAGCTTTAGCCACGGTCTAGCCAAGGAAAAACTCCGTGGCTAAAGTCGGCGTGGCTAAAAACTTTAAGCCACGGAATGGCCGTAGCAAATAGTATTAGCCATGGGAAAAACTATCGTGGCTAATATCTTGACTTTTAGCCACGGTTTTAATCCCTGGCTAAAAGTAAACTCATTATTTTTTAAAAACTATTTGCCACGGTTATAAGCCGTGGCAAATACTAATTTATGTTTTTTTTTTAAAAAAAACACATTCAAAATAATAATTTGTTGGAGATTTTAAGAGACGGAACGTGAAGCACTGCGAGATGATCAAAGAAATTAAGAGGCTGAACCAACAATCAGAAAAACTTAAAGAAATTCCAAGCAAGGAATTAGCTCTATTATTCAGCAACCACCTCTCACCTTAATAGTTTGCTCATCACTTTACTAATTCTCTGTGGTGCAGGTTCTTTAAGGAAGCAAGGAATCAACTTTATTGTTCAGCAGAACCAGGAATTTAGCATTCAAAATGAAGACATTCCAGCATTGCCTGGATTTGATACATCAGTGGTTAAACCCGCCGAATAAGGTTAAACCTATGTAAGGGGAAGAACCATTTTGTGTTTCTACTTTGGCATTTCTTTCTTATATATTTATGTGTGACTAAAGTACTAAACCCAATACATCTGCCCCAACAATCTCCATCTCTCGTAACAACTTTCTAAATGGTCTTTGGGTTTAATAATCTTATACATATTACTAAAAGAAGGAAATGACTTTAAAATGCGAACAGTATCTCTTGTATGCACATTCTCACAGTATGATTCACTTTAAACAATAAACTAGTGAATGAAAACTACAATCAATTTATAAAAAAATAAGGGCGTAAAGAGATTGTGGATTGTCACAACATGATTAACTTGAAATTTGTTTAGTCACATGCATGATCCATGATCCAAGTGCGTAAATTGATTTCAATTAATGTCATTAAAAATTGTGATGCAAAACGTAAACTATGTTACAAAATAATCTTAAATACATATACACAAATACCTTATAAGAACACATACAATTGTACGGTCTTCACAAGCTTTGTAAAAATATATCAAATACTAATCGTTAAGGAAGCTTTGTAAAAATACTAATCGATAACATTTAAATATGAACACCACTAATTTTTAAGGAAGCTTTGTAATTTTCAATCAAACTTCAATCCCCAACATTTGTCAACCAACACATTAGATCAATGATGGCACATGTTCTATGATAATCTACAAGCAACAAATTCTAGCCCTACTCTATCCTGAGAATTCAAAATGTAAAGGAACAATTTACATACCCACAAATGAACAAAGATAGAAATTAGATGTAGAAATATAACAAATAACAAGTACAAATACACACATTCCACAAAATGTCATATAAATCTTCAAGTTCTAACACAGGTAATGACATTATAAAATCAGTTTATATACATAATGTACCTCCCAAGTCTTCAGGGATGAAACACTATGCAACCTGGGCTTCACTGTCCACAGGCACAACACCATATCTCACCATCTAGAACCCCTTTCATATTTCAATCATTTTGTAACTTCCTCACTGATAGAGATCTTACTGTGATTCAATATACTAGCCATGCATAATATTCTGACCACAATATACACAACTCGAGCAAAAAATAAGCATTTTACACTTTCAAACTTAACTGATAGTTTCTTCTAAGGGCATCACATAAAACTCTGCCCTTCTTGATGCAAAAAGGCACTAGAGACAAACATTCATCATGCTGTACAAAACAAAGACAACCAACTATGTCCTCATGTTAGGGTCTTTGTAATCCTGATATAATTAGGATTTCATAGCTTTATACTAACAAGAAACTTCAAAGTAATGGGGAGAATATAAAGATTCTAAAGAGCTTACCATTAGATTCAGAGAGAATCTAATGGGAAGGATGTAGTATTTGTAATGTTTGATAACAAGACAGACCTGTGCATCTCCGGAGAAAATAAGTTGTCCAGTATAATCATTGTCCATAGCTGTCAACACTCAAAAAGATCATTTCCTTCTACTTGAACAACCCAATGCTAGGAATCTGTGAACAACAAGGAGAAGCTTGTGTAATAGCAACTCAATAAGTAAAAAGAAACCTATAGGTTCGGATGTTTATTAACAACTAATACATAGATAGATCACTATATAGATCAAGGAATTTATATAGACATGGTCATTTAGAACAAATCTATTTTCAGTCAAACAATATTC
The DNA here is from genome assembly GCA_039513925.1 of Platanthera zijinensis. Lineage (NCBI taxonomy): Eukaryota > Viridiplantae > Streptophyta > Magnoliopsida > Asparagales > Orchidaceae > Platanthera > Platanthera zijinensis. Next base: position 16,872,630 of record CM077092.1, read on the forward strand.
TCAATAGTGAAGCCTACATGAAAGCTAAAGATCATTTGATCCAAACATATGGCCAAATTAGTCAACACATGGCAGCCTTCTGACAATATAGAAAAATCATATCACCGGCACTTACCTTCAGCTCTAGTAAGTTGCGATCAATTTCTGTCTCATGACTAGCCACATATGGCCGGAAGAAAGTTTCATAGATATATGTTGTTCCCTTCCATAATCAAGAGTTTGCCAATATGTTAAACATCAATGGGATTCAAGTGAGCAATTCAAGTGAGGAAGAAGTTTTACCCGAGTTTTAGGATACCATAAGTACAAAAAGAATACCACCTTTGCTTCACTATACATTGGCATCCTTTTAAAAAACAAATTTTAAAAATCAGTAAAGCAGAAAAAAAAAATGGATCAAACAACTTACAAAATGCATACCGCACCATGAGATAAATGTGTCTGCAACTCGCTCAAACACTGTCAATACAGCTACTAAAATCCTGACAAGTAGTTAGAAAGGCAAAAAAATAAGATTTACAACAATGAAGATCTGTTTATTAACATTTTCTGCAAAAATTCTTCAAATACAAAAAAAAAATCAATGGCTATTTGGAGAGCTTACCTAAGAAAATTACAACACCTAAGAAAATTATAAAGTAGAAAAATATGGAATTGCATAGGATAATTACTTTGGACAAAATACAACACCTAGGAAAATTACAAAGCAGAGGCTGAATATATTCACGAACGCATAGGATAAAAATATGCATAGGAAACCCTAAGCAAAATGCCATCCGTGACAATCACAACCCAACCACAACCAACAACTACATTAGACAACCGATAAGAACTAATGAATAGGTTCAAGATAAACAAACCCAACCACAACCAACAACGAATGAAAATCAAAGTAGCAACAAAATTTTATCCGTCAAAGAGGCCGATATGCCTAAATCAAGAGGGAGAGAGGAAATAAATTGACCTTGCAGGAGATTTAGGGCACGAACATCCACAGAGACCTTCAACTAATCATCATGGATGGCCTCTTCCCTTGCTGCCATGAGCATAGTCATCGGCTGAATCTTCAGGAGTCAACAAGATTTCTAGGGCCAGACCAACAGAGAGAGAAGATGCCAGTATAGGAGGAAGCTGACAGTCGACCGCGATGACGATGACGGGGATGAAGGATATGGATCAGATGATGGACGATGGCGGCATCGGCGGTTTAGGGTAAGGACAATGGTGTTATTTTCCGGCGGCAGTAGTTACCGGCAGAGGAGATGAAATGGTCTGGCGTGCAGACGTAGGCGGAGGAGAGCCTGAGCGGGGGATTTAAAATGGTCGGGTGGCTAGGGTTGGGGGGATTAAGGAGCGAATATAAGGAGGAAAATTAAGGTAAATTGAATAAGTCACAAACTATAAATTTATAAAGGTATTAGCCATGCTTTTTTGTTTTTCATGGCTAATACAAAGGTATTAGCCACGCTTTCTTATAGCCGTGGCTAAAACCTAAATATTAGCCACGATTTTACGATCATGACTAATACTATTGTATTAGCCACGATTTTTGAACCCTGGCAAAAAAAAGTGTAGCTAATAGTTATTTTTCTAGTAGTGTGTCCAAGTACCATGTAGGGGTGTGACCACTTGGACTGCAACAAATATATTATCTAACCTTAGGACCCCAAATTTTATTGGGTTCTAGGTGCAAGTTAGATCTACATTGAACATGCCAACCATCAATTCTTCTGACAGATAGGCCACCATTACTCCTCTGGACACTCTTATTGTGCAAACAATCAATGTCATAGTGGCCCACTTTGTCACAGCACCAACACTCATGCACATTGTACCTTTCTTAAGAACTGGCTTAATAGTAATGTTGTTTGTAGCTCTTAAATCAGTTAGTACTTCTGCTCCTTTCTTAAGTCTTTCAGCCAGGGCATGCTTGGGGACTTTTCTGGCAGCAGAAGTACTTGAGATATCTTAAACCCTATCTGCAGCTGCCTTCTTTTCAGAATGCATACTTCTGATAGCTTCAGATATTCGTAAGTCTGCTTTGCTAACAGATTTTCCCTTAGCTTGATGATAGACTGACAGATTTTTTGGGTCAGCTGATACTTTGTCCTCTAGTGTTGGGGCTGGTACACCAAACACAAATGGTCCATTATGGGCCATTTGGGTTTTCTCATGGACTGCCCAATAGGCACTAGCACCCTTGCCATCTCTATTACATTGCTCATAGTGACTAACTATACTATCATGGTCATACCTATCAGAAGGTTGAACCACTTTCTTAAAAGAAATAGGAGGCTTGGAAGCCAGTGACTGAACTAGAGCTTTGCCTTCCCTTTTAGAATTGGCAGCTCTTGTTCTTCCTTTGAAACCTAATCTCTTCTTACCCTTTTGGGAAGATAAGGAATCTGTCAAAGGTAACATAGAATTGGGTTTTGAGAACTTGGTCACCAGCTCCTTTTCCTTTTGGAGTCTACTTTCAAGATTCTTAATATGGTTATTCTTGAAAGTAATGGTATCCATCTGAATAAAAGTTATATTCTTCAATTTGCTAATTTATTTTAACTTCAGATCCAACACTTTTGCTGAGTCTGAGGCAGCCAACTTCAGAGTGGCATTTTCCTTTACCATTTTTTTTGACTAGGAGCCTGCTTTCCTTAAAGGCTTGCATGAACTCTCCATAATCATCAATCAGTTGATTAATGTCTCCTTCAGATTTAGAGCCATCTTCATCTCTCGATGAAACTGCTTTTAACTCTGGGCTAGTAACATAATCTAATACTGAAGGTGATAATTGTACCTTACTAGGACCAGGTTGTTCCCGGTTGTGTCCATCCTCAGCTATGGCCATCAACCCTATGCATTGGTTGTATTTTTCTTTATTGATATCATTCAGAAACTGCAAGAATTCTATTTCTTCAGAATCTTCCTCAGTTGAGAACTACCCAATGTAGGCCTCAACATCCTCTTTATTTTCTGGCTCTGATGAAGAAGAGTCAGTCCAGCTTTTCTGCTTCTTGGCCACAAAGTATTTCTCCTTCTTGCCTTTATGCTGGTGTTTCTTTTTCTCACCAGACTCCTTTCTTTTGACAGGACAGTCTGATATTACATGTCCTGGCTTGCTGCAATAATAACAAACAATTTTAGTAGAAGTTTGTTTACCAGTTTAGAGCCATACCTTTCCTCTTTAGAGGTTTTCTTCTTTCCCTTGTAGTAATCACCCTTGGAATAAGAAGAAGAGGATGACCTGCTCCTCCAGTTCTTTTTCTTCAGGAACCTCTGAAATTGCCTAGAAAAGGCAGCAAAATCCTCATCAGAGTTATGACAATCTGATGTACTTGAGTCTGAACTTTCTGAATCAGTATCAACAACTTTTCTGGGAGGAGGAGTATTTCTCATGCCCTTCTTTGTAGCTTCAACTTTGAAAGCCACAGACTTATCTTTGATGTAAGACCTGCTGCTCTTTTCCTCTTCCTTTCTGACAATCAACTGCATTTTATAGGATAACAATTTTCTAAACAAGATTGGTGGAGGAGTATCTGCAAGTCTGGTCACTTCTCTGATGGCACAGACCTTTGTATCTCAATCCTTGCTGTATCCCAATCCTTGGACAAAGACCTGAGAAACTTATCATTCAGTTCATAATTGCCGAAGACCCTTCCATAAGTCATCAGCTCATTAACAATTCTGAAAAACTTTTCATAGCGCATGGTTATGCTATCTGTCTTAATTTGTTTGAACCTTTCATACTCTTGATTGAGTATGGACTTCCTATCCTCTCTTACTTCTGTTGTCCCTTCCATGTAGACAATTAATATTTCTCACATTTCCTTTGAGGTTTTGCAGTGGACCAAATTTTGAAACGTGGAATCATCTATGACATTAACAATTATGTTCTGTGCCATCTTGTCCAAAGTTGCTAAGATGATCTCAACTTTTGTCATTTCAGAAAAATTCTTTGGAGTTTGTAAATTTGCATCAAGAACTGATGTCTTCATTGGGATGAATGGACCTTCCAAAACTGTGATGTAAATTCTTGGATCAGATACCTCCACGAATAATCTGACCCTTTCTTTCCATTTGCCAAAAGTTTCCTTTCTACATATAGGAAGCTTCATAGATCCAAGTTCTTTGTGATTTTCACCTGAACCCATCTTGGCTATCTTATTACTGTCTTGGAGAAATACTAAGACTGTTAAGTCTATTTTGAGTAACCTCCCTCTGATACCACTTGAAAGAATAGGTTTCTAGAATGTCTAAACACCTAGAGGGGGGGGGGGGTGAATAGGTTCAATTCTTTATTCTTAGGCAGTTAATAGATTATTCACAGTATGATTAAATTTTATAACAATCACAGCATACAACACATCAATCACAGCATACAACACAGGTTTATAGTGGTTCTCCAAGAGATGGGTCCATCCACTTTCCCCCTTCGCCTATCTAGCAATACACTATATTCGGCCAAACTTCCTTCCACCTTCTTAGATCCTCAGATCTTACAACTCAGAACCCAAACTAGTTTCTACAACTCAGACTTCAACAAGTCCTACATCTCAGGTTCTTCCCAAAAACCCTACCTCAGAGTGAATCCACACTCCTACCACTCAGGCTATCAAGCCATACCTCAGCCCTTATCACCGGGCCTACAACTCAGAGAACTTAATCTCCTACCTCAGGCAAACAACTCTACCTCAGCCTTTATAATTACAGGCTTACAACACTCATATCTATAAATAGATCCTACAAAAAAATTGTATAAAGAATTACTTTTCTTCCTTCACCAAGATAGAGAGAAAAGAGGAGTGAAGGAATCTTGATCAGATCTTGATTAATCTACTTTCTTCAGATCATTGCTGCAATGAATCCGATTCAAGCTTACTTAGCTTATTCAAAGCTTCTTGAAAGAGAGAACCTAGGTTGAATCTTCTTGAGAAGTTGATGTAGACACATCTTCTTCTTTCTTGCTGACTTGATTCAACAAACCTTGACAGATCCAGAGAGATGTTGTCTCCTTCTCTGATATAGAATCAGAACCTTCTTGCTGTATAGAATTATGTGAATTTTTCTTGGAGTAATCCTCCTTCTTTTTGACTTCCCTATAATTTTTCTGTCTTACTGTGCGTCTCTGTTTTTCTCTGACTGCTCGGCTTTATTTATAGATCACATCAGAGGCAACCGGCTGATCCGGTGGATGACTGACATCTGATAGTTTTAACATGTCTAACAGGCATTGACAATCCTAGCAGCTGTAAAGTATTCTGCCTGGAGATCTGGCACTTATATTTAACTCGGTTGAATGTGTCAAGACACAAGGATAGTATGTGTCAACACAAATGAAGTATGTGTCGACACAGATGAAGATGTGTCGACACAATTACCCGGGTGTCGACACACTTCCTCTGGTGTTATCGACAAACTTCAGAAACTGTCGACACAGCTTTTATACAATGTGTCGATACAACTCCTTTGATGTTGTGAACATACTTCAGGAACTGTCGGCACAGCTCTTCAACCAGTCTCTACACTCCCTTTGTAGAATGTGTCGACAAACTTCTTTTGATAATGTTGACACTCTTCAGAAACTGTCGGCACAACTAATGTTGACCCAACTTCTGTATGTCGACACAAGTCATGTGTGTCGACATAGCTGTTGTAGACTTGAACTCTGAATGTCGACACAAGTCCTGTGTGTCGACACAGCTGATGTAGACTTGAACTTTGAATGTCGACACAAGTCCTGTGTGTCGACACAACTGATGTAGACTTGAACTTTGAATGTCGACACAAATCCTGTGGGTCGACAAAACCCTTCTACTCATGTCAGCACTTCAAATCTAAGTGTGTCGACACTGATCCTAAGTGTCGACACAACTCTTGTTGACTCAAATTTCATGTGTCAACACAAGTCCTATGTATCGACACAACTTTGCTTCTAATCTCGACACTGCTCCTTCAAAGATGTCGACATATTATAAATGTCTCGACACTTTTGTACTTAGAATATTTTCTTCATTCTTCTACCTACACAAATAAACTCAATACTCCATCAAATACAACCGGATGTATATTATTGAGTCAGATGAGGCTTCTCCAAATCAGGTACACAATCTCCAATGTACCCAACAAACATAAACACTTTCAGGAAATTCATGTTGTTTGCTACTTACTTCGCCTACCTGACTCGTATGATATGATTCAACAAAAAATTCTTGGAGAGGCGGATACTCCAACTCAGGATGCTACTGCTGCTCGCATTTCCGCTATTACGACTCTTCTTCAGCTTCCTTTGCTTCCATCTTCATCTCCTGATATTGTTGCTCATCCAACTCATCATGACAACTCTGGTGATTGAGGTGGCCGTACTGGTGGTCGTGATTACACTAAGTTTCTTTGCTCTCATTGTGGCAAAGTTGGTCACTTGGTTGATCGTTGTTGGGCCAAACATCCTCACCTTCGTCCTGCTTCGGTTGATTCTTCCAAAAAGTCTACTTCTTTTCTTGCTACTTCTGGTGTTGCTCGGTTGGCTACTACGGGTAGGTGGCTCATTGATTCTGGTGCTAAAAATCATATGACGGGAAATTCTCGTCTTTTCTCTTATCTTGAAAAGAGTAACCAGTTACCTCCAGTTCTTATTGATGATGGTTCTCCATCTTCGATTTGTGGGTCTGCCACGGTGCATGTTACTCATTCTCTTCAGCTTCAGGACACTCTTTATGTCCCGAATTTTCTGTGCAATTTTCTTTCTGCCACTGCTCTTTGCAAATAGTTGAATTATGAAGCTATTTTTACTGCATCTACTTATGTTTTTCAGATTCCTCATTCCAAGGAGACGATAGCTACTGGGACTAAAAGCGACGGCTTGTTCTATCTTGATACTTCTTCTGCTTTTTCTGCCTCATCTTCTTTACTTCAGTAGTATCTTCGGCTTGGGCATCCTTCTTCTTGGATTCTTTATCAGCTTCTGCCTGATTTACCTCGAGGAGAATCTTCTCTTAATTGTGAGACTTGTCAATTTGGCAAACATCACCGGTCTACTTTTCCTGCTAAACATGGACGTAGTTCTTCTCATCCTTTTGAACTTGTTCATTCAGATGTATGGGGCCTTGCTCTCCTTTAAACTGTTGGTAGGGGTAGCTTGTATTTTGTTACCTTTATTGATGATTTCTCTCGGTGTATGTGGTTGTATTTGTTACACGAATGCTCTGAATTTTTATTTTCTATTTTACTGCATTTTATAATGAAATACATACATAGTTTGATATTCTTATTAAAAATTTCCGCACTGATAATGCTAAGGAGTATATTAGTCATCAATTCACATCATTTTGTCTGCATCATGACATTGTCCATCAGACTACTTGTCTTTACACATCTCAACAGAATGGAGTTGCTGAACGTAAGAATCGTCATCTTCTAGATGTGGCTTGTAGTCTTCTCACTCATATGCATATTCTCAAGTCTTATTGAGGTCATGTTGTTTTTCTCTCTTATTTTCTCATTAATCGAGTTCCTTCTTCGGTTCTCAATGGCAAGACACCATTTTTTGTCTTGTATCCTGATGCAACTCTGTTTTCTTTACCTTCTCGTATCTTTGGATGCACAATGTTTGTCCACTCTCCTTCTTCTGGTCGTGACAAACTCTTTTCCCATTATGTTAAGTGCATCTTTCTGGGTTATTGTCCGACACAGAAAGGATATATGTGTTATGATTCTGTTCTCCAGAGACGGTATGTTTCTACAAATGTCACTTTCTTTGAGGATGCTTCGTTCTTTTCTCCTCCCTTTATTCTCCCTTCTTCTAATGATTCTGCTTCTTTTCCTCTTGTGTCAGCACCTCTTCCAAAGCCTGAACTTCCTTCTTCTCCTTCTATTTTTGGTTCTCCTACTGTCTCTGATTCTTCTATTGAGCCGCTGTCAATAGCTCCTGGGCCAGTAGTCTCTCCATCAGATGGAACTGATACAGTAGACAGGACAACCCTTGATATTCTGATTGCTCTTCGGAAAGGTGTTCGTTCATGCACACAACATCCTTTCGGGATGTGGTCTCTTATGCACGACTGTCTCCTCTGTCTAAGAGCTTTGCTCTTGATCTATCGGTGAATGTTCTTCCCGTCTCCTATAGTGATGCTCTGGTTATTGCTCATTGGAAAGCTATTATGGATGAAGAGATGAAAACTCTCACTGAACGGGGTACTTAGACTCTCGTTCCTACCCCTCCAGGAGCTAATGTGGTTGGTTGTCGCTAGGTCTTTGTCATCAAATTTCTCCCTGATGGTACTATTGATCAATACAAAGCTCGACTTGTTGCCAAAGGATTTACGCAAACCTATGGTGTGGATTTATTTGACACATTCTCTCTTGTTGCTCGGATTACTACAATCAGTGTTCTTTTCTCTGTGGTAGTAAATATGGGTTGGGAGATGTCTCAGTTGGATGTAAAGAATGTTTTTCTTTATGGTGATTTGTATGAGATAGTTTATATGGAGCAACCTCCTGGGTATGTTGCTCAGGGGGAGTCTCATGTATCTATGGTCTTAAGCAAAGCCCGAAGGCCTGGTTTGACAAATTCAATGAAGTTATTTCTGTTATTGAATTTGTTCGAAGTGCTGCAGATCACTCTTTATTCATTTACAAAACCTTGGCTGGCCTTGTTATTCTTACTATCTATGTGGATGACATTCTTCTTATATGGGATGATAAAAAAGGTATTGATATGACAAAGAAGCATCTGCTTCAGCATTTTGTTACCAAGGATATGGGATCTCCTAAATACTTTCCGTGGATTGAGATATCTCGGAAACCTAGTTTTTTATTCTTTCACAGCGAAAGTATGCTTTGGATCTCTTGAAAGAGACAAGTCTTATTGACACTAAACTTTCTCGGTCTCCTATGGCTGTTGGAGATGACAAATGCTGGAGTGAGTCTTCTCCTCTTCTTAAAGATGTCACCAGATACAGGCATTTTGTTGGTAAACTCATTTATCTGACAGTCACAAGACCAGATATTTGTTATGCAGTAGGGAGAGTGAGCCAATTTATGCAAGCTCCCAGAGAATGTCATCTGCAGTCAACTTTAAAGGTCCTAGAGTATGTAAATTGGGCACTAAGAAAAGGGCTCCTGTTTCGAAGAAAGGGACATTTGAAGGTTGGAGCTTATTCTGATGCTAGCTACGCAGATGAGAAGGAAGATAGAAAGTCTACGTTTAGTTTTTGTACCTTTATTGGAGGTAATCTGGTTAGTTGGAAGAGCAAGAAATAGGCTGTAGTTGCCAGGTCAAGTGCAGAAGCTGAATATAGAAGCATGACTCTGACTGCTTGCGAGCTGAAGTGGTTACGAACACTCTTGTTGGATCTGGGAGAGGTTTATGATCATCCCCTACCAATATTCTGTGACAATAAGGCGGCTATATATATTTTGAGAAATCCAGTCATTCATAAGAGAACGAAGCATATTGAAGTGGATTGTCATTTTATCAGATGAGAGATATTGAAGAATCAAATCTGTACTCTGTTTGTTACCTCTGATAAAGAGCTTGTTGATTTCTTCACAAAGCAAATTACCTCGTTCTTAGAAATTTGTAGCAAGTTTGGCATGATTGACATATATGCTCCAGCTTGAGGGGGAGTGTTGGAACCTGAGACCGGGCGATTAGCCTCTCTAGCCGCTGCGGTCTGATTGTTCAGCGGTCTGGCGGTTTGGTCCAGCAGCCTGTCTGGTAGCTATCCTAGCAGTTTGGTAAGAATCTGTGGTGGTGGCCTGGTGGCTACCCGCACTGCGGTCTGGTGGCTATCCGCAGAAACGACCTGGTGGCTATCCGCAACAGCGGCCTGATGGCTATCCGGAGCAGCGGTCTGGAGGTTAGCCGCAACTGCGGTCTGGAGGTTAGCCGCAACTGCGGTTTGGAGGTTAGCCGCACAGCAATTTGGATGTTAGTCGCAGCAGCGGTCTGGTCGTTAGTCGCAGTAGCGGTCTGATGGTTAGCCGTAGCAGCAGTGTGGAGGTTAGCCGCAACAGCAGTCTGATGGTTAGCCGCAGCAACGGATAGGAGGTTAGCCGCCTCAGGTGTCCAAAGGCTTCCCAGATTTTTGTATTTGTTTCTCAACCTGCACGGCTTATATTTAGTACCACATCGCTTGTTGTATTCTCTCATCTTCCCTTTTTTCTATAAATAAGAGGACATACAGATGTATTCACTGCACCATATCATGCATATGGTAGCGCTCAAAAACCATTATTGTATATAAAAACACCGCTACTGTAGGGCTACGGTAGCGGTTGCGTGTGTGTTGCATTTGTTTCCGTGGTCATAGGGTATGATAGTGGTTAGCCAATGTATTGTAGCGTCCTTACAACCGCTACTGTAGGTACATCTATTATAGCGGTTATGATTTTCAATGGTAGCGATTATTTCATTTTACAGCAACGGTTACGATACTCTATGATAATGTTTATGCTTGCCTTTGGTAACATTTATGATTTTCGATGGCAGCGGTTATCCTCATATATAGCAATGGTTTTTATTGCCAATGACGCTAAAGCGTTTATCCTCATAAAAATGCCGCTAAAGCATCGTCATTGCGAGTAACGGTTGAGCTTTATGGCGCTTTTCTAAAAACATCGTGGTATATATCCTACATAAAGGTTCTAATTTTGAACACATTCACAGATATCAAAAATATAAGACAACCAATCAGTGTAATTATATGGCTTATAATCTAAAGAAAATACCATTAATTAAGAATCCATCACCGGAGAAAATGACAATCATCAATAATAAAAATCTTAATTATAGACAAATGAATGTGTCACTAATAGGATAATTATATTATCGTAAAGAAAAAAGAAATTATTAGTAATGTTATACATGAAAACTATAAACATGTCGTGTTTGAGCCATGAATAGGTTGAAGTCACCAAGGTTTGACAACACACTCATGCATCTGCTATATCCATTTGATGTTTAGCTTCAACTTTTTCTGCCAACACATCAAAACCATCAACCCTTTTCTCAGAACCAACAGATAATGTGACCCTCTTATACGGAGCTCGGTGAGGATCTGTGCATTTCTTCCTTGGAATTTCAGACCCATACCACAACTTGAGCACAAATTTGATATGTCTGTATAAAAAATGATTAAAAACGGACACATCCGGTGCACTACATTTATGAAACATGAGCAATCAATATTAACCAAAACATAAGAGTTGCATCAAAAGCAAATCAGATACCAACTGAAATGGAAGATTGACTTGTATCTATACTACTTATCCATCTACATTAAGACGTTTAAATGACAGCGATTTTTAGGACTTGAATTGTGACTGAAAGTTTGTATCAAAAGCTATGTAGTATAAATTCATTAATATCAAAAGTTATAGCTTCAAAAAATGAAAAAAAAACTTGAGATAGGAGAGAACCTTTGGCATAAATTATCCCTAAATTTGAAATCAAAATAAAATTGTGCAGAAACATAAGAGCACAAGTTGTCAAAACAGGTGTCAAAAGAGGAGTAAATAGGGGAAAAATTTTACCTGCGTTAAACGCAGGAAAAATCCCTGCGTCTTTAAATAGGTGGGGGCCTTTATTTTTATCGTGTTTTTTCCCTTTCCCGCTTCCGCCATGTTCTTCTTCCCCTTTCCCGCTTCCGCTGAAGATAAGGGAGACGCTGACGGTTGTTCTTCTTCCTCCCCTTTCCCGCTTTTCCGCCCTGTTCTTCTTCCCCTTTCCCGCTTCCGCTAAAGATAAGGGAGACGCTGTCGGCTGATCTTCCTCCCCTTTCCCTCTTCTGCCGAAGAAAAGACATCGTCTGGCCCGCTTTTGGATGTTCTTCCTCCTCAACATTTCTCCTTCCCCTCTAGTGCCCACTTCGGAAAACCCTACCTGGAATGTATCTGCCGGAGACGGCCAAGGAGCAGAAAAACTGACAATCAAACCCAGAAGTATGTTTTAACTACTTTTTAGACCTTCGCCAGCTGCAAAAAGGTCAGGTTCTTCTTTGCTTACAAAAATTTTCTTGCCCTGCAGATACTCCAGAAGCCTATATTTACCGGAACCCTATCCTTATCACTTGAACATGGCCACCTCAAATCTCCTGACCACGCTGAAACAGTAAGAATTCATTAAACTGACTGTATTGATAAACTGATTTTACCACTGTATGTTTAAACTTCATTGAGAACTGGATTCCACTATATGTTTTCACTACTTTTCTTACTGGATTTTATGGTTTTTTATTTTACAGTTTGAAATGTCACCTACTTTTCAGACTGGATTTTATTCAACCTTTATCTAGTATTATAAATAAACTAATTTTCAAATTGGATTTTTGACAATTTTTTATTTGACCGCAGGTGAAGATAGAGCTAGTTGTCTTTCCCATCGTCCACTCAGATGAAGAGGCCTACAAAATATATTGTGATTATGCTCATAAAAAAAGATTCAGCGTACGTAAACAATATTTAACATGTTGGATGCATACAAGGATAGTTAAACAATGAGAGTTCTCCTGCGCAAAAGCCGGTCTCAAGGATACCAAGAAATCACCCTTAAAGTACCGCAAGTTGGATACCCGCACAGGATGCCTGGCTCGCATTACTTTCCAAGCTGATAAGGAGGGAAAAAATTGGATAGTAACGAAGTTTGTTGAGGAGCATAATCATCCTTTGGCAACTGAGAAAGAGGCGCATTTGTTGAGATCTCGCCGCAATATTTCTGAAATGCAAGGCAGCCTTATGAGAAATATGACTTCATCAGGCATTAGAGTAGTAGATTCGTATAACTTTATATCTACTGAAGCCGGTGGTCCTGAAAACATCGGATTCTCCAAAACGGATGCCTTCAATTACGTTCAGAGGGAGCGAAAAGCTTTGATAGAAAGCGGTGATGCCTCTAGCTTGGTAAATATACTTCAAAAAAACCAGTTGGCGGATAACATGTTTTCCTACGAAATACGGACAGATGAATTCAACAGATTGATAGGGTTTTTTTGGATGGATGGGCACAGCAAGATAGACTACGACTGCTTCGGAGACGTGCTAATATTTGACACCACGTATAGACTAAACAAGTATAATCTAGCATGCGCACCATTTATTGTCGTTAACCATCACTGACAAAATGTATTTGTTGGGGGTGCTTTTATCGCAGATGAGACTATCGAATATTTTGTTGGTTGTTCGAGGCCTTTTTGAATAGCGTTGGTGGCAAACAACCAATTATAATTTTCACGGACCAAGATCAAGCAATGGCTGTCGCTATTGAACGAGTGTTGACATCTAGTCGCCATCGACTTTGTCAGTGACACATATGCAAGAAGGCACCCTCAAAGGTCCCTAGCTTCAATCATGACAGAAGTTTGCGAGGATTTTTCTATAATTGCATGAGCAAGTGTGATGGTGAAGAGGAGTTCAATAGGTATTGGCACGAAATGCTAACGAGAGGAAGCTTACAAGAGAACAAATGGTTGAGGGATATTCATAGTATTAGGAGGAGGTGGTCTACCGCATTTAACAAAGATGTATTTGACTCAGGAATTTTATCCATTCAAAGAAGTGAGTCAGCTAATAATTGTTTGCATGGATGTTCAAAAGGCACAAGTTCACTTGTTGAGTGTTTTTATGGAATGAAGAAACTTGTATCATCATGGCGGCGCAATGAGCACGACGAGGATTTCAAGTGCAAGCACGGTGCTATTAGTGTATGATATAGCTTGTCTACCCTACTAAAGAACATTTCTAAGCAATATACTCGGAAAATATTTGCAATATTCGAAAAAAACTTCATGGATGGCGTAGTAGGAGTTGATGTGGTCGATGAAAATAGATATGATGACTGAAACGTTCTATACATTACAACCCAAAACAATGCAGTGGATGTTGATAAAAGATGGTTTGTTACATTTAAATCTGTCACAAATGAAGCGCAATGCTCTTATCGTGGGTTCGAGACCAAAGGTATTTTATGCCGGCATATCCTAAGGATCTTTAACTTAAGAAGTCTAAAACAAATACCGAATTGTTATGTGCTAAAAAGATTTACTTTGAAGGCCAAAAAAGGTATTTACCTTGCAGACACACCCACCATGGCTGAATCCAACTCCAACATTTTATTTAGAAACCAGGTAATGCGATTCAGCTATAATCTCGTACGGCGCGTTGAAAATTGCAAACAAGCTAAGGAGCATGTTATAAGCACAATGAATGCAATGTCCAAAGAAATAGACGTATTGATGGACAATGACGAGCACCAGAAAAAAAGATGTATTTATGATAATGAGGAACGAAAGGCTGAGATAAACGATCCGCCAAAGAAAAGACCAAAGGGTGCTTCAAATGCACGCATGAAAGACCATTGGGAGAGAGGAAATAGACAACCAAGTAATTTGTTCTTTTTCAATTGATAGAGTATGTATTTCATTGTAATTATAAGTTAATATGTATATTTAATTGTTTGACAGAGAAAAAAGCAAAGGGCAAAGCTAACAAGATCATTCAAGATGATCCACCAAACTTTAAAGAGTTTGAATTTTTTTCCAGCACAACGCAAGAGCAGCCAGCTTCGTCACCCCCTACGCTGACATGCACCGATTCAAATGAAGACTATTTTATTAATTTGTCTTTTAACTTTTCTAGCGTGCCCGATGTATTCAAGCCTTTTTGAGAACTTTGTTTAATGACTAAGGTATAATTTTCCCAATACAAGTGAAGCGTCAAAATAATAAAATGTCGCATAATGTCGATGAGTGAAATAATATTACAACACGATAATATTTTATGTCTCCAAATTATCAATGTTTTCCAAAACTAAATCATGAAAAATCCTTAGTATTTTGGCGGTTATCTCAGCACGATAACGCGACATATCAGAATGTCAACCCTTTGTCGTGGCCCAAGACACCTCCTTTGGTGAAAGCGCGGTCTCCATGTACTTCAGCACGAACACGCCGCAGTCAATCCCATTGGCCTGCTTCGGAATTCCATGTACATCTTCGATCTTCCAATCCAATATGTTGGACGGCAAGGCTGCTCAACAGTCATCATGAAATGCCCGAATCTGCATGAAACATACAACATATATTTAATACAAAACAATAAATTAGTTATAAATACAAAACACACCAATCCTGGAAGAGATGATTGATGTCGGCCGCGCGGTATCGAGTCATAAAAATTCCACACACAACGCTTGAGATCACATACTAGAAGACACCAATGATTTGGGACGTGTACCGGCATTAGTATCAAATCCGCTTTAGCCACGTTCTCTTCGGTTATATGGCTGACAATTGTTTCGCAATTGTTTACCTTGCTCATTTTATAGTACTGTATATCCACATATATTAGTGATTCCTTTAAATATGCTAGTTTTTAACTTTAGATAAATCTACTTACAGCATGATCAGGCGAGACGTACAAAAAACTTCTTAATTTTTCGGGCGATCTCTTTCTCCTGGCAGATAGCACGAGTGCATAGGAATTCAGATGGACATCTGATAACCAACCCACACCCAGCAGGTCGTCCAATAATGTTCTCGTAATATGTACATTTCAACTTTGAAAAATTGATTGATTGCTGAGAGAAAGATAAAGAAAATTGGTACACTTGGGTAACTGTGCAAAGAAAGACAGTAAATCCACTTTGACAAAGCATGAAGATGTACCTTCCTGTAAATCGTGTCAGGACAAACTCAAGAATCTCGCGTTGTCTCGTCGTTATTAGTGTTTTACCAGGGTACGACTCTTCAAACTTCAATTTGACTTTTTTGGGTGTGTCTTGCTCCTTTTTCTTATAAAGTTTTTTCGTGGATGGTGGGGTGGTATCAACAAACGTCACCTCGACTGTAGAAAGTGGAATGAGATTTATGGCAGAAGGTTCAGGAAATGGATTGGGGGAATGAGCTGGAGCCCTTTGGGGTCTGTCACTTGGTTGTCCAAACCAAGACATACACAAATCCGTTAGAGAGCAGACCTCTTGGCTAAAAATTTGTATGGCAGACATAACACAGTTTTCCATACCTCTCAAGCCCTCCGCCACCCTCAAAAACTCCTCTTTCTCACGCTTAACCCTTCTTAGAAATTTTCTCTCTTTCTGTCTCCTACTTCTCCTCTCTACCCTTTCCTCCTCTATTCGCTCACCTTCATCAATATTAAATTGAACAACCTTTTTTCTCTTCCGCACCTGCATAGCATGACAGATCATATAAAATACATTGATTATAAATAATGGTTACTAAAAAAGATTCTACCTTTTCTAATTTATTTTTGATTGATTCGAAGTCTGAATCTTCGTTTTCCTCCCCGAGTAGCGCATTCTCTTCCAATAATATATGTGTGAATTTTATTTTGACCTAGTGCAAACATAGCTATTTGGAATATTGCACAACCAATAAATCTTTCATTGCAACTGAAATGAAGGAGATGACAAACCTGATCCGGAAGCTGCAGAGTACGAGGGAGATTAAAACAGACCTTCAAGCTATAACTTAACTTTGAATACCGTCGACAGATCCGGGGTCGTGCAATGAAGTTGACGACAGGTTGTAGATTTGTGTGCTCATAAATCCACACCTACAAAATTAGGATGTAAGATGCTTTTAATTTATAAAGTAACATAATGAGCACTACCTCACTTACCAGAAGAACTACCGAGCAACCTTCAAAATAACCCAAATTCTCCCCTGGGTCCCGGAGAACGCTCTTGGCATTCAAGTCCACTATTTGGGCATGCAAGTGTTTGTGGATGGCCAAAGGCCAATTGTACTTCATAAACATTTCTAGACCTTCGATTGCCAACACAGATTTGGGAATTTTCAAACTCATCTGTGGGAATAAGAAGACAGCCAACATATAACGAACAAGTAGGTCGACTCGCCTATTTTCCAAAGTGGGGGACCACTCTTCATTTATCAAACCATTCAGTTCTTCAATCATATTTTTTTGAGTACAACGAGCAAAAGACCTTCTTACGAAAGGGAATTCAACACCCTTATTCGGTAACCCCAAAATCATCGCAATCTCATTAACAGTGAGGGAGACGTAGACATTGCCTAGCAGGAATGCCTGTTTCTTACGATTATAAATGCGGACAAGAATATACAAAAGGGGTATATTTTGTGAAATCTTAGAAATACTAAACAGTGGTAGAACTCTAGCCTCATTTAAAATATTCCTTGATTCCTCAGATAGGACATCAAGTAGAGGTTGAGCATTCGTAATGAAAGTAGATACTGCGCATCTGCAATTGAGGTATGGGCTACCAGACACTAGGTGTAGGAAACAATACACAGAGCAAATAACCAAATTAGATAAATTAAAATCAATAAATCTAACCTTAAATAAATCTACCTTACTTGTGATAGTTAAAAATATATAACCGCGCTGGATGTAGATATTAACCGACTGTAAAACATAAATCAAACAAAACTGTTTAAGTAATGGAGGTAGAACCGACTTAAAAATAACAAAGAAAAGTGACTAGAAAAATACAGGGCATCAATCCGACTGTAAAACAACAAAGAAAATTGACTGGAAAAAACTGGTCAACAATCCGACTGAAAATAGAACACAGAAAAATGACTGGAAAAATAGAGGGCAGCAATCCGACTGTAAAACAATAAATAAAAGTGACTGGAAAAAAATGGGCAGCAATCCGACTGAAAATAGAACACAGAAAAATGACTGAAAAAATAGAGGGCAACAATCCGACTGTAAAAAAACAAATAAAAGTGACTGGAAAAATCTGGGCATCACTCTGACTGTAAAACAAAGAAATGTAACTGGAAAAAAATGAGCAGCACTTCGAATATAAAACAACAAATAAAATGACTGGAGAGGCACGGGTACGACAGAAAAAAATGTGCAGCACTCCGAAAAAAAATGAAATATACCTCTATATGCGGCGGCGGTGAGGAGGAAGGAGACGCACGGGTACGACAGAGATATCAGAACCGCAGATGGTAGGAGGGAGCAGCACCTGTAGGCATAATGCGAGGAACGTCGGTGGGGAGATGTGAGGAACGCCGCTTAGGTTTTCTCTTGGTAGAGCCACTTCCCGGTAGAGCGGAGTTGTCTACTGTTCCTGCCGAAGTCGGGAGCGGAGTGCAACAGAAGCCAAAAATTCAAAATTATTGGTGGGCCCGGGTATTTAAGAACGCAGGAATTTTCCCTGCGTTTAACGCAGGGAAATTTTTTTCATAAATAGGAGGAGATAAGAGGTGAAAACTTAGCTGTAGGATGCTTTAGGTCAATGTGAACGTTGACAGAGTCGATGCGGTGTGGAGGCGAACTAATGAAATATAATAAGTATTTTGATCAAAGCAGTCCGGAGTTCTTGTGTATTTGCGCAGATATCCGCTCCTGATGTGCTTCCTGCACATCACGAACATCATAAAAAAGAAGAGAGATCTGAGATGAAACTGAGGTGATTTTGTAAATCTGAGATGAAATCGTGAAAGTAAGTGGAGATGGAAAACGAGAGTTAGGGTTGCGTAATAAGTGGAGATCTGAGACGAACCTCTCCGTTGTAGAAGGCAGCCAGCAAATCTGATGGAGTGATCGTCGTTTGCTGAGGCGGCGAACAGGCTTGAGATCGCCGGTTACGGAGGAGGCGAAGAGGGTTGGGGGTGTTGCGTACCCGGTTGGACCGGTTGTGTTATTGGCTGTTTTGTTTACCTTTATGTTAAGTTAAGTATGTTTATGTGGCTGTAAGTACTCAGGCTATAATCATATAAATAGCCTGAGTTAGGGTTGTATGTTTTTATGCATTTTGTGATCTGGAAAAGTGACGGCTGCTGCTGGAGCTTCACCGGAGAGTGCCCACTGTTCAGAGCTTGCTCTTAGGTGGTTTGTATCGGGGTGTGTAGTTGTTTCCCAGTTGTTTGCAAGGTAATCATATCCTCTGTTTTCCATTCCTCTGTGTGGTTGTGAAAGAACTGTGCCTGTGCTGTGTCTCCTCTGCTTCACCGGAGAGCTCCTGTGGTATTACTTTGGTAAGGAACTGTAATCCCATCCAATAGGAGGGAGTGCATCATTGGTAAGGAGCTGTAATCAGCTAGCTTAAGAAAGGAAGTGCATCACTGGTATCAGAGCCATCTCCGGCCCCCCATCCGATGGCGCCGGCGACGAAGGAGTTGGCACAGGACGTGGAGACATTGAAGACCTCATAGGAAGCTATGGCGCAATCGATCCAGGCATTGGCTGATCAGGTTCGCATGTTCTGTGAGACGACGCAGAGCGGCCGGGATGAAGGCTCCGGCACACCAGTCTCCGCCGCGGACTCGCCCCAGCAGCACCACTCCGCAGGACCGCTGACCACGCGTTTTTCACGACTGGAGTTCCCAAAATTTTCGGGGGAGGCGGTTACGGATTGGATATACCGCTGTGAGCAGTTTTTTGAAATAGATGGCACGCCGGAGGAGCAACGGGTGAAGATTGCGGCTGCCCATGTGGAGGGGAAGGCGCTCTTTTGGCACCAAGCTTACATGAAAGCCCGTATTACACGCCAAGGGCCGTACTGGGAGGAGTACGCACAAGCTATTACGGAAAGGTTTGGTTCTCTCTTAATGGATGATCCCATGAGAGAGTTGAAGAATTTGCGGCAAACGGGAGGGGTTCAATCATATGTGGATTCCTTCGATGTTATCTACCACCGAGTCGCTATCACGGAAGAATATGCTCTCAGTTTGTTCTTGGTGGGCCTCAAACCAGAAATTGAGTTCGCCGTGCGCATGTTTCAACCCAAAACGCTGCGCGAGGTGTGCTCCTTAGCACGGTTGCAAGAACATCAACTCACCGCAGCACATCGACGGGGAAGTGGGGGCAACTCGGGTTGGGGGGCCTGAACCGTGACCGGCCTCTACCTCCAAACAGTTGGCCGCAGCAGCCCACTCCCACGAGCAGCGCCCCAATTCCGGCAACGTGCCGTCGCAACCACCCGCGCTTAACTCAACGTGAAATGGAGGAGAAGCGGAGTAAAGGCCTATGCTTTTGGTGTGATAACAAATTTACACCGGGACATCGGTGTGCGGACAAGCTTCAATCTTATACGTTGGAGCTCATTCCGGACGACGAGGACGACCCAGTGTTGGAGGAAGGGGAGGTAGAGTTCACCAATGAAGAATCGGGGGACCTTGGTATGGTGGCGGAGGAACATTCTGACGGCGCACCACCGCAAGTATCTTTCAACGCCTTAACCGGGTTGACACACTTCCACACCATGCGCGTCATTGCATCATATCGGGGGAAGCCTATTAGCATCCTTATTGATTCGGGGAGCACTCACAACTTTATTGATGTCCACGCCGCCGCAAGATTGCAATGTACGCTCACCCCTATCCCTATGTTTAATGTGGCAATTGCGAATGGAAGGACGTTGGCCAGCTCGCAGAAGGTGGAGGGGTTTCAGTGGTGCATGCAAGGCGTATGTTTTACATCCGAAATGCTCGTATTACCATTAGGTGGCTGCGAGGTTGTGCTTGGAGTCCAATGGCTCATCACATTGGGGGTGGTGCATTGGGACTTTAAGAATCTCCAGATGGAGTTTGTTAGTCAAGGCAGGAAGGTGTCTTTACGAGGCTCCCAAAGTACGACGGGGACGTGGACAAAGCAACAACGCATGCACAAATTGATATTGAAAGGGGGTGGACAATGTAGCATGATGGCGGTTTGTAGCATTACGCCACAACACGAACCGGCGGCGGAGGGTTACGGGCTCCGCATGGAAGGAGCAAGCGGGGGGGCCGACTTGGGAGAACCGAGGGGCGGCCAATTGGAAGCAGTCCTCGACGAGTTCGATGATGTGTTTGGCGAACCCAGAAACCTTCCACCAAACCGCGGCCATGAGCATCACATTCGGTTGAAGGATGACGAGGCGGATATCAACTTGCGACCGTACCGCTACTCGCCTTTACAAAAGACGGAAATCGAAGGGTTGGTCAAGGAGATGTTGGAGGTAGGGACGGTTCGGCCGAGTGGCAGCCCGTTCGCCTCGCCCGTGGTCTTGGTCAAGAAAACGGACGGTAGTTGGCGCTTGTGCGTGGACTACCGGAAGCTTAATCAAAATACCGTCAAAGATAACTTTCCAATTCCGCTTATTGAGGAACTCATTGATGAATTACATGGTACTGTTTTTTTCTCTAAACTTGACTTGCGAGCAGGTTATCACCAAGTCCGTATGGCGGAGGGCGACGTGCACAAGACAGCCTTTCGGACACATCATGGGCACTTCGAGTTCCTTGTTATGCCATTTGGCTTAACAAACGCTCCGTCCACTTTCCAAAGTTTGATGAACAAACTATTTCAACCGCAACTATGGAAGTCCATCTTGGTGTTCTTCGATGACATCTTGGTATTCAGTTCATCTTGGGAGGCCCACTTGGAACATCTTGCCGCTACCTTGACAGTGCTCCGACAACACCACTTGTTCTTGAAGAAATCTAAGTGCGGATTCGGTCTTCAAGAGGTGCACTACTTGGGCCATATTATTTCCGACAAGGGGGTCGCCATGGATCCCCTCAAGATCCGAGCCATGCTAGATTGGCCACCTCCATCCTCCTTGAAGAAGTTGCGCGGATTTTTGGGGTTGACCGGTTATTACCGGCGCTTTATCAAAGATTACGGGACCATGGCAAGGCCCCTCACACGGCTCTTAAAGGAGTTCACCTTCTCTTGGGACGACGAGGCGGGGAAAGCATTTGACCTACTGAAGCGGGCTGTTTCTACACCACCCGTCTTGGCACTACCAGATTTTTCAAACACCTTCACGGTGGAGACGGATGCGTCTAACAACGGAGTAGGGGCGGTCCTTACACAAGCAAACCGACCCCTTGCATTCTTTAGTAAGGCGTTGGGGAGGAAGAACACCTTGCTACCGGCCTATGAGAAAGAAATGCTCGCCATTGTTTTGGCGGTCCAACATTGGCGACACTACCTTGTCGGCGGAAAATTCATCATAAAAACTGATCACCAAAGTCTCCGCTTCTTGACGGATCAAAAGTTGGTGACACCGGCCCAACAAAAGTACCTCTATAAGCTCATGGGATATGACTATGTCATTCATTACCGCAAAGGGAAGGAGAATATATGTGTCGATGCCTTATCTCGCCAATTTGAGGGCTGCACTGAGGACACCGGGGAGCCGGCGGGGACAGCATTTGGGGTGTCGTTGGTGACGTCGGACCTCCTAGAGAAGGTTAAACAATCGTGGCATGGGGATGCACGGATTCAGAAAATTGTAGAGCAAAAAGAGCAGGATGGTAACGCCAAACCCGACTACACATGGCAACACAACATTCTTCGCCGGAAGGGGAAATTGGTAGTGGGGAAGGATGCACCTCTCAAGCAACACTTGCTGCAGTTATATCATGACGGAGCGGTGGGCGGTCACTCGGGGGTTACGGCAACCCATCACCGGTTGAAAACGATGTTCTATTGGAAGAGGATGAAGGTGGATGTCCTTACTTATGTACAACAATGCACGGTGTGCCAACAATGCAAGTCTAGCAACGACCGACCGGCCGGGCTGTTACAACCCCTCCCCATCCCCGAACGCGTATGGCAAGACATCTCCATGGACTTTATTGAGGGCCTTCCCAAGAGTAAGGGGAAATCTACAATCCTTGTGGTGGTGGATAGGTTGAGTAAAAATGCTCACTTCATGGCCATGGCTCATCCTTACACGGCGGAGGGGGTCGCCCAAGTATTCATGGATGGAGTTTTTCGGCTACATGGGCTGCCCGCTTCGATTGTCAGTGATCGAGGAGCGGTCTTTGTGAGCGACTTTTGGCAAGCTTTATTCCGCTCCATGAAGGTTCAACTGAAGTTGTCGTCGGCCTACCATCCGCAAACTGACGGGCAAACAGAGGTGGTCAACCGGTGCATTGAGAGCTACTTGCGTTGTATGTGCTTTGATAGACCGAGGGGTTGGGCGGAATGGTTACCCTTGGCGGAATGGTGGTACAACACCACATTCCATAGCGCTATTCACATGACTCCTTACGAGGTGGTATATGGCCAAGAACCGGTGTTGCACATACCTTATCTAGAAGGGTCGGTTAGGGTGGGCGAGGTGGACCGCTCACTAGCCGCTCGAGAGAAGGTCATCGGCTTACTAAAACAAAGTTTGGCACACGCACAGAATCGGATGAAGGTTCTCGCGAATAAAAAGCGCCAGGAGCGGCACTTGGAGGTGGGCACATGGGCCTACGTGAGATTGCAACCGTATCGCCAAACGAGCTTGAGGAGCCACGGGGCTCAAAAGTTAGCACAAAAATACTTTGGACCGTTCTTGGTAATGGCGAAGGTGGGCGAAGTGGCGTACAAGCTGCAGCTCCCGGACACCGCAAAGATTCACCCGACCTTTCATATTTCTCAACTCAAGGCACACCGGGGAGATCCTCCACCGGCGGCGGTGGCGTTACCGGAGGTCGTAAATGAAGAGGGAAATTTGTTAGTGGAGCCATGGACGGTGCTGGATAGGCGAATTGTCCCAAAGAATGGGAGGGTGGCCACCCAACTGCTGATTCACTGGACCAATGGGAGCAGGGAGGAGGCGACGTGGGAAGACTTGGAGGCGTTGCGGCGCAAATTTCCAGATTTCGTTCCGTGAGGACACGAAACTGGTTAAGTTGGGAGTATTGTTGCGTACCCGGTTGGACCGGTTGTGTTGTTGGCTGTTTTGTTTACCTTTATGTTAAGTTAAGTATGTTTATGTGGCTGTAAGTACTCAGGCTATAATCATATAAATAGCCTGAGTTAGGGTTGTATGCTTTTTATGCATTTTGTGATCTGGAAAAGTGACGGCTGCTGCTGGAGCTTCACCGGAGAGTGCCCACTGTTCAGAGCTTGCTCTTAGGTGGTTTGTATCGGGGTGTGTAGTTGTTTCCCAGTTGTTTGCAAGGTAATCATATCCTCTGTTTTCCATTCCTCTGTGTGGTTGTGAAAGAACTGTGCCTGTGCTGTGTCTCCTCTGCTTCACCGGAGAGCTCCTGTGGTATTACTTTGGTAAGGAGCTGTAATCCCATCCAATAGGAGGGAGTGCATCATTGGTAAGGAGCTGTAATCAGCTAGCTTAAGAAAGGAAGTGCATCAGGGGGCTTCAGTGTTGTCGCGGGAGGAGGCATGAGCGGGAGCCGTCGCAGTGGAGCGAAGAGGGCGTTGTCTTGCTCTTGCCCTAATGGATATCAGGAGGCGGTGTTCTAGCTGATTTGGGAATCATCAGTGGATCTAACAGTGGGTATTAATTCAATGAATTTTTTAATTCGTTGATATATGCATGTCATATATTTCAACAAGCTCTAATAATTTTGGATCATCAACAACCCACAAGTGCATGTTAATAAAACACAAGTGTGGGAAAAAATTTTGAGGAAGTATGGGGGAAAATTTTGGGGCATGTTAATATAAGATAAGTGCCTGACACTTATATATGTTAATTTCAATGTAACAATAAATTTCTATTAATAAATTTGACACTTATAGTAACATTTTGGGGAAATTTTTATATTAACTTTGGCACTTATATATGTTCATTTCAATGTAACAATACATTTCTTTCAATATAACATTCATTTTGTCGTCGGACGGGTACTGTCGCGCTTGGTATGATATGTTACAGTAGCGTTTATTTATCTAAAGTTGCGGTTGCAAATGCAACAAAAAATTTCTATTGATAGCGTTTTTGTAACTACGACAAAATAACTGATATTGTAGGTATGATATGTTATAGTAGCGTTTATTTAACAACAGTTGCGGTTATAAATGCTACCATAAATATCTTTTGGTAGTGTTTACATAACCGCTACAAATTAAGCGCTACCATATGCTTGATATGGTGTAGTGATTATTTATCTTTTTGGAGCAATAAAATTTACCTTTATTTAGCTCTTTTTTACACTTGTTATTTCCTCCTTACCCAGAGTTGAGATGGAAGTAAGGCTCGCTAGCCTTTGAGGGGTTTACCTTCTCACCAAAAATTGTGTTAGCAACTTTCAATTTCTTTCATGCTGGTGGCTGGGGCTTGGCTTTGCCATTTTTTGTCTTTCTTTTTCCATGAGGAGTCGCCCTTCTCGACGGGCTCCTGCGGATTTCCAAAACGCGACGTTGGGTCATTCGAAGACCCCGACACCTCCTCAACATTGCGAGGCATATTCCCCGAGTCCTGCCGAGAAATAACAACCTCCTTCTCCGCTGGGAGTGGCTCACGCGGAATAATGCGAGAAGCTGAGAAAGAAGAAAAAATAAAGTTAACTGTCACATTCAAAATGAGAAACAACAATCGATGGCGAGTATCAAGAGTGCTCGCTCAACAGTTCACCTTCGTCCGGAAAGATCTGCCCCAACTGATTGACTTGTTGTCATCAGTAAATAACGTTAAACTTGCGATCTCGGAAGACATTGACAAGTTGCTCCCTCGGCCCTTCAAGAAAATACTGAAGGAAGACCGCCTCCGATTGCTGCTGCGGTTGACAAGGAACTCCTTCAAAGTCGCTGTCGATTATGACAAGTCATTCATCCCAGAGATGAACCTTATTCGTCGTGCCGACTAAGGTGCATATTTGGCTGCTCAGGTAGACGAATCCCTCATTAGTCGTCGCGAAGGCGAAAATCTGCTGAAAAATTGAGATATCAAAGGGGATCTTCTCTGATCGCAAGAAGCAAAGGAAACCCATGATTATCGCCACTCCGTTGGGATTGATCTGGGCGGTGACTATCCCAAAATAGCGAAGTATCTAGCAGTACTCTGGCCACAAAGGAAGTCATAGGCCAACTTCAAAATATCGGATTGGGAGGATGTGCTCGTCCTCCAACATGGTGTTGAGTCGCTCCCCTCGATGAGGAAGCCTCGCTGAGTATCCTTCAGACAGGAATCACCTGATAAAGCCATCCAGGTCCTTCTGTACATCGACTGATTTCTTGAAAATTGCATCTGCGTAGTTCCTCGTATGTCCAATACGCCGAGCAGTAACATCACACATTTCAGAAAGTGTGAGGAGAAAATGTGTGAGTATAAGTGGCAAGAAAGAAGGGAGGCGGTGGTACTCGCGAGAAGGATAAGCAGGACACTGATAGCATAATTAATATGTCCCACCCCTTCTATAAATAGGCGGGGGATAGGGGTATCGGGCAGAGCATTGTGAGTATCATATAATATCGTCGCAAACTCGTCGTGCATAGAAAGTCGATGACCCTATCTCACAAGGACTTGCATAAAATCGTTTGAATACTTGCCAGATCTATGTGTCTAGCTTCTATAGTCACAAAATTCAAAGAGAGCATACAAGCAATAAATCAAATGCAAGACCAAATGCTCACCAAATAAAGTCACAAAGTCCAATCAAAGTATCTTATTACATAATCACCAAGAGGTAAACACTCAAAAAAAGAAAAAAAGAAAAATCTTAAGGCCTAGGAGGGAACTGGTCTGGAAGCGGGGGATGTCTCCCGATCCACCCCATGTCGCTCGCACGCCTGCAGTGCTCGGTTGTTGTTTCCATCTCCTCCTCGTCTTTTTGAATTTAATCTTCCATCCTTGCCAGCCTTCCCACCAAGCCCATGCTCGTCCACATGCCGACGAGCTCGTCATGATGGAGTAGATGGCGGAGCTCAATCATTGCAACTCGCCGCTCCAGCTCGCTGATCATATAAAACCGGGATTCTGCGCTCGCTCCTTGAGCTCCTCCATCTATTTTATTTGCACCTCCAGTGCAGAGATGAGGCGATGAGGCTCACAGATGGCCAGTTGACTGAGCTTAACTTCCAGCTCCAAATATGCGGGACAATTTCTCTCCCGATACTCCCGGGATGGAAGCCCGAGGGTATCAATAAATTCACTCCTCGGAGTAGAAGCGTGACATGCAAGAAGAATATATAGTCGTCTAGTTAGTGAAGACTCCAACAAGAGAGTATTGACTATGCATGAAAGATAAATTACCAGTACGAGGAGTGTTAGTCCTCGTCTCATGGTGGGGACTGCGAGATCGATCGTGGTGAGGAGAGGGGCTACGAATAGTCGGATCTCGCCGCCCTGTTGAGGAGCCCCCACGTTGATCCCTATCCGAAGCAAAGCGTGGTGGTGACGTCCCAAGCGGCCTCAGGATATTAGGGACATTTCCCTTGCCATAGACATACAAGTGTCACTCTCCTATTCACTGCGCAAAGAAACGCAAGATGTCCACCCCCTGCCCTGCGATGATCCCGCCGGGGGATCCAAGGGAGTAGAGGCCGACATGGGGAGAATGTCAGTTGGAGCAGTAGAGGTTGACAAAAAATGAGGCATTGGTAGAAGGTTGCTCACATATGGCCGCAATGTGCTCTTCGGTGGAGGCACCTCACTCGTCATAGGTCGCAAGGTCTTCTCGGGAGGAGTCCTCTTATCGCCCGTAGCAGGAACTTGCTTCCCTAACAATGTCTTTAGAGGGCCAAAGTTGATTTGAACTTATGGACTAACTCGCAGAGCAGGCTGAGCTTCGAGGGCGACTAGAGGAACGGATCACAGAGGAGGCACTGATAGGTGCTCGTTATGAGCTCCAGTATTTAGGAGCATTAAGAGATGAGAGAAAGACCGTCAACACGAGTAAAGTAAATAACAATGACAATCTAGAGTACGCGACAACAAAGACCTAACCTCGCGAGGAGGCAAGTTCTGGTTGGGTCAGGGTCTAGAACCCAGCGAGGTCCGCTGCTAGGGGAACCTGTGGCGTAGGAGGGCAAGATGACTCAAAAGTGGATTGCTCCACTTCATCGCTAAGACCCATTTGGTCGAGCACGCTTTGAGTACTTGTAGGGATCTCGGGTTCGTTACTCGGTGTGACGATATTCTGAGGGTGCAGGAGGCAAGTTATTCTTCTTGGAGGCAATCATTTTCTTCTTCTTCACCATCCTTTTCTTCATAGGTAGAGTGTTGGAGTTAGTGACCGGGCGGTCTGGCGGCTTGTCTTGGAGGATTGTTGACCGCGCGGTCTGGAGGTTTCCCTTCAGCGGTTTGGTTGCTGGGCTGTTGCTGTCTGGAGTCCAAGCTGTAGTACCCCCCCCCAATCTTTTGCCCGGGTCGGGCCGGAGGGGGTACTACTGGCCCAAGACGTCCACCCAGTGCTTCTTAGGGGAAACGTTCCACCCTATCCATGCACTAGTTGGTCGCCTTGCTCGGCTCGAATCATAACATTCACAACCCATCAGAATATAGCGGAAGCATTAAAAGGAAACCATTGCAAATTTATATATCACATATCAAAATCACAGCGGTTCTAGGGCCGAATCCTAAGTACTTATATAAGCCCGTGGGCTATACATGTGCTACATATAATACTCATATACTCTCTCTCTCTACGCTGCTTGGCGGAACTCACGTCTCTAAACTCTGGGGACGGCGGGGGTGCATCTGCTCGAGTCAACCTAGCTGTTGGCGTAATCTCCTGCGGCAGCGGGTCACTACGGTGCTCCACCTCCTGTGAATGGTTAATCAAATAACCGTTAGTCACAGCGCTAAGTGGAAACAAATCTCCTCCCTGGATCCATATCCTGGGGATGAGCACGCACCCACCCAACAGAAGTAAATAGCCGAAACAAGGGAGGGTTAGCACAACATTTCATATATGAACAGCTAGGAGCAAAAAAGAGTGCAGTATAACCGGAAAAAGCAGCAATAGTATAAAACGGTTATAACAATGCTCTACTAGCTCATCAGCACAACAAGTTTTCATATCCTGAATTCTATCGCAGGCATTCACAGCCGCGCACATACCACAGGCATTCACAGCCGCGCATATACCGCAGGCATTCACAGCCGCGCACACCGCATGCATTCACAGCCGCGCACACAAACCCTATATCGACATAGTTTGGACCGCTTTTGTTCCAGCAGGGTAGCGAGCCCCGCGGGCCTCACCGATGTGGCCGTCGGTGACAGTGGCCAGTCCTGCCACTTCTGGGGGTGATCGTACCGCACAACCTCAGGCCCTAACGTACATCCTTGTGTACTCTTGGATGTGAGCGACATCCAGCGAATCATTTTGGCCGACCAGCGGAGGAAAACCCGATGGGGAATAAAACAGCCAGTCATCCGTGGTACTCATCTCCCTGTCGCCTTGAGTCGTCGACCTTCCCGCACCGGTACGAACGGTCTGCGGGAGGAAATGACCCGCCACTATTTCACCGCAAGCAATTTACAAACAATCAAACAAAGGCAATCATAATACACACCGGGTCTACGTCGGCCTGCCCTACTAGGCTTCAAACTTCGGGCGGCGGCACTAGCTCTACTTTGACAAGGAGCGTGAGAGCGCTTTATTTGGGGCTAGACTTGGAGGAATACCTCAACTCCGGTTATCCCCAACTAAGTCTCAACCTTAATAACGACTGCTCGTCAGAGCAGGACCCGAGTTTATAATAGTAAATTGCAATGAGGACAAATGCGGTGTTTATGCTGTTTATTTAAAGTGCTGGAAAGAAATGTGACCAGTACGAAACTGGAGTAGTACTGAATTGAAAGTACTCGACCAGTACGAGACTGGAGTAAAACTTAAAAGTACTTGAGCAGTACGAGACTGAAGTAGAGCTGAATTAAAAGTACTTGACCAGTACGAGACTGGAGTAGAACTGAATTGAAAGTACTTGACCAGTACGAGACTGGAGTAGAACTGAATTGAAAGTACTTGACCAGTACGAGACTGGAGTAGAGTTGAATTGAAAGTACTTGACCAGTACGAGACTGGAGTAGAGCTGAATTAAAAGTACTTGATCAATACGAGACTGGAGTAGAGCTGAATTGAAAGTACTTGACCAGTACGAGACTGGAGTAGAGCTGAATTAAAAGTACTTGACCAGTACGAGACTGGAGTAGAACTGAATTGAAAGTTCTGAACTGAAAAGAATAAAGGAACAGGACCGGTGCAAGACTGTAATAATCATAAAGAAAATGGTTAGTAGTCCAATCACTCCATCCAGGAGGCTTCAGTCTCATCTCCGTTCTCAGGAGGCGCATTCAGTTCTATTTCAGTTTTTAATAAGGCTTCATTGGGTTATACCCATTATTAAGATCCGATTAGGATTTGGTTGCGCCTTTATTAATCACGGCTTAATCGGATCAGGGGCTTATCAGGAGTTACATCCTCATTATTTGTCGAGAATAATTCGCAACTCGCTGCACGTACTCTCACTTTCCGAGCGTGTCTAAATCACCCGAGAGTCGAGGCGCTCGACGGTTTCACAAAGTCTCGGAACACACGGAGCTTGGTCACTTGCCTCAGCCACTCTCGTCGATACGATAACTTTGAATTTATTAATTAAATTAGAGAGGACGGTCGCGCGCTCCAATTTCATTTTCGAAGAAAATGAGCGTAATAATTTCTGAACGCGACTCTAGACTTTCATATTTTAGGAAAAATATCAAAACTTATCCCCATGACTCCAAATTTTGATACAACCCTTAAGAGAGCCTAAAATTAGCCTAGTAATTTTTTTGTAATTTTCCAAAGTGTTTTGGGCCTTTAATTTGGTCAAATAAATTTTATTTGGGCTTTTTAAAATAACAAATCAACTCCAAAAATTCTCAAAATTTTTGTGGAGACTGCCCTCATCAAGGGGAACAATTTTCATGTTCAAAACTTTTTCATGAGGTCCCTATTTAAGCCTCTGAAAAATGAAACCCCTTATTATAATATTATAATAATATAAAGTATAAAATGAAAACACTGTTGATCATCCCCTCCCCCCGCTGTAACGAAACCGACGCCCCTGACGGGGCTTCTCCGCCGCCGGTCGGGCACCGGCCGGCCGTGGCTCCACCACCAGCCAACCCGCCGGTGGTGGGCGCTCCCTCTGGCGGTGGTCCGGTGGCCTGCCGCCGTCGGCCGCCGCCGGAGCCATTTTTTTTTAAACGGAAGGGGAGGGGGTGACAGCGGCGGCGCTCCGGCCGCGGGAGCTCGCATGCGCTACGTCAGAAATGGGGAGGGGGAGGGAGAGAAGGTTCCACCTCAGTTTGGCGAGCTCGGGAGGGACCGGCTTGGTCGGACATGGCTCAAGGTGGTGGAGGAGGGGGAGGAGCTCCTTGGCTTGGCTTTTTCCGGCCACCAGAGCTCCGGCAGAGGGGGGAGAAGGGGTAGGGGATGCTTTGAGAGCTGTGAGGGAAAGAGAGGGGGGTTGGGTGGCTTTTATAGGGAGGGGGAGGGGGAACTCCCTCCCTTTGGGTGGTGTGGGACTAATCCCTCCTTAGGGAGGGATTAATCCCACCCTCCAACTGTCCCTCCAGCTGTCCAAGGACAGCTGGAGGTCTCTCATTTTCCCCCATGTGGGGAAAATGGATGAGTCCCTTTATGGGCTTGAGTCTTATGGAAAGAGAGGGGAAAATGAGGAGAAGAGGGGTGGGGTGGGCCTCCACCCATCCTAAGCTTGGTTGCTGGTTGGGGGCCCAAGGAGAGTGAGGGGGGCATGAGTCATCCTCCTTTGGAGAGGAGGTGGGATCCTCATTTGGAGAAAAATCCAAAAAGTGGATTTTTAGGAGGGTTTGACCAAGTCAACCCTAAGGTGGGTCCCCCTTGCTTGTCAAAGTCAATGTTGGTCAAAGTCATCGGGGTCGGGTTAAAGTTCGGGTGTCGTGTCACAATTGGTGTGCGCACGCTTTTCGGTGCACGATTATGCTTGATTTGACCACGAGTTGACCAATTGTCGTCGAAATTGACCGGAACGACTTCTGTTGACTTCGTATTGACCATACAAGTCCAACGCCGTTGACTGGGGTTGAATCGGAGTCCGTTTGGCGAAAGTCCGAAATTTGCGTGTCGCAGCGTGCTAAAACGGTCAAAACGCTCATAATCATCGTTAGGCTTCGAATTGCGACGCAACGAGTTCCGATGCATTCGTATCAACTATACAAAGTCATAGGAATTGTCAGAACCCAAATCGGAGTTCTCTATGTCAATATCCAAAAATCTCATCTTCGCGACGCTCTGCGAGGAATGGCCACATCCACTATATGATCTCGGGTTCCTACTGAACGAGTTTCGATGCGCTCGTATTGACTATACGAGGCCACATGAACTGATAGAACTCAATTCGAAGTTCTCTAGCTCGATATCCTTCCTAGGGTTGCCTCCTACCGGATCACGGGTAAAGGCTCGGGTCACTTTTATTGGGCCGACTAGGGCTCTGGTGACCCAATAAAAGTCGGGATGTTACAATCCAATAAAAATAAAAGGATTTTTGTCCCCGAAAATTTGCTTGAAGTAGGGGGAAAAGTAACATACCTGGGGAAAGAGCTCTGGGTGTTTTTCTCGGAGGAGTGCTTCAGGTTCACACGTGAACTCTTCTCGTCCGCAGTTTGACCATAGTACCTTAACCATTGGAATGGTTTTATTACGTAGTGTCTTGACCTTATAATCCACTACTCTGACGGGTTCAAGCTGGACGGATCTATCTGACTGTAGCTGCACCGGTGGAGTAGGAAGGTACTGCTCTGGTTGCCGGAGGACTCGTCTCAAGGAAGAGACATGAAACACATCATGAAGATTCCCCAACTCTAGGGGCAAGGCCAAACGATAAGCGACGGGGCCAACACGCTCTATCACCGGATAGGGGCCCAAGAAGCGGAGATCTAACTTTTTCTGCTTCCTCAACCGGGAGACACCATGCATGGGCTTTATTTTCAAGAATACCATTTCCCCCACGCTAAACTCCAACGGTCGGTGCCGCGCATCATAGTACTTAGCCTGCCGGCTCTGCGCTTCCCGCATTCGCTCCTGGATCATCCGTATCGTTGTCGTAGTGTCATCGATGTAAGCCACTCCCAAGGCTTCCGGGTCCTCTTCCTGAGCCCAAGTCAACGGGGTTCGGCAATGCCTTCCATACAGTGCTTCGTACGTAGCCATCTTAATGCTAGCCTGGTAGCTGTTATTGTATGAAAATTCGACCAACGACAACAGCTGATCACATGGCTCATTGTGCTCCACTATGCACAGTCGAAGAAGATCCTCCATCGTCCGGTTCGTCCTCTCTGTCTGTCCGTCTGTCTGTGGGTGGAAGGCGGTGCTGAAGGCCAACTTAGTTCCCAAATACGCCTGCACCCGCCTCCACTCCTTAGATGTGAAATGCCCGTCACGATCTGACACGATGGACTTGGTACTCCGTGGAATCGCACCACTTGCTCTAGGAACATCCTGGCCAGGATATCTACTCCGTCACCCTGTCGGTTTGGAATGAACCGCACTACCTTGGTGAGTCGATCTACGACCACCCAAATTGAGTCATTCCCAGCGCGAGATCGAGGTAGGCCGTGGACGAAGTCCATGGAGATGTCTTCAAACTTCCACTCTGGTATCGGCAGGGGCTGTAATAGGCCTCCTGGACTGCGACATTCGGCCTTGACCTTCTGACAGGTCTGACACCGGGAAACAAAGTTGGTGACATCTCTTTTTATTCCAGGCCAGTAGATGGTCCTGCACAAGTCTACGTACATCTTAACTATGTCATGGTGAATCGAGTACCTGGACTGATGATTCTCATGCAAAATTTCTTCACGAATCCCTCCGGTAGCGGGAACAAATATGCGATGCTTGAATTGCAGAATCCCGTCATGCAGTTTATAATCCTCCTGTGCCCCTCCTTGCAAAGATCGGATGATCGGCATCACCTCTGGGTCGATCTTCTGGGTTTCTCGTATCCGGTCCCGGATGTCGCATTGGATTTCCATCCAATACAGCTGCGAGTAGTACTCTTCTGGATCTCTTCGCGCAACATGGGTAATCTCCATGTCTATCAAAGACTGGAAGAGTTCTTTAGGGATCTGCTCCATCCAACTCCAGGCTATTGCAGGTTGGCGGCTCAAGGCTTCAGCAACTCTGTTAGCCTTCCCGGGGTGATATTGGAGAGCGAAGTCATAATCGCATAAGAATTCCAGCCATCGGCGCTACCGGAGGTTCAGCTCTTTCTGTGTGAAGATATACTTGAGGCTCTTGTGATCGTAGAAGATCTTACATCTTACTCCGTACAGATAATGCCTCCAGATTTTAAGGGCGAAGACGACGACGCCCAACTCTAAATCGTGCGCTGCGTAGTTTAACTCATGCGGCTTTAATTGCCGCGAAGCGTAGGCCACTACCTTGCTGTTGTAAGACCCCCCTCCCGGAACACAAGACACGGCACGAGAGGGGTCTTATGCCCAGAACAACCACCTTGGGGTAGCACTAGCATACGAGCTAGCCTGTACCACAAGACGTCTATTCTGCCGGCTACAACCAATATCAACATATATATGCCAACCCAACCATAATAATAGAAAGAAGTCAATCCACAAAAAGTCATGAGTCCAAAAGGTATAACATTTGAAAAGCTAAAACATGCTTCTAAATAGTCAGAGTGCAGATATAAAATTGCCACGAAGGGCTATAATAAAACTCTCATCACTCACATCTGTAACAGACGGTAGCGATGGCACCGTCCCTTCAGGCCCTATCGTCCTGGCCTGGCTGATCGGCTCCATAACCTGCTGCTCCACTGCGGGGTTTCCTCCTAAAATGGAAGACGTAACAACCGTTAGTCATAAAGACTAAGTGGCTTCACATCCGCTCCCCCGGCGACTCCTCGGCACCGGGCGGAGAAATGGACAGGGTACAATATATGTATAATAGCAGGAGTATTACAAGCAAGTGGTATAAAAAGTAATAAGAGGTTCTAGCAGTTCTACCATCTATCACAACATATGAATATAGAGTTACAGAAAGTAACTCAACTTATATGGATGCTCATACAAGCATATAAGTTGAGGATCGTTCAGCAATAAGTAACTCATCGTATAGGAGTGCCCATACAAACTTATACGATGAGGGTCTTATGTATGTAATGAGTTGCAATGTTATGTATGCGATGCAATGACACACCCATGATCACGCACATGCAGTTGCTATGTCGACATAGACTAGAAGTTCCTACTTTTCGAGACGGTAGCTAACCTCTCAGGCGCCAACTGTCGTGGACAGACGGTGACAGTAGAACGGGCACTTCTACTACTAAGTGGGTATCCACACTACCTCACTTAGGCCTCCGTACGCCTCCACGCTAAGATCACAACAGCAGAGCCCATGCGTACTACGGCCCAGCGGGTTCTCTTGGGTAGATGTGCACCAAGATCCTAGCCCCGAACTGGTCTATGCGTGACACGGGGAGCCTTGAAAATGAGCTCGAGAACCAAGCCCACCGTTCACTTGGCACGGAAGGAGCCTCGGGACGTGAACACCGAGGACCAAGCTCAACCTCCCAAGGTCTATCTGTCAACTCCCATCGGTGTGACGATTGGAGAGCCCATAGACCTGTCACACTATCCTTAACCCGGGATTACGACACCGTGTGTCGAATCACACTGTATGCAATTCCACAATACCGTGTCATGGAAGGAGCCTCGGAAAAACACAAGGACCAAGCCCAACCATCCATTTAATACAGAAGGAGCCTCGGGACGTGAACACCGAGGACCAAGCCCAACCGTCCAACTTTACTCATCTCAACATCATCCCAACTAGTGACGGCCAACTCCGCACTTACTAACTTCCACAACGCTACCCGTAGGGAGACGACACTCTAAGTGTTGGACTACTAGATTTCCTTCTATCATTTCAACGTACGTCATGGCCATGGTTTAATCATTTACATGTCATTCCAAATGATTTCAACATGATATAAACAATGCGCATAAATGTTAGTCCACCACTTTATATCCAACCCTTTCGTTCAATTAAGCTTGCTCACAATTCGTTGTATGAACTCAAATTGATAAACTTCAACCTTCGTATAATTATGGTGATTACCACAAAATAGTTCACCCGAACTTCGAGTTAGATTGCAACCTTAATTCCACCGATTTTAAATCCGCATTATACACAATCCAGAATTTTAGGTACAGAATAAATCTAGACAGCAACTTCAACCGAGGATTCCCGTGGCTACAGGAATCCAGTGAGTGCGTGTAACCCCTCTAGGGAAAGGTTTTTCCATTGGCTACAACTTTCATGTTCAGCCTGTAACCCAGATCAGGCTTTAACCCACACGAAATCGGCTCCAAAGACTACATCGTACATAATATAAATTCTGTGTGCTTAGTTACAGCCCTGACTTCGATTGGACATTCCCGTGGCTACAGGCTTCACCTGAAGGCGTGTAACCACTCATTGGAAAGGTAATTTCAAGGGCTACAACTTTTATGTTTAGTTGAAAGCCCAGATCTGACCCTTTCTTGCTCGAACACAGCCAAGAAGGTCGTTGCGTGCAGAACACAGATTCTGCACGCATCTTGAAGCGGGATGAACGACATCAGTTCATCTTCCTCCTCAAGGCCATTTCCCCAAATCGCAACCAAAAGCTCCTCCACCCTTATTCACCCTCTTAAGGCCATTCCTCTTCACGGATACACCCCCCATCATCACTTTGAAGAGAGGGAGGTTGAAGATGTCTATTCATTAAAACACATGTTCTAGCAAGGCCCTTCCTAAAGAAATCACCATGCTCCCATGTCAAGACTCTCTTGAGTCGACATCTCGCCTAGATAACTATAGATCTAGCACCAAGGGAGAGGGGAGGAAGCTCACCTCATTTCCAGTGGTAACACCATCCGTGGCCATGGATCTTGTCATCCTCCTCCGCGGCATCACTTTTCCCTTGACGGCGATGGCGTTTCTCCTCCTCCAAAGCTTTCTCCAGTCGTTTTCTTCCTCCAGGAATGTTCCCTCTAGAAATTAGGGCTTGTGAAGAGAATGAGGAAGTTAGGGCTTCATTTTTCATTTTTATACACAAGTGACACGGGTAAGGACACGGCCGTGTCCTTACCTGTGTCCTACTCTGGCGAAACAGCTTGACCGTCGTTTCGTGCTCCTACACGGGTACTGACACGCCCGTGTCGGTACCCATGTCCAGGTGACACGACCATGTCACCTCCCGTGTCAATACCTGTGTGGTTCTCGGGGCACAACTCGTCGAGCTGGGCTTAAAGTACACGGGTAGGGACACGCCCGTGTCCCTACCCGTGTCCTTCACGGGACGAACCACTCAAAGCCTTTTAACTCAAAGCCATGCCACTCAAAGCCTTGGCACACGGGTAGGGACACGCCCGTGTCCCTACCCGTGTCCTTCTCAGGACACCACTCAATGCCATCGAACTCAAAGCCATGGCCCTCACACCATGGCACACGGGTAGGGACACGCCCGTGTCCCTACCCGTGTCCTTCTCGGGACACCACTCAACGCCATTGAACTCAAAGCCATGGCCCTCACACCATGGCACACGGGTAGGGACACACCCGTGTCCCTACCCGTGTCCTTGTCGGGACACCACTCAACGCCATTCTGAAATCACCCAGCAGCCTAGCACTCAGTGCCATTGAATACGGGTAGGGACACGCCCGTGTCCCTACCCGTATCATGCTCAAAATCAACTTTGAGCCTAATTCCTTTTTCTCCATGAGTGCGCACCTGATCGCCTACACCCCCTTGAGCCTACAATAACTCTCTAGGCTCAAAAGTACGCACAATAGGCCTAGCGCGAATCGGGATGTTACAAATCCTATAAACAAAATAAAAGATTTCGTCCCCGAAATCAGGCTAAGGCTATGGGGAGTGAAGCATACAAAAAACAAAATATGCTTTTAAATAAAATTACCTGGAGCAAACAACTCCGGGTAGCGTCTTTGCATCAGGTCCATTGGCTCCCATGTGAATTCCTCCTTCCCATGATTAGACCATAGCACCTTTACCAAGGGAACACTTTTGCGGCGCAAGGTTCTTATCTCGTTATCAACGATCCGCACCGGCTCTAGTCGCACAGATCTATCAGACGCAACAGCACCATCAGTTGTGGGGATGTATTGATCAGGCCGCAATAGTGCCTTCCGAAGCGACGATACATGGAACACGTCGTGGAGATTCTCCAGCTCGGGCTGTAACTCCAACCGATAGGCCAAAGGACCAATCCTAACCAATATGACATAGGGCCCAACATACTTGGGGCTGAGTTTCTTCACACCGCGCACCCGTGACACTCCATGTATCGGCCGGATTTTCAAAAATACTTTATCACCCACTTGAAACTCCACCAGACAGTGCCTCGCGTTATAATACTTCGCCTGCCGACTTTGAGCCTCCAACATACGGTCCCGTATATGTCTAACCATCGCATCGGTGTCATCTATATATTCAATTCCCAAAATCTTCGGGTCCTCATCTTGCACCCAAGACAAGGGGTTCTATACCTTCTTCCATAAAGGGCTTCATGGGGCGTCATGCCGATGCTAGCTTGATGGCTATTGTTGTAGGAGAATTCCACCAAGGGC
The DNA here is from genome assembly GCA_039513925.1 of Platanthera zijinensis. Classification (NCBI taxonomy): domain Eukaryota; kingdom Viridiplantae; phylum Streptophyta; class Magnoliopsida; order Asparagales; family Orchidaceae; genus Platanthera; species Platanthera zijinensis. The sequence continues at coordinate 16,910,930 of CM077092.1, forward strand.
AAGAGTTTTTCCCACGGCTCTCCCCCATCTATCACACACAATCTCAACAGATCCTCCAATGTCCGGATGGTCCGCTCAGACTGCCCGTCCGTCTGAGGGTGAAACGCAGTGCTGAAGGTAAGGCGCGAGCCCAAATACGCCTGTACCGCCTTCCACTCCTTGGAGGTAAAGCGACCATCACGGTCCGAAACTATCGTCTTAGGCACGACGTGATACCGTACAAACTGCTCCACAAAAAGGCGTACCAAGACATCCACATGAGCCTCCTTCTTCATAGGGATGAACCGGGCAACTTTCGTCAGGCGATCAACGATCACCCACACTGAATCATTTTCTGAGAGGGAGCGAGGTAGTCCATGTACGAAATCCATGGAAATACCCTCGAATCTCCATTCGGGGATGGGCAATGACTGTAACAGGCCACCGGGACTCTTGCACTCCGCCTTCACTCTTTGACAGGCTTCACAATGCGTCACAAAATATCGAACATCCTTCTTCATTCCCGACCAACACATCGTCTTTCGTAAGCCGGCGTACATTTTTGAAATTCCCGGGTGCACTGAATATTGAGAGCAATGCGCCTCTCTCAAGATATCCTCCCGGATTCTGCCACCTTTAGGAATGTATAGCAGGCCGCGAAAGTAAACGAGGCCGTCCTTTAGTGTGTACTCGTCGGTAGTCCCGTCTTCGATTAACTTCATTGTCGGGGCCAGAGCCGCATCCAATCCTTGCTCCACCCGGATCCGGTCCCGGATATCACAAACTACGCTCATGCTGGACAAGTACTTCGTATACTCTGCCGAAGGAGCCTTAAATATTAAGGTAATATCCATCTCCTCAATCATCCGCGCCAACTCCATGCTCATCAACCGAGACTCTGGGCTCGAGCAGGGTACTTTCCTACTCAACGCATCGGCTTCCGAGTTCGCCTTTTCGGGGTGGTAGTTCATGGTGAACTCATAGTCGCATAAAACTCTAACCACCGTCGTTGTCTTAAGTTCAACTCCTTCTGAGTATGGACGTACTTCAAGTTTTTATGATCCGAGAAGATTTCGCAGTGGACGCCGTATAGATAATGCCTCCATACCTTCAAGGCGAACACCACTGCTCATAGTTCCAAATCATACACCGGGTAATTGATTTCATGCTTCTTCAATTGTCTTGAAGCATAAGCAATCACGTTCCCGTGTTGCATCAACACCGCTCCCAACCCCTGATATGACGCGTCCGTGTAAACTTGAAATCCTTTCTTCCCAGACGGAAGGACAAGGATGGGGGCGGAGATAAGTCTATCCTTCAATTCTTGGAACGCCGCTTCGCAGTGAGGTGTCCACTCAAATGACACTCCTTTCTTCGTCAAAGAAGTAAGCGGGAGGGAAATCTTGGAGAATCCTTTTACGAACTTGCGGTAGTACCCGACAAGTCCAAGAAAACTCCTCACATCGGCAGCCGACTTTAAGGGTGACCACTCCTTCACGGCACGTACTTTGGCCGGATCCACAGCTAGCCCAGCCTCACTGATCACATGACCCAAGAAAGCAACTTCCTTAATCCAGAATTCACACTTTCTAAACTTGGCGAACAAGGCGTGCTCTTTTAAGTTTTCCAGTACTAAGGCCAAATGCCCGGCATGTTCTTCCTCCGTCTTAGAGTAGACTAAGATGTCGTCAATGAACACAATGACGAAGACATCTAGATAGGGCTCAAACACCTTATTCATCAAGCTCATGAAAGCTGATGGGGCATTTGTGAGCCCAAACGGCATCACTGTGAACTCATATAAGCCGTACCTTGAGCTGAAAGTCGTTTTCTGAATATCATCCTCTTGTATTTTCAATTGATAATACCCCGAGCGCAAATCTAGCTTGGATAACCAATGCGCTCCCACCAGTTGATCGAACAGCTCGTCGATCCGAGGTAACAGATAGGTGTTCCGTACCGTCAGTCGGTTGAGCTCCCGATAGTCTATACATAAATGCAGGGTTCTATCTTTCTTCTTAACGAATAGAACAGGGGCTCCCCAAGGTGATGAGCTGGGGCGAACAAACCCTGATTCTACCAACTCTTGCAGTTGGACTCTAAACTCCGCGAGTTCTTTTGGGGCCATCCGATAAGGGGTCCCGGAGACAGGCTTAGCTCCTGATACAAGCTTAATCTGAAAATCCACTTCTCTATGCGGGGGTAATCCCGGCAATTTCTCAGGAAATACCTCAGGGAAATCCCGCGCTACCCGCACATCCTTCACATCTACCTTCATCTCCTTTAGTTCGAAACATATCAAGTAGACTTCATCCCCTCTCATATGAGCTTTCAAAGTCTGGATCGAGGATAATAATAATCGTGGTGTGAACTTTATACCTTGGAAAATTACGTCAGTATCTCCATGTCTCAAATATATTCGCTTCTCCGCACAGTCGATTCTTGCATAATGTCAATCCAGCCATGTCATGCCCAGAATGAGATCGAATTATGGTATTCTGAAGATTGTGGCAGGGGTATCAAAGATCTTTCCCCCAATGATTATCTCCAATTCACACTTCGCGGTTGCAGTCATCTCAGATCCGTCTGGGAGGCGTGCTCTTCAAGCAATACCAGTGAAGTATTGCACTCCGTGTAGATCCTTGATGAAGTCTTCAGACACAAAAGAATGTGAGGCACCGGTGTCAAACAGCGTATAAGCCGGTTTCCCGCCGACCATCACGGTGCCTAAGTGTCAACAATCATACTCAAGCTAGACGTCTAGTATATCTTAAGAAACTTGAGAACATTAATGGAAGCAAAATAACAAATTGTAATCGTACCTACAATCATCTCCTGAGGATTCCGCTCTTGATTCATATCCAACACATACATCTGATCACGAGCGGGTTCAGAGTTTCTTCCTCGTGGTCCTCGTCCTCGACCACGCATGTATCCCCGCCCCCAAGGGGCTGCTGGAGGGAAAGCAGGAGGCGCATCTCCAAAAAGTTGCGGGCAGTAGCGTCGAATGTGGCCCGGTTGGTTGCATTCGAAGCACACCCATTCCTGACGTCCTCCGTGTTGTTGAAATTGTTGAGGTGGAGGCAACGCTGGCGGTTGCGGAACCGGGCGCTCCTCTCTAAAATTCTAGGGGAAACGCCCGCCACCTCTCCGATATCCTCTTCCTCTTCTATTGTCAAATCTCCTTCTGTTGCTGGGGCCGGCTTCCATCACGCCCTCCACTGGCCTCTTACCACTTCCCAAGTGGTCCGCTTCCAACCTCTTCGCCATATCAATAATCTCCGTCAGACTAGAGTCCGCTATAAATAAAAGGGCTTGCATTAGGGGATCTCGCAAGCCTTTGTAGAATTGTTTTACGTACCCTCTATCATCCAACTCATAAGAGTCAGCAAATCAAGCCAAGTGTTGAAACTCTCGTTGGTATTCTGTCACCGACTTGGACCCTTGCTTTAGTTGCAAAAATCTCTCTTCAAGATCATCCCGAGCGACTGAGGGGATGAAATGCTCTAGGAAGGCTTCAGAGAATTCGCTCCAACTAATATCCGTGTACACTCTTCCTTGAAAAGTGGAGCCCATGAGAGACTTCCACCACCTTTTGGCGTGCAGCTCTAAGAGTGTCACCATAAGGGTCACCGCCATGTTGTTTGGGCACCTTATTCCTGCCAGCAGTTCTTGTACAGTGTCGAGCCACTCTTCCGTACGCATCGCCGACTCTGTCCCACTATAAGCGGGAGGGGAGAGAGCTCGGAAAGTGCTTACCCAATTGGATCCCGGACCCTGTTGTTGTACAGGTGCCTGCTGAGATTGGGACCTAAAGGCGTCCAAAATAGCTGTGAGCGTCTACCCCAGCTCTGATTGTTGGAATTGTGTAGGTACGGACGGGGCGGGGGTGCCCCTCACTGTCTCAGTATGTACTGGGATCTACACATAGGGTACAAACTTAAGGTTAGGTTGGCCAATCTAAGGTAAAATATGGACAGACTTAGTGTGAATTACATATGGGCACACCACCGCTTCCGCTAAGTCAGTTTGCCCTCAAACTGACCAAACAAACGAGGGTGATACCATTGTTAATTGACTTCCTCAGTTCAGGATCGTAGCAAGATGATACCACTTGTAAGACCCCCCCCCCTCCCGGAACACAAGACACGGCAGGAGAGGGGTCTTATGCCCAGAACAGCCGCCTTGGGGTAACACTAGCATACGAGCTAGTTTGTACCACAAGACGCCTATTCTGCCGGCTACAACCAATATCAACATATATATGCCAACCACCCCATAATAATAGAAAGAAGTCAATCCACAAAAAGTCATGAGTCCAAAAGGTATAACAGTTGAGAAGCTAAAACATGCATCTAAATAGTCAGAGTGCAGATATAAAATTACCACGAAGGGCTACAACAAAACTCTCATCACTCACATCTGTAACAGATGGTAGCGATGGCACCGTCCCTTCAGGCCCTGTCGTCCTGGTCTGGCTGATCGGCTCCATAACCTGCTGCTCCACCTGCGGGGTTTCCTCCTAAAATGGAAGATGTAGCAACCGTTAGTCATAAAGACTAAGAGGCTTCACATCTGCTCCCCCGACGACTCCTCGGCACCGGGCGAAGAAATGGACAGGGTACAATATATGTATAATAGCAGGAGTATAATAAGCAAGTGGTATAAAAATTAATAAGAGGTTCTAGCAGTTCTACCATCTATCACAGCATATGAATAAAGAGTTACAGAAAGTAACTCAACTTATATGGATGCTCATACAAGCATATAAGTTGAGAATCGTTCAACAATAAGTAACTCATCGTATAGGAGTGTCCATACAAACTTATACGATGAGCGTCTTGTGTATGTAATGAGGTGTAATGTTATGTATGCGATGCAATGACACACCCATGATCACGCACATGCAGTTGCTATGTCGACACAGACTAGAAGTTCCCACTTTTCGAGCAGGTAGCTAACCTCTCAGGTGCCAACCGTCATGGCCAGACGGTGACAGTAGAACAGGCACTTCTACTACTAAGTGGGTATCCACACTACCTCACTTAGGACTCCATACGCCTCCACGCTAAGATCACAACAGCGGAGCCCATGCGTACTACAGCCCAGTGGGTTCTCATGGGTAGATGTGCACCAAGATCCTAGCCCCGAACTGGCCTATGCGTGACATAGGGAGCCTCAGAAAGTAGCACGAGGACCAAGCCCACCGTTCACTTGGCACGGAAGGAGCCTCGGGACGTGAACACCGAGGACCAAGCCCACCGTTCACTTGGCACGGAAGGAGCCTCGGGACGTGAACACCGAGGACCAAGCCCAACCTCCCAAGGTCTATCTGTCAACTCCCATCGGTGTGACGATTGGCGAGCCCGTAGACCTGCCACACTATCCTTAACTCGGGATTACGACACCGCGTGTCGACTCACACTGTATGCAATTCCACAATACCGTGACATGGAAGGAGCCTCGGAAAAACACGAGGACCAAGCCCAACCATCTATTTAACACGGAAGGAGCCTCGGGACGTGAACATCGAGGACTAAGCCCAACCGTCCAACTTTACTCATCTCAACATCATCCCAGCTAGTGACGACCAACTCTGCACTTGCTAACTTCCACAACGCTACCCGTAGGGAGACGACACTCTAAGCGTTGGACTACTAGATTTCCTTCTGTCATTTCAACGTACGTCATGGCCATGGTTTAATCATCTACATGTCATTCCAAATGATTTCAACATGATATAAACAATGAGCATAAATGTTAGTCCACCACTTTATATCCAACCCTTTCGTTCAATTAAGCTTGCTCACAATTCGTTGTATGAACTCAAATTGATAAACTTCAACCTTCATATAATTATGGTGATTACCACAAAAAAGTTCACCCGAACTTCGAGTTAGATTGCAACCTTAATTCCACCAATTTTAAATCCACATTATGCACAACCCAGAATTTTAGGTACTGAATAAATCTGGACAGCAACTTCAACCGTGGATTCCCGTGGCTACAGGAATCCGGTGAGTGCGTGTAACCCCTATAGGGAAAGGTTTTTTCCATTGGCTACAACTTTCATGTTCAGCCTGTAACCCAGATCAAGCTTTAACCCACACGAAATCGGCTCCAAACACTCCAGCGTACAGATTATAAATTTTGTGCGCTTAGTTACAGCCCTGACTTCGATTGAACATTCCCGTGGCTACAGGCTTCACCTGAAGGTGTGTAACCACTCATTGGAAAGGTAATTTCAAGGGCTACAACTTTCGTGTTTAGTGGAAAGCCCAGATCTGACCCTTTCTTGCTCGAACATAGCCAAGAAGGTCGCTGCGTGCAGAACACAGATTCTGCACGCATCTTGAAGCGGGATGAACGGCATCGGTTCATCTTCCTCCTCAAGGCCATTTCCCCAAATCGCAACCAAAAGCTCCTCCACCCTTATTCACCCTCTCAAGGTCATTCCTCTTCACGGATCCACCCCCATCATCACTTTGAAGAGGGGGAGGTTGAAGATGTCTATTCATTAGAACACACGTTCTAGCTAGGCCCTTCCTAAAGAAATCACCATGCTCCCATGTCAAGACTCTCTTGAGTCGACATCTCGCCTAGATAACTACAGATCTAGCACCAAGGGAGAGGGGAGGAAGCTCACCTCATTTCCAGCGATAACACCATCCGTGGCCATGGATCTTGTCATCCTCCTCCGCGGCATCACTTTTCCCTTGACGGCGATGGTGTTTCTCCTCCTCCAAAGCTTGCTCCAGCCGTTTTCTTCCTCCAGGAATGTTCCCTCAAGAAATTAGGGCTTGTGACGAGAATGAGGAAGTTAGTGCTTCATTTTTCCTTTTTATAGTCGTGTTGGCTTGAGTCATATTAGTCATAGCGTCTAAGTAGTTTAATATTTGTTTAAAGTTCATGTTATTTACGGTTATGCCATCGGCTCCTATATTTATAGGGCCCTTGGGGTCATGTATGGATTATGCAAGAAGAAATATTAAGTTGCTTTCTCATCCCAAGCTCTTCTCCTTCCTCATCTCCCTTCTAGGGTTTCGGCCCTCTCTCTCATCCCCCTCCACCACTTCTAAGGGTTAACCCCTTTGTATCCTTCACCCGCTGCCCCTCCGGCAACCACCGAACGAGGCACGTAACAACTTGGTATCAGAGGACTGAAGTGACACGGGTAGGGACACGGTCGTGTCCTTACCCGTGTCCTTATCCGGAAAGTCGCGGACTACTGGGACCTTGGCGAGCACCTGGGATTTGTCTTCCATCTCGAAGTAGATAAGGTATACTTCGTCTTTCTGTCAGACGGATTTCACCATCTGCGTATAAGTCAAGATAATACGCGAGACAGAGGGCACACCTGTCAACATGACGGTCTGGCCGTTCGGGTTCTGTAGCCGAACTTCTCGCGTGGAACAGTTTATCGGGGCTTGGTGCTCGGCCAACCAGTCCATCCCCAGAATTATGTCAAATCCTGTTATTGCTAGGATGGTTGCGTAGATCTCAAATTCTACTTCTCATAGCACAGCCTGGAACGAGCACTTTTCGGTAGAAGTCATATCCGACCCGTCCGATAAACGGATTCGTATAGACAGTCCGATCGAATGAACAACATTTCCTTTTGTTGCGATGAATTCGTGGGAGACGAAAGAATGAGTTGCTCCCGTGTCAAAAAGGATTTTGGCAGGAAGTCCTTTTACCAACAAGATTCCTGATGATATGAGAAATATATATAGATATATATCATCCAACTAATATACATATACATATATATGTAATATACAATATCAGTGGAAGATCCGATATCTCTTATCGCCTAAGATATATACCTATGACTACGTCAGGGGCCGGTCCGTGTTGCAGGTCTAGTGCATAGGCCTCCTGGGGCGCTGCTCGGCCTTGCTGGCCTCTCCTGCCAGCTCTGCCTCCGCGACCTCTCTGACCCTGCCCTCGTGCCGGCTGTCCACCCTGAACTGCTCCCAATTCGGGTCTCCCCGTCGCCTGAGGGCAAAAGGCCCACATATGTCATGGCTGATGACATAAGAAGCAGTTCCATGCGAAGGGAACACTCGTCGGGCCACTAGTGGGGGCTGCGGTGCTGGAGCTGGTCTAATGTCTGGCTGTGCAGCTGGGGGTGTTGGGAGTGCTGGTGGGTGCCTATAAGGCTGCCTGCAGCGTCGCTGCCTGCACTCTCTATCCTATCTGTGGGGAGCGACTCCTCCGTATCGCCTCTGGTCTCGAGGGGGCTCTTCCTGACCTCTTCGCCGCTGAGCCACTGTCTGCTGGTCCAACTCTAAGGCAGCCGCATGGGTAGCTATGGTATGGAAGGTGGCCCGAGAGAGCATAATCAGGGCTTGCCTCAGTTCGTCTCGTATTCCTCGGTAGAACCGAGAAGCTCTATCCCTGTCGGAGGCAGCCAGGTTCCCGGCAAAGCGTGTCAGGTGTATGAACTCTCTCTCATACTCTGCCACAGTGCGGTTGCCCTGTCGGATGAGCAGGAACCTCTCTTGCAGCGCGGCTCGGTCTGCATCTGCGATAAAGAACTCTAGTAGAGCTATGGAGAACTCTCCCCAAAGGATCGTGCTCATCGGCCGACCTCAAAAGGTAGAGCGACTAGCCGCTCTCCACCAATCCCTCGCATATCCCTCTAAGAGGGTCACCACCAAAGAGACTGCTGCCACAGCTGGGCACATCATTCCTACTAACAGCTCCTCCACTCGCTCCACCCACTCCTCTACCTGAATGGCCATCTCTGTACCCCTGAAAGGGGGAGGCCTCAGTCCTCGGAAATTCGTCAGCAGATCGGTGGGTGCGGTCATCTCTCACGGTGGCTGTGCAAGGGCATCACGGAAAGTCGCTAGTATAGCCGTCAGTGTCTGCCCCATATCTGTCTCGGCAAACGGTACGATCGTGGGAGCGACCGGGTCTGGTGGTGGGGTAGCTGGAACATATCCTCTTGACGAGGATCCCTCGTTACTGTACTCCAGTATCTAGAGAAGTAACAGGAAAGAGTGTCAGTATTTTACAAAAGTAGTGGCAATTTGCAAAAATGACAGACAAAGCGAAAACAACAGTGTATGGGCATACTATCGTACAGTCTAGAATCCCTAAGTCTCTACACTAGGGTCCACCACGCTTCCACTGCAAGGTTCGTCCCGAACCGAAAATGAAGCGAGGGACGAAGGGATCCTGAGACTGCTCCACAAGGAAGAATCGTGATCGCTCTGATCCATTTGTAGTACCCCCCCAAACCTTTTGCCCGGGTCGGGCCGGAGGGGGTACTACTGGCCCAAGACGTCCACCCAATGCTTCTTAAGGGAAACGTTCCACCCTATCCATGCACTAGTTCGTCGCCTTGCTCGACTCGAATCATAACATTCACAACCCATCAGAATATAGCGGAAGCATTAACAGGAAATCATTGCAGATTTATATATCACATATCAAAATCACAGCGGTTCTAGGGCCGAAGCCTAAGTACTTATATAAGCCCGCGGGCTATACATGTGCTACATATAATCCTCATATACTCTTTCTCTACGCTGCTCGGCGGAACTCACATCTCTAAACTTTGGGGACGGCGGGGGTGCATCTGCTCGAGTCACCTAGCTGCTGGCGTAATCTCCTGCGGCAGCGGGTCACTACGGTGCTCCACCTCCTGTGAATGGTTAATCAAATAACCGTTAGTCACAGAGCTAAGTGGAAACAAATCTCCTCCCCGGATCCACATCCTGGGGATGAGCACGCACCCACCCAACAGAAGTAAATAGCCGAAGCAAGAGAGGTTAACACAATATTTCATATATGAACAGCTAGGAGCAAAAAAGAGTGCAGTATAACCGGAAAAAGCAGCAATCGTATAAAACGGTTAAGACAATGCTCTACTAGCTCATCAGCACAACAGGTTTTCATATCCTGAATTCTATTGCAGGCATTCACAGCCGCGCACATACCGCAGACATTCATAGCCGCGCACATACCGCATGCATTCACAGCCGCGCACACCGCAGACATTCACAGCCGCGCACACAAACCCTATGTCGACATAGTTTGGACCGCTTCTGTTCCAGCAGGGTAGCGAGCCCCGCAGGCGTCACCGATGTGGCTGTCGGTGACAGTGGCCAATCCTGCCACTTCTGGGGGTGATTGTACCGCACAACCCCATGCCCTAACGTACATCCTGGTATACTCTTGGATGTGAGCGACATCCAGCGAATCATTTTGGCAGACCAGCGGAGGAAAACCCGACGGGGAATAAAACGGTTGGTCACCCGTGGTACTCATCTCCCTGTCGCCTTGAGTCGTCGACCTTCCCGCACCGGTACGAACGGTCTGCGGGAGGGACTGACCCGCCACTATTTCACTGCAAGCAATTTACAAACAATCAAACAAAGGAAATCATAATACACACCGGTCTACGTCGGCCTGCCCTACTAGGCTTCAAACTTCGGGCGGAGGCACTAGCTCTACTTTTGACAAGGAGCGTGAGAGCGCATTATTTGGGGCTAGACTTGGAGGAATACCTCAACTCCGATTATCCCCAACTAAGGCTCAACCTTAATAACGACTACTCGTCAGAGCAGGATCCAGGTTTATAATAGTAAATTGCAATGAGGACAAATGCGGTGCTTATGCTACTTATTTAAAGTGCTGGAAAGAAATGCGACCAGTACGAAACTGGAGTAGTACTGAATTGAAAGTACTCGACTAGTACGAGACTGGAGTAAAACTTAAAAGTACTTGACCAGTACGAGACTGGAGTAAAACTTAAAAGTACTTGACCAGTACGAGACTGGAGTAGAGCTAAATTAAAAGTACTTGACCAGTACGAGACTGGAGTAGAACTGAATTGAAAGTACTTGACCAGTACGAGACTGGAGTAGAACTGAATTGAAAGTACTTGACTAGTACGAGACTGGAGTAGAGTTGAATTGAAAGTACTTGACCAGTACGAGACTGGAGTAGAGCTGAATTAAAAGTACTTGACCAGTACGAGACTGTAATAGAGATGAATTGAAAGTACTTGACCAGTACGAGACTAGAGTAGAGCTGAATTAAAAGTACTTGACCAGTACGAGACTGGAGTAGAACTGAATTGAAAATTCTGAACTAAAAAGAATAAAGGAACAGGACCGGTGCAAGACTGGAATAATCATAAAGAAAATGGTTAGTAGTCCAATCACTCCATCCAGGAGTCTTCAGTCTCATCTCCGTTCTCAGGATGTGCATTCAGTTCTATTTCAATTTTTAATAAGGTTTCATTGGGTTACACCCATTATTAAGATCCGATTAGGATTTGGTTGCGCCTTTATTAATCACGGCTTAATCGGATCAGGGGCTTATCAGGAGTTACATCCTCATTATTTGTCGAGAATAATTCGCAACTCGCTGCTCGTACTCTCACTTTCCGAGCGTGTCTAAATCACCCGAGAGTCGAGGCGCTCGACGGTTTCACAAAGTCTCGGAACACACGGAGCTTGGTCACTTGCCTCAGCCACTATCATCGATACGATAACTTTGAATTTATTAATTAAATTAGAGAGGATGGTCGCGCGCTCTAATTTCATTTTCGAAGAAAATGAGCGTAATAATTTCCGAACGCGACCATAGGCTTCCAGATTTTAGGAAAAATATCAAAACTTATCCCCATGACCCCAAATTTTGATACAACCCTTAAGAGAGCCTAAAATGAGCCTAGTAATTTTTTTGTAATTTTCCAAAGTATTTTGGGCCTTTAATTTGGCCAAATAAATTTTATTTGGGCTTTTTAAAATAACAAATCAACTCTAAAAATTCTCAAAATTTTTGTGGAGACTGCCCTCATCAAGGGAAATAATTTTCATGTTCAAAACTTTTTCATGAGGGCGCTATTTTAGCCTCTGAAAAATCAAACCCCTTATTATAATATTATAATATTATAATAATATAAAGTATAAAATGAAAACATTGTTGATCATCCCCTCCCCCCCCCCCCGCTGTAACGAAACCGACGCCCATTACGGGGCTTCTCTGTCGCCGGCCGGCCGTGGCTCCAACACCGACCAACCTGCCGGTGGTGGGCGCTCCCTCCGGCGGTGGTCCGGCGGCCTGCCGCCGCCGGAGCAATTTTTTTTAAACGAAAGGGGAGGGGGGTGACGGCGGCGGCGCTCCGGCCGCCAGAGCTCGCATGCGCTACGTCACAAATGGGGAGGGGGAGGGAGAGAAGGTTCCACCTCAGTTTGGCGAGCTCGGGAGGGGTCGGCTTGGTCGGACATGGCTCAAGGTGGTGGAGGAGGGGGAGGAGCTCCTTGGCTTGGCTTTTTTCGGCCACCAGAGCTCCGGCAGAGGGGGGAGAAGGGGGAGGGGATGCTCTGAGAGCTGTGAGGGAAAGAGAGGGGGGTTGGGTGGCTTTTATAGAGAGGGGGAGGGGGAACTCCCTCCCTTTGGGTGGTGTGGAACTAATCCCTCCTTAGGGAGGGATTAATCCCACCCTCCAGCTGTCCCTCCAGCTGTCCAAGGACAGCTGGAGGTCTCTCATTTTCCCCCATGTGGGGAAAATGGATGAGGCCCTTTATGGGCTTTAGCCTTATGGAAAGAGAGGGGAAAATGAGGAGAAGAGGGGTGGGGTGGGCCTCCACCCATCCTAAACTAGGTTGCTGGTTGGGGGGTCCAAGGAGAGTGAGGGGGGCATAAGTCGTCCTCCTTTGGAGAGGAGGTGAGCTCCTCATTTGGAGAAAAATCAAAATAAGTGGATTTTTAGGAGGTTTGACCAAGTCAACCCTAGGGTGGGTCCCCCTTGCTTGTCAAAGTCAATGTGGGTCCAAGTCATCGGGGTCAGGTCAAAGTTCGGGTGTCATGTCACAATTGGTGTGCGCACGCTTTTCGGTGCACGATTATGCTTGATTTGACCACGAGTTGACCAATTGTCGTCAAAATTGACCGGAACGACTTCTGTTGACTTCGTATTGATCATACAAGTCCAACGCCACTGACTGGGGTTGAATCGGAGTCCGTTTGGCGAAAGTCCAAAATTTGCGCGTCGTAGCGTACTAAAACGGTCAAAACGCTCATAATCATCGTTAGGCTTCGAATCGCGACGCAACGAGTTACGATGCGTTCGTATCAACTATACAAAGTCATAGAAATTGTCAGAACCCAAATCGGAGTTCTCTATGTCAATATCCAAAAATCTCATCTTCGCGACGTTCTGCGAGGAATGGCCACATCCACTATACGATCTTGGGTTCCCACTGAACGAGTTCCGATGCGCTCGTATTTACTATACGAGGCCACATGAACTGATAGAACTCAATTCGAAGTTCTCTAGCTCGATATCCTGCCTAGGGTTGCCTCCTACCGAGTCACGGGTAAAGGCTCGGGTCACTTTTATTGGGCCGACTAGGGCTCTGGTGGCCCAATAAAAGTCGGGATGTTACACAAGCGGTCTAGCGGTTTGTCTCAGGCAGCTTGGAGACCGAGCGGTCTAGCGGTCTCCCTTGGCGGCTTTTCTCTCTCTCTGGTGGTAGTCGAGCGGTTAGCCCTTCTGATCTAACCGCGCGGCTTGTGCGGTTTGTTTTTTGTATAAGCCGCTTAGTTCTGTAATTTTTTAGTCCCACATCTCTATTTGTATTCTCTCTTCTCTCCTCCATTCTATAAAAGGGAGGTCATACCTTTGTAATAGATACCTTTTTCAGATAATAAAATTTATGTTATACCACTTCCGGTTTGTTCTTGTTCGTTTCTCACATGGTATCAGAGGACTCGATCTACTCCTCCTAATTCTGTGTGCCTTTTCTGACCGCGTGACCTGTGTGCATGGCTTGCTTCTTCTTCTCGCGACCTATCCTCGCGGCTTGTTTCTTCTGCCTGCTTGCGCCTTGTTTGCGCAGCCTCTTTCTCTCCTTGTCGTTGCCCTTTGTGTGCGCGACCTCCTTGGCTTCTTTTTTCTTGTCATCGCGACCTCGTCTTAGTCGCCACGACCTGTCGTCGTGACCTGTTCGCCTTGTTTGTCTTCCCGCGAACTCTTCTCCTTCCTCTTCTGTTCGAGCGGTCTGCTTTCTATCCGCTCGACTTCTTCCCCTCTACTTGGTTCTGCGACTTGGTCGTGGTATTTCTGGCCGCGTGTGTCTATCATCGTGACCACCGCAGATCTCTTTCTCCTAACTGATGTGATCTCTCCCTGTTCGCGCGACTTGTTTCCTAACCGCACGGTTTGCTTCCTAACCGCGCGGCTTCCTGTTGTTTTCTCCTATGGCTCTTTCTGATGCTTCTACTGTGTGAGAAGCGAATTAAAACAAGACGGAAATGGTATAACTGAAATTTTATTATAAAAAAAGGTATTTATTACAAAGGTATGGCCTCCCTTATATAGAATGGAGGAGAGAAGAGAGAATACAAATAAGAGATGTGGGACTAAAACTATACAAAAAATCTGGGCGGCTAGAACAACAGACCGGAACAAGCCGCGCGGTTAGACAGAAGGGCTAACCGCTCGGTCACTGCCAGAGAGAGAGACAAGCCGCCATGTGAGACCGTTAGACCGCCCGGTCTCCTAGTCGCCAGTAACAGACCGCTAGACCGCTTGGACCTCAGACCTCAACACAGCAACCAAACCGCTGAAGGCAAACCGCCAGACCGGCCGGTCAATAACCCGCCAAGCCAGACTGACAGACCGCCCGGTCTCTAACTTCAACACTCACCCTCAAGCTGGAGCATATATGTCGATCATGCCCAGCTTGTCACATATATGAAGAAACGAGGCGGATACTGGCTTGGTGAAGATGTCAGCCAGCTCTTTTTCAGACGTGACGAAGGGAGTGCAAATTTGTTCCTTCAGAATCTCTTCACGAATGAAATGACAGTCGACCTCAATGTGCTTGGTTCTCTCATGGAAGACTGGATTTTTGGAGATGTATATAGCAGCCTTGTTGTCACAAAACATAGGTAGAGGATGGTTGTAGACCTCTCCTAAATCCAACATGAGAGCTCGTAGCCATTTTAGCTCGCAAGTGGTCGATGTCATACTCCGATACTCTGCTTCAGCACTGGACCTGGAGACAACAGATTGCTTCTTGCTCTTCCAGCTTACCAGATTGCCCCCAACAAAGGTACAGAAACCGGAGGTAGACTTGCGGTCCCCTTTGTCATCAGCGTAACTCGCATCTGAGTAAGCTTCAACCCTCAGATGATCATTCTTCTGAAAGAGCAATCCTTTCCCAGGGGATGCTTTGACGTACTCCAAGATCCGCAAGGCGGACTGTAGATGGCACTCCCTAAGAGCTTGCATGAATTGACTCACCTTGCCCACAGCATAGGAAATGTCGGGCCTAGTCACGGTGAGGTATATGAGCTTACCAACTAGACGCCTGTACCGCGAAGCATCTGAAAGAAGAGGCGAACCATCTGTCCAGGTTGCGGCAGGAGTGGTGGCAGTGGAAGCATCAGAAAGAGCCATAAGAACAAACAACAGGAAGCCGCGCGGTTAGGAAACAAGCCGTGCGGATAGGCAGAAGAGGAACTGCAGTGGTCAGGATGTCAAACACCAGCGGCCAGAAAGACCACGACCAAGCCGCAGTATCAAGCAGAGGGGAAGAAGTCGAGCGGCAAGCAGACAGTCCGCTCGAACAGAAGCACAAGAGAGGGCAAGGCACACGGCGATAGGTCGCGGCGAACTAGGCGACAGATCGCAACGAACAAGGCAACAGGTCGCGACGACCAGAGCAAGAGCAAACAGGAGGAGGCAAGGCACACGGCGATAGGTCGCAACGAACAAGGCGACAGATCGCAGTGAACAAGGCAACAGGTCGCGCACACAGAGGGCAACGACAAGGAGACCGCGCGGACAGGGCGCAAGCCGGAGAAGCAAGTTGCGCAGACAGAGAGGAGCACAGAATTAGGAGGAAAGGATCGATTCCTCTGATACCATGTGAGAAGCGAACTAAAACAAGCCGAAAATGGTATAACTGAAATTTTATTATCAGAAAAAGGTATCTATTACAAAGGTATGGCATCCCTTATATAGAATGGAGGAGAGAAGAGAGAATACAAATAAGAGATGTGGGACTAAAACTATACAAAAAATCTGGGCGGCTAGAACAACAAACCGGAACAAGCCGCGCGGTTAGACAGAAGGGCTAACCGCTCGGCCACTGCCAGAGAGAGAGACAAGCCGCCATGTGAGACCGTTAGACCGCCCGGTCTCCTAGTCGCCAGTAACAGACCGCTAGACCGCTTGGACCTCAGACCTCAACACAGCAACCAAACCGCTGAAGGCAAACCGCCAGACCGCCCGGTCAATAACCCGCCAAGCCAGACCGACAGACCGCCCGGTCTCTAACTTCAACATACTGCCACCACTCCTGTCGCCAATCTGGCTCCACCTCCTCCTCCTACTCCTTCTGGGAACCTTGGCACCGTTTCCAAACTGGTCGGCTCCAACTACCCGGATTGGAGCGTCTCCTTCACCTTTCTCCTTCGCTCGCAATGCAAACGTCACCATCTCTTTGATGACCCTCCTCCCACCACTTCACCTCTCTTTGATGACTAAGATGTGAGTGACACGCTTGTGCGTACTTGGCTCGCTAACAGCCTCTCCGATGAATGCCTTCTCGTCATCCGTCATGATGAGACGGTCAAGGCCGCCTGGCTTCATCTTGCCGCTCTGTACTCAAAGGGAGCTCAGACGTCACGCATCTATACGTTGTATGCGGATCTCTTTGCTCGTCCTACCTTGTCTCCTGCTGCTGCCTACCAACAGGTTCAAGCTCTTGGGGCTGAGATTCTTCAGCATCGCCCCTTTTCTGCGGATTTGGCTCAACAACACTAGCATTTCCAGGAGCTTCTGGTTGTGTGCTACCTTCTCTGGCTTCCTGATACTTATGATATGATCCGCCAACAAATTCTTGGTGAGGCAGAATCTCCTACCTTAGATGCCACCGCTGCCCGCATCGTCGCTGTCACCTCCCTTCTTCAGCGCCCGCTTCTGCCCGCTCCTTCTCCACCGGACAACTATGCTCACCAAACTCAGCGGAGTGGCTCTGGTAGCCGCAGTCACCAGTCTAGCGGACGTGCTCCTTCCCGCTACCTTTGCTCTCACTGTGGCCGCACCGACCACACGGTGGATCGCTGCTGGATGAAGCATCCCCATCTTCGCCCCTCGGGTGAATCTTCTGCTTCTACTTCCAAGCCGTCTGCCTCCGTGGTCACATCATCAGGTAGTGCCCATGTGGTGACTCAAGGTAAATGGCTTATCGACTCTGGTGTGACTAATCACATAACAGGCAATCCTCACTGCTTCTCTCTCCTCGAACAGCATGATCAGATGCCTCCTGTTCTCATTGCAGACGGTTCTCCCTCCCCGGTTCATGGGTCGGGAGTGGTTCATGTTACTCCGTCTCTTCGCCTAGTGGACACTCTCTATGTGCCCAAATTTTCGTGCAACTTATTGTCGATTACCTCTTTATGCAAGCAGCTTCAGTGCTCTGTGACGTTTACTCAGACTTCTTGTTCTTTTCAGGATCCGAGCTCCCAACGGACGATTGCTACTGGGACTGAGAGTGGCGGCCTCTACTTCCTCGACAACGTCTCCGCCTTGTCCGCCTTCTCTTCTTCTTGTACGAATCTTCTCCAGTGGCATCTACGCCTCGATCCTCCTCCTCCACGACTTCTACATCAGCTTCTGCCCCACCTCCCTCCTTCCCGTACTCCTCTCAACTGCGACGCTTGTCAACTTGGCAAGCACCACCGTTCATCCTTCTCGCCGAAGCAAGGTTGGGGTTCTACCCGTCCGTCTGATCTAGTCCACTCCGATGTCTGGGGACCTGCTCCTACTCTCACCATTGGTCGGGGTAGTTCTTATTTTGTTACTTTTATTGATGACTTTTCTAGATGTACTTGGGTGTATCTCTTACGAGATCGCTCTGAACTTTTGGATGTATGGATCTCTTTTTATCAATTAATTAAAACTCAGTTCAATGTTTGTATTAAAACTTTTCGCTCAGACAATGCTAAAAAATATCTGAGTCATTCTTTTACCACTTTCTGTGTGCAACATGACATTATTCATCAGACTAGCTGTGTTTATACCTCCCAGCAAAATGGGGTGGCGGAACGCAAAAACCGTCATCTCCTTGATGTCGCTCGTACCTTGATGACCCAGATGCATGTTCCTCGCTCCTATTGGGGCTATGCTGTTCTCCTTGCCTGCTACCTCATCAATCACATTCCATCCACGGCTCCACGGGAAAACCCCATTCTCCATTCTGTATCCGGGCAAGGAGCCTTTTCTTCTCCCTCTCCGAAACTTTGGGTGCACTGCCTTTGTGCATGCCCCATCTGCCACCCGTAATAAGCTCTCCCCTCGCTCCACCAAATGTGTCTTTCTCTGATACTCCACCACTCAGAAAGGCTATTGTTGCTTTGACCCCGTTCTTCGTAAGCAATTCGTCTCTGCTGACGTCACCTTCTTCGAGAATGCCTCCTACTTCTCGGATGACTCCTCTCCTCTCCCCCCAGCTTCTGAACCTCCTGTTTGTCCCTGCATTCCCTCATCTCCTACTGAGATCTCCACCCCCACTCCATCTCCATCCACTCCTCTCCCTCCGCCTCTCTCTCCCTCTTCTTCGCCACCGTTTCCCTCATCTCCGCCGCTGTCGCTCTTTACTCCCGGGCCAACTCTCTCTGCCACAGATGCTCCGAATGTCGAGGAACCCGCCGACCTGGATCTTCCTATAGCTCTTCGCAAAGGGGTGCGGACGTGTACTCTACACCCCCTTGCTGCTGTTGTTTCATATGATCGTCTTACCTCTTCTCGCAGAGCCTTTGCACTGGCTATCTCTATCACTGCCACACCCCGTTCCTACCAGGAGGCTCTTACTATTACTCATTGGAAGATGGCCATGGATGAGGAAATGACAACCCTAACTGAGCGGGGTACCTGGACTCTTGTTCCTCCTCCCTTCGGTACTGATGTGGTTGGCTGCCGCTGGGTCTTTGTGGTCAAATTTGGCCCGGACGGCACTGTGGATCGTTATAAGGCTCGTCTTATTGCTAAGGGCTTTACTCAGACCTATGAGGTTGATTACTTTGACACCTTCTCTCCCGTGGCTCGTCTCAGCACTATCCGGGTCCTACTCTCTGTCGCTGTCAATAGAGATTGGCCGATTTCCCAGCTGGATGTCAAGAATGCTTTCCTTTATGGTGATCTTCAGGAGGTCGTCTACATGGAGCAACCTCCTGGGTATGTTGCTCAGGGGGAGACATGAGTATGCCGGCTGAAGAAGGCAATCTATGGCCTCAAGCAGAGCCCTCGAGCTTGGTTTGACAAGTTCAGCGACATCGTGACGGCCGTGGGTTTTGCGTGAAGCTTTGCCGATAACTCGCTATTCATTCGCAAAACCTCCTCGGGACTGGTGGTTCTTATTGTGTACGTCGATGATATTCTTCTCACTGGCGATGACCAGGAAGGGGTAGCCTTGACAAAGCGGCATCTTCGTCAACATCTGGTCACAAAAGATATGGGCTCTCCGAAGTACTTTTTGGGGATCGAAATATCTCGAAAGCCCAACTCCTTAGTCCTCTCCCAATGTAAGTATGCTCTTGATCTATTAAAAGAGGCAGGATTGACTAGAGCCAAATCTGCCCGATGCCCCATGACAACTGGAGAAGACAAAACCTGGACAGATGATTCACCTCCTCTTTCAGATATTACGCAGTACAGGCGTCTGGTTGGTAAGCTCATATATCTCACAGTGACCAGGCCCGACATTTCCTATGTTGTGGGCAAGGTGAGTCAATTCATGCAAGCGCCTAGGGAGTGTCATCTACAGTCCGCCTTGCGGATCTTGGAGTATGTCAAAGCAGCGCTTGGGAAAGGATTACTCTTTCAGAAGAATGGTCATCTGAGGGTTGAAGCATACTCAGATGCGAGTTACGCTGATGACAAAGGGGATCGCAAGTCAACCTCGGGTTTTTGCACCTTTGTTGGGGGAAATCTGGTGAGCTAGAAGAGCAAAAAGCAGTCTGTTGTTTCCAGGTCCAGTGCAGAAGCAGAGTATCGTAGTATGACATCGACCACTTGTGAGTTAAAATGGTTACGGGCACTTATGATGGATTTAGGAGAGGTCTACAACTATCCTCTACCTATGTTCTGTGATAACAAGACTGTCATATACATCTCCAAAAATCCGGTCTTTTATGAAAGAACCAAGCACATTGAGGTCGACTGCCATTTCATTCGTGAAGAGATTTTGAAGGAACAAATTTGCACTCCCTTCGTCACTTCTGATAAAGAGTTGGCTGACATCTTCACCAAGCCAGTATTCGCCTCGTTTCTTCATATTTGCGACAAGCTGGGCATGTTCGATATATATGCTCCAGCTTGAGGGGGAGTGTTGGAGTTAGTGACCGGGCGGTCTGGCGGCTTGTCTTGGCAGATTGTTGACCGCGCGGTCTGGCGGTTTCACTTCAGCGGTTTGGTTGCTGGGCTGTTGCTGTCTGGAGTTCAAGCGGTCTAGCGGTTTGTCTCAGACGGCTTGGAGACCGAGTGGTCTAGCGGTCTCCCTTGGCGGCTTCTCTCTCTCTAGTGGTAGCCGAGCGGTTAGCCCTTCTCATCTAACCGCGCGGCTTGTGCGGTTTGTTTTTTGTATAGGCCGCTTAGTTATGTAATTTTTTAGTCCCACATCTCTATTTGTATTCTCTCTTCTCTCCTCCATTCTATAAAAGGGAGGTCATACCTTTGTAATAGATACTTTTTTCAGATAATAAAATTTCTATTATACCACTTCCGGTTTGTTCTTGTTCGTTTCTCACATAGAGGAAGCTTAGCGACATTGTCGCCCTCGCAGGGTCGTTTCAGAGCTTTAGGTTTTAGGAATTCCTCTAGCTCAATCATGCTCGCCTCAAGATCTTTATCGGTAGTCAGCGATATCTTGTGCAAATTTAGGGAAGGCTCCCCAAGAAAGAGCCATCCCCCTCTATTTATAGAGGTTAGGAGTCTGCTAGGAGTTCCGAGTAGTCCAAATACTCGCTCGCAGTTGTTGAAACCAGAAATTGGTCTAAAACGTGTTCGGTCTGTAACGCCCCAAAAACTCAAAAGAGGAACGGATGGCGTTTTCAGGCCAAGGTTGGTTCTGAGTAGGCTAACACGGCCTGTGACACGGGCGTGTCACAGGGCGTGTCGTGCTGGGGGTCGACGTTTTGCCGATAGGCCGAAGATTTTCAGTCGACGAGTGTCGACACTGGGCACACGGCCTATAACACGGGCGTGTCACAGGGCGTGTCGGGTGCGAGGTCGACGATTTCTGAGAGGTCGACGATTTTTGAGTCGACGAGCGTCGACACCGGGCACACGGCCTGAGACACGGGCGTGTCATAGGCTGTCCTGCTCGGGAAATTTGGCGAGTTGTGCTAGGGGCATTACACGGCCTGAGACACGGGCGTGTCTAGCACACGACATGTGACACGGCCGTGTCACATGGCCGTGTCCTTCTCGGGACATTTCGGTCTTGTGTCGCAAGGGGCATACGGGTCTTGACACGGGCGTGTCACATGCGACACGGGCGTGTCCCAAGCCGTGTCAGAGGTCGTGTCCTGGTAGGGATTTCTGGTTTGACGGCGAGTGAGAGAACACGGCCTTGGACACGGGCGTGTCACAAGCCGTGTTTGGCCTAGGAAGTTTATTTTCAGGGCGAATCATGACCATTCGTTTCCTTCTTTTGGGAGCCAAGGGTTGTGGTTGGTCAATGTTGGATCTTAAGGCTGGGAATAGGGTTTTCAAACCCATTTTTTCCATCTTCTTCCTCTTTCTAAATGTTAGAGAGAGGGGAGAGCTAGGAGGAAGAAGGAGATCAACTCCGGCTGCCGGTGAAGATTCAGAGCCCTGTTTCGCGAGCGGAGTCCAGATCCGAGAAGGAAAGATCATTGCGGTGGTGTTCATCCGACCAAGTTTCTCCATGGCTAGGAAGAGAGGTCGTAAGGTAACGACACTTCTCCTCTTGGTTTTAGGAGGCACGTTTAGCATCTTTTCTTGATTTGGGCTCTAGATCTCTCAAATGAGAGGGGTTTGGGTTGTTATGGTTCAAGAGGAACCTCCAGGTCGATTGTGTCCGTCCCCGGCATGCTTTTGCATTAGAGATCCGCTCCGTTAGTGGATTAGGCATTGTGGGTGAAGCTGTAGTCGCGACCGTTAGTCCGACTCGATGATGTTACATAACGAGCCTTGAGGATTCGGTAGAAAATCTGTTGCGGCAAGATGTCGTTGTGATGTATGCATTTTCCCCCTTTTCTCGTGTGAGTACTCGTAGCCGGAACCAGACAAGGTTAGCTCCGCTTTGGCGGTAGATGGTTTCCTTGGTGTGCGGGAACGCTACAGTACAAATGGTGGATTAGGGTGGGAAAATATATGGTTGTGCTGTGCTAAGGCGTGACTACGTCTCCGTGGTCGGCTGGCTATCCCGTAACGTGCATGTCATGTGGGGAGAGTGTCCCGGCGAGACTAGTCCCCTTCTATGAGACTGACGAGAACGCCGAGCGTAGGGAAAGCCCGGGCAATGAAGCCATGAACGGGTGGGGTCCAGCAAGAGTTCTTAGAATCGGTTTGTGTGTGAGACAGAATCTTGACGTAAGAAGTCAGAATTTGCAGGTAAGCCCGAGGTTTAAGACCCGTGTGCGGGTGGGGCCTTTGCAAGATTTCCGTATAACGACCCTTGGGCCGTTAGGGACATTGTAGTTCCCTTTTGTTTGCGGCTTTATGCCAATGGGGAAACAAAAGTACCCAGTTGTTTGGTGATGTGTTAGATGCATACGAGATAGGGTGCCTTGGGCGAAGCCCGGGTTTGCATACATGTTGCATAGTAGGCCTCTTTCACACTGTTCTCAACATAGAGAACGTGTTTGTTGTATGAGACATCCAAACCTATTTTAAAGCTTTATATATTTATGTATATGGTATACGAAGTGTTGACTTGCAGGTTGGAGGGGTACCCCGGGGTTCGTTAGGGGCGGCCGGGAGGAGATGTGTTGGTTACACAGTAGAGGTCGGCCTTTGCTGACCCACGTTACTTCAAATCTTTACAGGGAAAGGATCGCAAGCGGTAGCTAGTGCGCCGGGCGAAAATCCCTAAGCCTCATGAAGTGTTGATGTATTTTAGTTTGCTTCCTGTGATTGTATGATCCATGTTTTATACATTGTCCGGCTTGCACGTCGAGGTAGCTTAGAAGTGTTTTTGCACGTTGATGATTGACCTTGTGGTCTTTATGTTTTGGACTCTTTTCGTGTAAGGCCTTAAGGCCATTTGATACTCTTGTTAGTGGTGGATAACTTCTAGTTGTTTGGTTTGTTTCCGTTGTGTTTTGTTCTAAGTTTTGAGATCGGGTAGTAAATATCATCTTATAATGCTAAAGTTGTGGCGTCTGTATGTTGTGGGGCCCCGGCCGGACCCATATTATACAGTCATTACAGGGAAGGTGTTACAATTTGGTATCAGAGGGAGGTTAGAGTTCCAAGAAAAGGACTCGTGGTCGAAAGTCAAAAATCGAGTCACGTATAAGAAGTTATCCACGTAGGAGTATCGCGGGACCATGAGCGTCCTTGTGTTTTAGTCTTGCGATTTGAGACTGATTTGTGTTTTCTTTGCTTGTGTTAAGAGTGAAAGCAACGAGGCGAGAACGTCGAGGCAAGGAGAAGAGCTCTCGGCGAGTAGCGCTACTGTGCAAGGTCCTTTAGGCATGGGGGTAACCTTGGCCGACTTCTGCCGCATGCTTGCAGAAGCAATGGTGGCGGCCCAAGCTGCAGCGGCAGTGCAAGTAGCAGCCCTCGTTGCTCAGGTAGCAACTCCTGCTACCCCGGATACGGCGACGCTAGTGCCAGGCGAGGAGGCCAGGCGGGCAGAGCCGCTAGCCGAAAGGGTGATTGTTAGGCATGGTGACTGGCAAATGAAGTATTTCCTGAGCTTCCACCCTCCAACCTTTAAGGGAGTCGGCACGCCAACAGATGCAGAGGACTGGTGGGCTTGAATTCAGGAGCTTTTGAGGGCAGCAGAGACGCCAGACGAGAAGAAAGTAGAATTTGCAGCCTTCATGTTGGAAGGAGACGTCAAGTTATGGTGGGTGAGCAATAGTGGCCGGCAGTTTCCGGGACGCATCCCGTCCATTGATGAGTTTGGGAATGCTTTTCTGAAAAAGTACATTCCGGCGTCGACAAGGTTAGCCCTCCAAAGGCAATTTATGCACTTGGTGATGCGAGACAAGACCATGGATGAATATGTTCAGGAATTCACTCGATTGGGTCGTTATGCGGGAACGACCATGGCGGACGATGAGGAGAGGGACAACCTCTTCTACCACGGATTGAGGGAAAACCTGAGGCAACCACTCATATCCATGAAACGCGCGGGTTTCAACGAATTGGTTGAGACGGCCAGGATTTTGGAAAATGATATGGAGAGAACCCAACATCGCAAGGGTTTCACACCCAAGCAAGGGGAAGGGAAGCCTTCTCAGTCCCATGGGAAGTCAGAAGGGAGCATATGGAAGAAGAAGCCTCACCCATACAAGTCTGGTGAGAAAAGTAACTGGACGCCCGAAGGGTCTCGCTCTAAGGGACCTCTTACGTGCTATAATTGTGGCAAGGCAGGGCACATAGCAAGATTTTGTACTCAAGGGGGCACTGAGCAAGAACCAAGGCAGGAGCAGACTGTGCGCTCCGGCCCCAGTGCCACAGAGAAAGGGAAGATGGCGGAGTCGAGCGCTTCTCGGTTTCAACCAGTGCAGCCAAGGGCCTATAACCTTGGGCAACAGGAAACGATCCGTCAACCCGATGTGGTGACAGGTATGCGAGTTTAACTTCCACCTTGGGTTTTCATGCTTTCAAGCTGTTTATGTTTGTTGCATGTGTTTAGGATTTGTGATAGTTTCTGGGTACCCCGCTAGGGTACTGTTTGATACGGGAGCGTCGCACTCCTTCCTTGCGGAAAGCTTTATCCGGAGGATTGGAGTTGAGTCTTTCTCAGCGGACGCAGAATTGAAAGTGTGCATGCCCAATGGGTCATCTATGACTACCAGGGCTAAAGGACATATATGTTGGAGTTTAGATGGAGTCGACTTCATGTTGATGGCGGCAGTCTTACCGTTGGCCGAGTTTGACGTAATATTGGGGATGGACTGGCTAGCAGAGCAGCGTGCCAGTATTGACTGCCTGTCCAAGATGGTAACCCTGAGGGGCGAAGGGCAAGCAGAAGTCAAGTTTGAGGGTATTCACGGAGTGGCCTGTTCCCTAGTTTCGGCCATGCAGTTAGTACGGGCGGTTAACCAAGGAGGTGTAGCCCTTGTCGCATTGTTGGAGGTTAGCCTTTTCAGGTTATCTCTTGGAGAAGTACCCGTAGTGGCGGAGTTCGAAAACGTGTTTCCTGAGGAGCTTCCGGGAGCACCTACTTGGCGGGAGATTGATTTCTCTATCGAGCTAGTGCTAGAGGCTAGGCCGGTGTCACGTCCTCCCTTTAGGATGGCACCAAAGGAGTTGGCCGAACTTAAAGTTCAGTTGTAGGAGCTTTGGAGCAGGGGTATATCAGACACAGTTCTTCACCGTGGAGCGCGCTGGTGTTGTTCGTGAAGAATAAAGATGGTAGTATGCGGTTGTGCATAGACTACCGAGAGTTGAACAAATTGACTATTAAGAATAAGTATCTGATTCCTCGGATAGACGATCTATTCGACCAGTTGATGGGGTCGGTGGTGTATTCCAAGTTAGACTTGAAGTCAGGATACTATCAGTTACGAATCCGAGACGAAGACATACCCAAGACCGCATTTGGCACGAGGTATGGTCACTTTGAATTTTTGGTGATGTCGTTCGGGCTGACGAACGCACCATCCGTATTCATGGACTTGATGAACCGAGTTTTTCGCAAATACTTGGACTCGTTTGTAGTCATCTTTATTGATGACATCCTTGTTTATTCCAAGTCGGAAGAGGAGCACGAGACTCACTTGAGGTTAGTGTTGCAAGTGTTGAGAGAGAACCAGCTTTATGCGAAGTTCTCCAAGTGCGAATTCTGGTTAGAGAAAGTGGCGTTTTTGGGCCATGTGATTAGTGCAGATGGGGTGACAGTAGATCCAACGAAAGTGGAATCCATCAGAGATTGACCAGTATTGAGGACCGTGGCGGAAGTCTGGAGTTTTCTTAGACTAGCCGGGTACTATCGTAGGTTCGTGGAAAACTTTTCGCAGATAGCTCTACCCCTCACTTCACTAACTCGTAAGGATCAGAAGTTTGTGTGGACACAAGAGTGCAATCAGGCGTTTGATACCCTGAAGGAAAGACTGATGACGGCGCCAATCCTAAGTCTGCCGAAGGAGACTGAAGGATTTCAAATTTTCAGCGATGCATCCAGATGCGGTTTGTGGTGCGTTTTGGTGCAACATGGCAGTGTGATCCCCTAAAATGAGACTCCCAACATAGCATCGCTCTTCTCTCCTAACTTGAAAGGATGGGGCTTTCTCCTCTTCTTATTCCCTTTTGACTTCCACTCTGATTGAGAATGCTTTCCTTCTCCCCGCTTCACTACACGACCCTTATGACGTTGGGTTTTATCCATATCGCTTTCCAACATCCTAGCAACTTCAACCAACTCATTGAAACCCGCATTCTTTAGAGCTATGAGTGGTTGTCTCAGGAGTTCTCTCAACCCATGATAAAAGAGGTTGTCTCTCTCTTCATCATCATCCATGGTCGTTCCTGCACAACAACCCAGACGAGTAAACTCCTGCACATACTCATCCACAGTCCTGTCTCGCTGAACCAAATGCAAAAACTGCCTCTAAAGAGCTAGTCTTGTCGACGATGAAATATACTTCCTTAAAAAGGCACTTGCAAACTCATCCATGATCAGGGTTTGTCCAGGAAACTGGCAGTCGCTATGGCTCATCCACCACAGCTTTGCGTCACCTTCTAACATGAAGGCCATAAATTGGGACTGTTTATCCTTTGGTGTCTTTGTCGCTCTCAAGAGTTCCTGAATCCTTGCGACCTAGTCCTCGACATCAGTCGGTGTGCCATCTCCCTTGAACGTTGGAGGATGGAAACTCAAAAAATACTTTATCTCTCGGTCTCCCTGCCGAACAACAACTCTCTTGGTCAACGGCCCTGCCTGTCTGGCCTCTCTGCACGGTATGACCAATGTCATATCCGGGAAAACGAGAGTCGTTACTTGAGCAGCATGGGTCACAACCTGTGGTGCCGCCGCAGCTTGGGCCACTACTATTGCCTCTGCTAGCATGTGACAAAAATTGATTGGGGATAAACCCATGCCCATGGGACCCAGAGCAGTAACACTGCTCACCAAAGGCTCCTCTCGCGACCTCGACGTCCCCGCATTGTCGCTTCTACCTTAACATAAGCATAATAACAAACAAATCACGTTCTATTCACAAAACTAGAACACATGGGCACTCATGGTCCCACAACTCCTATGTGGACAACTTCTTTACACGATCTGATTACTCTAAACTGATCACTACCTTATCCTGGACACAACCTGGCTCTGATACCAAATTGTAACACCTCTCCTGTAATAACCATATAATATGGGTCCGACTAAGACTCAACAACTTATAGACATCACAACTTTAGTATTATAAAATGATATGAAAGCACTACCTCACTCAAAACTTAGAATGTAAACAATGGAAATATCAAAACATACACTAAAAGCTGTCCACTAAACATCGGAGTCCAAAATGGCTTCATGGCCTTAGAACAATCAGATGTCCAAATCATCATCAACACTAAACATATCAATGTGCCACATCACTCCTACACTACCTCAGCATGCAAGCTGGATTATAGTGAATGAAACATAATATGCAAACACATATGAAACATCAAAAGGGGTACACTTTATGAGGCTTAGGCCTTTTTGACCGGCAAGCTTGCTCCATCTTACAGTCCCTGCCCTGTAAGAATTTGAGGTAACGTGGGCCAGCTAAGGCTGACCTCAACTGTGTAACAAACACTCCTCCTCCCGGCATCCCTAGTGGTCCCCGAGGTACTCCATCACCTATAGGTCAGCGCTTTCTATGCAGATGTGATAAAAAATAAAGGTAACATAGAAATATCAGTAATAGTTGTCACAAAAATCAAGCATATTTCTATGTTGGGCATTAAAATAAAGGGTGTTGAAACCAAAACTTGGTCTCTGTGGAGTTCGGGACCCAAGTAAGGGGCAACCTGCACCTACTCCTCCCAAGCGAGAGCACTTAGCCGGTCTCGCGGAACTAAGGAATAGACCATGGGCTACAGCGCGGAGGTCCCACTACACACCCGAAAGATCTTAGAGCGCTTTCCCTCCCTAGCCAATGCTGAGCTAGGCACCTTGGGGGAAGAAGAAAACCTAAATATCCTCCTTTTCCAAGGTACCTTAAGGGTTTATTTATAGGTTTTTGAGTCTAGTTTGCTGATAGTGGAATTCCGTCTTCCTATTTGACTTAATGCACCCCAAAGTGGTCTGCCAACAACCAAACTCCGATGTTTATAGGGGCTATTAGCAGGCCAAAATGGGCATCATGGGGGTGACGAGTGCCTGGTGAAGCGAGCACTTGCCACTCACCCTAATCCTGGATCTCACCTTCCTAGGGAGCTGATCTCGCCCTAAGGGGGCCTGCACTCACCCATAGAGGGCTGAACTCACCTCTAGGGGGTCTCGTCTCGCCTTGTATAGCCCGCACTCGCCCCTAGAGGGCTGAACTCACCACTGGGGGTCTGGTCTCTCCCATAGGTAGCTTGCACTTACAGCTAGAGGGCTAAACTCACCTCTGGGGGTCTAGTCTCGCCCCTAGGTAGCCTGCACTCGCCCCTAGAGGGCTGAACTCGCCTCTAGGGGTATGGTCTTGCCCCTGGGTAGCTTGCACTCGCCCCTGGAGGGTTGAACTCGCCTCTGGGCTCACCCCTGGGTAGCCTGCACTCGCCCCTGGAGGGCTAAACTCGCCTCTAGGGGTCTGGTCTCGCTCCTGGGTAGCCTGTACTCGCCCCTAGAGGGTTGAACTTGCCTATGGGGGTCTGGTCTCGCCCCTGGGTAAGTAAGGTCTTCTAGGCCCTCCACTGTCATCTTTGGTCTCAATGAATTACGGGTTATATAATCATATTTTGAGATATGATGAATCTGACAAGATTCTAGGACGCTCGCCCAGGCTGCGATTATGGAGAGCTCCCGAGTATGAAAGCACTCACGGGTGGTGAGTTCCAAATGATAACATTCTTAGGAGAATTCCAGATGACAACATCCTCAGGCGAGTTCCATATGGCGACATCCTCGGGGAGTTCTAGATGGAAGCATCCTCAGGCAAGTTTCAGGTAGCGGCATCCTCAGGCAAGTTCCAGATGACGACATCCTCAAGCGAGTTTTAGATGACTAGTGTTGTATAACCCGTAATTCGTCGACATCAGAAGTACCCCAGCAGACGGCCATTCACAGACCATTGGGCGAGCAGAGGGGAGCTTGGGCGAGCAGAGGGGAGCTTGGGCGAGCAGAGGGGAGCTTGGGCGAGCAGAGGCGAGCTTGGGCGAGCAGAGGCGAGCTTGGGCGAGCAGAAGCGAGCTTGGGCGAGCAGAGACGAGCTTGGGCGAGCAGAGGTGAGCTTAGGCGAACAGAGGCGAGCTTGGGCGAGCAGAGGCGAGCTTGGGCGAGCAGATGCGAGTATGGGCGAGTACCTCGCGAGTATGAGCGAGTAGACCTAGATACTCGCTGGCAGAGGTTAGATACTCACATACCCCTCCCCCCAGGATTTCTCTATAAATAGCCCCCCAGGGGTACTAGAAATGGCATTTTTTGGAAGAGGTGAAGATCCCCCCAAGTGGATACTCGCCAAGTCCATGCTAGCCTAGTACCTCGCCCAGCTTTTTGGTTGCGGAGGGGAAGCTTTTTCTAATCTTCCAGATACATGGTGGGACCGCCCTGCTGGAGCACTTGGGGTGTGCGCGGTCTGGTGCGTGCGCAATCTGGTGCGCGTGCACCCCGCGCACGCGACCTGGTGCGCACGCGCGATCTGGTGCCTGCGCCACCCTCGCATGCGCGGCCTGGTACGCGCGCGGCCAGATGTGCGCACACCCACGCGGCCTGGAGCACGCATCGGCGTGGTACGCAGATCCGCACCGGCTGACCGTCGTTGCACCGCTCGGCCCCGGGAGCGTCGGGCGCCTCCCTCGGGCGTATTAGCACCTCCTCCCGCTCCTCCTCGGAGCCCTTTTTTCAATATATTAATTACCTGAGTTCGCAGGGCGCCACCATCCAACGTCTTCGGCCTTTCACCGGTTGTCATTATGCACACGGGAGATGAAAGAAAAATCCTTGTCTCCTCAGCGTATACCAACCTTTGACAACAAAGGATTTGGGGGGCAATTGATGGGATGAAGCCCCATTTATAGGTTTAGGGGTGCAATTAGCCACTCCCCCATGATCACCCCCATAAGGGGAAATCATGGGTTTGAACGGACAATCCACTTCCCATGATCTCCACAATAGGAGGATCATGAGGGGGGCCCTTTCAATAACTACCCCCCCCCCCCCCCCGTCGCAGTCGTCGCCGGTAACCACCCGCTAACCACCACGTTAGTGGGGGGCATGTCATCATTAAAATAAATAATCCTCTAAACTATGAAATTAATGTTATGTAGGTGGTTACGATGTGCAGATAACCGCGTAACCACCGTAACCATCTCCTAGAGGCTATAAAAGGAGCTTCATGCCTCCTCATTTCGGACCTCTTTGGGCTCCCAGCCTTCTTCTTCCCTAGGCCAGAGCTCTGCTGGATCATCGTCTCCCAACCACCTTCGAGCCACCCTCAGACCGCGATCGAGCCGCCACCAAGTCACCAGCGAGCAGCGGAGACGCCCAAGTCCCAAAGCGCGCAGCTCAAAGAAGAAGACAATTGCCGCAAGCACGCGCTCACAGGCTCCGCCTTGCAACCAGCATTCCTTCGGCGTAGCCTGTTGCCCAACGCGAGTCATAGAATTCTCTCTCACCACAAAATTGTAACGAGGAGCGGTCTGTCGCCCTCGATTCCCCAAACGCCCTGTAACCGCAAGCAAATAGTGAATTTTGACCGGCACAGACCCGGCCACGTGGTTTTTTACCCAGTTGAGGGGTTTTTCCACGTTAAAACCTCTTGTGTACATCTGACCTGTTTCATTCATTGTGTGCACGCTGGACGATCCCGAGAGCTAAGACAGTCCAATTTATTTTGGTCCCGCCGGGACGCCGAGTCATACCGCAACAATTATTGTAATGGATAGCAAGAGTTTTCGTTACGAATTCTATTTAAACGGCATCATAATAGCGTCAAGGAAACAAATTAGTGCATGGAATTCAAAATTTTGCTGCTGATCAGCAACAAATTCGGTAAGCTAGAGGGATTTTGTTTAGTCCTTGGCAAAATATTGATAGTCTGAAAGTTTGATGAAGAGGAGCATGAGGTAAATCCATTATCTCGCTTGAAGCCTTAAGTCCGTTACCTCAATTAGCATTGATTGTAGGAGTAAAGTGCCAAAACTATTTCATTATAACCTTCTATATTCATTTATAATGGTGATACAGTGCTTTATCTATAAGTTATAAGTAGCAAAATAATCTCAGGCTTGTTCTATATTCTTCTTCAACTGTTTTTTTAACTTCATTTCTATTTTACTGAATGAACAGCTGACTGGAGCTCTTCTTTGCTGCTTGCCACTAGTAAATCAAGAGCCTTTAACTAAACAATATGTTAGCAGAGGGATTCAGAACTGACTGAACTTTGAGATAACATTTATCGAATCAAAGTGCTAAACTATCTCAAAACAGTAACTTGAACTACACGAATCAGAGTAGTTCTTGTTAATGCGCTCGAAGCATCCCGTGTGGCCCTAAACCCTAAACGACCTTCATGTTGCCCTCAGCAGGGGTATTTACAGGCGTAACTCTAAATCCCCGACGACGGGTTATTGGATGTCATCCAGATCCTAAACTTCATCCGTTAAGCACCTGTCACATCCAATCAATATACCTCAACAGTTCTGCATGATGTATAAAATTCTCTAAATCATAGCGTGAGTTAGCCTAAAGACGAGCAATCCACTGTCTCAAACCTGTCACCCAAATGAGCCATATCGGAATCACCGCAAAACATCGAGATCTAAATGACAACAGGTTTTGCAAATGCATGTCAAATATCATTCACAGAATCATCAGCATATTATTGAATACAACGACATACAATGAGATTTGTAGGCGGTGGCATAATATTGTTTATTACGACAATAATTATGAGGATAGAGGCACAATTACAACACAACGAAAATTTAGCTCACAATAAACAGGTGCACAGATGTATAAAGCTCAGAAATAGGCAAACATGCCAACCTATTTTTCTGTAGTTGAAACTCTAAGAAATCAACTTGTTAACCTTATTCAAGAGGCCCTTGATGTCATCAATTAGATCTTTGGCTACATCCGGCTTCAAACCATGCGACGCGAGCCCTTTCTTGGGAGAAAGTGTAAGCACCATCTTTTGAAGATCTTGACTTATGCATATAAGTTCAGTATTATCGGACTCAGACTGTGAAGGGATGTCCGGAGATTGCGGCAAATCAAATGATTGCCAATCGACAACCGAAAATGGGAAATTATTACTCTTTTTTATACCATTTAGAGCCTTCTTCGCATCAGCCCCCCTTGCGAAAACAACTCGAGCGCAGCCAGGATCTCTGAACAACTCGGTCTCGTGCTTAATTAAGGCACCGTACTTGCCAAACACCACGAGAAGCTCGTCTTTTGAAGGAAGGGTACTTCCGGGAGAAAATGTCAGAAGAAGAGCAACAGAATTTTCGTTACTACCATCCACAAGTTTGCTCCTTTTTGGCCTGAGGACACTTTTCCCTGGCTTCTCAAGATCAAGATCTATCTTGTATTGACCATTAGAAACATTGGTATTGCTCTTCCTTTTATGAGGGGAGCTGATAATATTTTCATTTATTGATTCTCCCACACTCCCATCATTAACCACTCCCCTAGTTTTATTTTTCTTAGCTTCTCTCCTACCTTCTTTTATACTGTTGAAAGCCATATGATCGATTTCCTCTACACCTTCACTACCAGCTTCGTCTGTGCCTCTAGTCCTCCTATTTCGTAATCTGCGTGTAGAAGAATCTACCCCATTCAGACAATAATCATTCATTGGAGTTTCTGTTGTAACTTGATCTTTCTTAACCTTCTCTCTATTTCGATTCAGGGCCAACACAGTTTCCAGTTTCGATTCATCCTTACGGTTATTTCGCTTTCTTCTAGATGCTTGATTAAAGTCAATAACCACCTCATCAGTGCCCGAATCACCACAAGGTTGCTTGGATAAATTTTCAAGGTCTAAAATCCCAGAATAAGCAAAATTTCTATGATTCACAAAGAATTCTCTCACTGTTTCCACTGGGGTGTTCCTTCCTTTGTGAAGAGGATTGCATGCGGCAAAGAGTAGTTTTCCTAATATATCATGTGCAGAATACTCGGTGTAGATGGATGAATTAGTCACTGGATCACCTTCCTTTCGAGGCTCCACATCCCCATCGGTAAACTTAGTTTGCAAGTTCATAGAATTTTCAGACTCATTCTCCGACGCCTCGGAATCTACGGTCTTGAATGAATTTGATCGATGTTCTCTATACGCATTAGTGTATGGCGGCGACAGATACTTGCTCTTCTTTCTCTCCCGTCTTGTAAATCCGTTCTCTTCTTCATTCATAGATTGAATAACCTCGACATCAGTGGCCTTATCTCTTTCCTTTCCCCCTTTCTTCTTCTTCTGGCTTAGAAAAGTTCCAATCTTTTCCTCCACAGTCAAGTCAGCATCAGCTACCAAAATGAGTTCAGCTATACTTCTCTTCTTCCTAGAGGCTTCTTCTCGAGATATCTGCGGCCGCCTGACCGCCCTACCACCATTCATCCGAATCCCTCGTCCGTGCTTATCCTTATCCTTGCCCGAATTCTCAGTCAAAGAATTGTTATTAGTTTGCCTCTCATCGAACAAATTCTCGATCATTTTAACAAAGCATCCATTTCTAAGATAGAATGAAGCGGCCCAGCTCCTCAACAACGTAACATCGAGCACATTGGCGACCGAAACATCTTGGGCAACGTCTTGAAGGTGATCAAGGAATGCAGCAGGAGAGTAATTAGCAACAGACGCATTGCCGGCGCCGTGTTTCCCGTCGATCCTAAATTGAGCAATTTTCTCCGGCGGCACGCAGTAACAAGTCATGTCCGATCTTAAACGCCTCTCCACCTCAAACACGGCATCATTCACAGCATCAACAAAGCTCTGCGAGCTGTTCTGCTCCACCATCTGCTGAAATTCCTCTTTGAATGGCTTCAGCAGAGAACCCTCGCACCAAGAGAATGTTTTGTCGCCAAAATAGGCCACAAGAAGATGGCTTTCAACATGTTCTGAATACCTTTCTTCTTCCTCCGATGCATCAGATGGGTCGCAAACCTGCCCAGGCCACCATAACTTTCCGCGGATCTTGCCCCACACGAAATCCCCAATTCGGAATCCGGCAATTGATCCACTACTAAAGATGGAAAAGGAAATCGAAACTATTAAACAGTAATTCAATCGATCCTATATAAACACTACTTGAGTAAGTCGGGAGGATTTTACACAGGCAAAATCAGTTGAAATCATAAATTCTCAGACAGGTAATTGGAACTTTACAGAGAACAGAAAGAAATAAGCATCAAGGAAATCGCATGGCGTATCGTGATGTGAAAGGGGGGTGCAAAAGGTCAGCAGAAAGTATATAAAACCCTAGAGGTCAA